>CM060912.1:1004251381-1004865131 GCA_030737875.1 Allium sativum | reverse complement strand
TTTTATACTTTCTTGCTTATAAATCTGATTAACACAGGAATTTACTTCATAAAATCATTTAATAATCACTTATAAATTTAAATCATAATTAATAACCATTTATTTATTTTTAATAATTTTTATTCGAGATAATATATTTCAGAACTATCTTCAATTATAAAATAAATTTTGTAACTTCACTTCTATCGATTTACCTGACGGTAAATCAATATTTAGAAAACGATTGATTTATAGGCCATATACTGCCAATTACTAAACCAATATTACCCATTGGTTTAAACAAAATAATTATTGAATTTCAGTTCAACGATCGACAACCAAATCAATCATTTAATCAGAATTGTTCATATAACGGTAATATGAAAATAAATATCATTAAATATATTTGAGGAATCCCGTTGGATTCCTCCAACCTCTTCTTCCCTGCAATAAATAGATTATCTTACATAAATTCATTTCAATTCAATTTAACTGATAATTTCTATAACAATAAATAATGCTTATTTAACATCATCCAATTAACAAAACAATTCAAACAATTAAACATGTTTATTAAATAAACGTGACCAACAAGGTAAGTTACCTTCATTGGTTCCAACCATTAAAATAATGATTTTGTGTTTAACTAAAATTAAACAACATTTAATTTAATTGGTTCAATCAATATATGAATATATATATTTAACAAACAGTTAACCATTAGCAATCATCACACACAACTATAAAACCCAAGTTATATAAAATATAAGCGGGAAGAACTAAGTGAGTTTAACTCACCTTGATTTGATTCGCTGTCCACAACTCATTTTAATTAAATTTAACAGTTGATTAATTTAATTAAAAATTCCGGGTAATTCCAATCATGTTTGTTTCTGTCTAGAATGGTTCCAAAATGTAGTGCTCATTGAGACGAGTCCAAAGTCTCTTGAATCGACTAATTCTGACCATATATGGATAAGTTATAAATATTATAAGATTATATAATTTAAATTAAACTACTTTAGTTCCTAATTATTTAAATCAATTAATTAATAAAATTAATTACATCTGTGGCTTAACAAAACGTGTCAGACCCTCCGTCATTTTCGCTCAGGCTGTTCATCAATTACCCCATCAGCCTGCCTGCACAAATTAACATATAATAGATATATGATTTAAATTTAAATTAAATAATCTTTAATTGTAAAATTATAAACTTAGGTACTTAGTTTAGACTACCATGATGAACACATTTAAATCCTTCATTTCTTTGTGTATTCCATTCCTGTTCATGGCACACAAGTAATACATAAATATGATTATAATTAAATAGTTTAAATTGTTAATTAACATTTCTATATTAATTACTTTTTTAATCATGAATTAGGCCGATTTCCTCCTCTGTTCTCGCGTTTGTTCACTACAGCCCTAAATATTATTCCTGTATCGTTTTAAGTTATAGTTTGTATATAAGGAGTCTTATTAAAAATAATAATCCTTGATTAATAACTAATGAATCACTCAGTTATGTTTGTTACGCCGATTATTCTTGGTTCCCATTGCACTATATATATCGGATTTTAAATAAAGTAATAAACTCTTTTAATCTAATATTAATTAAAGTTTTCTAACTACTGTTAATACTTGGCCACGCAGTCCTTGGATTTTAAACTATTTGCATCTCGTCTCCTATGCTTGCTTCTAGGTCGATAGTTCCAAATCCATTCACGAACTAAAAGCTTCACCATTTCTCCACCTTCAGGCGATCAGAGTTTGATCAGAGGCTATCACAGCGTGTGCCTACGTGTGCTCTACCATTGCCAGAAGTTCTGGCCAACTCAGTTGCGCCGTGTATCCCCAATGACACTTGAAAAGTGGTGCCTTCCATCTCTAATTCTTGTCAACTCGGTTCGCAAGAGGTCATCTCTACCGCACAGATCAAGGATCTCACCTAGCTCTACAAACGTTCTGTTCAACATTAGATGAAAAGGCGAACGGATTTGAAGTTAAAGAGGGGAAATTTTGAAGGAGGTTGATCGTTGATTGGGGAAGATGGGGGACCTTTTCTGGTTGACCACGCATATGTTAAAAACCTAGGGTTTGACCAATAGAATGATATTTATAGTGTGGGATGAAATATAGTATTATTAATCGAACTTCACTGTGAAGTAATGTTTTAAAACCATCACAAATGATGTCCAATTGGGTTGAAACTCCTAATCTTAACATAAAAAATTATTCCGGACCCGATGGGGTAGGTTTCATTGAATTCCGAGGTTGTTTGTAAAAAGTCCTTTATAAATCACAGGCTAAAAATCTTGCTTTAAATTTCCCATGGACATAAAATAAATTCAATCAACTTAAGACTTTGAAATTATACTAGACCTTTTTCGGATCCAACAAAATTTGGTTCGTTAAAATCGAAGTTCATTTGGCCAGTCGTTTATTCCTTTAAAGTTACCCCTGTCTAAATTGGCCAAAATAATATAAACAATTACAGCTTTTATCTTTGTCACGATCAAATGGTAAGTCTGATTGACATGAAATTTGAAATCTGATAATAATTATTAATACGAATCCAACGGCACAAGTTTCGTCGCATTCCGAGATTGTTTCCCGCTACATAATTTTTATATGTCAAACAACATTATTTTGGACACCAAAATACCCGATGTTCAAAAATAACAAACTACCTGCCTATTCCGACTCCAAACATCGATACTATAATAACCCAGAAAATCCGAACCAATTTAAAACTTTTATTTTGGCAATTTTGATGAATTTGAATTTTTAAAATGATTAATTTTAAATAATAACGACGAGAAATTTATTTTGAATAGAATTAGAAGGGAAATATTTATTTGAATTGACGTTAGAATATAAATATTTATTTTTAATTATAAAAGGAATTGGAAATTGCACTGTAGTTTGAAAATTCGATTTCAAATTTCAAATGAAATGTACAGGATTCAAAATAAACCGGATTTTAGCGAGACCAAAAATATTAGAATCTATTTGAGAATATCTTTCCAATGAATCCGAAAAACTGAAATTTCATAGCGGGAATAAAAAGTTATGCCCAGTTGAAAATTCAGAATAGTCACTATGGAATTTTAGCCCTTAAGAATGGAAATTTTGCAAACGACCTCCGTTTTTGATGAAACCACTTTTGTTGGATCAGGGATGTCAAGTTATTGCTAGATTCTAAAATTCGTAATTTTGGAAAGCAATATGTGAGCGTGGCGAAAGAAAACATGTTTTAACAGTTTTAGTCAATTTGGATCAACCAGAAAATGGCCATTTTTCAAATGGTCTCCAAATTTAACGAAATTAGTTTTGTTAGGATTGTATCATCAATATGAAGCTAGAAAATATTTTTCGGGAGTTTTTAGAGTCCGTAGGTGGCCCCGGTAAATTGAAATGTGCGTTCAAATTCAATATATAGATTTATATTCTGAATTTGACGGAAACCAATCAAAATGGCCAAATTGGCTTACGAAACACATCCCATTGTGTTCGGAATGGGGGTATTAGTTATAGACGACAGTCGTTGGGATTCGTTTGGAGTTCATGGTATACTACAACTAATTGATGAATTAAAGAATTATAAAAGAATATAATATAATATATATTATACCCCTCCTTTTTTCTCAGAACCAAGTCTTTCCCCCATCATTCCCAAATCTGCATCCCCTCTTCATTGAGAAAACCACCGCGTTGACCCTCAGCACACCGCTGCCGCGACACGGTCCGTCTCCGGCCACCTCCAACGCGCAGGCCGCCACCCTCCGACCGTTCTCCTCACTCGCTCCTTCCCCAATTCAAACCCCACCACCAATTCAGTCCAAAATCCATTGCCTGAGCCCCTAGCCGCCATCGCCCTTGATGCTGCACCACCCCCTCAGCCCGGCGCCGCCATCCTGACCCCGACACCCCCTTGCTCCACCTCAACAGTCACGCAATGTAAGTAATATCAAATTGAATTTAATTTTCAGTTTTATTATATGAACATTTTCATGATGATATGATTTATATACATAAGGTTTTGAAATAAAAATACGATTTTTATGTATATAGATGGGGATAAAAATATGATTTTTATATTATAGAAATAATAAAATATGTTTTTTATATTATAGAAATAATAAAAATATGATTTTTATACTATAGGAATAATAAAAATATGATTTTTATATTATAGAGATAATAAAAATATGATTTTTATATATGTAGTGAATCATAGATATGATTTTTAGATAAGTAAAGTAGTAAAAATATGATTTTTATTATCTAGGAAGTGAAGTAAAAATAGGATTTTTTTTTTATATGTATGAAAGGTAAATAAAAATACAATTTTTATTATGAAGTTAGAGAAGTAAAAATACGATTTTTATCGTTTGAATGGCAATGTCGAAATGTGATTTTTATATATTCATTAGCGATAGAAAGATTCGATTTTTATCTATATAGTAGTGGTATATAAATGTAATTTTTAACTATGTAGCGTTGTTATAAAAATATGAAATTATTTTTAGAAAAATAAAAATATAATTTTAGCCTGTGTATATTATTTATAAAATAATCATACAAAGAAATAATAATTGATTGGTTAAAAATATAATTTTTAATGTAGGTATACTACATAGATCGACAATCAAAGCACGGCGGAGTAGAACCCAAAGGTGAGAACTCCTCACTGTAAATTATTTTCTAGTTGAAATATATACTAGGATGCAGACGGTGCTTAGTAGCACCCGACACCCGTCGTCCACAGACCATGGATGACTTGTTTGTTTGATTGATGTGCTGTGAAAGTTGATTGTGTGATGTGGAATGGAAATAAATATTTTATCATTAAAAATATAATTTTTAAAGTGTATATGAATAAAATATATATTTATAAACAAATCGGACGATTTGTTTATGTACACACATTCGACTGATATTGATTGGGATGATAAATTTTACACATCGCCCAACTGCACAGATAAATCTGTATTTGTTGATTGAAACCCCACACGGGTATTGGGATGACATATGACAGACACTAGTCCCAATAATTAGTTCCATGTTGATCGATGGATTGACAGGTTGTTGTAAGCATTAAATATTTATATTTGATGCTTATGCAATGTAGAATGCACTTTGGGTGATGGTTGATTGTGTTTCATGGTTGTTGCGTACATGTGCGTATGAAATCCATATAAATCAAATTATATGGTAATTAACTCTGTCTGATTCCAGTTCAGAAAGAAGGAATATTTTAAAATAATGATTATTTTAAAATAAGGAATATTTTCAAATAATATTCAGTTAAAGATCAAAATCAGATTTTGATGTTTGATTTGGGATGGACACGAAAATATTTAAATATATAAAGCCGTGTTGATTAAATTAACGCCATTTGGACGTGAACGATATTTATATCGATTTTATTCACTTTTATAATGAATATCGAAAAGGAATTGATTTCAATATCTAATTTTTTGAAAATATTATCATTTATGTATATAAATTGATGATATCGAATATTCAATTTTGATTTGAAATTGAATATGAAGTTGAAATCGTTTTGAAAACGAATTTAAAACGATTTATAAAATACATTTTAAATGGAAATCGACGAAATATGTATTGTATATATTATATATATAATATAATGGCCTGAATAGAACGCGTCGCGCTGCAGCAGTTCGCGAATTTCGACCATTGACTGCGAACGGACATTACGGGAGATCCGACCATCGGATTCTCCTAAAACTAGAACCGTTTGGGTTCGTATCGAAAAGAGCTTTCTAATGAATATTAGAGATTGGAAATCTAATGGTTGGATTTGGAATTATGTCCAAATCAAATTTGGAAAAGGTCGTTGTAAGTACAGTTCGATGACCGTTTATGGAAATCGACTGTATGGGCCTTGATAAAATTATTAAAAATATCAATAATTAGTGTAAAATCATAAGAAATGATTTGGAAAGAATTGGGATGAAAAACTCCATATTTGAAAAGATAAAAATATATTTTTGTTGAAATGAACTAGTTTTGAACCAAAATTAACAATCCAATATTTTTAAATAAATAAATTTGATTTGAAATGGTTTTAAAAATAACCAGGATTTCCAATATATGAATTGGAATGGATCTGAATCAAAATTATATTTGGAATATTTCGATATTGGATTCCATGATTATACAGATATTGTGGAGGAATTTGGAAGACATAGATATATCGTTATTCCAATACGATATTTGTTGATTTCAGAATTTGATATTGAATGTGAAAACCCGTAACTTCCCCGGTAAGGAAAGCCCGGATATTTCGAGGACAAGACATATAGGAACGCAGACGGAAGAACATTTCATTGTTAATTACAACAATTCATCAGAATAAAAGAATATACAGAGTATAAACAAATATTATACAGCAGAAAAATATCAAAGATTACAATAAATTACATAGCAGCAGAAAATAATACAATACACAACTGAAGGAGATATATGGATACAAAGCTTTCCGGATATCATTCCAGCTGTAAACCAGGATCCTGCGAATATAAATCTGCAAAACCAAAATTACTAGCTGCCCGTGTCAAAATAAGTGCACCCAGAGTTTAGGTTAAAACAATAAACTCCAGGTCAGTCATGGGACTGGTGTGAGAACTAAAACAGTTATTAATCTTTATTTTAAAGTTAGGTAAGTCAAGGGACCACGCCGTATAACACGGAACGGGTTTCCTCCCAAGAATACCAGTGCATAAAACAATAGCGCAATGCTAAATAAAGAACAATGAAGCTATTATATGACCCAGGTCCCATCACACAATGCAACGCAAGCCGGAGGACAGAGTTTTTACCTTGTAATAGCCAAGAATGCTTGGTACGTGAAATTTCATCTTTTATTATTACTATAAGTGTATAGTGTCAAAACAATTTCAAATTATAAGTATCAATCATAGACGGCATAAGCGCCCCATCCCACTATGTCGCCGTACTAGGCTCTACAATCAAAACCACACATGTCACGTATTGGAAGTTGGATTTCCATCTGTGAACCGAGGCAAAAGATAGTCCTCTACCGATTCGAGACGCTCTAGCCCATGTCTCCGGAACAGCCGCAACTGCCCCTTTAGATCGTCGGGGCCGGTCCACCGATGTGGATTATTATGCCTGAACACTACGTTTCCCCGCCCTTTGAGGCGTCAATGAGTCAACGAATGACTCCATTGGCTTCACATAGTCACTGATATATCCGAGGCGCCTCGCAACAGCAACAACCACATAAGTCAAACTCATCAGGGAGTGTAAAACCACTAACGCCACTTCTAACTAGAAGGAAACGCATGCCCTCCCTGATGTCCTCTCCCATTTTTAGTTCACAACCGGGGTGTGATGCTCGCGAGTCAACGTTACACAAAGCTATGCCACACAGGCCGTGCTTTGATCATCAACCACAAGACTTTGCTTTTCAATAGAAGCCTTGGTCAATTGCCACTTAGGCATGCCACACAGGCAATTCACTCCATGCGATGGATATCCATCAATATATAACCCCTGAGCTCGTACGTCTCAGAGAAGAGCGTTAAGCAAGAGAATAAATTCTCTGTCGCCAAACAGATATTGATTTAATAGAAATCAATCACACGGACTGAAATCCAATGTCAGACACACAGTCCATTTACAAGTTCGTTCTGGGTCTGAACAAAACCGGAGGCACCTAGTACCTCGCATATCCATCGATCTCCAATTACGTCTGGACGATCACCAACCGATTCTCTCCTCTTGGATGTAGGGCCCAATCAAGATCATCAGTAATTATCCAAATGACGTGAAGACCTCCGGTCTTCCACCACTGCCTTCATCTTCGACACCACGTCGAATTAGTTATTCAGAATGGGATAAACCCGGTCTTTCTGAGTAACTCGCATATATAATAAACAAGTGTTACACAAACACAACATACGCCTCATTCCAATTCAGAATATTCTTTTATTCAAATATTCTTATACTTTGGGAAAGGTTCCCATTAATTTTATCAAAGATAAATTCTTTAAATTTATTCTTTAATCTTCTTTGAATATCAATTCAAACTAGTCGGGATTAGCGAACCACACAGGAGTAATCATTTATTTCCCAATCCCAACCTATTCATCCCATGAAGTAAAACTGGGAATACTTCATATCTAACACCACGGTGTTATCGGTAAATTCAATTACCCTTTCACGTTCAAATCTAATTAAAGATTTAACTATTGCCTGGAGTAAAACTGGTGATACTCCATTCTCGATCTTTTCAATCTAATTAAAGATTCATTAAAACTCCACTTAGTTTTAATCCTTAACTGGGTTAAAGAATCAGTGTCATTTAAAACACGGTTCACAATAATCCAAAATCACATTCTATTAATTATAGGGTTAAAGAACAAGTGTTATTTAAAACACTGTTCACGATAAACCCAAAAATCAATACCAATTCAATTCCAATTAAATATTATTTAATTGGTACACTTCATTAAATCTAAATAAAAGATTTAATCTTTTTCTCAACTGGGCTTAAGAACGGTGTTAATGAAGACACCATTCACGACAAACCCAAATCACATTTGATATTAAATACAAGGCTCTGAATAGAAAATATATCGGCTTATATTCAATATCAAATTCTACGGCCAAAAAATATCGTATTGGAAATAACGATATAAATATATCTTTCAAATTCCCATAACAATACCTGTATCGTCACGAAATCCAACATCGAAATATTCCAAAGACAATTTCGATTCAAATTCATTCCAATTCAATTATTGGAAATTCTGGTTACTTTTAAAACCCTTTTCAAATTCAATTTATTTATTTAAAAATAAATAGAATTATTATTCTAGTTCAAAACTAGTTCATTTCGATAAAAATCTATTTTTATCTTTTCAAATATGGAGTTTTTCATCCCAATTCTTCCCAAATCATTTCTTATGATTTTACACAAATTATTACTATATTTAATAATTATATCAAGGCCCGTACAGTCGATTTCCATCAACGGCCATCGAACTGCACTTACAACGATAGAACCCAATGGTTCCTGTTTTAAATCCAACCATTAGATTTCTAATTTCTAATATTCGTTAGAAATCTCTTTTCGATAGAACCCAATGGTTCCTGTTTTAGGAGAATCCGACGGTCGGATCTCCCGCAATATCCATTCGAAGTCAATGGTCGAAATTCACGAACTACCGCAGCGCGGCGCGTTCTATTCAGGCCATTATATTATATATATAATATATACTTCGTCGGTTTCCTTTTAAATGTATTTTATAAATCGTTTTAAATTCGTTTTCGAAACGATTTCAACTTCATTTTCAAATTCAAATCAAGATTGAATTTTTCAATATAAATTCGTTTTATATTCATCTCAAATTGCTTTCAATTTAAATCGATTTTTAATTCAATTTTAGTTCGTTTTCAATTCAATTCAAATTCATTTCTATCCAATTTCAATTCTATTCAATTTCAATTCTATTCAATTTCAATTCGAATTCATTTCAAATTGATTTCCGTTCAATTTCAGTTTGATTCGAATTCATTTTTAAAATATTTGATTTTGAAATCACTTTTCAATATTCATTATAAAAACGAATATAATCGATATAAATATCGTTTGCATCAAAATGGCGTCAATCTAATCAACCCGGCTTCATATATTTCTATTTTCAAATATTCTATTTCAAATATTTCTATTTCAAATATTTCTTTTTCAAATATTTCTATTTCAAATATGTCTTTTTCAAATATTTCTTTTTCAAAACTGGAATGAGGCCCAATCAATTACCATATAATGTTAATTATATGGATTTTCTACAACACATGTATAAAATAACAACGATAAATAATCAACCATCATCAGAGTGCACCACACAACTGCATAAGCATTAAATATAAATAATTAATGCTTACACAGTCTATCGACCAATCGATCGACATACAACTAAACAATCGGGATTAGTGTATGTCAAATATCATCCCAATACCCATGTGGGGTTTCAAACAATCAAACACGGATTTTATTTGTGCAGTTGGGCGATGTGTAAAATTTATCGTCCCAATCAATATCAGTCAAATGTGTGTTTATAAACAAATCGTTCGATTTGTTTATATTAATTTATTTCATTTCATATATACGTTAAAAATTCTATTTTTAACTATAAAATATTTTTAACTATATAAATATTTTATTTCATTTCACATCACATTACACAATCAACTACACATCAAAATCAAACAAACAAGCATACAAGCCGTCCATGGTCTGTGGACGACGGGTGCTACTAAACACCGTCTGCATCCTAGTATATATTTCAAACTAGAAATAAATTAAAGGTGAGGAGTTCTCATCGAATTAGCTAAACCAAACTTCTCGACTCTTCATATGTAGAAAATCTCCGTCGTTTCTTCTTTCATCACTTTCGTCATTCGTATTCACTACATATATAAAAATCGAATTTTTTTTACTTTGCTATTCAATATATAAAAATCGAATTTTTACTTCGCTATTCAATATATAAAAATCGAATTTTTACTTCGCTATTCAATATATAAAAATCGAATTTTTACTTCGCTATTAAATATATAAAAATCGAATTTTTTACTTCGTATTCAATATATAAAAATCGAATTTTTACTTTGCTATTCAATATATAAAAATCCAACCTTTCTCTATGATAAAAGTATGATCATTTTAGTTTTAAACAAAATCATATCTTTATTTTTCTTTATAAACAAAATCATATATTTTTTTATATGAAATTATGTATATTAAAAATCTTGTTCACATTTCAAATCTCTACTATAAAAATTGAATTTTTATTTACATAATAAAATAGAAATGGAAATTAAAAACTCACTGAAGCTTTTGGAGGTGGGGATGGGGGTCTTTCAGTCTGAGAGGGGCTCGGCTTGCTGTGTCGGCGGAGGGGAGCGGAGCAGCTGGCCGGGAGGCCACTGGCGGCGGGGGTCCATAGGTTTGGAGCGATTTGGGGGCTGGGCGTTTGGGGGTTACGGTTTCTTATTAGAAGAAGAGGAGAGAGAAGGTGACGAGGAGGAGGAAGGGACGGGGTGGCGCTCGACGGCCGGTGGGGGAGCTCGCCTCTAGTGGCGCGACTATAGGGGGAAGGGCAATGGTGAAAAAGGGAATTGGGTTATCTCGATTGGGGGAGGGCGTTGACTTTAGTGGGGCGACGGTTGGCCCTCCGGCGGTGGCGATGGCGTCGCCATCTCGATCTGGAAAGATCGGTTTTTTTTCTTCTTTTCTTCTGAGAATTAACGAGAGAGGGAGGGTAAAGGAGAAAATGGGTGTTGACTTTATTTTATTTTATTTATTATTTTAATTTTTTCAAAAAGCAATTTTTTATTTTGACCTCTAAACGAGGCCCACCGACTGTCGTCCATAGCTAATTACCCCCATTCCGAATACAATGGGATATGTATCACAAGCCGATTCGATCGTTTCGAATAGTTTTCATCAAAATCAAAATATAACTCTATATATTGAATTTGAACGCGCATTTCATTTTACTGGGGCCACATACTAACTAGAAAAATTCCCAAAAAATATTTTCTAGCTTCGTATTGACGATACGGTCCTAACAAAACCAATTTCGTCAAATTCTGAGACCGTTTGAAAAATGGCCATTTTTAAGGGCTGAAATTCCATAGCGACTATTCTGAAATTTCAATTGGACATAACTTTTGATTCCCGCTATGAAATTTTGATTTCTCGGATTCGTAGGAAAGATATTCTCATTTAGATTCAAATATTTTTGGTTTCGCTGAAATCCGGTTTATTTTGCACCCGGTACATTCATTTGAAATTTGAAATCGAATTATCGAACTACCGCGCCATTTTCAATTCCTTTTATAATTATAAATATTTATATTCTATAGTCGATTCAAATAAATATATTCGTTCGAATTCTATTCAAAATAAAGTTATCGTTGTTATTATTTAAAATAATTTATTTTAAATAATCAAAATTTGCTAAAATTGCCAAAATAAAAAACTTAAATTGGCTCGGATTTCCGGGTTATTACAATCTCCCCCACTTAAAACTTTTCGTCCCCGAAAAGGAACGAAGCCGAAAGTTGTTTAACTAATCAACTGAACTTTCATTATTTTCATTACGGCTTAAATTCTTCAACTTTTCAGTTTCAATGAACTTTTCAAATTTTTCAAAAATTTGGCTAACACCCTAAATTTTCGAAAAATTTCGCCATAACCTCCCCTGCACTGGGGACTTCAGGATATTTCATATAGCCTCCCATGGCCTTCTTCAATCCAAAAGAAAAAGAAAAAAAGCCAATCGACTCATAAAATCATCATCACCCAAACAGAACAGTAAATTATGGTAAACATGTACCTATTTGTCGGGCAAAAAATTTTGTTATTCTGCTCTAGCCTCCTTGCTATGACCTGTTCAGTGTAAGTACATGTATATGTGTAACTACCCGAAAATCTGGGCCAGTTTAAAATTTTTATTTTGGCAAATTTTAGCGAATTTTGAACATTTAAAATAGATTATTTTAAATAATATCGACGAGGATTTTATTTTGAATAGAAATCGAACGTATATATTATATACGTCGTCGTTAGAATATAAATAATTATATATAATTATAAATAGAATTGAAAATAGCGCGGTAGTTCGATAATTCGATTTCAAACTTCAATTGAACGTACCGGGTGCAAATCAATCCGGATTTTAGTGAAACTAAAAACATTAGGATCTAATTGAGAATATCTTTCCAACGAATCCGAGAAATCAAGATTTCATAGCGGGAATCAAAAGATACGTCCAGTTGAAAATTCTGAATAGTCACTATGGAATTCAGGCCCTTAAAAATGGAGATTTTGCAAACGACCTCGGATTTCGACGAAACCACTTTTGTTGGGTCCGTGATGTCAAATTATTTCTAGGTTTTAAATTTCATAATTTTTTGAATCAATATGTGAGCGTGACAAAGGAAAACGCGTTTGACCAGTTTCAGTTGATTTTAATCGACTGGAAAATGGCCATTTTTCCAACGGTCTCAGAATTCGATGAAACTAGTTTTGTTAAGACCGTATCGTCAATACGAAGCTAGAAAATATTTTTCTGGGATTTATAGAGTTAGTATGTGACTCCAGTGAATTGAAATGCGTGTTCAAATTCAATATATAGAGTTATATGTTGATTTTGACGAAAACTGATCGAAATGATCGAATCACCTTGCGATACATATCCCATTGTGTTCGGAATGGGGGTAATTAGCTATGGACGACAGGCGGTGGGCCTCGTTTAGAGGTCAAATGAAAAAGTACCTTTTTGAAATTAAAATAAATAAATTAAAATCTCTCCTCTCCTTACATCACTCAGGCCCCCCCTTTATCAAAATCGATTCATTACAGAATAAAAAAAACCGCCATTCCCTCCACCCTCCTCCACCTCATTCGCCGTCGCCGCCCCAGGTGGAGAGCCACCACCGCACCCCTCCCCTTCCGATCCACCTCCTCCTATTCTCCTTCCTCCCCTCCCTTTTGCTACCTCGCGACAGTGAAGAACCCGCACCCCCAAAAACCCGTCGCGCCGCCTGTGGCGCAGCCAGCCTCCGCCCCCCCTTCACATCGTGTCTCCCTTCTTCCTCCCCCTCTTCTTCTGAATTGATAGCAAACCCCCCCTTTCCTTCCTTGTTCGATTCCAGCGAGACCCCATCGCCAAAGCGCGCCACCCAATGGCCTCCGACACCAGCAAACGCCACCTTCGTGAGTCCAACGCCGCCTGCTCCGACTCTAGCGCCCCCTAGAGCAACGCAGTAAGTTTTCCAAACCCTTTTCTTTATTTCATTGTTTAAAAAAATGAATTTTTACATTGTTTAAAAACTGAAAGTGTCATTGATTTGAAATGTAAACATTCTTGATTTGAAGGATAAAATAGAATAGCTTTTAAAATGAAAGGAGGATTTTTATTGTAGGTAAAAATACGATTTTTAGGTAAAAAGGTTTGATTTTTGCAATAGGAAAAAAATTCGATTCTTAAAGAAGGAAAAATCCGATTTTTTTTAAAGAAGGAAAAAAATTCTTTACAGTATATGTAACAAAGATAAAAATATGCTACCAAACTCTGGGGACATCATTCTCGCTTGACTTCCCAGGCACGAAAAAATGACTATAACTAAGGAAGATGCTAACCCCTGTTCCTGGCTGGACTTCAATGAGTGAATGCTATTCCCATTCCTTACTTTGGTCCGGTCGGACCTTTTCTTGTTCTCCAACTAGTTTTCTTGCTCACTAGACGAGTTAAGCAAGAGCAACTAGTTTAGGAGGACACCGGAGGTGTTACTCACTTGACTGAACTACCTAGCCTTAGCTCGCTTACTTTCTGATCAAGGAAACAACTGCCAAAATGAGTTAACAACTGGTCTTGTTAAGTTATTGGTTTAGTTGCTTCAATTGGTTACTTCTCCGTTCAATTGCTTGTTGCTTCAGTTGCTGCAATTCATGGTTGCCTATAAGTATACTATACTGGTGTTTCAACTTCAAACAAGAATTCCTTATCCCTTATGAGACATGAAATACACTCAAATTGAGATTGGACGGTCTTTATCCAACTTAATGGATTCCAACAGGGCTAGGTAATGCTACGTAATCGCAGACCAAAGTGCTTGGGCCTACTCTTCTCACTCGTGCTTCGTTACCTTGTCCATTGTTCCTTATTGGCTTAGTTAGCACTACCTTTGTTCCCATAGCTAGCCGACTGTCGTAGTCCAGGGCATCTTGTTCTTTCTAACTGTTCGTCCCTTTGGTTCCCTGAGATTCATAAACTGAACAATGGAATTGTCTAACAAGTAATACCTGCCTAAGTTAGCCTGAAATCCCATCTACTTTGTCTCTAGGCAAGCACCTTGGGACCTTGGAAGGGGATGTAGACTTCTGTGAAATACATCCAAGAACCAGGAGGATCCTACAACAATTTTAAAGGCAACTTCCCTTGCCCGCTTTTGCTCTGATGAAGGCGTTGGAAGTGCTGTTGATTATGCTCCTCAAAGAAAGAAGGTCAGTATCTGCAGTGGAGTAAGAATCCCCGTGGAACAATGGTCTAGCCCCCTAGTATACGAATTGAAAATGTAAAGGTCAGATACAAAAAACAAGGAGAGATTGATCATGTTTGTAACGAGGATTCAGTTAGATCACTCTAAAGAAAAATCCTACGAAGGAGGAGCCGACTCATATACCATGAAACCCAAAACTCACTATCGGTCGACTCATAGGGCTATTTCTTCCTATTCGGGGAGGTTAAGAACCTCTTCCATAACAGATCGTTCATCAGCTTCGCTACCTTGGCATCCCATTTCGGAACTAGCCTGGCATGTTCGACTCAAGCGCTTGATCAGAGCTTCCTTGACCGAGAGCTATACCTCTATCATCTCGATTGTCCAACCAGTATATTAATTGGGGAACGAGACCTTCCTCTCAGAACCTTATTCCGGGGCTTCACTTAGACCTAATCCTAGTATGTCGTTAACCCATCAGTCCCCTTCGCACGTAACTATTTGCCAGGTACAACGCCTGGAAGTTGTTTCGATCTATGGCAATTTGTAGTTATTGAATTAGTATTAGGGATCAGTCTTTTTTTTCCTACTATAAACTCTAAAGAAAAAACTAACGAGTCACATACTAAGCGTAGCAATTATAAAAAAAAGGTGAATTTCTTTTTTATTCAACCTTATAGAATTCGATTTTTTTTATTTAACAGAAAAAGTTTCTAGTTTTTTGTTCAATATATCACTGTATTAAGGCGAAGTACATCTGAACCGTCTAATGAAGAAATAAGAGGAGAGCAAAGCGCCAATGGCACACAAAGCGCATGCGGAATGGAAATGGAGAACAAATTGGGTGAAGCAGGCAAGCCCCTGATATGCAGCCTCCCTTCCCCAATTGATTGGGGTCGCCGTCTCCCTAAGCTCGTCCCCAATTAATATACTATATGTTAGTTGCCTATAAGTATACTGGGTGACACTGGACCCAATTAATATATGTCAGGTCTGTTTATATTGTGGACCTCGCTTGCCAGGTCACCTATCGGTCGCTCCTTCCTTCGCTTCCTGGGCCCAAAGTAGTGCTTTATATCCTGGCCAAACCAAGGATTTGGGGCTTCTTGTTATATATTCATTGGAAGACAGATCCATCCATCTATCTAGATATCTAAAAAGGATCGATTTCATTCAATGATTCAAAGAATCCCCCTGCTCATGAAACGACTCTGCTGCAATGGATGGCAGAAGGTTCGTAGCACCCGAAGCACTGGAGTGATCCAGTAGTCGGGAAGGGGCCTAGAAGTGCCTACTACTACACCACACTACGCTTGGCTGTACACATTTACAGAGCTAACCCCAATCTAGTGTCTAGCAGAACGTTGGGGGCTTCAATCCTGACTTCTTATCCGCAGCTCAGGCTAAAGGAGCCTTACTTATTCAGGGAGAGAGTGGAGCCTCGAGAAGCACTCTTGAGAGGGTGTAACAAGCGCCTTGGCCCCTCTTCATTATCTACAGGGGTTTGGTCTCTACCCACATGGAAGCGGGGAAGAGATTGAAAAAGATCAAGGAATTAATATATTGGGTGAAGCCTTCCTTTTTCTTTTGATAGAGGGGTATGGATAAAGTGGACAAAAAAATTTCACTCCAGAGCCTAACGCATCTCTAATTGTATGGCTAACCCAATAACGAAAGTTTTGTACGGGGACTTGAGCCATGAGACAAAAGATCTTCTTTCTAAAAGAGATTCAATTCGGAACTATTAAGGTCCGATATTGAAATCATTTCAGATATTTTCCCTTACTTTGCCCATGTCAACAAACAATTCAAAATACCTCGACTTTTTCAGAACAGGTCTGAGTCAAATAGCAATGATTTGAAGCATTTCTTTTTACATTACACTATTTTGGAAACCCAAGGACTAAATCATATGGATATGTAAAATACAGGATTTCCAATCCTAGCAAGAAAAGGAGGGAAACTTCGTCACTTTCGTGTACCCATCGGACGGCAGCCCTTTCGGGGCTTCCTTAGGGACCGATTCACTCTGCGTAAATTGACTGAACGCAGAAAGCCTTCCACTGGCAGGTGATCATGTTTTTCACAGGATTTCTCGTTACTCATGTCAGCATTCTCACTTCTGATATCTCTAGGTCTAGTCACCAAAAACCTGAGCGGATTGATTACTAGTCGTTGAGACCAAGGATGTGAGCCTGAACCCCCAAACAAGTAAGTAGTTCGTTTGTTGTTAATAATAGGGGTCCAAGTATTGAGCTCTTACTTAGGGATTAGGTACTGTTGGCCTAGTTGGAACTGTGTCTCCTCTGTCTTTTGGGATTCTTCTGCCTAAGCACCCCATCGATGTTTCCAGCACCGTGAGATACATGATGAGCATATGCCCCTGGTGATACCAAGGCTGAAGGAATATTCAATCGGGGAAACAGTACCAAACAACCTGTACCATGCTTTCGGGGAATACTTGAAGAAGGAAAAGCTTCGTTAGCGAAGCGGGAAGGAAAGTCTTGAGAATATGGCTCCTAAACTAGTCAACTTTTGATTCCCACTTTAGCTGACAGCTATGCGGTGTGGAACAACCAATTCCTTCTTGGAACTAACGCTTTACCCCTTGAATATGGGAACTCTTGCTTCCCTTTGACTGACGGGATAGTTTTAGTAGTTGAACCCATTAGTCCCCTAGCTATTCTAAGCAGGGAATCACAACTCGAGGTTAAGTAGCGACCCGAACTCTGGCTCTATCTTTCTAGTCATCTCCTTGTGAACCCACTCCTTAGCTCAAGACCAAAGCAAAGCATGTAAATATCATGTCGAACCCCCAGGTGCGTAGCGAAGCCTAAGAAGTATCAACAAAGGGTGCAGGGGAAGATTTCAACGAGTGCAAGCCCAGTCGTGCTGCCCGGTAGAGGCTTGAAGACACCGAAATGCACTAAGACAATCAAGATTATAGTAGAACTAACTACTACATTAAGAACTGTAACAACCGATATGATACGGTGAGGGGTTGGCAGATTTTACCGTAATTCACATTCTGAACATCTATGGGTACCTCAATAGTAAGTAGGTATCTCTCTCCCTCGAGTGCAAAGGAAAGGCATAAGTTATATGTAGGGTTCTCTCTATCCTAATGAAGTAGTTCAAGAGTAGAGTAGCCCTTGTTTCGCGCTTTCGGGTAGAGCCCAGAATTCACAATAGAAGGTCTGGTAGTTAAGTTCACATTCCAAGCACTACAAGAAAACACTGATTTTGCAGCGGACGATTCCGTCGCTAATCCGTCGCTAATCATGTATTAGCGACGGATTTGTGACGAATCACATTAGTCGGTAAAATTCACGTCGGTATTTAGCGACCATTTTGCGACGGAAATTAACGTCAATTCTCCGACACTTTACCGTCATTTGTCAATATATATAAATTTAATTTTAAAAAAATTTACCGACATTTTACCAACGGATAAATATTTCTTTAATATATATTTTAAAAAAATTTCGTCGGAGATCCCTTGCTAAACAGCAAGGGATTAGAAGCGGAAAATTTCAACTTTTGCTTCCCCTTAGATATCCGTCGGTAATTCGTCACAAATGATAACATTTTAGCAAGGTTATTGGTAACGGTTGTTTTTATTTCCGTCGGCAATCACGCATAAATTTGCAAAACCAGACCTGCCAACGGATGCATTTGGATCCAAAAATAAAAAACCGTATTCGAATGCGTATCTGATATCTACGGAGATCGGATGAAGAATATCTATATCCATATCCCCGGATATCCGAAATTATCCATATCTGAATTTCAAATAACATATCCAAAAATGCATAATTCATAATTTGCAACAAATACAACAATTGTATTAAATTCACCATAAAAGCAAATACATAATAGCTAGTTCATCATAACAGCGAACACAAAATGCTGCATATACAACACAAAAAGCAAATACATCACATATGTAACTAGCCGTATCCTAAAAAAACATAAATCATAAATGCAAATACATCATATATGTCATGAACAGTAGGAAATACCAAAAATCATCTAAATAGCACACATAATTTAGTATACTGTATTCATTTCCATTTTTCTGTGGCGACTTCAAAAGTTAAATAATCTGCAAATTGTAATAAACTATCAATTAGTGGAAAAAAAACATTGCATTCAAAGTTTCTAAAAACATTACATTCAAAGTTTGTAAACTCAGTTTCTCAACTGAGCTGCAAACGCAGATGATGACATATGAAATTGAAATCAGGATAAATGCTTGCTGGTTAGGACTGCTAACTGGAAAATTGGATACTGTGTGGTAACTATATGCATATATGCTGAAACTTGCAGCTGCTTCTTGTCTCTGCCTTCATATATACTGCTGTTTCATGCCAAGTTCAACCAACATTAGCAAATGCAAGCGACTCCATCATGTTTTTGGTCTTCAGCTTCATCAGGCTACTTCTATATCCCAGCTTCTACCAGCATGACTTGCACAGTCATGATGCAGCAATTCACGATCCATCATGCAGTAACTGAAAATCATAAAAGCAATTCACGATCCATATTTCCATCAGCAATAGAAATCAAAACACAAAATAAGAAAAAAACGTAGCATCTTAAGATTTTTCCAGCTACCAATTACTCTCAACTTTGTAGTTGAAATAAGTGTTTTTATCCGATGTAATTTAAATTTGGACCGCACAGTCAATCATTTTTTTAATAAATAATACAAAAATGAAAAATATATGTTTAAATCTAATTTAAAAATGGACAATGGTAAGAAAATGTAGTCACAAGTGACGTACTACAAGCTAAGTAGGAATGATGTGTCAAAAGTGACGCAAGATGGTGTGGTTGAAATGGGCAGTAAACACCGTATGGTGCAAACATACATGTTGATAGGGATGCAAGTTGAATGTGCATCTAAATTGTTCTGACTAATATATAATTTACTGATGCATTAGGTCATCCAATATGAGCTGTTATATCAGTGCATCACTTAATAAATATACAATGGTGTATCAACGAGTAACCGAATGTGTGCATTTCTGCGTTGTTCTATGCCCGCATATCATTGCTATATTGTTTGAAACTTTGCTTCTGGTCAGTAAATCAATTTGAATTATATAGACATATCAGAACTTTTTGACTCCGGCCAAACACATGTTCCATTTTCATTAATATTTTCTTCTCTAGAATCTTTCATGTTCCAGATTATAATATTATTCTTTCTACAATAACTAATGATTTTGACTGTAACAAGTTGAAAGCTATTTACCAAAATCTAACTTCCCGTAATGATGGTATTCCCATTTTTTTCCCTCTAGAGTAATCTATGTGTTTTGACAATGCTTTTGAAAGTACGCTATCATGTTATCTTATTTAAAGGAATTGACAGTGGAAGTAGTAACTTGATCATGCTATCTTGTGTACATAGTTTTTATATATTCCCAGAATTCCAAGGGCATGCACAACATCATTTTTAAGTTGTGCACATCAGTACATGGTAAATGATCAATACAGTTGCAAGCTGTGTTTGTAAACTCTTGGTTTTGCAACTGAGTTGCAGACAGTTTGCAAAACAGTTGCAAACTGAGACTCAGTTTGCAACTGAGTTACAAACAACTTGCAATTCAGTTGCAAACAGAGTTGGTAAATCTCAATTTCGGTTAGGTTTTGTTTAACCTAAAAATATGACTCAATAAACAACCAACAAAAGAGCCAACGCCAGCCTTACTTGAAAGAAATTCAAGCAAAAAACTGCAGGTTAGAAGGAGAAGCCAAAGCACTATTTTGTAAAACAACCTGGGCAAAACTACCCATTATTGTAGAACACGTAAAACAATCATCAAATAAGAATTGTGTGGCTTGTAACTAATCATCAAATAATGGTTGATTGATAACCAGTTGTCTACTAAAAAGAATGCTATCAAAGTTCAATCAAAACTAATCAACAAAGGATGCTGTCAAAGTTCAATCAAAACCAACTATGCTATCCATGTGATTTCCCCATGATCAAATACAGTTAGACTAAGCCAAAGAATGAGCAAAACTGTGTTATCCTAGGGTAGGAATGAACGCATGCATTACATGATCAAATTATAAAGTGACAATGACAGATCAACAAGAATAAATTGCAAGAATAAAGTGTAAAAATCATACCATGTGTGAAGAGTGCATATAGACTACATTGTAACTAATGATGCATCGTCAACAAGCTCAACATTGTTTCCTACAAAAAGAAGGACGAAATTATTATACGAAATAATTATTGAATTTAAACAAATTAAAAAACTAACCAATATCAGATGGCAACCAAGTCTATAGAGATCACATCAGTAGATGAAGTTATTACAGAACTTAACAAGTATGAACAAAAAAAAAGGAGCTGACAAAATAATTTGGAAGTAGTATAATTAGATCCAATTTATTAGGAAAAACAGTAAGGGTCGGAAAAAGATTACTTGACCAACTCATGGCAAAATTCGTTCGATTTCTTTAAGATAGGTAAGAAGTTTTCGCACAAATATATTTAAACATGGTAGGGGTAGATCCTGCTATCATGCATCATGCTTTAAACATTGACGTACACACTAAATCAGTTAGGCAAAAGAAGAGGCAATTTTATAGAGTCCAATCTTAGACTATCAATAACAAATAAATAACAAACAAAAAACTTTGAATTCATACCACTATCTCAAAGAAGATTGCAGATTGACAAACCGAGTCGTCGTCGCTTGAAATCGAGTCCTCCTTAAAATCGAGCCGCTGGAGATGCTTGAATCGAGTCATCCTTAAAATCAAAATATAGACGTCGAAGTCGCTGGAGATCTTGAAATTGAGTCGTCGTCGCTTGAAATCAAGCCTTCCTTAAAATCAGTCGCCGCTTAGCTTGAAGCTAGGGCTGAGGAATAGGACTTGAAGCAGGGACTGGAGAAACGAATAAGATTGACAAAGGAGAGAGAAAATGTTGGCTAAGGAACTCAGAAGACGCCATTTTTTTTGGAATTAGGTTTTAGGGGAACGAATGAAAAGGAGAATGGAGATGCGGCTGGAATTGGATTACCCGATTAGGGTTTGAAGAAGCCGCGTCTTGTTGATAAACGACTGAAATAATGTTTGATTTTCTAACTATTTAATTTGGTTAGTTGAAGAATTAAGCATAATCTGAAAATAAAAAATGGATATTTATTTCAATAACGGACGGATATTTTTCGGATATGGATAGTGTTATATCCGTATTCGTATCTGAAAATATTTTCGTATAACCAATATCCGTATTCGCTTTTCAGATATCTGATATTTTTTCGTATTTTCGGATATGGATACGGACGCCTTAATCGCCTGATTCAATTTGCAAATTCGAAACTGAAATTCGTTACGGTTTTATTTGAACAAAAAAAGAGGAATTAGATATTAAATTAGTCAGAAATTATAGAAAATTTGTTACGCTTAAAAAAAAATTGTACTTAATATTAGTCATAATTTATAGAAAATTTTAAAATTAGAATATGAAGTATTATACAATTTAAATTAAACAATTAAATGAACTTTTTCAATATTTTAAAGTTTCGAAGTTTTGGTTATTTCGTGTCAAACAATAATTGGTTTTATAAATTTATGATTTATTTCAAATTTATTCAATATGATTTCAAATTTTTAAATTTTTCGAAACATAAAATATAATTATCAACTATAATTATAAAATATAAGTATCAACTATAATTAAATACAATTATTTAAAATTAATTATTGAATACTAGATATCATTTCATAAGTATTAAATTTTATTATTAATTATTAAATACTTATTATAATAAATTGATATTTTCATTATTTGGGGGAATAATTATAAAAGAACAATTTAAAATTTTGGGATTTAGCGTAAAATATACTGGAATACTGACTGAAATTTGTGATGAAAGCAGAGAAGAATTTAGTAATTACATTGGTTATGAGCAAAGATTATTTTGCTAATTCTAAATAAGCAATGATTATAAATTATTTACTATAAAACATAAATTATTAATTATTATTAATTATAAATCATTAATTAGAACAAATTAATTATTAATTATTGAACACGTTAATAACTATTAAAAAATAACACAAAGTAAATCTTAGAAAAATAATATAAACATCTCTTGCAAATCTGTTGGAATTCTGCTGCAAAATAGCTTCGATAAATATTCGTCGGTATTCTGCCTGTATTTGCAGCGGAAAATAGCGGCAGAAATTTTCCGTCGGTAATTTGACACAATTTGCAACGGCTTAGTGAGGGATGCTAGAAGATGACGGTAATAAATAATAGAAAAACAGTTGAAAAACAAAAAAAAAATTCCCTTGCAGATCACATGGAAATCCGTCGCAAATTAGCGACGGAAATTTCCGCTTCTAAATATTTGACGCTAAATCAGTGTTTTCTTGTAGTGAAGTAGGTAGAAGTGCTGAAATAAAGTCATCTACCTACGATTCCAACTCAACCAAGCTTATTGTCAGAATTGTGATTCGCCCACCAATCGCTGAGATGTTCAGTCGACTCCCTTCCCCCCTTAGTAGGGTCTGAACCCCTATGACTGAGCAAAAAAGGGAGGAGAAAGAGGCCCCGGTGAACCGTTATAATAAGTGAACAAGTGTAAGCTTTGCTGCCTGACAGTATGGAGTACAGACCACACTGAGGGACAGGCCCTGAAGCAAAGGACAGGAATGAGCGGCACGAATGAAAGGACGTTGCACTTCGAATCTAAAAACCCACATCCGACAAGGGGAGTGAAATGGATAGATACCACACATCCTATTTAGTAATCGAACCTGGATGGACGTAGGGCATATTCTGGTGTCCTCCCACTTAGTTACTGTCCGTACGAGAATTGTGCTCGCTACCACGCCATCCCGGTTAACACCATATCTAGCGCAGCTAGAGTCAAGATATGACAATATCGTTCCAAAGCCTATTTATTAGTCTGGTATAGAGCGTATCCTATTTAAAGTTCCACTGGCCCTTAGTCGGGGCCAGAATTTGAAATCATTCTGTCTCATATACGGCCATGATTTGTCGTTGAGAAGTTTGACATTTGTTACCAAAAAAGGCATACAGGGGACCTTAGGTGCATAGCGAGTGAAAGTCAACCCTTCTCCGTGCCAATTCGACCAAGCTTTGAATCAATAGACAGGGGAAGCTAGAAAGTCCTCTCTTATCAATCGACCTCACTGAGCTAGAGCTAAAGGTTGGTTTCAAATTCCTTGTGCTATCGCTTGGGATTGTGTCTTCCTTTTGTTTGAAATTTCCAGAAAGGTGCCATTAGTGTGATTCTTGAGCAGGGGATTTTCGTTACTTGGCATAAGCGGCCTGGGTTTTATTATAGAAGTACCTTAACCGGGAAGCTTTTGCCAAAGTAGTGCTATAGGTCTTAGCCAAATGAACGGAAGCAAAGCAGGCATTTGTATGGAGGCTTACTTGTCTTATAGTTTAGGTTCTTTATCTGTGGATTCATCGCTTGTTATTTCGTCTGGTTCAATAATACCACTTATCCTAGTGAGTTTTATGGACCATCGGTCTTTCTCAAGCTCAAGCATTTACTTTTCTAGTTAGAGACCCCAGTATCTTATAGGGCTAAGGTAGGATGGTAAGCGAAATTTTCTTGTTGTCTACCAACCCAGAAACAAGATTTTCTAAGGGCCCATCGATTAATAGATAGACCGATGTAACCAATTAGTCTGACCAAGCGAAATATTGATTATCGTTTGGTACTACACATTACTGGATCTCAAGAAAGAAATTAGTGGATTGGAAACATAGCTAACCATATAGTATTTCTCACTCAACATGTTTATAAGCTGAATATTTCCTTTCGCTAGTAACTTATCATGTCGTGCTTTTTCACATACCTCTGTAACGGTACTTCGAATATTGATACCAAATCTTCCATATAGCGAATTCATCAAGATTATCTATGACCAAAGGAGTTATCAGTCTTATCCAAACAGGTCTATTTATTTACTAAATCTCCCCGCGCTATGTATGAATAAGAAAAATGGAGTAAATGATAGTCACGTATCACTTGAATTCTGGGACTAATTTCGATACATAAAATCGTATGCCAGTATATTAATTGGGGAGCGAAGAATTTCTTTTTGGTCCCTCTCGTCCAGTGGTTAGGACATCGTCTTTCCATGTCGAAGACACGATTTCGATTCCCGTAAGGGATAGGTACTTCTCGGTACTCCGGGATATACACCAGCGGGTGGACCGTTTGGCGAATAATACAAGTTTAAAATAATTTAAACAGTCCAATCCAAACCACACATTCATATTTCTAAAGTTCAGTTTTGTTAATTTGAATTCAAAAATTTTACTTCAAATCAATTTTAAACAATCAATTTTTAAGTTCAGATCATTCCAAAATAGTATTCAAGTTCGGTTATTCAATTTGTATTCTTAAGAATTCAAATTACATTCACATCCTCTTTTAATAAAGTTCATATCAGTTGAATCTAAATTTCAATATAATTAATTATAATATTTTAACTTTAATTACATTTAGATTCAAAACACTTACTTAATAAATTATCATCAAATTAATTTATTAAGTTTGTAATCATAATAAATTCATCAAAACCCCTTAGCTATTAAATCCACATCTTAAAGTCAATTTATCTTACACAGTAAATTATAGTTCAACTTTTTTTGTCATTTAAGCCATTAAGTTATCGTTAAATTTCTAACTTCTGTTTAAACCTTTTATATTTATATTTTAAAAAATCCACTTTATATATAGTTTTAAAATTTAAATAATACTTAAATTATATTAAAATACATTTATTTACTTATAAAATAATTTATATTATTTAAATTTTAAACCAAATAATATTACAATTTAAAATCTTAATCTATACTAAAACATACATTAACTTATATATTAAAAATTTATAACATATAGATTTATTTTAAAAATCTAAATTTAAAGTTTATTAAATTATAAAAATATAGGTTTGAATAAAATTCTAAATTAAAATTTTAAAATACTTTCTTAAGTCAGAATATTTTCATAAATTTAGAAAATAATAGACTAACAGTGCCCGTATATAATTTTCTACATAAGCGAAGTAATGCAGATGTATATCATTTCAATCCGTTTAATCTTTAATTTACTGGTATTTATCATCTCAACCCGTATCCCAATACATCAACTTAAATTCCTAAATCTATACGATGATTCAGATATATATCATTTCAACTCATAATGGTTTTACATATATGCAGGATGAGAACAAAATAAATATAACATTTCGGTTAACACACATAAATCAACACACATCATAACAATCAACTTTGTGTCATATATGCCAACAGTGTGTATGTCACATATGCGCAAACAAACAATCAGATTTTCTAGAGCAATTCTAACATTTCATGTGTCCTTTCAATTGATATCAGTTTACATATTGAAATTATTACTCATGGTGATAGAGGCTGAAACATATACGGAAGCAGACACAACACGATCGAATCAACGAATTGAATCACCAACTTGAATCAGTCCAAGCTCAACTAAAATTCCAAATCAACAGTCTTCTATTTTTTATTATATATATATATGTATATATATATATGTTCGCGTCAAGCAAAGTATACATATATATATATTTGTATAAAATATTTCAAACCAAAAATACATCTCAAACTTACCATACTAGAGATTAAACTTAGAACCTCACACTTCACTTTACCACAACACCTCATTGATTACAAACACAACACACACATACAAATGCACATTACAACGTAACTCAACCCACAAACACCATGACAAGGGGAGAGGTCAGAGGCTTGTCGAGTTGGAGGCGGCCCTAGGGTGGTGCGCAAGTGCAGGTTAGGCCTAGGGGGTTGTAGGTTCTATTTAGGTTTGCTAAATCTCCTTTTATATAGCAAGACACGATTTTAGGAAGGTGAGGCAAGGCTGATCGGAGGGAGACCTGACGCAGCGGTTATGGGTGGCACAACCAAGTGTGTAGGGGGGCCTGACGACTGGTGGAGGAGAGGCGGCTTTGCCAGTGACAGGTTTTAGGGTACAGCTGTTTTTTTGGGGTCTTGGATTAAAGGTAGGGAGGAGAAGAGAAGGCGCTGGCACGGGTGTCGGATCTTGTGGACCTGCGCGCACAGGTGGTGGAGGTAGGGGCAGAGCCAAAGCTTGTCCAGATGGGGACAAGGCCCTATCTAAAACTTATGATTTATTTATAGTCAAAATTTGCCCTTGTTGAAACTGTTGAACTGGCCCTACCTCAAATCAGTCCATGCATAAAACACACGTCCATCTATACTCCACATCTAACTCAGCAAGTACTAAGAATGATTTATGTATGCAGAAAGATGATGCCTTACCTCAAGTCTAGAGTTAGCTCCGCAGTTGGATGGAGGTGCAGCAACGAGCGTGGGTAGAAAGGAGGGTGGAGGGCTGGATGATGAAGGGAAAGGGAATGGTGAGGTACGGTTTTTGTTGTGCATTAAAAAAAAATAGAAAAGGGAGAGAGGAGAGGAAACATAGTGTTTTGGTTTACTGTTGAGAAATAAAAGCCTGGAGGAGAACATGGAAACACGTTGAAATAGAGAAGAGAATAAATAATGTGTGAGAGAAAAGTGAAAGGGCATAGAAGTAATGCGAGTAATAAATAGAAGATAGAGAAAGGAATTTGAATGGAAAGAGGTGAGTACGTGAACTATGTTTGAACCATCGGATTAAATTTAGTTACTGACCGTTAGAGTAACATTTTTTTTAAATTCTTGAACCAAACTCCAAAGTTTCATCATTCACATAATTTATGTATGATTTCACAAATAAACACAAAAATATAGTAGAGACGGTAGTTAAGGTTATATACAAATACATGTTGATCGTTTTGCGCATTTTTCAGTCTTAAAGATTCAGAGCAATAAACATCTGAATTTCACGAAACGAAAAATACCGTCTTCCTCATAAAATGGTCCGGTATTTTTATTTTAAATTCCAACAACGTTTTACTCGTAGCGATTTATTAATTTGTTTAATTAAATTAACACGAACGGAACAAACTTGTGTATTTTTCTATGAAATTTATTCCTACGCTATGTTTAATTAGACGCATCTCAGATATAAAACTTCGGATTCTATTTCAAATTTTAAGGGTGTGCTTGTTTCAAATTTTTAATTTTGAGTTTTCGTATATAAGATGTACGAACGACGCACACACATCGTGAAAAACGAAATTAACACACAAAACGAAAAATAACTTCTTATTATTTTTCGTATTTTAAGAAACAACGGAAGAACGATATCGAATTCATCCATCCACCGTCCCTCCGTCTCCTCCATCGTCTCCTCCACCATCCTTCAAATCTTCGCAACTTTTAGAATTTATGTCGAAAACTCAAAATTCGGAATAAACCAAACACTACCTAAGTTTTTAACATTAGTTTCGGTTTGTCGGTTGCCACTACCGTAAATCTATCATATAATCGATTTAAATGGAGTGAGTGAAAGTTGATGTTTTGATTATAAAATTTTCAGAATAAGTTTTTATATAAAAACATTATATTTTGTAAATTAATATTAAAACATTTAACTAATAATTGATTTCACAATTGCGCTCTGAAACCAAACGATCTTTTCGATTCTATTATTTAAGTTAAACGTACGTGTTTTTAATTTATATTCAAAAATCAAATACATTCATTTTATTATCCATAATAAATAAAATTTTAAATTCTTAAGTATAATCTCAGTGCAGCTTGTTACAACTTATTCCGCGATTGTTAATGATAAAACCTTCAAGTGCTTTATTAATTGGAATAAAAAAATCTGGATGATAATACAGTCTGGTATGAATCCACAAAACTTATATGAGAACCTCATACATCTAAACACGTAAAGGATAATATATATGTTTATCTTATCATATGCTTCGTGATAGTCAACTTTTAGTCGTAACTTTGTCTACACTTTTTTTTATTGAAATTCTAATTAATTCATGTGCTAAAATAGATATGTTTTTGCCTTCAATAAATGCACATTGACATTCAATTATCAATCATGTATAATAATATTTTATTCATATTAATATATATCATCTTACAATGGACTTTCTAGCCCATGCTACAACATGTTATAATCTTCAATTATGGAAGGTTTATCAATTTTTGGTATTAATGAGTTGAAAGTGTGCTAGATTTATTTTTAAAATTTTACATGTCTAATGGGATTTTTGTATATTGATATAATACCACTCTTTAAGTCATTCTAGCACAGATGAAAGAAATGAAATCGCAAACCACTTGGACCAGAGTTTGGAGTCAACGTGGATGGACTTAGCTTATGAAACTTTAGTCAATGTGGATGGATTATCAAATTAAATGTTCTTTTTATGATTTGATTTTAAAAATAAGTACAATGGTACAACTATCGTAAAAGTGCATTCGTTTTGATATAAAAGTTGATGTTGCTTTGAAGAAAAAAAAAAAAAAAACCACTATGAAGTTTCTTTTTTTGATGCCTTATGAAAAACATATGCACATTGTAATGATATTCTAGTTTTTTATTTTGATTAGATAAGCTGTGATCATGATTTTAATGACAACATCGATAAGAACACCGATGATGAAGGTCGTGGAGGGGAATACGGAAAATATGATTAGTTTTTTCCTTTTAAATTTGTTGACATTTTTATTTGTTGCATTTTGAATGCAACATCAGTAGTATATGCTTATCTTTTTCTACGGCTGCGAGAGAACTAAAAATCGGAAATATTAGATGGAAGGTTCCGGTTCGAGAGCAGCTACAATTTGGTGAAAATTGGTTAAAACTATGAATTTTTCTACCGCTGCTTTTGAACTCCAGCAATAACAAAACAATCGGATTACTGACTACTGTAATCCACACCGTCCGTTTTTATAGAAATCCAACGAGCAATATTAGCCATCCGCGTCATCCCCAGACTATTAAACCCCCTCCTCTCCCTTATTATCGTTCAACGTCATAATCACCCTTCCCCCAAATCAATTCAGAAAACCCTAGGTTTAATTTAGAAGTTCAAACTCGAAACAATGGAGGCAGGTGGAAAATTGAAGAAGGGAGCCGCAGGTAGAAAAGGACCAAGCGGACCTAGGAAGAAGTCCGTCACAAGATCCGTCAAAGCTGGTCTTCAATTCCCCGTCGGCCGTATTGGCCGATACTTGAAGAAGGGCAGGTACGCTCAGCGTGTTGGCACTGGAGCTCCTGTTTACCTTGCCGCCGTTCTTGAATATTTAGCAGCAGAGGTCCTAGAGCTTGCTGGAAATGCTGCCAAAGACAACAAGAAGAACCGAATCATTCCAAGGCACGTTCTCCTTGCAATAAGAAACGATGAGGAGTTGGGTAAACTGCTTGGTGGGGTGACAATTGCGCATGGTGGAGTATTGCCAAACATTAACCCTGTCCTTTTGTCTAAGAAGACCGCTGCTAAGGAATCTGAGACCCCAAAATCACCAAAGAAGACTGCTGCCAAAAAGGCTGCTTAATTGATTTTGATGCTAGACGCTAATTGCTGTTTTTATACGATGATGAAGTTATGCGGCTTTGTATTGGGAGTTTGTTGGTTTTGTAATTTTCCTATATTAATCAGTAAATCTTTTTTCATTGGTTGTTGCATGTCATCGTTCAGTTTATTGGCAGTTTGTTTAAGATCGTAAAAGGCAGAACTTTCTTGCTTTTTCCTTTGCTTCTATCTTCTGTGAAGTTGCGTAAGCTCTGATTTAAACTGACAGTTTCCACCTTCGCATTTAGGGTTCCAATATTCATTTGCTTATTTGACTTGTGTCCTTATTGCACTGTCATTTCTATTGTTATCCTCTATCACTGTAAATTCAAAATGGTTGAAATACATGATTTTTTTTGCGCAATTTGGGAACTATGTATGTTGTGGAGGAGTAAAGTTGGCAGACGCCATACATGATACAAAGTTGTAAGTTGGTTTGTAGAATGATTGCCTAAGATTCTGAATTCGATTGTAAGACGTTGAAGGCCTTTTCAACCATGCGAGTATCACTGTAAAATCAAGTTGGTTTGTAGAATAATCATTATGTAGAAGCAGGCAACAAATTTCCAGTATTATAAATATTTGATGCATGTCTTTGGTGATACTCGCAGAAAGCATGCTTGCGATTTAACAATTAATTTTTCAACATTTATAGTTTGCCATGCTAAAAACCCGTGAAAATTATGACGAAGATCAGTAATTACTGATCATAGTATCCAGCATTTGTTAAATAGCATTTGAGGTTGATTAATTGTTGAACTTTATACAAAAACATGAGATATAAATTAGCAAAACAGAAGAAGCCACACAGAGAAGATTACAAAAGCATTTCCAATTTTTGATGCAAAGAAAAAAAGAAAAAAAAAAAAAAAAAAAAAAAAAAAAAAAAAAACACAAAGGGAGTGGATATGGAAGACTTTAGTTGCGTATCATATGGATTTAGATTTTGATGTTATTTTATAGCTAAATTCTACAGTTTTGGTGAACTAAAAATTTACAAGCCTCATTACAATAAAATATTAGAAAAGCGAGCAGTCAGAATATAGACGTTAGCCTATATGTATACTTACACCTTATACATGTTTGCTCTTTATAAAGGTTTCTTTTATATTTATGTACACATACATACTCTCTTTCTCTTCCATGTTGTTTACCAAATTTATTAGGGGTGGGCATAAACCGCACCGCTATGCGGAAACCGCGCAAACCGAACAGCAAAAACGGTACGGAAAACCGCATCAGATTCTCTTTCTAAAGCAAACACCCAAACCGAAACGACCCACAACGATACGGTTCGGTTGCGGTTTGAAATTTTACCAAACCATACTAAACCGAACCAAACCGCATAACTACACCGACAATGTTATGATAAAAAATTTAGCAGATTCCTATCTAACTTTTAATTTAATGATATATATTCTATTTTCAACGTATGTTGTAGTTATATTAATTAAAGATAAAATTATGTGTTTTAACCTTCAGGTGACACAACGTCATACAATCGTAAATTGATTGTTGATGGAAGTAATTTTCTTGTTTCATATTTAATACGGGTTTAAACCGGACCGAACCAAAACCGGACCATATTAGATCGAAATCGAACTGTTTGAACGGTTAGTATAATGGTTTGTATTTTTGATCAATCGTTTGATGTGGTGCGGAAGCGGTTTGAGCTTCAAACCGCACCAAACCGAACCGCGCCCACCTCTAAAATTTATCTACCTTTTGTATAAAGAAGTGTTCTAGTCCCATACATTATCATCTAGTTATATAACCTGCAATGTACATTCAAACATTGCAATTTATCTATTTAAAATTATCGAAAATCCCTACTTGCATTATTATTGTTTTCCACCGAAAATACCAATGACTATGAAATAATGAAAGATGCAGCCGATATAATCCATTTTATATTTTCTCATTCGGGCTTAGGTTTTATTATGCTATCTGGGCCCTTATACATACTTAGCCCTAGATTTATTTTTCTTTGTATTATTTGACCGTTGGTCAATCCAATGTATAAACACACATCAAACCTGCTTGTACAATTATCAATTCAAGTAATAACAATTTCATTTTTCGTCTGCTCTCTTTATCAAATCTTAATTTGGTATCAAAGCTAAATTCTTTCACTGCCTAACGACTTTATCTTTCTCCAAATTCGATCTTGATATTCACTCTTCACCATCACTGTAATAGTGGGTGAAGTATAACTTCTGCTCAGAGAGATTTCATCATCGGAGAAGTTTTGCGGAAGCTAACATGTGCCCTGCCTTACTCAATACACGACTACATCAAGTGCTATGCCTATGTATTGAGTGGCTGCATGATTGCAATCAGCTTCCACCGGTATTTTTCGAAATAAAATTCAAGAAAAGCAATCAAGAAAAGGAAGAAAGACAACAGAAAACACTCAGTTACCATCCATCAATCCAATCAGGTCTTGGCGTCATTTTGGATTTACTGGTAGCAGAAAGAAGTCTATGAAATCTTTCTTTACCAGTCTGAATTATTTTTCTTGCTATCTTTCGGTTCTTATTTCTTTTCTTGAAGCTGATCTTCATGGCTACTCTTCATCGACATTTTCAGATCAGTCAGTTGGTTCTACCGCAACCATCACTCCTGTAGACAATTTAATCAAAACTGTAGTTAGTCCACAATCTCAGCTGATCACCGTTCAACTTGATGACAACAACTATTTGTTGTGGAAACTACAAATTGAAACAGCAATACACGGTTATGGACTTGAAGGGTTTATTATGGGTACTATCAATATACCGCAAAAACTTATTACAGATTAGGAAAACAACATTGTCCCCAACGAAAAATTCAAAAAATATCACAGGCAAGACAAACTCATTAGTGCATGGTTACTTTCGTTTATAAGTGAAAAACTTCTACCTCAAGTTATTGGCTGTAAAACTGCTGTAGAAATATGGAAATCTATCAAGAAATCATTCAATAATCAGTCTACACCAAGGTGAAGTTTTACAAAAGACAGTTACAACAAACTAAGAAAGAAAACACCCCAATGAGAGAATATCTTAGCAAAATCAAGTCAATATGTGACACGTTAGAGGCTACAGGCAACAAGATTTCAGAACCAGAACAAATACTTATCATCTTAAACGGCTTAAATAATGAATATGAAGCTGTAGAAGCAATTATTGCCACTTAAAAAGAATTCTCATCTATGGATGATGTCCATGCAATTTTATTGTCACATGAAGCAAGGCTAGAAAGCAAAAGATCTCAAGATAGTGACATTAATGTCAATTATGCAGCCAGTAACAACAAAAATAAGAATCAGAGCAACAAAAATAATCAAACCTTTCAGAGAGGGGGTCATTCATCCAGAGGCAGAGGTAGAGGCAGGTGGAACAACACCAATAGACCCAAATGCCAAATTTGCGAAAAGGTTGGACACATAGCACCCAAATGCTTCTTCAGGTTTAATGCAAATTTTGCAGTAAACCAAAATCCAAACAACCAGAGAGATACAAATCTGAGTGCTAATTTAGCTCAAGCCCAGAAGGATGTTGTTCCACCTGACACATCAAGAAATCAAGGTGAAAGTGCTAGAATTGACCACATTAATGATGACAGCTGGCATTCAGATTCTGGATCAACCAATCATCTCACAAATAATCTTGAAAATATGAATTTTGGTAACAGAGACTATAAAGGTAACAATTCATTTTGTTTGGGAGATGGTAAGCACATAAACATATATCATATAGGTAAAGGCAGTTATTCTTACACAACTTATTAAGTGTACCAGAAATCAAGAAGAATTTAATTTATGTATCTCAATTTGCTAGAAATAACAGAGTATAATTCGAACTTTTCCCAAATCACTGTACTGTTAAAGACATACTAGCAAAATCAATTTTATTGCAGGGTGATGCAGTTAGAGGACTATATAAGTTAAACTTGCAAAATTGTAATAAAACTAATACTACATCACGTTGTAATCTGTCTAAAACTAATAGTACTAGCAAATGAAAATCTGTATTTGATTTGTGGCACTACAAACTTGGTCATCCCAATATTAAAATTGTAAAGAATATTCTTCTTGATAACAAGATACCTTTTAATAATGTTCAGTTACCGTATGTTTGTGAATACTGCCAAACGGGCAAGAGTCGTAAACTGCCCTTCACTGATTCAGTGAGTACCTATTCCAAACCCCTTGAATTAATTGCTTCTGGTTTATGGGGTCCAACACCTATTAACTCAAATTTTGGATTTCAATACTACATTTCTTTTATTGATGCTTTCTCTAGATATACATGGTTGTATTTACTCAAATCCAAATCTAATGCTACTAATTCTACTATGAATTTTATCAAGATGGCTGAAAATTAATTCAACACTACTGTTAAAAAATTTCAATCAGATGGAGGATCTGAATTTAAGCCCCTAGGAATTTTTTTCAAAATAAAAGGATCATTCATTGAACTACTTGTCCCTATACTTCTAAGAAAAATGGCTTAATTGAAAGGAAACACATACATGTAGTTGAAACTAGTTTAACTCTTCTAGCTCAAGCCTCATACCCTTAAAGTTTTGGCCAAAGGCTTTTAACTCTGTTGTTTTTCTGATTAACAAAATGCCAACCAAAAACTTTAGTGGTATGAGCCCCCTAAAAAAACTTTATAATATTAAACCAGATTATAAAAGTTTAAAAACCTTTGGATGTTTGTGTTATCCATATCTTAGACCTTATAATACAAATAAACTTGAATATAGATCAAGATCATGTACTTTCATTGGATATTGTGCTCGTTAGAAAGGATATAAGTGTATTGATGATAAAGGAAAAAAATTCATATGCAGACATGTCATTTTTGATGAAAATATTTTTCCGTTCAAACAACACAATATTAAAACAACAATGAAAGTATATAGCCTGAAAGTTGTTATACCTAAACCACCAATACTAGATGAAATACGGGAGAAAAGTGACATTACTGAAGCCGCTGAAGCTCACAATGATTACCGGTACACCACTGATAGCCAAAATGAGTCCTTCAACTCCGCCATGCAGCAATCTGAGTCAAGAAGCAACAACAAAAATCAAGTCAGTCCAGATCAACCTACGGCTACAACCAATATCAATGAAGATAACAATACAGATTCCATTCAATCTGATCAAGAAGGTTTACCTATTGTACTCTCTCCCATGAAACCTAGCCATCACATGGTAACAAGAGCCAAAAGTCGGATTTTCAAGCCAAAGATCTATACTAGCAAGGATAAGCTGTGATGTACCTGATAATTTCAACCAAGCCGTTAATAACAAAAACTGGAATGCTGCAACGAAGGAGGAATACAATGCACTCATGAGAAACAACACATGGGATCTTGTTGATCCACCAAACAACAAAAAAATCATTGGGTGCAAGTGGACATTCAGACTAAAAAGAAATTGTAACAACCCGGAATTTTGGGGCCAACTTAAAATTTTTATTTTAGAAATTTTAATGGGATTTTAAATAGTTAAATTAATTTATTTTAAATAATAACGATTAAAAAATTTATTTTAATCGAAGTTAGAACGAATATATTTATTTTAATTACAAAAGGAATTAAAAATAACACGGTAGTTTGAAAAGTCAAAGCTGAACTTTGACTGACCATACAAGATGCAAAATAAATCGGATTTTAATGAAACCAAAAATACGTAAATCTATTTAAAAAATATCTTTCCAATGAATCCGAAAAATCGAAATTTCCTAACAGGAATCAAAAGTTATGCCCTGTTTAATTTTCAGAATAGTCGTTGTAGAATTTATATATTTTAATATTAAAATTATCCATTTTGCAAGTGACCTCTGTTTTCGACGAAACTACTTTTGTTGGAACCGAAATGTCAAATTATTGCTAGGTTTCAGTTTTCATAATTTTCTGAATTAATATGTGAGCATGGCAAAAGAAAATGTGTTTTGATCAATTCAGTCAAATTTAATCGACAGGAAAATAGCCATTTTTCAAACGGTCTTAGAATTCGATGAAATTAGTCTTGTTAGGATCGTATCATAAAAAATAACTAGAAATAATTTTTTTGTAATTTTTAGAGTCAGTATGAGACCCCGGTAATTTAAAATGTACATTTAAATTCAATATATAATGTTTTATATTTAATTTAAAGAAAAACCTATCGAAACAATTGAATTGGGTTACGAAACTTATTCCATTGTGTCCGGGACAGGGGTATTTGGCTAGGGGCGATATTCGTTGGGTTCGATTTGGAGTTAGTATCAACGAATAAGTTATTTTCTTGAATTAAAAAATTAAAATAAAACAAAAATACGCTATAAATACGCTTGAAATACGCAATACGCTTAACCCTATCTTCTAATACGTTCTGCGCCGCCTCCTAAGCCGATCAATGGCCATCTCTGTTCCAAATTAAATCCCTAAAATCTCATCATCTAATTTGAATTAATTCATGGTATCTACACAAAATTCAAACGGTTTTCTGGGAGCTTCAAGATCATATGGTGATGATGGGCTATAGTGGAATGAGGTGCTCGATTTTTGCCCCTAAAGTGCGGCCGTTCGCACTTGATTTGGTAGGTCAGGGGGGTGCGAGTTTGTCGTGGTCAAGGGAGGAGAGGGAGTCAAGGGCGGCGGTTCATGTGATGGCGATGGATGGTGGTTCTGACCACCGTAGCGGCGGCGCAGGGGTAACCTTAGATGACGGTATTGGGTTTCGAACAACACAGTAAGGAAAAATGATGAAGATTAAGAAGAAGGTTAAAGCTTAATTAAGTTTTAATAATTGTTTAATAAAATGTCCAATGTTTAAATTCTTGTAACTTTTTCATTCTGAAACGAAATCGAACGAAATTGAATCCGTTAGAATCGTATTGACAAGATCTACACAACAGAATAGATCAGAGCAGAAACTGAATGATCTACAATTTTGAGGAAATTGAAATCAAGGTGAGAATTCTTTTAAATGATTAAATTTTATTAATTATGATCGTGCTAGAAATCATTACAATCTGTGTTAAATTCAATGTATGTTTGTATGTGGTTTGATTTGTTGTGATTGTCGTTGTTGTGATGATCTATTAATTCGATTAATTATTGGGTTGAAATTGGAATGTCATTTTGTTTGAAATAAATACTGACAAAAATCAAATTGTCATTTGTTATTATTATTATTATGGTAATTGACATTTATGTTAATTATAATTATTATATTGTGGTGATTAACATTTATGTTTATTACAAAATTAGATCTCAATCAAATTTGTTTAATTTAAGAAAAATGAATTAAACATTCATTTTTGTCATTTATTTAGAAGTAGACAAAAATATTCATTTTTGTCTAACTTAAATAGAATGAATTAAACATTCATTCTCGTCATTTAATTAGAATGAGATTAAAATGTTCACTTTTGTATTTTAAAAGAATAGAAATATTACATTTTATATAATGTAATAAAAGAGTAGAATAGATTGCAATTTTGTGTAATTAAAGAATGAATACAAATGGTTATATTTTATTGTCAAATTGTACTATAACAAGGGTGGAAATATAAGAATATCATTTTAATTAGAAAACGACATGTTATGATAAGAATATCCTTTTTTCTTTTGTTGACATGTTAGGATGATTAAACATAAATAAATATGAATCATTAGAAAAGAGTAGACAATAAAAATTACATTTTTATTGTAATATGAATCATAGAAAATATGTTAACATTAAAATTCTCATTTTTATGTAAAATAGAACATATGAAAATGATCATGTTTTAAAAATAAAACTTGTTTACATTAAAAATCTCTTTTTTTTAACGTCACGTATGAAAGTAGAAAAATGATCATAACTTTGAAGTGAAAATATGATTACATTGAAAATTCTCATTTTCAATGTAAAGTAGAATTTAGAAAAAAAAAGAAATATACATTTTTATTTGCATTCTTTGATGCAAATAAAACATGAATTAAAAGGGTTACCTTTCTGTTTGCGTATTAGATGCAGATAAAAGCCAAGTTTAAGAAGTTACATTTTTCACGTGCATTTTTGATACAAATAAAAGAATAGAAGAAAGGTTATATTTTTTTCACTTACATTCTTGATGCAAAAGAAAGAACAGTATAAAATATGCATTAGAAATAAAATTACATTTTGTCATAAAGGGTGGCATTAGAATAAAAATCACATTGTGTTATAAAAGTTTTCATTAGAAAAAAAATGTTATTTTAGTTAGAAATGTTATATTAGATAAAAATGGCACGTTGTTTAGAAATGTTATTTAGAATTAAGACATCACTTTGTCTAGAAATGGTTATTTAGGATTAAAACATCACCTTTGTCAGAAATGTTTATTCAGAATAAAAAATCATTTTTGTTATAAAATGTTTATTTAGAATAATATAACATTTTGTATAAAATGCTACATCAGAATGAAATTTGCCATTTTAATATAAATGTTGCATTATAAAAGAAATAACATTTTAGTATAAATGTGGCATTATATAAGAAATGACATTTTTATTATAAAACGCTGCATTAGTATTAAAATGTCATTTTTAGTTAGAATGTTATGTAATATAAAAAGGTCATTTTTAGTTAGAATGTTATGTGATATAAAAAATTCTTTTAATTAGAAAGGTCATGTTGAAATAAAAATGGGACATAAGTTAAAACATGATTTGTGTTAGATTTAAACATTATTATTATAATGTTAATATTAATATGGTTGTTAAAGTTAAATTATAAATATTTATTTATAATTTAAACAGTGAACATTAGATAAATTTATTAACCAATAATCTATTTAGATGCACGGCTGTTGTTTGAAAACCCCACACGGGTGTTGGGATGACATACACTAGTCCCAATATTTAACTGTATGCCAATCGATGGATTGACAATCTGTGGTGAGCGTTATTTATTTATTTATTTAACGCTCACACAATTATAAATTTCACTCTGGATGTGAATGGATTGTTGTATGTTTATTTATCATTAGTGTCATGTACATGCGATGGATGAAATCCATGAATTTGAAATTACATGGTGATTGATTTAGTCGCATTCCGATTCAACATATTTTTATATAAAGAATATTTAAAAATAAAGAATCTTTTAAAACAAAGAATATTTTAAAATAATAAATATTTTAAAATGATATTTAGTGAAGAATAAGAATATGAAGTTGAATTAAGTAGCAAACGCTATTTTTAACCCGAATGGGTTTATCGATCAATTTAATTCATTTTATAATGAATATAAAAAAGGAAGGGATTTCAAAATCCAATATTTTGAAATATTATTATTTTAATGCAATGAAAATATAGAATATTCAATTTTTCATTAAAATTGAAAATGAATTTAAAATCATTTTTAAACGAATTTATAAATAATTTATAAAATATGTTATAAATAGGAATCGACGATATATATTATATATTTATTTAATTGCCTGAATAGAATGCGCCGCGCAGCGACCATTCGCGAATTTCGACCATTGATTTCAAATTGGCGTAACGGAAGATCCGACCGTCGGATTCTTCTAAAACTGGAACCATTGGGTTCGTATCGAAAAGAGCTTTCCAATGAATATAAGAGTTTTGAAATCTAACAGTTGGATTTTGAATTATGTCCAAATCAAATTTGGAAAAGGTCGTTATGGATGCAGTTCGGTGGCCGTTATTGGAACCCGACTGTACGAGCGAAAATAAAATTATTAAAAATATGGAAAAATTATGTAAAATCATAATAAATGATTTGGAAAGAGTTTAAATGAAAAAAATTCCATATTTGAAAAGATAAAAATATATTTTTTATCGAATTGAACTAGTTATTAACTAGAATAAATCTTTAAAATAAGATTTAATGAAGTTTTCCAATTAATTAGTATTTAATTGGAATTAAATAAGATAAATTGGATTTTGGTTTTGTCGTGAATGGTGTCTTAAATAACACTGTTTTTAAACCCCGTATGAAAGGAATAAATATTTTAATTAAGATTTGGTTAAGTTTTCTAATTAATTAATATTTAATTAGAATTGAATAAAAGAATAAATCTTTTAATTCAGATTATTAGAGTTTTCAATTATATTTAATAATTGGAATAAAAGGAAATGTGAGTTGAGTTTATTGTGAACTGTGTTTTCAACGACATTTGTTCTTTAACTCAATTAACAGTGAAAGTATAAATTGGAAATTATAAATCTTTTATTAATATTTAATTGGAAATTCTCCAAAATAAAGTTTTCCAATTTAATATTTTGATGGAAGATGATTTTGGGGTTTTTCGTGAACAATGTTTTTAAATGACATTTGTTCTTTAACCCAGTTAAAGATAAGATTTATTTCTTAAATCTGAATAATCATAAAGTATGATTTTGGATATTAAAATCAAATTGGGGTTTTAATGAATCTTTAAAAGGGGACTAAAGAATAAATTTGGAAGGATTTATCTTTGATAAAATTAATGGGAACCTTTCTCCTAATAATGTGAATGTCTTATTAAAAGAATATTCTGAATTGGAATGTGGCATATGATGTGTTTTTAGCACTTGATTTTTATTATAAAATACGCGAGTTACTCGGAAAGACCGGGTTTAACCCATTCTGAATAATTAATGCGACGATCAAAAGTCGAAGATGAAGACGGTGGTTGAAGACCAATTTTCTTCACATCGAATGGATGAGGACTACTGATGCCTTTGATTGGAGTTGCTGCCTTGAGAAGGTTTCGGTGGTAGTTTTCCGGACGTATTGTTGATTGTTCGGATATGCGAGGTATAAGGTGCCTCTGGTTTCGTTTAGACCCAGAACGAACTTGTAAATAGATTGTATGTCTGACGTTGTATCCCTTTATACTATATTCGTTGATCGCTGCTAAATATATATATGTTGGTGGTGGAGAATTTATTCTCTTGCATAACACCCTTCTCCAAGACGTACGAGCTTAGAGGTTATATATTGGTAGAAATCAATGACATGGTATGAATTGACAATGTGGCATGCCAAGATGCATGGATCAAGGCTTTTGTTGAAAAGCAGAGCCTTGTGGTTGATGATCAAAGCACAGCTTTAAATAGCATAGCTTTGTGTATTGCGTTACTTCGCGAGTCTCACACCCCGTATGAACCAGAAACGGGAGTAAGGACTGCAAAGAGAACATACGTTTCTTTCTAGCTAGAAGTGGTGTCATGGTTTTTACAAGGCCTGACATTTTTACTTATGTGGATGATGGAATGAGGCGCCTCGGTTATTTGAGTCCCTAGTGGCTCTATTTACACCCCCGAAGGGCGGGATAACGTATTGTTCAGGCATAACTAATCCAACCATTGCACTTTAGTGGACCGACCCTGAAGATCCAAGGGTCAGTTGCGGCTGATCCTGAGGCTCGGGCTAGAGAGTCTCGAATTCAGTAAGGACTATCTTTTGCCTTGGTTCATGATGGAAATCCAACTTCCAATACGACCCATGCGGTTTTGATTGTATAACTAGTACGGCGACATAGTATACGGTAGCTATGTCGTCTATGATTGATATTATGATTGAAATGTTTTCAAAACATATATACACTAATAATAATATCAAATTCGTTTTATCGTATCAAGCATCTCTTGACCATTATAAGGTAAAACTCTATCCTCCGGTTTGCGTTGCATTGTGTGACGGGACTTGAGTCTTATAATGGTTTCCTTTTATCTAAAAAGCATTGCGTTGTTTTAACAATTTACTTTATTTATGCACTGACAATCCAATGGAGTAAACCCATTACGCGTTAGCGGAGTGGTCCTGTGATTAGCCTTATTATTATTAGATAGTTTATGTAAGATTTATCACACCAGTCTCATGACTGACCTGTAGTTTGTTTCACCTGCAAACTCGGGTGCCCTCTTTTCCACACGGGCAGTCGAGTAGTTTGTTTTGTAGATATTCATTTCTTAAGCAGGATTCTAGATTGAAGCTTTAAGCTGTTTCCAGAGCATTGGTAGCCTTCCACTGTATTAGTTATTTATTCCGCTGCATTGTATTAAATTTAATCTTCCGCTATAATATGATTCGATGTACTCTAGTATTCTGTACTCTGATGTAACATTATTATGATGATTATAAAAATCTGTTGTTATTGTTCTGATGTGTTGTATGCCCAGAGTTAACGTATGCGGGTTTTGAACGGTCTTGGTCGATCTTGCGATCGACTGAGTCCGGGCAAAATCCATACCGTTACAGTTGGTATCAGAGCTCTGGTTAGCTCAAATCTTTGGGGTACAACTCGTTAGAACTGAACAAAAGACTCATCAGAGATTGGATTAGTAATATCCAATAAGAATTCTCATTAGAGATAGGATCAGCCGTATCCTAGAATGACAAAACTCGTTAGAGATAGGGTTAGTAATGCCCTAGAATGAGTTGAGAGTGACAAGCTTATAATTAACGTATTTGTGATTATATATAATCTGATCTTAGGAAATATAATTTTTGAATATATAAAAGTTACATATATTTGAAAAGTTAATCAACTAATAAGATTATTTAAACTAATAAAAATGAAAATAAAATGATTAGTTTAACAATTTTTAGCTTCATTCCTTTTCGAGGACGAAAAGATTTTAAGTGGGGGAGATTTTAACAACCCGGATTTTTGGGGCCAATTTAAAAATTTTAATGGGATTTTAAAAAGTTAAAATGATTTATTTTAAATAATAACAATTAAAAAATTTATTTTAATTGAAGTTAGAACAAATATATTTATTTTAATTACAAAAGGAATTAGAAATAGCACGGTAGTTTGAAAAGTCAAAGCTGAACTTTGACTGACCATACAAGATGCAAAATAAATTGGATTTTAGTGAAACCAAAAATATGTAAATCTATTTAAAAAATATCTTTCCAACAAATCCGAAAAATCAAAATTTCATAGCAGGAATCAAAAGTTATGCCCAGTTTAATTTTTAGAATAGTCGCTGTAGAATTTATATATATTTTAATATTAAAAATAGCCATTTTGCAAACGACCTCTGTTTTCGACGAAACCACTTTTGTTGGAACCAGAATGTCAAATTGTTGCTAGGTTTCAATTTTCGTATTTTTCTGAATTAATATGTGCGCGTGGCAAAAGAAAATGTGTTTTGTTCAGTTCAGTCAAATTTAATCGACTGGAAAATAGCCATTTTTCAATCGGTTTCAGAATTTGACGAAATTAGTCTTGTTAGGATCATATCATCAAAACATAACTGGAAATAATTTTTCTGTAATTATTAGAGTCAGTATGTGACCCCGGTAATTTAATATATACGTTTAAATTCAATATTTAATGTTTTATATTTAAATTTAAAGGAAAACCTATCGAAACAATTGAATTGGATTACGAAACCTATTCCATTGTGTCCGGGACGGGCGTATTTGGCTAGGGGCGAAATTCGTTGGGTTCGATTTGGAGTTAGTATCAACGAACAAGTTATTTTCTTGAATTAAAAAATTAAAATAAAACAAAAATACGCTATAAATACGCTTGAAATACACAATACTCTAAACCCTATCTTCTAATACGTTCTGCGCTACCTCCTAAGCTGATCAATGGTCATCTCTGTTCCAAACTAAATACCTAAATTCTCATCATCTAATTTGAATTAATTCATGGTATCTACACAAAAATCAAACGGTTTTCTGGGAGCTTCAAGATCATATGGTGATGATGGGCTGTAGTGGACCGAGGTGCTCGATTTTTGCCCCTAAAGTGCGGCCGTTCGCACTTGATTTGGTAGGTCAGGGGGGTGCGAGTTTGTCGTGATCAAGGGAGGAGAGGGATTCAAGGGCGGCGGTTCATGTGATGGCGACGGATGGTGGTTCTGACCACCGTAGCGGCGGCGCAGGGGTAACCCTAGATGACGGTATTGGGTTTCGAACAACACAGTAAGGAAAAATGACGAAGAAAAGATTTAAAAGAAGGTCAAAGCTTAATTAAGTTTTAATAATTATTTATTAAAATGTCCAATGTTTAAATTCTTGTAACTTTTTCATTCAAAAACGAAATCGAATGAAATTGAATCCGTTAGAATCGTATTGACAAGATCTACACAACAGAATAGATCAAAGCAGAAACTGAACGATCTACAATTTTGAGGAAATTGAAATCAAGTTGAGAATTCTTTTTAAATGATTAAATTTCATTAATTATGATCGTGCTAGAAATCATTACAGTCTGTGTTAAATTCAATGTATGTTTGTATGTGGTTTGATTTGTTGTGATTGTCGTTGTTGTGATGATCTATTAATTCGATTAATTATTGGGTTGAAATTGGAATGTCATTTTGTTTGAAATAAATATTGACAAAAATCAAATTGTCATTTGTTATTATATTATGGTAATTGACATTTATGTTAATTATAATTATTATATTGTGGTGATTAACATTTATATTTATTACAAAATTAGATCTCAATCAAATTTGTTTAATTTAAGAAAAATGAATTAAACATTCATTTTTGTCATTTAATTAGAAGTAGACAAAAATATTCATTTTTGTCTAACTTAAATAGAATGAATTAAACATTCATTCTCGTCATTTAATTAGAATGAGATTAAAATGTTCACTTTTGTATTTTAAAAGAATAGAAATATTACATTTTATATAATGTAATAAAAGAGTAGAATAGATTGCATTTTTGTGTAATTAAAGAATGAATACAAATGGTTATATTTTATTGTCAAATTGTATTATAACAAGGGTGGAAATATAAGAATATCATTTTTAATTAGAAAATGACATGTTATGATAAGAATATCATTTTTTCTTTTGTTGACATGTTAGGATGATTAAACATAAATAAATATGAATCATTAGAAAAGACTAGACCATAAAAATTACATTTTTTTGTCGTATAGATTGTTTGTTATGTCCACTAATAATTCTCGCTGGAAAAAAATGGCGGCCGTGTATTCATCTTCCTTCTCGCTGGAAAATTCTCGCTCTAATTCTTTTCTTTCTCAGTCTTTATTGAGTAAATCAAAGCCGCTATAAGAGGGTTATACGTCGAATGCTTCTGTTTGATCTAATTTGGATTCTAATGCTTCTGTTCGTGCAAATTGGAATTCTAAGGGATATCAATTTCGATATGGGTGTTTTCGGTGTGAAGTAGAAATCATTTAGTGAGGAGTTGCAAAAATCAAATCAGATGTTATGTGTGTGGGCATTTGGGTCACCGCAAGGACAGTTGTTCGGTTTCTTCTAAAGGGGTTTTTTCTTGTGAATCTCATATTAGAACATCAAGTAAGGATAGGGGAAATAAAATTATTGGCCAAGGTATGGTATTATTAAAAAAGTTTATTGGTCTCAATGATCAAATTCAGATCGTGAAAAAATGTCAAGATTTAGAGTGGGTGTTGGTGGTTTTCACAGATCCGGATATGAGAATGGAGCGTTGTTAAATCTCTTTATGATGTGTTTGGGCAAGAATTGGAATCCACAATCCAGGCAGTATGAAGTAAGGCGGAAATTCGATGGTGCTTTACCTCCACAAATTCCATTAGAATTTAAACAAATGGTCGCCGATACCATGATAGTTGCTCACAATGAAATGGTAGAAAATGGAGGAAAAGCGGATGATCTACCAAATACGATTCCGGATGTATGTATTGTAAATTTCTATAATCCTGATGGTAAATTGGGTATGCATCAAGATAAAGATGAAAGCAATGAATCTCTTTTGATTGGTCTTCCTGTAGTATCTTTTTCTATAGGGGATTCGGCTGATTTTGTATATAAAGACGAGAATGGTTTGATCAGGAATATCTTGCTCGAATCAGAAGATGTACTTATTTTTGGTGGAAAATCTAGAGGGATTTTTCACGGCATTTCTGGCATTCATAAAGACACGGCTTCGACTATGATTAAGGAGGTGACGAATATGAGAGGTGGACGGTTGAATCTGACATCCAGACAGAGTTGTCTTTCAAATGAAGTAGGACTTCATAATTTTTCTTCTAATGTTGTTGGTCATTCAAATCAGTTTTCTTCTAGGAGCAAACATTCATATGCGGAGGTGGTAAGGCATAATCCGACTAGCTTACCTAACTGGAATACGGGTTTGTCCAATTTTAAGAGAAGTAATGGGGTTCGGCTGTGTTTTCATTGTGGTGATCCTCATCATCTTGCAAAAGAATGTAGGAATGGGTTACGGTGTTATCATTGTGATGGAGTGGGGCATCGTAAAAATAATTGTCCGGAGAGGTTTGCAGGTAAAACAGTATTGGAACTCTTGCACTTTAACTGTTTGAGAATTTGTCTGAAAATGCTTAAAATCTTAGATGTTCATGTGTTTGATTCCCTCGAGGGTGTGAATGAAGGGGCTTATTTTATTTTGTTGTTGGGATGGAATTTAGAAGTAATGGTTGATGGAATACTATGGACAAAGAAGGATGATTTTGTTGCTGTTCAGCCACCACTTCCTCGGCCTTTGTCGAGAAAAGAGCACGCTATCTCATTCAGTTTGAACCTCATCAAGTTGAGGAGGATTTACTCAGATGCGAATCCAAGGAACAAGAGGTTAGTATTTAATATATTAGATGGGATTCTTAAGCATTATGATACTCTCAATACGATAATAAACTGTGAGAAAAGAGTGTTTAATTTTTGGAATCAAACTGATAAAGATGTACATGATATTAAGTGTATGGATATCTATAAAAATGGCAAATCATGGACGGTAACAGAGGATGGGGTTTTTCATAAGAATGTGATGTTAAAGGGGGGTGTATTTCAATGGTCTCTGTTGGGGGATTCAATGTTATGTGACCCATGTGTTTTGAAATGCATGGGGCTATTGGATGATTCTTATGTTAAAGACGGGCTTAATGATGGTGATAATAGAAAGGTTATGGAGGTTACGACTGGGGTTGATGAGGTTGACATGGAAGGATATGATGGGGTCAATAAGGAGGAGGATGTTAATGTATCAGGGGTTGTTGAAGGGATGAACTGGATAATGGCTGATGATGTGACTCTCTCGAATAGTTACAGTCTCTTGGAAGAAGGTGAAGATGGGTTGGAATCGATGTTTGAGGATGCAGGTGAATCTATTGTGACGACGCCTGTGAGTGAGGTAATGGACTTGAATGTTGTTTCGTTGGTTACTTCATCGTTGAGAAGGGGTTATAGAGTGGGGAAAATAAAATGCAGGAGAGCGGCTCATATGAAAGCATTATATAGATTTAGAAAAGAGCAAGCAAGGGAAGAGATGGTGAATCACTCAAATGCAGCCATGGGATCTCATGGTTGCGGTATTATTATGTTTGGTGATGGGGATAAAGTGGTTAGGCCAGCTGTTTATAATGAAAATATACACAGTTTGAATGGACAGAGGGGAGTGGAGGTGGATTTGTATTGTAAGGCTGTCACACATTACAGTGATAGTATAAAGTTAGGTATTGAGGGTCTTTCTGTGTTGGACTCTATTTCGGGTAGTGTTTCGGGAGCTTTTTCGTTTTTGTTTGATAAAGATTCATGTTATGTAGTGGTGAGTGATAAGATGGTGAAGCTTTTATCCTTATATCTGAGACCGAGTGTTGGTGCATATAGTGGGGAGTGCGACTTACCTCTTTCGATGTGCATCAGTAGAGCTGATTCTAGTCATTTGGGTCGAGAAGGTCTGGGAGAGATTAATGTGGAGTTTCCTCAGTGCAGAGATATTTCTTCGTCTTCGTCTAGGAGGGGAAGGCGTAGGAGAGTGATACCCAGTTCTGGTTTGAGTCGGCGCAGTGCCAGGATTAGATCTAGTTCCTCTTCTTTTCGAGGTAGGTCTCCATGTCTGAATGCTAGTAATAGTAATTCGGATTGGGGCTCAGGTACGACTTCTGTTTATGGTAGTGATTATTCTCCATATGCATTGGGTAGCCTTTCGTCTAGTCAGTTATTAAAACTTGCTAACGATACAACCTTTATTTTTTCTGATATTGAGTTATATGCTGACTTCATTAAGAGTAGGGAACTAGAGAGAATCTCTTCTTTGAGTAGATGAGGATTGTTAGTTGGAATATTAGGGGCTTAAATGAACCTAAAAAATGTGCTAAAGTTGGGACCTTCTTTGTAGATTATCATATTGACATTGCTTTGCTTCAAGAGACTAAAATTGAAAGTCCTGACTTTAGTTTTTACGCTAGATTAGGTGGATCCCTTTTCGTAATTGGGTCTATTTACCATCAATTGGCAGTGTAGGAGGGCTTATGATTGATTGGAAAGATAACCAATATAGACTTGTGCATGAATTTTCTAAGTTACATTCGTTACACATTATATTATCTTCACTTAGTGATAATTCTTTATTGAGCATTACGAATGTGTATGGCCCTCACACTAAGATTGAGAGGAGACATTTGTGGGAGGAATGTTCTGAATTTAGGAATCTTGCCCCAAATCTTTGGATTGTAGGGGGGATTTTAATGTTACTAGGTTTTTAGGTGAGAGATCTCCTAGAGAAGGTGATTTCTCCGACATGGAGGAATTTAATGATTTCATTCTTGATAATAATTTGATTGAAATTCCGCTTAACAATAGATTGTTCACCTGGTCTAATGATAGGGGTAGTCCGTCTTATGCCTTATTAGATAGATTTTTTATAAGCACTGAGGTTGATGATAGATTTCCTATTTGTAAAGTAAAGGGTTTACCTTTTTTATACTCGAATCATTGTTCTTTAATTCTCTCGTGTGATTCGAACATTTTAATTAGTAACAATTTTAAATTTGAAAAGATGTGGCTTTTAGATACCAGTTTTTATTAAACTAGTCATTGTCAAATGGAATTCGTTATTTTATTTTAATAATTTGTACAAAGGAAATTTAGCAAAAAATTTTGTCGTAAAACTTGGTAAATTAAGATTTTTTCTTAAGAGGTGGAATAAATATATTTTTGGAAGTGTTCGAATTAAGAAAGATAAGATTTTATGTGAGATGTTAGATTTAGATAAGTTAGGTGAATCTAGAACTCTTAACCTAGTTGAGAGAGATAGACTTAGTAATCTTAGAAATGACTTCAAACTGATTTTGGAAAAGGAAGAAATAATGTGGAAGCAAAGATCACGTGTTCAATGGATTAAGGAAGGTGATAATAACATGAAATTTTTTCATAGTATGGCTAATAAGAGGAGACGTGATAATTTGATTCATTCTATTTTCTTAAATAATGAGGAATTGACAGTTCAGCGTGATTTAAATGAAGCTTTCACTGATTATTACAAACAAATTTTTGGGACTAGGATAAAGAGATGAATTAACGTTAATTGGAAGGATATCTACCCTAATGATGTTAGGGGAGAGTTATTAGATTTAGATAAACCTTTTTCTGAGCAGGAGATTTGGAACGCTATCTGTGATATGCCTAGTGACAAAGCTCCGAGGCCCGATGGTTTTTTCTGTTCTATTTTACAAACAGTTTTGGGAAGTTTTGAAATCTGATGTTATTAATTTATTTAATGATTTTTATAGCGGAAATTTGTGCCTAGGTAACTTTAATTTTGCTAATGTTATACTTATTAAGAAGAGAGAGGGTGCAAAACTTTTAAAGGATTTCAGACCTAAGATCATTTCTAAAGTTCTAGCGAATAGGCTTAGTAGGAAGGTGGATGATCTTATAGATCATTCGCAAACTGCTTTTATTAAAGGTAGACAAATAGTAGATGGAGTGGCAGCTGTACAAGAATACATTAACATATGTGTTAAAAATAATTTTTCATGTGCTATTTTGAAATTATATTTTGAGAAGGCGTTTGATTCCATTGACTGGGATTACATATGTGAAGTATGTCTTGCTAGAGGCTTTAATATCAGATGGATTAACTGGATAATGCTTTTACTTAGGTCTGGTAGTTCTAACATCGTTGTCAATGGGGTTATGGGAAAGAAGATCCAATCTAAGATGGGTCTCAGACAGGGAGATCCCCTGTCACCTCTATTATTTAATTTAGCGGCTGACGTTTTTTCTAGAATTATTAAGAGAGCGGGGAGATTAGGTGTTTTAGGCAATGTTGGTAATGATGAATTTAACAATGAGTTATCTATACTACAATTCGCGGACGATACTTTGTTATTTTCTTCTTACCTACCTAAGCACATTATTGCTCTCAAGTTCATTCTTTATTGTTTTGAGATGTTATCAGGTCTTAGGATTAATTTTGACAAGAGTTCGGTTATGGTCATTAATGATTTTGGTAATGTAGAGGCTATGGTTGCTAGCACCTTAAACTGTTCTGTCATGAAATTCCCTTTTGATTATTTGGGTTTTAAGATTAGGCCTTCGAAACTAAAGAAGGAGGATTGGTTAGTCATAATCGATAAGATTAATAGTAGACTATCAAGTTGGAACAATAAATTTTTGTCTAGAGCAGGTCGATTAGTTTTGGTTAATTCGGTACTATCTGCTATATCCCTGCTTATTGGATGTCTGTACATAGATTTCCTCAATGGGTTATTGAAAAGATCGATAGAATAAGACGTAATTACCTATGGAGTGGGGGTGGCGATCCTATTTGTAGGGGTTTCAAATGTTTAGTAAACTGGGAGGTGTGTTGTAAGCCTAAGAAAGATCGGGGAATTGGGGATCATTAATTTAGTTAATTTTAACTCTTCCTTATTAGCCAAATGGTTATGGAAATATAGGTGTCCTATAGTGTCATCTACGTGGAAGATTATTGTATCTAAATTTTACTATTCAGGAGGAGAGTTCATTGTGGGATCTAGGTATAGTTGGTATAATAGATTATCTTACTTTTGGAAGTCAGTATTAAAGTGCTTTGACTTTTTTAACTTAGGATATAAGGTAATTGTTCATTCCGGTGATATGACTTACTTTTGGCATGATATGTGGATTTCTCGTTTACCACTTAAAATTGAATTCAGGGAACTCTTTAATAATTGTAATTTTAAAAATGCGTTGATTAAAGATGTTTTTAGAAGAGATTTCGATCCCCCATGGGAGTTTTCATTTGATAATATCTTAGAAGGGGAAATGTTAAGATAATTAGCTTTACTATATGCTAAGTTATCATTATATCACATTGATAAGTATAGGGACTTTATTAGTTGGGGTATGGATAATAGTCAAGTTTATTCGGTTAATTCTATGTATAACTTTTTAAATTTTTCGGGTATCCCATTTCGGCCTTTTAAGCTTATTTGGAAATCAAATTCTCCTACTAAAGCTAAATTTCTAATGTGGTTAATCACTCATAAGAAACTTAATACGATTGAGCTTCTAAAGAGGAAAAATATCTTTTTTGATGTTAAGTGTTATTTTTGTAATCTTTTGAACAAGGATGTTGATCATTTATTTTTCTCATGCAATATCACCAATTTTATATTTAATTTGATTTTGAGGATATTTGTTTTTGATTGTTCTAATTCTTACAATAGTTGTGTCGAATATTGGGATTCTTATAGATTTGTTTATAATGGTAGTAAAAGATACATTTTAGATTCCTTAGTCACTATCATAAGTTGGTTCATTTGGTTTGAGAGGAATCAGAGATGTTTTCATTCTAATTCTATTTCTACGGATAATTTAATTATTAAAATAGTTTGTTTTTGTTTGGAATGGATGTCTAATTCACATTACAAGTTATTCGGGAAATTGGGCTTCGAGAGTTTTTTGATTAAGGTCAGATTTAATTTGTATCTATTTATTAGAATCAGTAGTTTTTTTCGTAATAGATATCGCATTGGTTGTTAATTTCTTTTATTAGTCATTTCACTGTATTTTTCTTCTACACATATATGTATGGTAGATATATATGTATGAATATATATATATATATATGCATATATAATATATATATATATATTTATATACACATATATTTCCATATATATATGTGTGACAAATTATTAATAGTTTGTTGAGTTTTTCGCAGATTCAGGTTGTTGAATAAGAGGAAGTACTTAGCAGATAGCTGGATGGATTGTTCATTTCAGGGTTTCAGGTTGATGGATAGTATTGTGGAGCTTAGAAGATTGCTGCTTGGATTGAAGATTTGCATTTCATTTGTGATCTTTTGGGCTTATTGTTAGAGAGTTTTTTGATGTTGTACTTCATTATTTTTGCTTTTCATAGAGAGTATGGGTTTTTGTATTGGAGTAGATATACTTCAATATCGGGTGGTGGCCTTGCCGGAACTCGATATTGGAGTAGATGGGCGGTGGTTTATTCGAAGCTCATCTATCTACGATCCTTTACATCCCTAGTGTCGTGTGAGGTCTTATCTCTTATTCTTATGTACTATAGTCAGACTCTGTACCTTTGTTTTTTATTATATATATGTGTGCTCTCTTCTCTTCAGAAGATCACACATTTTTGTTTCAAAAAAAAATTACATTTTTATTGTAATATGAATCATAGAAAAGAGTAGAAAATAAGGATTGCACTTTTATTGTATATGAAAATTGCTCATGTTTTTAAAATAAATGTGATTACACTAAAATTCTCATTTTAATGTAAAGTTGCAAACAAGAAAAATGAACATATTTTGAAACCAAAAATATGTTAACATTAAAATTCTCATTTTTATGTAAAATAGAAAATATGAAAATGATCATATTTTAAAAATAAAACTTGTTTACATTAAAAATCTCTTTTTTTTAACGCCATGTATGAAAGTAGAAAAATGATCATAACTTTAAAGTGAAAATATGATTACATTGAAAATTCTCATTTTCAATGTAAAGTAGAATTTAAAAAAAAATATATACATTTTTATTTGCATTCTTTGATGCAAATAAAACATGAAATTAAAAGTTGAATTTTTATTTGCATTCTTTGATGCAAATAAAACATGAATTAAAAGGGTTACCTTTCGGTTTGCATCTTAGATGCAAATAAAAGTCTAGTTTAAGAAGTTACATTTTTCACATGCATTTTTGATACAAATAAAAGAACAGAAGAAAGGTTATATTTTTTTCACTTACATTCTTGATGCAAAAGAAAGAACAATATAAAATATGCATTAGAAATAAAATTACATTTTGTCATAAAGGGTGGCATTAGAATAAAAATCACATTGTGTTATAAAAGTTTTCATTAGAAAAAAAATGTTATTTTAGTTAGAAATGTTATATTAGATAAAAATGGCACGTTGTTTAGAAACGTTATTTAGAATTAAGACATCACCTTGTCTATAAATGGTTATTTAGGATTAAAACATCACCTTTTTCAGAAATGTTTATTCAGAATAAAACATCATTTTTGTTATAAAATGTTTATTTAGAATAAAATAACATTTTATATAAAATGCTACATCAGAATGAAATTTGTCAATTTAGTATAAATGTTGCATTATAAAAGAAATAACATTTTAGTATAAATTTGGCATTATATAAGAAATGACATTTTTATTATAAAATGCTGCATTAGTATTAAAATGTCATTTTTAGTTAGAATGTTATGTAATATAAAAAGGTCATTTTTAGTTAGAATGTTATGTGATAAAAAAATTTCATTTAATTAGAAAGGTCATGTTGAAATAAAAATGGGTCATAAGTTAAAACATGATTTGTGTTAGATTTAAACATTATTATTATAATGTTAATATTAATATGGTTGTTAAAGTTAAACTATAAATATTTATTTATAATTTAAACAGTGAAAATTGAATAAATTTATTAACCAATAATCTATTTAGATGAACTACTGTTGTTTGAAAACCCCACACGTGTGTTGGGATGACATACACTAGTCCCAATATTTAACTGTATGTCAATCGATGGATTGACAGTCTGTGTTGAGCGTTATTTATTTATTTATTTATTTATTTTAATGCTCACAAAATTATAAATTTCACTCAGGATGTGAATGTATTGTTGTATGTTTATTTATCATTAGTGTCATGTACATGCGACAGATGAAATCCATGAATTTGAAATTACATGGCGATTGATTTAGTCGCATTCCGATTCAGAATATTTTTATATAAAGAATATTTAAAAATAAAGAATCTTTTAAAACAAAGAATATTTTAAAATAATAAATATTTAAAATGATATTCAGTGAAGAATAAGAATATGAAGCCGAATTAAGTAGCAAACGCTATTTTTAACCCGAACGGGTTAATGGATCGATTTAATTCATTTTATAATGAATATAAAAAAGGATGGGATTTCAAAATCCAATATTTTGAAATATTATTATTTTAATGTGATGAAAATATAGAATATTCAATTTTGCTTTAAAATTGAAAATGAAGTTAAAATCATTTTTAAACGAATTTATAAATAATTTATAAAATATGTTTTAAATAGGAATCGACGATATATGTATTATATATTTATTTAATGGCCTGAATAGAACGCGCCGCGCAGCGACCATTCGCGAATTTCGATAATTAACTTCAAATTGGCGTAACGAAAGACCCGACCGTCAGATTCTTCTAAAACTGGAACCGTTGGGTTCGTATCGAAAGCTTTCCAATGAATATAAGAGTTTTGAAATCTAACGGTAGGATTTGGAATTATGTCCAAATCAAATTTGGAAAAGGTCGCTATGGATGCAGTTCGTTGGCCATTATTGGAAACCGACTGTACGAGCGAAAATAAAATTATTAAAAATATGGAAAAATTATGTAAAATCATAATAAATGATTTGGAAAGAGTTTGAATGAAAAAATTCCATATTTAAAAAGATAAAAATATATTTTTATCGAATTGAACTAGTTATTAACTAGAATAAATCTTTAAAATAAAATTTAATGAAGTTTTCCAATTAATTAATATTTAATTGGAATCAAATAAGATAAATTGGATTTTGGGTTTTTCATGAATGGTATCTTAAATAACACTGTTCTTAAACCCCGTATGAAAGGAATAAATATTTTAATTAAGATTTGGTTAAGTTTTCTAATTAATTAATATTTAATTAGAATTGAATAAAAGAATAAATCTTTTAATTCGGATTATTAGAGTTTTCAATTATATTTAATAATTGGAATAAAAGGAAATGTGAGTTGAGTTTATTGTGACCTGTGTTTTTAACGACATTTGTTCTTTAACTCAATTAAGAGTGAAAGTATAAATTGGAAATTATAAATCTTTTATTAAGATTTAATTGGAAATTCTCCAAAATAAAGTTTTCCAGTTTAATATTTAATGGAAGATGATTTTGGGGTTTATCGTGAACAATGTTTTTAAATTACATTTGTTCTTTAACCCAGTTAAAGATAAGATTTATTTCTTAAATCTGAATAATCATAAAGTATGATTTTGGATATTAAAACCAAATTGGGGTTTTAATGAATCTTTAAAAGGGGACTAAAGAATAAATTTGGAAGGATTTATCTTTGATAAAATTAATGGGAACCTTTCTCCTAATAATGTGAATGTCTTATTAAAAGAATATTCTGAATTGGAATGTGGCATATGATGTGTTTTTAGCACTTGATTTTTATTATAAAATACGCGAGTTATTCGGAAAGACCGGGTTTAACCCATTCTGAATAATTAATAAGACGATCAAAAGTCGAAGATGAAGATGGTGGTTGAATACCGGCGATCTTCACATCGAATGGATGAGGACTACTGATGCCTTTGATTGGAGTTGCTGCCTTGAGAAGGATTCAGTGGTAGTTGTCCGAACGTATTGTTGATTGTTCAGATATGCGAGGTATAAGGTGCCTCCGGTTTCGTTCAGACCCAGAATGAACTTGTAAATGGATTGTATGTCTGACGTTGTATTCCTTTATACCGTATTCATTGATCGCTGCTAAATATATATCTGTTGGTGGCGGAAAATTTATTCTCTTGCATAACACCCGTCTCCAAGACGTATGAGCTTACAGGTTATATATTGGTAGAAATCAATGGTATGGTATGGATTGACAATATGGCATGCCAAGATGCATGGATCAAGGCTTTTGTTGAAAAGCAGAGCCTGGTGGTTGACGATCAAAGAACAACTTTAAATAGCATAGCTTTGTGTATTGCATTACTTTGTGAGCCTCACACCCCGGTATGAACCAGAAACGGGAGTAAGAACTGCAGGGAGGACATACATTTCTTTCTAGCTAGAAGTGGTGTCATGGTTTTTACAAGGCCTAACATTTTTACTTATGTGGAGGATGGAATGAGGTGCCTTAGTTATTTGCGTCCCTAGTGGCTCTATTTATGCCCCAAAGGGCGGGGAAACGTATTGTTCAGGAATTACTAATCCAACCATTGCACTTTGGTGGACCTGCCCTGAAGATCCAAGGGTCAGTTGCGGTGATCCTGAGGCTCGGGCTAGAGAGTCTCGAATTCGGTAAGGACTATCTTTTGCCTTGGTTCATGATGGAAATCCAACTTCCAATACGACCCATGCGGTTTTGATTGTATAAATAGTACGGTGACATAGTATATGGTAGCTATGCCATCTATGATTTATATTATGATTGAAATGTTTTCAAAACTTATATACGCTAATAATAATATCAAATTCGTTTTATCGTATCAAGCATCTCTTGACCATTATAAGGTAAAACTCTATCCTCCGGTTTGCGTTGCATTGTGTGATGGGACTTGAGTCTTATAATGGTTTCATTTTTTCTTAAAAGCATTGCGTTGTTTTAACGATTTACTTTATTTATGCACTGGCAATCCAATGGAGTAAACCCATTCCGCGTTAGCGGCGTGGTCCTGTGATTAGCCTTATTATTATTAGATAGTTTATGTAAGATTTCTCACACCAGTCCCATGACTGACCTGTAGTTTGTTTCACCTGCAAACTCGGGTGCCCTCTTTTCCACACGGGCAGTCGAGTAGCTTGTTTTGCAGATATTCATTTCTTAAGTAGGATTCTGGATTGAAGCTTAAAGCTGTGTCCAGAGCATTGGTAGCCTTCCGCTGTATTAGTTATTTATTCCGCTGCATTGTATTAAATCTATTGTATTAAATTTAATCTTGCGCTGTAATATGATTCGATGTACTCTGATTTTCTGTACTCTGATGTAACATTATTATGATGTTTATAAAAGTCTACTGTTATTGTTCTGATGTGTTGTCTGCCCAGAGTTAACGTATGCGGGTTTTGAACGGTCTTGGTCGATCTTGCGATCGATTGAGTTCGAGAAAAATCCATATCGTTATAGAAATGTATATGGCTCTATAAACAAATATAAAGCAAGACTCACTGCAAAAGGGTTCACTCAAGAATATGGATTCGATTTCAGTGAAACATTCTCATCGGTAGTGAAACCATCCACTATCAGGCTAATTCTATCCATTGCTTTAAATAACAATTGGAGTATAAATCATTTAGATGTAAATAATGCCTTTTTGAATGGTTATTTGCAGGAAGAAATCTACATGCAACAACCACCTAGCTTCATAAAAAACTCAAATCTAGTTTGCAAATTGAAAAGGGCTCTCTACGGACTCAAACATGCACCACGATTGTGGTTTGAGAAACTGAAAACCACACTCAGCTCTATGGGCTACAATCCAACAAAATCTAATTCATCATTATTTATAAACGTCAACAAATCCTTTACTATCTATATTCTAATATTCGTTGATGACCTTATTATAACAGGTAACATCAATGATGAAATCAAAAAGTTGATTGTGTACTTGAACAAGCAATTTTCAATCAAGGATCTCAACTGTGCATCATACTTGCTAGGCATTGCAATAAAAAGGATGTCCAATACTGAAATACATCTATGCCAGTAAAAATATATTTCAGATTTACTTACTAAAGCAAAGATGCATGAAGCAAAGCCACAACCTACACCTATGATATCAAACCAACACTACAGGAAAAACAGGGGAGAAGCCATAAACAACCCAAATCAATATAGGAGTGTAGTGGGAGCGTTACAATAAGCTACCATCACACGTCCTGATATATCATTCAGTGTTAACAAAGTTTCTCAATTCTTGCAGAATCCCTTGGATGAGCATTGGAAAACCCTCAAGAGAATTCTACGCTAACTAAAGGGAACAATCAACTATGGAATTACTCTCAAAGCCAGCAACAACTTCAACATCACTTCTTACGGCGATGCTGATTGGGCCACTTACAATGATGATAGAAGATCTGTAACTGGTTACTGTGTCATATGGTAATAGTCTAATTGCATGGTTCTCTAAGAAATAAACAACCATTTCCAGATCTGGTACTGAGGCTGCATATAGAAGTGTAGCAAGCACTACAGCAGAAATTTTGTGGCTACAATCTCTTCTAAAGGAGCTAAACATATCATCTAGCAGTAAGCATATCCTATGGTGTGACAACCAAAGCACAATCTACATGATGGTTGACCCAGTACAACATGCACGAACAAAGCATATTGAGATTGATTTACATTTCGTTCATGTATAAGTACAAAGGAAAAACTTAAAAATCACGGTGGTATCCCTTGCAAGTTAATTTCATGCATGTATTGCTTCTATCCTCGATTTCACAGTATAACGGATACTACCGATTCCAACCTCCTTGATTTTACAGCTATAAGGGATACCACCGATTCTAACCTCCTTGATTTCACGGCTACAAGAGATACCACTGATTCCTCTTTTACTCAATCCAAACAATTACAAACATCCCTATAACTCTTCAATTGCACTTGATTCAGAGAGAGATGAGAAGAGAATATAGAGAGAAGAAGTTTGATAAAAACAGAATTGAATTCGGCAGAGTATAAGTGTAGAAATCATAAAAATGATTAAGAATGATTATATAATGAAAGAGGATGAAAGTGGAGAAGAAAATATGTTTAAAAATTCGTTTTTAACCCCTTTTTATAGAGTGTGAAAGCTTGCAATGGTTCGGAATCATTTCAAATAGTGAAAAGACACTTCCTTTCAAAATTGAAAAAGTGACAGTTATATGTCAACATGGTGTTTTTGGTATGTCGACATACCCTAGTGTAATTTTGCATTTTAAAGCATTTTTCAAGTGTTTTAATATTAATATAATTCTGGAAATTCTTAAGTAAAAATCTAGTGTTGTAAATTAATATTATATAGTAGAAAAACATATGAAAACATAAATTTAAATTATATAAATATATTTATAAAATTATAACATCGTAAGGTTTTAAACTATATAAATATATAATGTATAATAATATAAAATTTAAGTTTGAAAAACAAAGAAGAATAAGATAAGATACAAATAAAATAGAGAGGATTGAGAATAGAATTGAAAATCAAAATTTGAAAACTGGAATTTGAATTTGAACTTGGAGTGCTATTTAGAGTCTTACAAAATCTGGACTCTAACTATATTAATCTTGAACTCTTAAACTCTTGAAATCTTGAATACTCATGAGTTTTGAAATTTCTTTGATCTTTGAATCTTTATTATCTTTGAAACTGTACAGTTTTCAGTGATATTTCCTCTATATAATTCCTGTATATATATATATATATATTCTATATAAGAAGTGTTAGTATACATTTTATAATCAATGATAATTGAAATAAGGTTGTTGTCATAAAAACTCCATTCTCCGACAATCTCCCCCTTTTGATGATGACAACCTTAGTTTATAAAATATACATACATATACATACTTGTTGACGATGATCCTTCTAATACTCCCCCTGTCTGTAAGAATCCTACAGACTATTCCTATATTTATAATTTCTCCCCCTTTGGCATTATCAAAAAGAAATCCTAAAAGTATTACCCCTAAATTGTATAACTTCTTGAATAGAACTTAAGTAACTAAAAATACTCCCCCTTAATCTATTAACTATTTCTTAGTAGAATACTCCCCTTAATTTATTCAAACTTATAATAATACGTAGCAATATGATGATTCAATACAAACCAATCCAAATATCATAATTACTTATGTTTGTTTGAGATATATATATATATATATATATATATACATATATACACACACAAAAATCAAATCACACAATATGTCTTAATACATACAAGTTTCAAACAGTAGAATCCAAATCACACCACACCATATGTTTTAGCATATTTAAACAAATCAATCAAATCGTACCGAATAATTAAACATTTCTTGGAACTTCCACCCAACCATCTTCTCCAAAGATAGGATCCTTCTTACTTACTTCCCAATCTTCATCTTCTTTGGTTGATGAAGCCTTCGCGAGATTATTATCTTCATCTCTGAAAAGAGAAGAGATTAGCCATTGCATTGCATCAAAATGCTTCTCTTGTTGTTCGAACATCTTTATTTGACTTAGTTCAAGATGACGCTGATTTCGTAGAATGATAAGGAGAATATTTTTAAAAGAATTGAGAGTTTCTTCTATATATTGACTAAGATTATGGATAGGATTTGCCATGTATTTGACGAGAAATGATTAAAGAAGAAGGAGTAATGAAATAATGATTTTTTTTTTGGAAAAAATGGACTTAAATAGGTTTTGGAATTCATTGGATTTTGAATGGACAGAGTGGTTATTTTAATTTTAAAATTTAAAACATTTCGAAAATATGTCAGTTATATGTCGACATGCTATAGTGTTAAAAAAATTTGAAATTTTGAATTCTTTTGAATTATGTTATATTATAATTAGTTTTATAGTTTTTCCAAAAATATAAAGATGATTATATCATAAATAAAACTCCATTCATTACTTGATAAAAAGCAAATACATTCAACCAATCAAGGCACACTTTAAATACGAGATTCGAAAGCAAATACAAGCAAAAACATAAAGATAGATTAAACTAGATGGCCTAGTTTTCGGATGATGATGAGGAAGATGAAATTACAAGCTTTTTTCCTATCTTGACCAAGAATTTGGATATTCTAGAAAGTCTCTTGTTAAGCTTCTTTTGATTGTTGACGATTTTCACTTGATTTTGAACAATCGTATCTTTGTAAATACGCTTAGAAGTTGGATACTCAATACTTTCCATAAAAGCCTCTTCTTCTTCTTTGACTTCAATTGGATCTTATTCTTATTGCATTCGAGCTTGTTTGGCCTCGAATGTCTCATATGGTTTAAAAGTAAGAGGAATTTGCATGAGATGAATGTTTGATGAGCCAAACACTTTTCTAGGGACATATTCTTCTCCATGAAGATCAACATTAAAGTATTTGAAAATGCGAGTGAGATAAACACCATAATAGAGGGTGTTTTCTCTAGTATATAAATCTATGGGCTTAATTTCATAAAGGATCATTTCGGCCCAATTAATAATATATCCACCCATAATGGCAAAGAGAGCCTTTTGGACTTTAAGAGTTGGATTGTTGAAATTTCCGGAATGGGGAGTGATGGTATGTTGGACGAGAAGGTTAACAATTCTTGCTTTTGGATGTAAGAAACGATTTTTGAATTCTATTGAAGCACCATCTTCGAAACTATCATGATAGGTTTCCATATCGGTTTCTTTGATAGCAAAAGTTGAAAAATCCGAGCCCATACTTCTACAATTTAGAATAATGTGTAACACCCCGTATTTTCTGCGAACATAAAAGTAACAAAACAAAGTATACTTAATTTTTAAAAGAAGAATTTAGGGAAACGGGTTACGCCACTACATTCTCTCGGAATTCTGCTTGAGATAGAGTCCGAGTTTGCATAAATTGGACTCTGTATGAAGAAGTTATGGCACTTAGAAGTTTCAGAAAATTTACATTAATTAAAACAGCTCAGTTCGAAATTCAAATCACACACCCGGGCTGGGCGGGAAATTTCCTGCCCAGGACCCAGGTCGACCAGGGAGTCGACCTAGGTCACATAGGTCGACCAGGGGGTCGACCCCCCATTTCTAGATCCGTGGACAGGTTCGTTTTTCTGCATTTGGACACCCGTTCTGACCAGATTCTTTGATCCCTATGTTATATAAACACCCCTAAGGCTACAGTTTTCTCTACACAACTTCATTACATCTATACTTTGCCCTAATTCATATTAAAATAAATCAATGGCGCCACTATTCTGCTGAAACCTAAGCTAGAACTAGTGCTCCTACTTCTTCCAATCTGAATAGGATTAAAAGGGAACAACTACAACCCTTTTTCTTTTAGAATCCAACTAAGGTGAGTACAGTTATTTTTAAATACGAAATTTAATTATGATCTTGACATGGCTATAAATCTGAATTTGGGATTATGCATATTCTTGTTTATCAGATCTGTTTTTCTGTGTAGATCTATCTTATTAATATTATAGTAATTATTCTGTATCTCTTCCTTCCTTCTGTTCTATAGTCAGGCTACCACGAGCCTGAGCCAAATCTCATAAGAGATTGACGCACAAACGATAAATTTAGGGAAAATAGTGAATGATGCATAATTGTACATGACTTATTTGTGACTGATTTGAGAAAAGAACAAATGTTGCAATTTAAGATCTAGATCTGGGCATACTATATATAATTGTCTGTGATTTGGAAGAAGGAGAATTATTGTGTATATGACTTAGGCGTAAAGATCTATATTATAATAGGATAACTATTAAATGTGAATACACCTAAATGGGGATTTTTGGTAGCCTTCCGCTGTATTAGTTATTTATTCCGCTGCATTGTATTAAATCTGTTGTATTAAATTTAATCTTCCGCTGTAATATGATTCGATGTACTCTGATTTTCTGTACTCTGATGTAACATTATTATGATGTTTATAAAAGTCTACTGTTATTGTTCTGATGTGTTGTCTGCCCAGAGTTAACGTATGCGGGTTTTGAACGGTCTTGGTCGATCTTGCGATCGATTGAGTTCGAGCAAAATCCATATCGTTATTGAAATGTATATGGCTCTATAAACAAATATAAAGCAAGACTCACTGCAAAAGGGTTCACTCAAGAATATGGATTCAATTTCAGTGAAACAATCTCATCGGTAGTGAAACCATCCACTATCAGGCTAATTCTATCCATTGCTTTAAATAACAATTGGATTATAAATCATTTAGATGTAAATAATGCCTTTTTGAATGGTTATTTGCAGGAAGAAATCTACATGCAACAACACCTAGCTTCATAAAAAACTCAAATCTAGTTTGCAAATTGAAAAGGGCTCTCTACGGACTCAAACATGCACCACGATTGTGGTTTGAGAAACTGAAAACCACACTCAGCTCTATGGGCTACAATCCAACAAAATCTGATTCATCATTATTTATAAACGTCAACAAATCCTTTACTATCTATATTCTAATATTCGTTGATGACCTTATTATAACAGGTAACATCAATGATGAAATCAAAAAGTTGACTGTGTACTTGAACAAGCAATTTTCAATCAAGGATCTCAACTGTGCATCACACTTGCTAGGCATTGCAATAAAAAGGATGTCCAATACTGAAATACATCTATGCCAGTAAAAATATATTTCAGATTTACTTACTAAAGCAAAGATGCATGAAGCAAAGCCACAACCTACACCTATGATATCAAACCAACACTACAGGAAAAACAGGGGAGAAGCCATAAACAACACAAATCAATATAGGAGTGTAGTGGGAGCGTTACAATAAGCTACCATCACATGTCCATATATATCATTCAGTGTTAACAAAGTTTCTCAATTCTTGCAGAATCCCTTGGATGAGCATTGGAAAACCCTCAAGAGAATTCTACGCTAACTAAAGGGAACAATCAACTATGGAATTACTCTCAAAGCCAGCAACAACTTCAACATCACTTCTTACGGCGATGCTGATTGGGCCACTTACAATGATGATAGAAGATCTGTAACTGGTTACTGTGTCATATGGTAATAGTCTAATTGCATGGTTCTCTAAGAAATAAACAACCATTTCCAGATCTGGTACTGAGGCTGCATATAGAAGTGTAGCAAGCACTACAGCAGAAATTTTGTGGCTACAATCTCTTCTAAAGGAGCTAAACATATCATCTAGCAGTAAGCATATCCTATGGTGTGACAACCAAAGCACAATCTACATGACGGTTGACCCAGTACAACATGCACGAACAAAGCATATTGAGATTGATTTACATTTCGTTCATGTATAAGTACAAAGGAAAAACTTACAAATCACGGTGGTATCCCTTGCAAGTTAATTTCATGCATGTATTGCTTCTATCCTCGATTTCACTGTATAAGGGATACTACCGATTCCAACCTCCTTGATTTTACGGCTATAAGGGATACCACCGATTCTAACCTCCTTGATTTCACGGCTACAAGAGATACCACTGATTCCTCTTTTACTCAATCCAAACAATTACAAACATCCCTATAACTCTTCAATAGCACTTGATTCAGAGAGAGATGTGAAGAGAATATAGAGAGAAGAAGTTTGATAAAAACAGAATTGAATTCGGCAGAGTATAAGTGTAGAAATCATAAAAATGATTAAGAATGATTATATAATGAAAGAGGATGAAAGTGGAGAAGAAAATATGTTTAAAAATTCGTTTTTAACCCCTTTTTATAGAGTGTGAAAGCTTGCAATGGTTCGGAATCATTTCAAATAGTGAAAAGACACTTCCTTTCAAAATTGAAAAAGTGACAGTTATATGTCAACATGGTGTTTTTGGTATGTCGACATACCCTAGTGTAATTTTGCATTTTAAAGCATTTTTCAAGTGTTTTAATATTAATATAATTCTGGAAATTCTTAAGTAAAAATCTAGTGTTGTAAATTAATATTATATAGTAGAAAAACATATGAAAACATAAATTTAAATTATATAAATATATATATAAAATTATAACATCGTAAGGTTTTAAACTATATAAATATATAATGTATAATAATATAAAATTTAAGTTTGAAAAACAAAGAAGAATAAGATAAGATACAAATAAAATAGAGAGGATTGAGAATAGAATTGAAAATCAAAATTTGAAAACTGGAATTTGAATTTGAACTTGGAGTGCTATTTAGAGTCTTACAAAATCTGGACTCTAACTATATTAATCTTGAACTCTTAAACTCTTGAAATCTTGAATACTCATGAGTTTTGAAATTTCTTTGATCTTTGAATCTTTATTATCTTTGAAACTGTACAGTTTTCAGTGATATTTCCTCTATATAATTCCTGTATATATATATATATATATATATATATATATATATTCTATATAAGAAGTGTTAGTATACATTTTATAATCAATGATAATTGAAATAAGGTTGTTGTCATAAAAACTCCATTCTCCGACAATCTCCCCCTTTTGATGATGACAACCTTAGTTTATAAAATATACATACATATACATACTTGTTGACGATGATCCTTCTAATACTCCCCCTGTCTGTAAGAATCCTACAGACTATTCCTATATTTATAATTTCTCCCCATTTGGCATTATCAAAAAGAAATCCTAAAAGTATTACCCCTAAATTGTATAACTTCTTGAATAGAACTTAAGTAACTAAAAATACTCCCCCTTAATCTATTAACTATTTCTTAGTAGAATACTCCCCTTAATTTATTCAAACTTATAATAATACGTAGCGATATGATGATTCAATACAAACCAATCCAAATATCATAATTACTTATGTTTGTTTGAGATATATATATATATATATATATATATATATATATATATACACACACACACAAAAATCAAATCACACAATATGTCTTAATACATACAAGTTTCAAACAGTAGAATCCAAATCACACCACACCATATGTTTTAGCATATTTAAACAAATCAATCAAATCGTACCGAATAATTAAACATTTCTTGGAACTTCCACCCAACCATCTTCTCCAAAGATAGGATCCTTCTTACTTACTTCCCAATCTTCATCTTCTTTGGTTGATGAAGCCTTTGCGAGATTATTATCTTCATCTCTGAAAAGAGAAGAGATTAGCCATTGCATTGCATCAAAATGCTTCTCTTGTTGTTCGAACATCTTTATTTGACTTAGTTCAAGATGACGCTGATTTCGTAGAATGATAAGGAGAATATTTTTAAAAGAATTGAGAGTTTCTTCTATATATTGACTAAGATTATGGATAGGATTTGCCATGTATTTGACGAGAAATGATTAAAGAAGAAGGAGTAATGAAATAATGATTTTTTTTTGGAAAAAATGGACTTAAATAGGTTTTGGAATTCGTTGGATTTTGAATGGACAGAGTGGTTATTTTAATTTTAAAATTTAAAACATTTCGAAAATATGTCAGTTATATGTCGACATGCTATAGTGTTAAAAAAATTTGAAATTTTGAATTCTTTTGAATTATGTTATATTATAATTAGTTTTATAGTTTTTCCAAAAATATAAAGATGATTATATCATAAATAAAACTCCATTCATTACTTGATAAAAAGCAAATACATTCAACCAATCAAGGCACACTTTAAATACGAGATTCGAAAGCAAATACAAGCAAAAACATAAAGATAGATTAAACTAGATGGCCTAGTTTTCGGATGATGATGAGGAAGATAAAATTACAAGCTTTTTTCCTATCTTGACCATGAATTTGGATATTCTAGAAAGTCTCTTGTTAAGCTTCTTTTGATTGTTGATGATTTTCACTTGATTTTGAACAATCATATCTTTGTAAATACGCTTAGAAGTTGGATACTCAATACTTTCCATAAAAGCCTCTTCTTCTTCTTCGACTTCAATTGGATCTTATTCTTGTTGCATTCGAGCTTGTTTGGCCTCGAATGTCTCATATGGTTTAAAAGTAAGAGGAATTTGCATGAGATGAATGTTTGATGAGTCAAACACTTTTCTAGGGACATATTCTTCTCCATGAAGATCAACATTAAAGTATTTGAAAATGCGAGTGAGATAAACACCATAATAGAGGTTGTTTTCTCTAGTATATAAATCTATGGGCTTAATTTCATTAAGGATCATTTTGGCCCAATTAATAATATATCCACCCATAATGGCAAAGAGCGCCTTTTGGACTTTAAGAGTTGGATTGTTGAAATTTCCGGAACGGGGAGTGATGGTATGTTGGACGAGAAGGTTAACAATTCTTGCTTTTGGATGTAAGAAATGATTTTTGAATTCTATTGAAGCACCATCTTCGAAACTATCATGATAGGTTTCCATATCGGTTTCTTTGATAGCAAAAGTTGAAAAATCCGAGCCCATACTTCTACAATTTAGAATAGTGTGTAACACCCCGTGTTTTCTGCGAACATAAAAGTAACAAAACAAAGTATACTTAATTTTTAAAAGAAGAATTTAAGGAAACGGGTTACGCCACTGCATTCTCTCGGAATTCTGCTTGAGATAGAGTCTGAGTTTGCATAAATTGGACTCTGTATGAAAAAGTTATGGCACTTAGAAATTTCAGAAAATTTACATTAATTAAAACAGCTCAATTCGAAATTCAAATCACACACCCGGGCTGGGCGGGAAATTTCCTGCCCAGGACACAGGTCGACCAGGGAGTCGACCTAGGTCACATAGGTCGACCAGGGGGTCGACCCCCCCCATTTCTAGATCCGTGGACAGGTTCGTTTTTCTGCATTTGGACACCCGTTCTGACCAGATTCTTTGATCCCTATGTTATATAAACACCCCTAAGGCTACAGTTTTCTCTACACAACTTCATTACATCTATACTTTGCCCTAATTCATATTAAAATAAATCAATGGCGTCACTATTCTGCTGAAACCTAAGCTAGAACTAGTGCTCCTACTTCTTCCAATCTGAATAGGATTTAAAGGGAACAACTACAACCCTTTTTCTTTTAGAATCCAACCAAGGTGAGTACAGTTATTTTTAGATACGAAATTTAATTATGATCTTGACATGGCTATAAATCTGAATTTGGGATTATGCATATTCTTGTTTATCAGATCTGTTTTTCTGTGTAGATCTATCTTATTAATATTATAGTAATTATTCTGTATCTCTTCCTTCCTTCTGTTCTATAGTCAGGCTACCACGAGCCTGAGCCAAATCTCATAAGAGATTGACGCACAAACGCTAAATTTAGGGAAAATAGTGAATGATGCATAATTGTACATGACTTATTTGTGACTGATTTGAGAAAAGAACATATGTTGCAATTTAAGATCTAGATCTGGGCATACTATATATAATTGTCTGTGATTTGGAAGAAGGAGAATTATTGTGTATATGACTTAGACGTAAAGATCTATATTATAATAGGATAACTATTAAATGTGAATACACCTAAATGGGGATTTTTGGATATTTGGAATACGCTGAAATCAAAGGCTATAATTTGGCATAATTCGTATTGTATATCATGATTTGGGGTTTTTAGAGAATATTCTATACTATGTAAATTTAACTAAAATTTGGGGCATATGTTATATTATGAGTTATGACCATAATTTGGGCACGTAAAATTAGGCTTAATTTTATGATTTAATCTGTTAAATTGCCTAATCTGCTGAAACTGTTGAAGTTGAATAAGGTAAATTTGGGGTATGTAAATCTGTAGGCTCAATCTAAAATTGAGCAAAACGAGTTAATAAACTTTGATTAATCTGTTTTAGCTTATAAAGATGTTAAATTTGTTGAGTTGGCATAATTAGTCCAATGTTGGCATAATCCGTGAATGAATACTTTAGCAAAATATAAGAATGCTGAGACACGAGGATAGACTTTGTTTGCGGTAGAAGCCTGCCCAGACCCAACCGGCAGCAACCGCAAACTGTCAGTCTAATGTGAGAGGTCGAAGGCATAGCTAAAAAATGCTTAGACACGAGGTTAGGTCTGGCTTGTGGCAGAAGTCTGCCCGGAACCGCCCGACACATCCAGCGGCCACAAGCTACCGACCTAATGTGAGAGGTCTGTGCATTAGTAATTAATTAATGCAAATCTAGGATAAATACGATGCCTAAAATGTGTTGGGTGGATAAGGTTTAATCAACTGGGTGGATGAATCTGATAAACCCATTTTGTAAATCCGTAAGCCCTATACAAGGTTAGATAAAACAATCTGTAAGTCTGTTAATCTGTATATCCGATCTGTTAGTCTGAAAACTTGTTAACCTGTATGTCTGATCTGAGAATTAGTTAGTCTGAACTTTGTACATCTGAAATATGTAAGCAAGTTAATCTGGAAGTCTGTTAGTCTGGGGACATAAGGTTAGGAGGGGTAATTACTTGTGTCATATGTTGTGTAGGACCCATATTAGTCAGTAACCCTTTTCTGGTATCAAAACTATGACCCAACACTAGAAGGGGTCCAGGGCACGCTTACTGAACTAATTGTAAGAGGTTCACTCTGATAATGGCGAGAAGTGTTGATGGCGCATTCCAACCGGGTCATGTGCGTGCATGGATCCGATCTGCTCTGAGGATGTAGGACACCTTGACATCTGTAAATAGGTCTGTGTTATAGGTTGCCTCTTTAGGGAATGATACACCCTTCTGTGGGGCTGGCACATGGTATTTATGTATTAGGGAGCCAATCGCTTGGGGTAGAATTTAGGGTACACCTAGTTCTGTCTGTTTCTGTTGGTATACCTTCTATCTCTGTTGGGGTGGTAAAGGCCCATTATTAGTATTCTGTTTCTGTACCTTCTGTCTCTGTTGGGGTGGTAAAGGCCCATTATTAGTATTCTGTTTCTATACCTTCTGTCTCTGTTGGGGTGGTAAAGACCCATTAGTTGGGGTGGTAAAGGCCCATTTATTAGTATTCTGTTTCTGTACCTTCTGTCTTTTTTGGGGTGGTAAAGGCCCATTTACTAACATTCTATTTCTGTAGAGATTATTCTGTTTCAGTTTAGACATTAGGGTAACACCTAATCCTGTTATATTAAGTATTAGTGCAGAGAAGTAAGATACAGGTAAGAAGCATATCTTGGTCTATATCATTCTGTTTCTTCTGTTTAACTTAAGCATACCTGCTATTCCTGTTGCTGTAATCTCTCATCCCACTTTATTTACATGTCATGATACTACTATATGTTTATATGCTGAAAGTTACTGGACTTGCCAAACTTTATGTCTGACCTCGTTTGTTTTCGCCTCTTTTTCTTTCCGTTCCCCCCCAAGGTGCTCAGGGTGGAAACATAGGATCTTGATTCTTATTCTCTCTTCTTGAAGTGCTTGAAGTATTGCTTGTCTTTGACTCTACCTTCTTGTGGCAGTTTATGTTGGGGATTATGGTTTTAAAATTTTGCATTCTGAAGGATTTTAGTATAAGACTGATACTAGTGTTCTTGGGTTTTGGTATTGTAATTTTGAAGGATGTAACCAAACTTATTTCTGTTTCTGTTGTAATAAAGTTATAAAATTTTCAAGTACTACTTTACGTATCTGTCTTGTAATATTTTGTTCTGTTTACTTATAATGCTTCATGGAAGTTAATGCATTTCCTTTGTGAGTGACATTAACGGACATGGGGTGTTACACTTGGTATTAGAGCTGAAGGTTACCAGATTTGATAAAAAGTTTTTGAAAACTATTTTCAAAAAGGTTTTAAATGGATGTATTTTCAAAAGTAAAGTTTATTTTTGAAAAACTAATCCCCAAAAGCCATATATCTGTCTTTCAATTCTCCATTTTGAATCTCTTCCTTTCTCTTTTTAGCATGTTGGGGTACCCGAGATACCCGAGGGCATACCGATACCAACCTGGTTAGAAGGTATCTGGAGGCTAGGCCCACCGCCACAGCCCCAGCAGACGTTCCTCCTCCCCCAGCTGCAGCCGCTCCTCCTCCTCCCCCTCCCCGCGTTGATACTTTTTCGAACATATGCAAGGACTTTTGGACAATGGGCGGGAAACCTTTTCACGAGACGTTTGTTGAAGCTCGAAATTGGCTTAAGGAGGTGGAAGATTTGTTTGGTATCTTCGAGATATAAGATGGAAGGAAGGTCCAATTAGCTGCTTGGTTAATGAAGGAAGAAGCCTTGTTTTGGTGGAAGGTCACGAATGGAGAGCGTCCAGTGGAGACATGAATGAATTTCAGGCATAGGTTCGAGATGAAATTTCTCTCACGAGCAGAAGAGAATTTATACATGGAGAGATAATTGGCGTTGAAGCGGGGGAATTTATTAGTAAAAGAGTACGTTAAAAAGTTCAATCAGTTGGTGAGATTTGGCTTAGACTTGGTGAACACACCTGAAAAGAAGGCCGTGTGATTTGTTAAATGTTTGAATGAGCCGCTACACGGGTTGGCTATGACCCACATTCCTATGGGGGCTACCTTCGAGAAATTGGTTGACATGGCATTGATGCATGAAGAGGAAGCCCAAAGCGAGAAAAAAGAGGAAAAGCTCGAAGGACCACAGAACAAGAAAGCGTGGCACAAAAAGGAAACACAAAAGAAGTATGAAAAGTTTGAAGATAAGAAAGAGAAAAAATTCTTTGCTTTTGGAAGCTTGACTCATCTGAACAAGGATTGCAGAAAGAGGAAGGGCACTTGCTTCAACTGTGGTGAGATGGGACACTTCACTAAGGACTGCCCGAAAAAACGAAGGCAAGGGCAGAGGACAAGTCCTACTTCTGAAGGGCATGTGAATGCTCACGTTGCTGGTGAATAGGATAGAGATAGGAAAATTTCTGTAGAAGGTTTAAATTTCCTTATCTGATTATTGAATTAAAACTCTTTTTGATTCTGGCATTTTGATTCTGTAATTGAGACTCTGCACTTTAATACTAGTCTTGTTTCTGATCCCGCTATAGTCTCAAACCACATAAGGGTTACGACTCATCTGTTTGTGATAAGTTGGGGGTATCTGTGTTGGGCGTTAAGTTGACTATGACGCATAGATTCTGGGTTTCGATAATCTGATCTGTACCAGTAGTCTGTAAGTATCTGAATATTTCTGAAAAGGATAGGGTTTTTACTTGAAGCGTGAAGTAGATTTGCACTTTCGACATTGTTTAATGGGAGTAATTCTCTGAGTGTCAATCTGATGTTGATTTCGGTCTTCGGGGTTGATACTTAGAGATTTATTCTCTTAACCGATATCTAATGGGAACAGAACTTTTGTTTTAATTGTACTTGCTTCTATCACTCAGCTGTATCCTATTGATCGAGTCTTCGACCTTTAGGTAGAAACTGATGGGTGTAAACATGTGTTTGAGACATGTTATGTTTGATGGTTGCAAGTGGTTGCTAGTGGTTGCTCGTGGATGCATATACAAACACTAGGCACTATATCGACTCAAAAGCACTCTCATACTACATATGGATGTGTGCGCAATTTTCTATTTTTGTGGATGCAAAATGATTGACTCATCAGATGGATATTGCATTTGGATGAATGGTTATGCACTCATATAGAAATGATGTGTATCAAATAGGATTTCTTGCATACATAATTGGACTTATGGCTCTAACATAATTCGCATTGAGGAGGTCAACTAAATCAGTAGACCGCCTGATCTTTGCATTAGATAAGAGACATATACACACACTTTTGCATATGATCATACAACACTAGAAGTTTTCTAAGGACAATGGATGCTTGTGGATGATGGTTGAGTAGATGGGTGATTGGATGGTAGGGCACATTCTTCTTAACTTGAAGATTTCGGGGACGAAATCCTTTAAGGAGGGGAGAATGTAACACCCCATATTTTCTGTGAACATAAAAGTAACAAAACAATGTATACATAATTTTTAAAAGAAGAATTAAGGGAAACGGGTTTCGCCATTGCGTTCATCTCGGAATTCTGCTTAAGATAGAGTTCGAGTTTGCGTAAATCGGACTCCGTATGAAGAAGTTATGACACTTAGAAGTTTCAGAAAATTTAAATTAATTAAAACAGCTCAGTTCGAAATTCAAATCACACACCCGGGATAGGCGGGAAATTTCCCGCCCAGGACCCAGGTCGACCTGGGTCACATAGGTTGACCAAGGAGTCGACTGGGGGTTGACCTTCCCCCTATTTCCATATCCGAGGACAGGTTCGTTTTTCTGCATTTGGACGCCCGTTCTGACTAGATTCGTTGATCCCTATGCTATATAAACACCCCTAAGGCTACAGTTTTCTCTACATAACTTCATTACGCCTATTCTCTGCCTAATTCATATTAAAATAATTCAATGACGTCGCTACTCTATTGAAACCTAAGCTAGAACTAGTGCTCTTTATTCTTCCAATCTGAATAGGATTAAAAGGGAACAACTACAACCCTTTTTCTTTTAGAATCCAACCAAGGTGAGTACCGTTATTTTCAGATACGAAATTTAATTATGATCTTGACATGGCTATAAATATGAATTTGTGATTATGCATATTCTTGTTTATCAGATCTGTTTTTCTGTGTAGATCTATCTTATTAATATTATAGTAACTATTCTATATCTCTACCTTCCTTCTGTTCTATAGCCAGGCTACCACGAGCCTGGGCCAAATCTCATAAGAGATTGACGCACAAACGCTAAATATGGGGAAAATAGTGAATGATGCATAATTGGACATGACTGATTTGAGAAAAGAATATATGTTGTAATTTAAGATCTAGATCTGGGCATACTATATATAATAGTTTGTCATTTGGAAGAAGGAGAATTATTGCGTATATGACTTAGGCGTAAAGATCTATATTATAATAGGATAACTATTAAATGTGAATACGCCTAAATGGGGATTTTGGGATATTTGGCATACGCTGAAATCAAAGGCTATAATTTGGCGTAATTCGTATTATATATCATGATTTGGGGGTTTTTGGAGAATATTCTGTACTATGTAAATTTAACTAAAATTTGGGGCATATGTTATATTATGAGTTATGACCATAATTTGGGCATGTAAAATTAGGCTTAATTTTATGATTAAATCTGTTAAATTGCCTAATCTGCTGAAACTGTTGAAACTGAATACGGTAAATTTGGGATATGAAAATCTGTAGGCTCGATCTAAAATTGAGCAAAACGAGTTAATAGAACTTTGAATAATCTGCTATAGCTTGTAAAGAAGTTAAATTTGTTGAATTGGCATAATTAGTCTAATATTGGCATAATCTGTGAATGAATACTTTAGCTAAAAATAAGAATGCTGAGACACGAGGTTAGACTTTGTTTGCGGTAGAAGCCTGCCCGGGCCCAACTGGCTTAACTAGCAACCGCAAACTGTCAGTCTAATATGAGAGGTCGAAGGCATAGCTAAAAGATGCTTAGACACGAGGTTAGGGTCTGGCTTGTGGCAGAAGTCTGCCCGGAACTGCCCGACACATCCAGCGGCCACAAGCTACCGACCTAATGTGAGAGGTCTATGCATTAGTAATTAATTAATGCAAATCTAGAATAAATATGATGCCTAAAACGTGTTGGGTGGATAAGATTTAATCAACTGGGCCGATGAACCTAATAAACCCGTTTCGTTAATCTGTAGCCCTAATAACAGGTTACGTAAAACAATCTGTAAGTGTGTTAATCTGTATATATGATCCGTTAGTCTGAAAACTTGTTAACCTGTATGTATGATCTGAGAACTAGTTAATTTGAACTTTGTACATCTGAAATCTATAAGCAAGTTAATCTGAAAATCTGTTAGTCTAGGGACACAAGGTTAGGAGGGGTAATTACTTGTGTCATATGTTGTGTGGGACCCATATTAGTCAGTAACCCTTTTCTGGTATCAAAACTATGACCCAACACTAGGAGGAGTCCTAGGCATGCTTACTGAACTAATTGTAAGAGGTTCACTCTGATAATGGGGAGGGGTGTTGATGGCGCATTCCAACCGGGTCATGTGCGTGCATGGATCCAGTCTGCTCTGAGGATGTAAGACACCATGACATCTATTAATAGGTCTATGTCTATAGGTTGCCACTTTAAGGAATGATACACCCTTTTATGGGGCCGACAAAGGGTATTTATGTGTTAAGGAGCCGATCGCTTGGGGTATAATTTAGGGTACACCTAGTTCTATCTGTTTCTATTGGTATACCTTCTGTCTCTGTTGGGGTGGTAAAGGCCCATTAGTTGGGGTGGTATAGGCACGTTAGTTGGGGTGGTAAAGGCCCATTATTAGTATTCTATTTCTGTACCTTCTGTCTTTGTTGGGGTGGTTAGTTGGGGTGGTAAAGGCCCATTATTAGTATTCCGTTTCTATACCTTCTGTCTCTATTGGGGTGGTAAAGGCCCATTTACTAACATTCTGTTTCTGTAGAGATTATTCTGTTTCTGTTTCAGTTTAGACATTCGGGTAACACCTAATCCTGTTATACTAAGTATTAGTGCAGAGAAGTAAGATATAGGTAAGAAGCATATCTTGGTCTATATCATTCTGTTTCTTCAGTTTAACTTAAGCATACCTGCTATTCCTGTTGCTGCAATCTCTCATCCAGCTTTATTTACATGTCATGATACTACTATCTGTTTATATGCTGAAAGTTACTAGACTCGCCAGACTTTATGTCTGACCTCGTTTGTTTTCGCCTCTTTTTCTTTCCGTTCCCCCCCAGGTGCTCAGGGTGGAAACATAGGAGCTTGATTCATATTCTCTCTGCTTGAAGTGCTTGAAGTATTTCTTGGCTTTGACTCTACCTTTTTGTGGCAGTTTATGTTGGGGATTATGGTTTTAAAATTATGCATTCTAAAGGATTTTGGTATTGTAATTTTGAAGGATGTAACCAAACTTATTTCTATTTCTGCTGTAATAAAGTTATAAAATTTTCAAGTACTACTTTACGTATCTGTCTTGTTATATTCTGTTTTGTTTACTTATAATGCTTCATGGAAGTTAATGCATTCCCATTGTGAGTGACATTAACGGACATGGGGTGTTAGATAGTGCTTAAGAGCTTGGCATCGAGAACAATTTGAGTTCTTTTGACACTACTCCAAATTTGGTTTTCATTGCCTTCGTAAAATCCGCGATTGAGATTTGCATATAACATCTTCACGAGTTTGAGATAACATACTTCATCGTTATCACGAGAGTCAATAAGACTCAACACTTAATTGTGTTCGAAAAGAGAGATGAGATCATAAGACAGAAAGTTGCTAAAGATGGCGAAAGCACCCGGGTTAACTTTAGCATTTGCTAAATAGTTATCATAGGTTTTGATGGCCTTTTTGTCATTATGAAGATAGCCTTTGATGGTTTTAGTTATCTTCCATTTCTGAGATGAACTTAAGGAAGCCATTGATTTGATACTTTTTGGAAGACAATAGATATAAAGAATTATAGTTTCGAGTTAAGAATGAAAGGTAGAAAGGAGATATATATATATATGTATATATATATAGAGAGAGAGAGATTAAATGGATATGAATTGAATAGGCACAACTTTTCAAATTGAAATGACACCTTTTCAGACCTTGGGAGTTGGTTAAAAGCTTGGAGGGGAGTTTGAAAGTTTAAACTTTTGAAATTCAAAATTGGTTAGATATGTCGACATATACTTTTCTGTATGTCAACATACTTGACTCATTTCAAAGGAAAATGGATTTTTATACTTTGAAATATATTACCGATTTATATTTCAGTTTAACGATTTCATGAAATAATTTTAATCCTAATAAACACTCAAATTTTTTTATTTTATTAATTTATTGGTGTAACGTCCCGCCTTTTTGACCGCATCAAATTAGTGATTATACCAACTTAAAATGTTCAAATCGACAGATCGTTATTTAACTTACAGAGTTTAAATCCGAATCAACACAGAAAAATAAATACAGAATAAATAACACAGAATTTGAACAACGAAATAACTTTTATATATTAATCAAAAATTTTGATACAAAGAATTTCTTGTACAGTGGAATTTTAAAAGAACAGATTAAAATACAAGAAAATCTTTACTGTACTAAGATCTTTAGAGTGTGCGTCTTCTGGAATCCCCATCTTCGCCAAAACTTCGAATTCTAAGCTGTAATCTTTAAATCTGTACTGCTCGGGTATGACCCGAGCATTTCACGCAAAAACACAAAATACTCGAGTCAGGATTAATCATAGTTCAAGTATATTAACTTCAATACAAAATGAATATAATGGTTAATTCCTACTTCCGAAATATACGCAAAATAAAAGTGGTATAGTATCTATTCATACCTGTTTTATATGACACATGGTATCAGTTCTATATCAGTGATTAATTCAAGTATGATATCCGTTAAATCAATTCTATATCAAGCAAAGTAAATATGCATGTCAGTTTCTGTTTTTAGGGACAAATGGTCACGGGAGTCTGCACATACACACGTGCACTTGTACATGTGTGTACTGCTTCAACATCCCATAACCAATCAAATAACAAGTGCCAAAAGTTCATAAGTATTGCGCGAATAAACGACAAGATCGGACGGCAAAAAAGCAACTAGATAGTGTATTTCAATGGCCCAACAACATGATTTAAGACCCAAATTTATAACCAATATCTAAGGCTAGATATTCCCACGTCACAGTAATATCCATATGTTGTTACTTTGGAAACCAAAGGTAAATGCAAACCCAGTCAAATGTATAATGTTCAAGTATCCCAAACTTTAAAATTAATATATGTGCCATCTAGACCAGTCTTGGAAGGACTTATTCAAGGAAGAGGACGCATGGAATAAAAAAACAACAGAAGCTTAATCAAACTTCCAAGCAAGGTAATCTACAAGTGTACCAACATGAATTGTTCCAAATAATATGTAAGGCAATTATATGAGTTACTTGCGTCTAATATGTAAGGGAAATTATATGAGTTACTTGCGTCTCACTCGTATTTTCTTTTCAAGGCTATCCATGGGACATGGAAAACTTCATGACATTTATACTCAAACTTGGTACATCTGAGATCTGATCATGCGATGTATATTGAATCAGTTACCTCATATTTTAAAAGAAAACCACTTTAAAGGAAATCCAAAAAAAGGAAAAAAAAATCACATACTAGCCTACATATTTTATTTTATTTCATTTTTACATCCATACCAAGTAAATGTTAAGGATCCAATTTATTAAATAAATATCTTCATTAGTCATAATAGGTCTTTTGTTGAGCTAGAAATGGAGCCATGCTAAAGTCCATGGGTTTGGGGCACAACAAAACAGCAAGTTGCAAATCCCCAGACATAGCCTAAATCTATCAAGGTTGGAACACTTCAAGGTGTTAAGTCAGAATTAACAAAACCGAATGGTGTGTCATTATGTAAGGTCGTCGAAGCATTTAATAACCATTCATACAACCAAGGTGCAAACCAGTGTGTGTAACACCTAAACTACAATTGTACTTTAGACTAAACACAAGATAACCCAGGAAAACTTATTTACATTTTTCATGTGTAAGAAAAATATAACCATTGTATCGACACAAGATAACCCCGGAAAAATTATTTACATGATTCATGTGTAAGACAAATATAACCATTGTACCGACGCTGGCCAAAGATATCAATAAAATGGGTTTCCAGGTTTCAAAAATAACTGATGGTACCTGGGTCCTAACATGTTGAAATGTAAACAATTTCCTTAAACATACCCTTTTAAATTAAGGATCAAGAGTGCAGTCCACTGTTCAACTATCCGGAGATCAATTCTTATCAATTATGTAGACTTAACAGACATGCGGACTTGAGAAGGTAACACATGAAGATTTATTTTTTTGCAAGTTTTCAAAATAACATAGTATGGTTCAATCTAGTTTCAAATTTAAGTACAAACTAAACACATCTAGGTAGCCAAATTCGTCGTTCGGCATAGATTTCTGCAAGTATGTACTATCACCATTATCATAAATTTCATGCATACACCAAGTTGAGTCTGATTTGTACTTATATTGACGATTCTACAAGATTTAAGCGCATAGCGCAAATGTTCATAAATATGGCCAATAGTTCAGGTGCAATCATATATATACAGCATAGACAAATTGCATGAAACATGGGACAAAAGAGCATTACTCAACATAAAGCTCTCTATTTCTTTGTTTTCCATTAGCAGGTCCATGTTTAAAATTTCAACAACAAATCAAATGTGGTAATGAAAAAGACATAACAATGTCATGAATTCAAGCCAACAACCAAAAGCAGTTCAGGCAAACTAAGCCAGTGTAAATCATTAAGGGACGGCCCAAAAAAGAACATAATATAGGATCGAAGGCATACAGTTTAGCAAGGGTGTAATCCATATATCATTTCAGGTTCCAACTAGACAGCAAAGACACTGGTATAACAGCAAGATATTGGGTAAATATTAACCGCCGTAGCAACTCTAAAATACAATAGCAGTTCAAAGATGCAGGGTAGCATGAATTAAGCATAGTACCACTCAGGCTAGTAGTGTCTAGACGAAGGTAATTTCATCACCTACAAAGTTCGTGGCAGTAAACCAAAAGAAATGCCCATGTATTTTTATTTTTATTTTCCGGTTATTATGCGAAATCCGAAACAACAACAGTAACCACAAAACCACCAACAAGGCACACAGAAATCAACTATTGTATTAAGTTTTATTGAAGTTAACACTTGAATCGATGACCAATTGAGAGTTAGTACTCACCTTGAATCGATGAAGAGGAAGCAAGTAAGCGGTGAAACTCACGGTCAAGGCGAGCTAGGGTATGGGCTTTCGGATGGTCGGTGTCTCGACGATGGTTATTAACTTAGTGGCGGTGTGTCGAACAAAGGCTGATCCATGCATCGTCTTGGTCGCGGTCTGGGTTTCGGGCCAAAGCTTCAACCTTGAGTTGAGGATGGCGGCTTGGCGATGGGGTGACTTTCGATTTGGAGAGGAAGGAGATATGAAATCGTTCGTTGGCCATTCTCGAAGGAGGACGAACAGATTTGGGGAACGATTTTATTTGGGAAAATTATGATTTTTATTTACTTGAGGAAGGAAAGGTTTACTTGCTGAAAGAATTGGGCGAGGCATGTTTTATAGAAGGGTAACGAGTAAAGATAAGAACAACATTCAATCGTAGCTGATAAAGTAGCGTATAGGCCTGTGCGATATTTTACTGGGGTAGGTAGTTTCCGATGACTTGAGCATGAAGAAATTTACAGTGAGATGTTTAAATAAAAAGAGCGATCCCTATAAAATTTTATTCTACCTCAGATTACGTTAAACATTTTTATTTATTTTTCCACCTCAAACGAATTCCAAACGCAATGAAATTTTATGTGCTGCTATGTCTTCATGTTCTGAATCCGATAAAGCTCATTTAGACGAATTCTATCTCCCTTTGCACAACACTGTTATTTTAAATTTATTTGCCGGTTCATACTTGAATTATGCCTACTGCCAAAATAATTCCGTTAAATTTGACACATTAAGTTTCAATCTCTTCATATATATGAATACACACATATCCAAATCAATTTTCCATATATTTCAACCAATAACATTTTCAATTTATTTAACATTAATAACGTTTTATTATAAAATTCAACCATCTATATTTTTCCAATTGGCTTTCAAATCTAATTCAAATACCCAATCAGATTTAATTACAATATTCAACAGTACATATTTGACTTCAATCATCCATTCTGAATTAAATATTGAATTTTAATTTATACACTAACAATATATTTGATTTTTAATTTCTAACCCAAATATCAATATAATATTGATTATAAATAATTAAATCTTCAATTGATTTCACCTTCCAGTTATCGAAATTTCTAGGATGTTACAATCTACCCCTTTTAGAACTTTTCGTCCTAGAAAAGGGAAGATCGTTAGGGTTATACTGTTGCATACTTCCAATTTTCATATTTGTGTGAAATTTTTTCACAACTAATTTAAATATCTATATTTAAGTCATTGATCATCTTTGTTTATCCATCACATTCAATTAACTTAGAATTTCAATTTTTCTTTTCAAACCTAATTTGTTCTTCAGTTATAAATCTTGCATAAGTCGGATATATGCATCCTAAATCATTCCAAATTCCTTTATATACCTCATATGTTAATGTTTACTTATTCATTTTTACACCACAATCCAATCTCCTCACATTCAATCCATTAAATTTTCCTAACACTCATTACAGAGTGTAAATAACACCTCTTCATCATGTTACAAATTGTCGATTTGGAAATTTCCAAAATAAAAAATCTTTTGAAATTCGTGCATAAAATATTAACATTATTATTCTAAAACAATTGAAATACTTTGAAATTCTCTTATTTTAATTTCAAATTAATGATTTGAAAATATTTGATAACTAGAAGTTTGACAAGTCTGTTGTCGTTCTCACAGATGTTAGGCATATGCAGGCCAGACGCACGACTAAAATCCCCAAGTACTAAATATCCTTGTTTCAACTCCCAGTGAAAAATATTTCAAAAAATTTCTTTAAAAACATATACGGGAAGTACCAATGTGATATCGATATGTTGATTGTTCATGAATCGCAGATACACAATGGTTTCGTCTGGATCCCCCAGAAAACATCCATACCGTAGGAATTCACTTCCCTCGAATTTCGTCATGGACAGATCAATGGAAGATATTTAAGAATCAAAAGAAATCTGAGGTCATTGAGCGTTGGCTGCTCTCTACCAGAGTTACTGGAACAAGTCAAATTACAAAATAGATCAAGCCACTGGGACTAATCCGGTCATAAAAACCATTCAAGACAAATCAAGTCACGAAGACACAGTGTTGCATTAAACAGGTGGCTCTACATCACTAATACATCTTACACATTGCATGGCTCCATTCTACCTCTAGCAACTTTAGTGGTTACATCTCTTTCACGTGTAGATATGCCATGTGGACCGCAGGTACCCAATGGTTACGCCTGGGTCCCCCAAGAAACATCCATACCCGTAAGCTTTCTCAGCTCTGCAGATTACTCCATTTTCACGACCGTAGATTGCAACAGACATAATGGTTACGCTTGGTTCCCCCAAGAAACATCCGTCCGTCGTAGGCCATCTGCAGCCTAGCAAATGACGCTACACGGTCGTGTTTTTTTCAGACAACTGGAGTTTTATGTTTGGACAACCTACTATCACCAACAACACATCTCAACTAAGCTCGAAATTCAAAGGTGAAGGAAGGTACTTCCCTTATCTTGACTTGAAAACATATTGTACTTTATTTCATACTTCTCATAACTCATACATAAGATTTTCCTTTCAAATCATATTTCCAAACATCTCATTCTTATATAAATTCTATTGTATAAGATTTTATCATAAATCGATTACCGTCCAATTCAATAGTTTTTGAATTCACTAAATTCTTATACATTTTCCCATATAAATTTCAGAACTTCCATATTTAAATATTAAAATCTAATATCCTCGAACTTCGATTCAAATTTCAAATTTTCAGTTTTGATCTTTTAACCAATTCAAATATTCGATATCCTTTCAACTCAACCTTATAAATCCATTAGTTGTAAACTAAATTTCCTCCCAATTTCCAATTATTAAGCTCGTCACTCAATTTCAATCTTACCAATTTAAAAATTTTCCCATTCGAATTCTAATAGGTTTCATATATCCTTGTATTGATAAATTCCTATCCAAAATTCCTTGCCTTCAATCTTTCAAAATTTTCATTTATTCATTCCTGCTTACGATATTTCACTCGTTTCCCACTTATTTGAATCTGAATCTCAATTTAAATTTCAAAACTTATTGAATTATTCACCAACCAGCAATTCACCTTCTAATTCAGTAATTCAGAATTTACAAACTTAATTATTTTCCTCAGTACATCTCTTAGATGCATAATCTCATTATTCCAATATATCAGATTATCATTCAACCAATCTCGATAATCGATTCTGGGCTTTTATTTTAGTTATTCGGAAATATAAATAAATATATATATATCCATATTCCAAAACCAAGCTATTTTATCAAATGATGTTTCAAAATGAATTTATTTTATCAAAACAACCTAGTCGTAGGACTAAAAAGTGATTTTCTTCTCTTTGCTAATACTCCTATTCAAACATACATATATATACTGTAAATTCTCAAATTTTTTAAAAATCAATTTTCAAAATTTACTAGGATTGAATTCTCAATTCTCGTCAAGCAACCTCCTTAATTGTAATCATTCTATCATTTAAATTAGTTTGGAACATGCTTCATTTTATCTCATTCAACGGTTTCTCATTCCCAAATCCATTCACGTATATACTTCTTACTTCATTTCGGTCGAACTCACGAATGAGAATATGTTTTCTCAGTTTCCTTTTTCAAAAAAAAAAAATCATCCATTCAACAATTTCCCTTAATTAATGAGGATCTACGATCATTGGTGATTGTTTGCTTTTCGATCGGTAATCTACATCCTCGCATAACCATCTTCATGGTATTCACCATTCTTATTCATCGAAATTCCAAAATTCTACGACCTTCAACCAATCTACTGATACTATCATCATTCCCTCAATCCTCTTCATATTATTTTTATCGCTATATATACTTAATCAAACGGTTATATGCATTATAACATATCTCTATCCTTCCACATTAAGCAGTACCTGGCCGTAAATTAGTGAGTGAACAATTCCCTAAGTATCAATCCCGAAGGCCAAAACCAACATCAGATCAACACTCAGAAAATTATTCTACTTAACTAATCTCTAATCAGTTTTCAATTTCCTTAATTTCACCTCTTAATTTCTTATCCAATCAATTCTTACGCAACTCTCGGATTCAGTTTTTGTATCCACTTCACTTACGTTCTGCCGTCCTTCGTTCTCGACGTGCAACTTTTTGTTCTTCCCACTCTGATTTATCAAAACTTGATCACGATCTTTGGAAAAACATTTCCATATATTTGGAAATCTTTATTTTCTATAGTATACTTTATTCTCATGGGAACATTTCTAAATTCGTTATTTAGATTTAAACAGATGTTAAATAAAACATCGTTATTCTCATTAAACTGTTGACACTCATTAACTTACTTTACTTAACCATCTCTTGCTATCGAACCTTAACTATTTCTTTGTCAACAATGAAGTCAATCAAGTTGGGCCATAATTACCTCTCAGACCTTAACTGAACAACATTATTAACTTTAAAACAAATAAGTTCACCACTCTGAAACTTTCATTCTCTTAACTTTTAGATTCAAAGTGAAGGTTTACTTACTTTTTTTAAACGAAAATCGTTGATTGTAACAATAATTCATGGCTCGAAATATTTAATTTTAAAATATAGTTTATTCATTAGTATGAATACCTAATTAATTACCCATATATTCAATTTAAAATGGGAAGTAAATAATATTTTCCTGGAACTCGACATAATTGTCTCCTATAAATAACTTCCTTTCGAATAATCTATTATTCGACACCTTATTCTGAACTTCGGAAAATATTCTAAACTTAAGAACAATCTCACCGTGCTAGTTATGCTCTATCGCCTCTATCTCCAATTTTATTAGCAACATATTCATTTTCAAATGTTTTACTTCTAAGAAGTAAATATTTCTTTTATCAAAATCTAAAATCATCATAACAAATTAGTTTTGATTTCATATCGACTCAAATCTTCATTCATATACCACTTTATTTACGGTTCTCGTTTACAATTCACTTCTTGTTAATTATTTAACAAGTTTATACTTCACTATCGAATTCTTGTATTCGGTTATACATTATTAGTTTGAACCCAATTATAAATTATCTTGCCAAATTCTGAATAACTCAAATAAACTAATCAAATTTAACACTGTCGTATTCCAATCGTATCTTTGTCCGATTAAATTTTCCATTTATTTATATTTCGAATATCGAAATATGATTCATCGTTTTATTCCTGAAATGATTTCAAATTTCCAATCAATTTGAAATTTCTCTTAATGCTTAAACACACAATTGACTGTTTAATTCTTTTATACTTATTTTCCTTTGATATTATTCGATGATGGATTTGAGACTCAAACATAAGGCACTTATCGAAGAATAGCTCTGGCAAAGCCAGACTCGAAGACTGGGGATTCCGAACAAATTTAAATCTCAAAATAAATTTTTATTTTTCGCTGTATCAGTTTCCAAAATACTTAATAAAATAACCCCCTTCCAAAATTTATATTTCAAAACCCTTTTTTATTGTCAAAATCCATTTTTTCCCTAGTGTTAATCCTATTCATTTTAAACTCGATAAGCAAGGCTTTGAATAAACCAAAGCTCTGATACCACTTGTAAAGGGTCTAGGCTTTTTAACCATCAACTGGTGGCTTACACTACCACCGGGGCTTTACAATGATACCTCAGAACTGCTTTTACGGCCATCCTCTCGACTCGAACAACCCTCCGCTATTTTCGAGGGACATATAGGGGTAAGAGTCTCCCGTTCGCCACCAAACCGCAAAGCGAGAACCCCCTATCATGCGTACCAAGCTCACAACCAGCAAACAACTTTGATACCACTTGTAACGTCCCGCCTTTTTGACCGCATCAAATTAGTGATTAAACCAACTTAAAACGTTCAAATCGACAGATCGTAATTTAGCTTAATGAGTTTAAATCCGAATCAACACAGAAAAATAAACACAGAATAAATAAATAACACATAATTTGAATAAGGAAATAACTTTTATATATTAATCAAAAATTTTGATACAAAGAATTTCCCGTACAGTGGAATTTTGAAAGAACAGATTAAAATACAAGAAAATCTTTACTGTATTAAAATCTTTAGAGTGCGCGTCTTCTAGAATCCCGAGCTTCACCAAAACTTCGAATTCTAAGCTGTAATCTTTAAATCTGTACTTCTCGGGTCTGACTCGAGCATTTCACGCAAAAACACAGAATACTCGAGTCAGGATTAATCATAGTTCAAGTATATTGACTCCAATACAAACTGAATATAATGGTTAATTCCTACTTCCGAAATATACGCAAAATAAAAGTGGTGTAGTATCTGTTCATACCAGTTCTATATCAGTGACTAATTTAAGTGTGATATCCATTAAATCAATTCTATATCAAGCGAAGTATATGTGCCTGTCAGTTTCTGTTTTTAGGGACAAATGGTTGCAGGAGTCTGCACATACACATGTGTGTACTGCCTCAACATCCCATAACCAATCAAATAATAGGTGCCAAATGTTCATAAGTATTTCGCGAATAAACGACAAGACCGGACAACAAAATGGCAACTAGATAGTGTATTTCAATGGCCCAACAACATGATTTAAGAACCAAATTTATAACCAATATCTAAGGCTAGATATTCCACATCACAGTATTATCCATATGTTATTATTTTGGAAACCAAAGGTAAATGCAAACCCAGTCAAATGTATAATGTTCAAGTATCCCAAACTTTAAAATTAATATATGTGACATCTAGACCAGACTCGGAAGGACTTATTCAAGGAAGAGGATGCATGGAATAAAAAATCAATAGAAGCTTAATCAAACTTCCAAGCAAGGTAAACTGCAAATGTACCAACATGAATTGTGCCAAATAATATGTAAGGCAATTATATGAGTTACTTACGTCTAATATGTAAGGGAAATTATATGAGTTACTTGCGTCTCACTCGTATTTTCTTTTCAAGGCTATGCATGGGACAGGGAAAACTTCATGACATTTATGCTCAAACTTGGTACATCTGAGATCTGATCATGCGATATATATTGAATCAGTTACCTCATGTTTTAAAAGAAAAACCACTTTAAAGGAAATCCAAAAAAAGAAAAAAAATCACACACCTGCCTACACATTTTATTTTATTTCATTTTTACATCCATACCAAGTAAATGTCAAGGTTCTAGTTTATTAAATAAATATCTTCATTAGTCGTAATAGGTCTTTTGTTGAGCTAGAAATGGAGCCATGCTAAAGTCCATGGGTTTGGGGCACAACAAAACAACAAGTTGCAAATCCCCAGACATAACCTAAATCTATCAAGGTTGGTCCACTTCAAGGTCTTAAGTCAGAATTAACAAAACCAAAAGGTGTGTCATTATGTAAGGTCGTCGAAGCATTTAATATCCATTCATGCAAACCGTTGTGTGTAACATCTACACTACATTTGTACTTTAGACCTAAACATAAGTTAACCCAGGAAAAATTATTTACATTATTCATGTGTACGAAAAATATAACCATTGTACCGACACAAGATAACCCCAGAAAAATTATTTACATTATTCATGTGTAAGACAAATATAACCATTGTACCGACGCTGGCCAAAGATATCAATAAAATGGGTTTCCAGGTTTAAAAAAAACTAATGGTACTTGGGTCCCAACATGTTGAAATATAAACAATTTTTTTAAACATACCCTTTTAAATTAAGGATCAAGAGTGCAGTCCACTGTTTAACTGTCCAGAGATCGATTCTTATCAATTATGTAGACTTAACAGACAGGCAGACTTGAGAAGGTAACACATGAAGATTTATTTTTTGCATGTTTTCAAAATAACAGAGTATGGTTCAATCTAGTTTAAAATTTAAGTACGAACTAAATACATCTGGGTAACCGAATTTGTTGTTCGGCTTTTGCAAGTATGTACTATCACCATTATCATAAATTTCAGGTATACACCAAGTTGAATCTGATTTGTACTTATATTGAAGATTCTACATGATTTAAGCGCATAGCGCATGTGTTCATAAATATGGCCAATAGTTCAGGTGCAGTCATATATTTAGAGCATAGACAAATTGCATGAAAAAGGGGACAAAAAGTATTACTCAACAAAAAAGCTCTCTATTTCTTTGTTTTCCATTAGCAGGTCTAGGGATTAAAATTTCAACAGCAAATGAAATGTGGTAATGAAAAAGACATAACAATGTCATGAACTCAAGCCAACAACCAGAAGCAGTTCAGGCAAACTAAGCCAGTGTAAATCATTAGGGGACGGCCCAAAAAAGAACATAATATAGGATCGAAGGCATACAATTTAGCAAGGGTGTAATCCATATATGAAACACCCCACCTCCGTTAAGGTCACTCACAAAGGGAATGCCTTAATTTTGGTGGAGGTTTATAATTAAAAGCCACAGATAAACTCAAGACAAATATAAATACACATATTTTAAACAGCAGAAACCAACAGACTTTTATTTCATCAATACGTGTTCAAAACAAAACATTCCATAATTGTCTCAAAATACTTCCATCATTACAACCTCATAACTGTCTTGATTATTAAAGAAGCATAAAACATAAATAAAGTGACAAAAATCCCCATAGTGATATCCAAAGCCATAGTCCGAGCAAAAGAGACCCCAATCATACATCCACGTTCTTGGAGCTTGTACAGAGCCTGACTGAGCTGAGCTGTTTCCTCCCTGTGGACCTGGAGGGAGGGGGGAACGAAAGAAAAGAAGACGAAAAGAAAATAGGGTCAGACATAAAGCTTGAGTAAATCTAGTAACACTTCAGTATGTGAATAAGAAAAGGGCATGATAGATATATACTGAAAATAGGATGGTGTCACAAGCTAAGGGAGTGTCGAATGTACTATCGCACCCATACTATATCTCTGCATCTACTTGAGTTTACCCTAACTAGCACCCCATGGTGAGGGTGAAGTGATCCCCAACTTTATTTAAAGACCGACTCCTACTCGCGTTAACATGTGTCATACGACCCCCAAGAATTGTAGATACCTATGTTGGTCTCACCATGGGGTGTATCAAGACCCATGGTGGCGACCCCGACACAAATTCTAGAAGGCATAGGTTATACTACTGGTGTCCCCAGTGCCCTGGTTGTCTTCTACGGAGTGTGTGAACGCCCGCACCCCGTTAGACCGACACTGTGCACCCACCGCCGTCATTTGACCGCTTACAATCAGCCCAGTAATCGTGCCCCACCCCGCCTAGTTTCAGGGTACCGTTGATACCTAACTTGGGTTACTGTTGAAACAGGTCCCTCGTAACCAGGATTTTCTAGTCAAACACGTTAAGTGGTTAAGTGTCTGTATTTACCTAACCCCACCCATCAATGTTGAATTTGGTTAAGTGTTATAGTTGACTTAACCCTACCATCTGTCCTTAGCCTCTTAGGAGCACCTGACCACTCACATTAGACAGGTATTGCTACGGTTACTGGATATGCCGGTCGGTTCCGGGCATGTTTACACCGTACCTCAGTCTAACCTCGGGTCATTATTGGGCTCAATGCTTAACCACCCACATTGGATAGGTATTGTTGTGACTACTGGATAGCCGGGCGGTTCCGGGCAGGTTTACATCAAAACTCAATCCAATCTCGGGTTAAGCAAATCGTGTTTTCTAAATTTACATATTTTATTACTTCTCAATTATATATGTAAATGTCATATCTTTTATTTTTTGGGTATAACAATTCATACCGCTTTAAATGTCATTGTCATTGGGATGTGCCAAACATGCCAACATATATTTTCAATGTTTTACACCCAACGTTGTTACCCCCGTTTGTAACATTCGCAACATTATAACAAATGTTGGGCTCGACACAATTCGTCCCAACTTTATAAACGTGAGAAAAGGGGGAAAATCAATAACATGTAATATTTTACAACATATAAGGGTGTGTGGTGCATGAACTTGCAATTTAGCGATTCAACTAACATATAATATGAGTCATGTGAACTTGCATTCAAATCAATGTATAATTAAGTAGGTGACATATGAAATGGCATAGTTTAGGCTTACACAACTTGTGTTTAAATATGTTTAACTTGGCATAATGTCAAACACAAAACTAGCATGATGTATATTCACCAAAAGGTCCAATTATAACATTTAATCACATAGCCTATTTCAACATGAACATGCATAGTTTTTGAAACCCAATCGATACTTAACATAAATCCAATTACACTTGCAAATAAACATGAACTTGCATAGTTTATGAAACACAAACGATACTTAACATTGATCCAATTATACTTGCAAATAAACATGGAAGTGATATCATAGGCTTTGGGTTATGTAGGCATAAAAGGTTTCAAGTCTAAATCATGTTTACATAAGCCTTAATTTATTCTTAATGAATGTATAAGGTACATGTCATAGGCATAAACAAAAAGGGATCAATTTCTGGTTTTCTCCACAAACTTACAAGTGCCATTGTTTTCATATACAAATGTTCAATAGGCTTGCATCAATCAATTTATGCCACAAACATCAATACACAAGTCATGATAGAACCATCACAATACATAGAATTTATACAATAAAATAACACAATTCTATTTTCATTTACATCGAATCACATCGCAATTCTTATTCATATTCTGAAAGGTCACTATACTTACAACGAATGCAGAATCTTGAATTCTGTATTTTGAATTCTGAAATTGAGATGCGCTCCTTTGGGTAGACTAACGTTGCGTTGATAAATTTGATTTAAACTTTAATCTTCTTCTTAGTTTGATTCGTCTCTAGGCTTTTCTCTTGACGGCTATGTTCAATTCCTCCCTAGCAGCATGACGACTCCTTTCTCATTTTTTTTGTGTGAATTTTCAGTTGAGACTTAGGGTGTATTTATATATTTTTAAGTTGTTTTGAGCCGTCAGATGAAGACAAGAGGAATCTAGACCATTCAGAGTTCAAAGATCCAATCAAGAGGTGACACGTCAGCCCTAGTGACACATAGAGCCACATAAATTTGAGCCAGAGCCAGACCTGGCCAGCCAGGTCGACACCCAGGTCGACACTATAGTCGACCTAGTGGGGACCAGGTCGACACCATGGTCGACCCTATGGTCGACCTGGTCTCTGGGCGGGAATTTCCCCGCCCAGCCCAGTTTGAACCTGAAATTCGAATTTTGAAATTTAAACTGAGCTGTTTGAATTTAAATTTGATTCTGAAACTTCCGAAGGCCATAACTCCTTCATACGGAGTCCGATTCGTGCAAACTCAGACTCTACCTCAAGCAGAATTCCGAGAAAAACGCAATGGCGTAACCCGTTTCCCTTAGTTCTTTCATTTAGAATTAATTATACTTTAATTTTTTAAGCTTAACACTATAGAATTCACGGGGTGTTACATTCTCCCCCCTTAAAAGGATTTCGTCCCCGAAATCTTCAAGTTAGGAAGAATGTATATCCTACCATCCAACAGTCCATCTACTTAACCAACAAACACAGGCATCCACTGTCCTTAAAAGACTTCTAATGCTTCGTGATCATATGCATAGTGTGTGTATATGTCCTTATCTAATGCAGAAATCAGGCGGTCTACTGATTCAGTTGACCTCCTTAATGCGAATCATGTAAGTGTCATGAATCCATTGTGTATGCAAATTTTCCTACTCATAATTTTACATGAGTGCACAACTATTCATACAAATGCGACAACCATATGACAGCATATCAAGTTTCAACTATATACAAATGAGAATACATATATATGCATATGCAATATGAAGTGACTGAGCCGATCTATAACCTAGGGTGTGTGTGTGTGTGTATATGCATCCACGAGCAACCACTAGCAACCATTTGCAGCCATTATCCATAACACGTTTTCAAATACATGTTTGCACCAATTTGTTTTCTACCTAAGGAGCTAGGAAAAGGACCGAGGAGATATACCTAAAAAGATAGATAAAGCATAACTTAAGGAAAAAAGAGAGATCAAAGATGTATCCTCAAAAAGAAGAGGGTAGGCAGCGCGTATTCTGTCTTCAGTTTCCCAAGTCGCGTCTTCCTCAGCATCGCACTACTGAACTTTAACGAGTTTGACTTCGCGGTTGCGTAGCTTTTTCACTTCAGTTTCTAAGATGCGGGTTGGAACTCTCCTCACAATTGCTTCACGTTCTACTTCGGCTTCTTTTAGAATGCTAGGTTCCACCACTTCCGCAGACTCATGCAAACACTTCCGGAGGTGAGATACATGAAAGACGTTGTGAACTCCGGCCAGTCTCTCGGGTAACTCTAATCTATAGGCCATCTTTCCAACCTTCTCGATGATAGGAAACGGTCCTACAAATCTTGGTGCTAGCTTTCCTGTGGATCCTAAACGAACGACATTCCTTAAAGGTGATACCTTAAGGAAAACCCTGTCCCCAACCTCAAACTCAAGGTCGGTCCTTCTTTTGTCGGCGTAGGATTTTTGTCGGTCTTGGGCAGTCTTCATCCTCCTTCGTATCAGGTCAACTTTCTCCAAAGTCTCTCGAATCATGTCTGGCCCATGTATAAGCTTATCTGTAGACTCCCACCAACAAGTTGGTGATTTGCACGGTCTTCCATACAAGGCTTCGAAGGGCGCCTTACCGATGGTGGCTTGATAGCTGTTGTTGTAGGCAAATTCCACTAAAGGAAGGTGATCCTCCCAAGTCCCTCCAAAGTCATGAACGCAAAGTCTCAAAAGATCCTCTCAAACTCTATTCACCCTTTTCGTCTGTTCATCGGTTTGGGGGTGATAGGCCATGCTCAAACATAACTGTGTGCCTACAGCTTCTTGCAGACTCCGCCAAAACTCGCTTGTGAAGATAGGGTCTCGGTCACTAACAATGCTGGAGGGTATCACATGGAGTCGAACTATTTCCTTTAGATAAAGAGATGCTAGAGATGAGGCAGTCCTTTTACTTTTGATAGGTATGAAGTGGGCGCTTTTAGTAAGCCTATCCACTATTACCCAAATGCTAGTGTTGCCTCTTCTCGACCTAGGCAGTCCATCAATGAAGTCCATTGAAATGCTCTCCCACTTCCACTGTGGGACCTCTAAAGGTTGAAGAAGTCCTCCAGGCTTCTTCTGTTCCGCCTTGGCCCGTTGGCAGGTCATGCACATAGAAACAAAATCTGCCACGTCTAGCTTCATGCCGTTCCAAAAGAAAGTCCTTTTTATATCCTTGTACATCTTATCACCGCCAGGGTGTATGGTCATCTTGGAATGATGCGCTTCCTCGAGAACCTTCTTTGTCAACTCCCTTGCTTGTGGGACACATAATCTTCCATCTCGCCTCAGCCAACCCATATCATCGATGGCGTACCTACTGAGGTGACTAGAAGTCTCACCCCTAATAAGTTTATCAATCACATCAACAAGCTGAGGGTCTTCACGTTGTGCAGCCCCTACTGAGTCCAAGAGAGTAGGGCGTACTTCGAGAGATGCTAGCAAACCCGGTACAAAATCTAAGGAGGGCCTAAAGTTAAAACTGGCTATATTGTAACACCTCGTAATTCTGTTAATATTAATATTCACAAATTAAAGGATAACTAATCTCATACATGAGAATTGTGGGAAACGGGTTGCGCTATTGTGTTCGTCTCGGAATTCTGGTTGAAATAGAGTCTGAGTTTGCTGAATTGGACTTCGTATGAAGAAGTTATGGCCATCGGAAGTTTCAGAAAATTCAAAACAGATTTCAGAAAATTTAAATTTCAAATTCGAAGTCAAAATAGGTTAGGCGGGGAAATTCCCGCCCAGCACCCCAGGTCGACTGGGCAGTCGACCCCTCCCCCCCAGGTCGACTGGGGAGTCGACCTGGCAGTCGACCTAGGTGTCGTCCTGTCCAGGCGGCTAGGGTTTTGACTGAGCCCAATCTTGAGCTGCTGATGTGTCTTTAGGGCTGAGTTGGCAAGTTAAACAGTTCAGTTTAGTTCTGAGTTGATCTGACGGTCTAAATAAATCCTAAACTCTATAAATACCTAGGTAGTCTCTCACTCTAATTCACATGAAAACTAGAATAGCTACCGTCATCCTGCCACCATGGAACTCAGTCTAGCCGCCGCCAACTAAGAAGGAAGAAAAGCTTATCAAAACCCTAATTCTACTCAACTCTAAAGCAAATCAAGACTCTCTTTCTTCTCTAAATTGTGAGTATGATGATCTTAACAAGATTATTATTAGACTAATTAGATTAAGTTATGAATGGATTATAAGTGAATGGTGTGGATTATCATATATGTTGTTGTAAACCTTATGCTATCATGTATGTTGTAAATCCTATGCTATGTGATGATGATATCCTATATGTTGTAAATCATGCTATGATGATATTGTATAGGCTGTAGTTTTCTATGCTAAATTGTGATGAATCATACATGTTGTAAAGTCATGATGTTATTGTCTATGCTAGTTAGTTCATGTTAATCAAGTCATAATGTTGATATTATTTGGGCTATGTTGATGACAAATCATGTATGCAAGTTTAGATTGATTAGTAAAGATTATGAACATATGCCATGACACCTATTTAGATCTAGAATTATGACATCTAGAATTATGCTATGACATATGTGAATTCTATGTATTAGATGCAAGTTCACACCATCATTATGTTGCATAAAACCTCATATGCAAGTTTATACACGAATTTGGGTTATGACCATATCATGTAAATTGTGACATTTAACAAATTGACACCTTTAGATCTTTAACATGTGTAGTTTTATGCAAGTTTCACCCCTATTATGATTAGATTCATTTTAATTGTCTATATGTTGTGATAATTTATTTCTGTGCTATAAGTTAGACTATTCGAGTCTAACGTATATTCTGCGTTGAATAAGCGAACGTAGAAACGTGGGGTAGGGGTAATATTAAGGATTTAATATTAAGAAGTTGGGGTGCAATTGATATGATTTTGCATGCCATAAGTGGATGGCCATAATTGAGTCAATTATGGACATCATTAAAATTGGAGTTAATTAATAATTTGAATAGGGAATTATTAAAACCGGGGTAAAAGATTATAAGTGATAATCAATGCTTAGGACACGAGGTTGGACTCGTTTGTGACGTAAACCTGCCCGGACCCGCCCGGCAAATCCAGTGGTCACAAATGTCAGCCCAATGTGAGAGGTCCTAGGCCTAAACTAAAGCATAACAGTTGTAAAGATACGAGGTTAGACTCTTTTATGGTGTAAGACTGCCCGGACCCGCCTGGCAAATCCAGCTACCATAAATGCCAGTCTAATGTGAGAGGTCTTTATGAGGTTATGGCCTGAATGAATTAAGAAATACTTAACCAGATAAACATGTAAGGTGGGACATGGAGGTTAAGTAGGTGCCTTGGGTGGCATGAGGAATCTAGTAGGTGCCCTTAGTGGCATGTGAAATACGATTAGTAAGACTTAACCAAATACACATGTAAATGAACATGACTAAGAGGGTTAAGTGGGATATACTAGTGGTGACAAGCTTAGGTGGGTAGCTTGTGGGGGACCATTTCAACCAGTAACCCAAACGTATCTTTGTGGGCTCGACCCAAGTCGAGGACGGAATACGCATATTGGGATTGACTATAAGAGGTTAAAACGGGGTAGCGGTGGCAACGCAAGTCCAATGGGTTTCATATGCGTGTGTGGACCCGGGCTGGTAGGTAAGACGTTGTTGCATCGTGTAGGTATAAGCCGTGCATTCTCAAGTTGTATCGGGTTGCCACTTTAGGGGAGTGATACACCCCACTGTGGGGCCAGCACGGATATCTACGAGTAGGGAGCCGATCGAAAGTGGGTAGTGGGGTACACCTAGTGGAGATAGGGGCAGACGGCACCTATGTAGTCAGCTAGGGGCAGACGGCACCTATGTAGTCAGCTAGGGGTACGCAAGGCTGAAGACTATTTTTCTAAAGTATTTTTTTTGGAAGAAGTGTTTTCAATAACATGTCTTGATGAGTAATTTAAAGAGGAAAGTTTTTATAAAAAACATAATTCCCAATCGCCATATGTCTTTATCTTTCGAATTCTCCATTTTGAATCTTTCCTTTTTCGTTTCAGCATGGCTGAAGATCTTAACCTTCCGGATGGTGTGACGATACCAGGATGGTATAGGAGGTTATTAGAGGCTAGGGCCGCCGCAGGTCCAGCTAATGTTCCTCCACCACCAGTTGCACCCGCTCCTCCTCCTCCTCCTCGCGCTGATACTTTTGCAAAGACGTGCAAGGAATTTAAGGTTATGGGTGGAAAACCCTTTCAAGGGTCAGAAACGTTTGTGGAAGCTAGAGATTGGCTTAAGGAGGTGGAAGAATTGCTAGAAATCTTTGAAGTAGAAGAAGGGAGGAAAGTCAAATTAGCAGCTTGGTTAATGAAGGGAGAGGCCTCGTTTTGGTGGGAGGTCACTAATGGGGAGCGTCCTTTTGATTCTTGGGCAGATTTCAGACGTAGGTTTGAGGCAAATTTTCTCTCAAGAGCAGAAGAGAATCTATATATGGAAAGGTTCTTGACATTAAAGCAAGGAAGCTCATCAGTGAAAGAATATGTCAACAAATTTAATCAGTTAGCAAGGTTTGGCTTGGACTTAGTGAACACGTCGGAGAAGAAGGCTCTGAGGTTCGTTAATGGATTGAATGAACCATTGCAAGGGTTGGCTATGACCCACATCCCTATGGGGGCCACCTTTGAGAAGCTAGTAGATATGGCGCTCATGCACGAGGAGAAAGGCGCTAAAGCTGATAAGGCACCCGAGAAGAAAGGGGATCATAAGAAACCACAACAGCAAAACAAAAAGGGTGGTAAAGACAATAATGTCAAGGGAAAGAAGAAATGCTTTAACTGTGGGACACCCGGCCATCTCAGCAAGGATTGCCGAAAGAAAAAGAAGACTGGCTGTTTTCACTGTGGCGAAGCGGGACATCTAGTGAAGGACTGCCCAAAGAAGGGGCAGAGGGCAGGGTCTACCTCGGGAGGACAGGTGCAGGCTCTTATGGCACCAGGGCAGGCAAGGGGACAAGTTCAGGCTCTCACGGTCCCACCGCTGCAAGAACGAGGTAGAACCATTTCCGTTGAAAGCTTAGTTTTTCTGTTTGATCATCATGTCCGTACCTTATTTGATTCGGGCGCATCGCATTCGTTTATCTCTACGTCATTAGTTGAATCACTACACTTAAACACCAGTTTAGTAGAGGATCCCTTAGTTGTTTCGAATCCAATTGGGGGCTCAGCTTATTTGTCCATGATATGTTTGGATTTGACGATTTCTATACTTAGCGTTGAGTTTCGATGTGATGCTTATGTGTTGGGCTTCACGGGCTAATTTTAGGAATGGATTGGTTATCCAGAAATGGGGCCGTTCTTGATTGTGAAAGGATAGTAGTTAGGCTCATGACTCGCCTTGGCAACACTCTCGAAATCTTTTGTAATCCCGTAAATTCCGTTATGCTAAGTTATTTAGAATCGCTTGACGCGTCTGTGGAGAATCTACGATCGGTTAGAGTGGTCCGAGAATACTCGGATGTGTTTGAGGAGGTGAAGGGCTTACCTCCAAAGCGGGAGACAGATTTTCGAATATATCTTGTGGATAATGCGAAACTAGTATCTTTGCCAGTACGCCACATGGCTCCTCGTGAACGGAGGGAACTCGATAAGCAAGTGAAGGAGATGCTTGAGAAGGGGTTCATAAGATGAAGTATATCGGAGTGGGGTGCTCCAGTAGTATTTTCCACGAAGGCGGATATGTCCCTTAGACTTTGCGTGGACTATAGAGAACTTAATAAACTTACTAAGAAGAACAGACACCCACTGCCGAGGATTGACGATCTCTTCGATCAGTTAGTTGGCGCCTCAGTGTTTTCGCAGTTGGACTTAGCCACTGGATTCCATCAGTTGAGAGTGGCTGAGGATAGCATAGACAAGACTGCCTTTAGGACTCCGGACGGTTTCTATGAATGGCTAGTGATGCCCTTCGGTTTGACAAACGCCCCCGCATACTTTGTTGATTTGATGAGTAGGGTGTTTAGGGAGTACCTTAACAAATTCGTGGTACTCTTTGTAGACGACATCCTGATCTTTTCTAAGAATGAAGAAGAGCATGCCCTACATCTTAGGGAAGTGTTGGAGACCCTACGAGCGCATAACCTTAAAGCTAAATTTCTAAGTGTCACTTCTGGAGGAAGGAAGTACGGTTCTTAGGGCACGTTGTTTCCAAAGAAGGGATAGCAGTGGATCCCACGAAGGTGGTGGCCATCCAAGATTGGAAGGTCCCTAAAAATGCTACCGAAGTGAGAAGTTTCTTGGGGTTGGCTGGCCACTATAGGAAGTTTATCAAAGACTTCGCAAAGATATCAGCTCCATTGACACGCCTGACAAAGAAGAACCTAGTTTTCACATGGGACATAGATTGTGATGATGCGTTCCAACGTTTAAAGAGAGCTTTTACCTCAGCCCCAGTCTTAGTATTGCTAGATGGGAGTAAGCCATTTACTATTTATACTGACGCTTGTGGGACAGGACTAGGCGTAGTCTTAATGCAAGAGGGAAGGGTAATAGCCTATGGTGGTAGGCAGTTGAGAGCGCATGAGAAAAATTACCCTACACATGACCTAGAGTTGGCCGCTATTGTTTTCGCGCTTAAGTCTTGGCGTCGTTATCTTCTTAGGGAGAAATTCGAATTATTCACTGACCACAAATCTTTAAAATACTTGTTCTCTCAGAAGAACTTGAACTTAAGGCAGCAAAGGTGGATGGAGTTCTTAGCGTCCTACGATTTCGAAATAGCATATACCCCTGGCAAGGGTAACGTGATGGCGGACGCCTTAAGTAGGAAAAGGTTGTCCTTGAGTCCGTTGTTTGTTGAGCGGCGAAGCTTAGAATTCATTTTGATGTTTGACTTTAGACCTTCCGTTGACTTTGTACCTGGTTTGCTAGCATCCTTAGAGGTCAGACCTACGCTTTTGGGACGGATTGGCGAGGCACAGCGAGACGACCCACAGTTGGTTGAGTTAGTAAAAAAGCTCAAAGGAGGGGAGTCATCAAGCCATCACCGTAGGTATACCCTAGATGATAAGGGTTGGTTACGTAGGGATGGTAGACTTTGTGTACCAAAAGACGAGGACTTGAGGAAGGCTATTCTTGATGATGCACATCGTTCGAAGATGACCATTCATCCCGGCGGGGACAAGATGTACAAAGACATGAAGCGAGTTTTCTTTTGGGCCGGTATAAAGACGGATGTGGCCGAGTATGTCGCTAGATGCTTGGTGTACCAACAAGTAAAAGCAGAGCAAAAGAAACCCGGTGGGTTGCTTCACCCATTGGAGGTTCCACTATGGAAGTGGGAGAGTGTCTCGATGGACTTTGTGGATGGATTACCAAGATCAAGGAAGGGTAATACGGGGATTTGGGTTATAGTAGATAGACTTACTAAGAGCGCCCATTTCATTCCCGTGAAGAGTAAGAGGACTGCTCCATGGTTAGCTTCTGTATACGTCCAAGAGATAGTTCGTTTGCATGGTGTTCCTTCTAGCATAGTGAGCAACCGCGATCCTATTTTCACTAGCAAATTTTGGAGAAGCTTACAAGAGGCGGTAGGGACTCAGTTATGTTTGAGCACCGCATATCATCCTTAGACGGACGGCCAGACCGAGAGGGTGAATCGTATTCTAGAGGACCTTTTGAGGCTATGTATCCTAGACTTTGGGGGTACATGGGAAGAGCATCTTCCATTGGTGGAGTTCGCATATAACAACAGCTTTCAGTCTAGCATTGGCATGGCACCTTTCGAAGCTCTTTATGGACGACCTTGTCGTTCACCTACATGTTGGTGGGAATCTACGGATAAGATCTTGCTTGGGCCCGATATGATTAGGGAGACTTCGGAGAAGATCGACTTGATTCGAGGGAGGATGAAAGTAGCGCAAGATAGGCAGAAATCTTATGCGGATAAGAGGAGGACAGACCTTGAGTTTGAAGTTGGGGACATGGTCTTTATCAAAGTGTCTCCATTACGGAACGTTGTTCGCTTTAGGTCCGTTGGGAAGTTAGCACCAAGGTTCGTAGGGCCGTTTCCTATTAAGGAAAGGATTGGGAAGATGGCGTATAGAGTGGAGTTGCCTGAGAGACTTAGTGGTGTACACGACGTATTCCATGTATCACAATTGAGGAAGTGCTTGCACGATACCGCGGAAGTGGTAGAGCCGAGCTTGCTTAGAGAGGTGGAGATAGAGCGTGATGCGACGATTCGACGAGCTCCTACGCGCATTCTTGGGTCAGAGATTAAGAAGCTGAGAAATCGAGAGGTCAGACTAGTCAAAGTGCAATGGGGAGATGATGAGAGCAACACTACTTGGGAGACGGAAGAGAAGTTGCGTTCGTTGTACCCTTTTCTTTTTGAGGGTATGTCTTTTAATTTCTCCTTTATCGCTTATCTTGTACTTATCTTACCTTTAGAGTATCCTCTCGCTAGTATCCTTGTCCTTTAGTTAGGATAATCCTGTGGTTGAAACATGTGTTTGAGACATGTTATGTAGGATGGATGCAAAGTGGATGCAAGTGTTTGCTAGTGGTTGCTCGTGGACGCATATACACACACTATTAGGCACTAGATCGGCTCAGTCACTTCATATTGCATATTACATATATATGGATGTATTTAGTAAAATGGATGTATGATGATTGTATTATCATATGGATGCTGCATTCAGATGATGATTGTGCACGCATATAGAGATAATATGTAGCATTAAGGAACTTTTGGATACATAATGGACGCATGGCACTATCATGATTTGCATTAAGGAGGTCAACCGAATCAGTGGACCGCCTGATTTTGCATTAGATATGGACATATACACACACTGTGCATTTAAACATGAAAGCATTAGAAGTCTATAAGGACAATGGATGCCTGTGTTTGATGGTTGAGTAGATGGACGATTGGATGATAGGATATACATTCTTCTTAACTTAAAGAATTCGGGGACGAAATCCTTTAAGGAGGGGAGAATGTAACACCCCGTAATTCTGTTAATATTAATATTCACAAATTAAAGGATAACTAATCTCAGACGTGAGAATTGTGGGAAACGGGTTGCGCCATTGTGTTCGTCTCGGAATTCTGGTTGAAATAGAGTCCGAGTTTGCGTGAATTGGACTTCGTATGAAGAAGTTATGGCCATCGGAAGTTTCATAAAATTCAAAACAGATTTCAGAAAATTTAAATTTCAAATTCGAAGTCAAAACAGGCTAGGCGGGAAAATTCCCGCCCAGCACCCCAGGTCGACTGGGGAGTCGACCTGGGTGTCGACCTGTCCAGGCGGCTAGGGTTTTGACTGAGCCCAATCTTGAGTTGCTGATGTGTCTTTAGGGCTGAGTTGGCAAGTTAAACGGTTCAGTTTAGTTCTGAGTTGATCTAACGGTCTAAGTAAATCCTAAACTCTATAAATACCTAGGTAGTCTCTCACTCTAATTCACATGAAAAATAGAATAGCTACCGTCATCCTACCGCCATGGAACTCAGTCTAGCCGCCGCCAAATAAGAAGGAAGAAAAGCTTATCAAAACCCTAATTCTACTCAACTCTAAAGCAAATCAAGACTCTCTTTCTTCTCTAAATTGTGAGTATGATGATCTTAACAAAATTATTATTAGACTAATTAGATTAAGTTATGAATGGATTATAAGTGAATGATGTGGATTATCATATATGTTGTTGTAAACCTTATGCTATCATGTATGTTGTAAATCCTATGCTATGTGATGATGATATCCTATATGTTGTAAATCATGCTATGATGATATTGTATAGGTTGTAGTTTTCTATGCTAAATTGTGATGAATCATACATGTTGTAAAGTCATGATGTTATTGTTTATGCTAGTTAGTTCATGTTAATCAAGTCATAATGTTGATATTATTTGGGCTATGTTGATGACAAATCATGTATGCAAGTTTAGATTGATTAGTAAAGATTATGAACATATGCCATGACACCTATTTAGATCTAAAATTATGACATCTAGAATTATGCTATGACATATGTGAATTCTATGTATTAGATGCAAGTTCACACCATCATTATGTTGCATAAAACCCCATATGCAAGTTTATAAACGAATTTGGGTTATGACCATATCATGTAAATTGTGACATTTAACAAATTGACACCTTTAGATCCTTAACATGTGTAGTTTTATGCAAGTTTCACCCCTATTATGATTAGATTCATTTTAATTGTCTATATGTTGTTATAATTTATTTCTGTGCTATAAGTTAGACTATTCGAGTCTAACGTATATTCTGCGTTGAATAAGCGAACGTATAAACGTGGGGTAGGGGTAATATTAAGGATTTAATATTAAGAAGTTGGGGTGCAATTGATATGATTTTGCATGCCATAAGTGGATGGCCATAATTGAGTCAATTATGGACATCATTAAAATTGGAGTTAATTAATAATTTGAATAGGGAATTATTAAAACTGGGGTAAAAGATTATAAGTGATAATCAATGCTTAGGACACGAGGTTGGACTCGTTTGTGACGTAAACCTGCCCGGACCCGCCCGACAAATCCAGTGGTCACAAATGTCAGCCCAATGTGAGAGGTCCTAGGCCTAAACTAGAGCATAACAGTTGCAAAGACACGAGGTTAGACTCTTTTATGGTGTAAGACTGCCCGGACCCGCCCGGCAAATCCAGCTGCCATAAATGCCAGTCTAATGTGAGAGGTCTTTATGAGGTTATGGCCTGAATGAATTAAGAAATACTTAACCAGATAAACATGTAAGGTTGGACATGGGGGTTAAGTAGGTGCCTTGGGTTGCATGAGGAATCTAGTGGGTGCCCTTAGTGGCATGTGAAATACGATTAGTAAGACTTAACCAAATACACATGTAAATGAACATGACTAAGAGGGTTAAGTGGGATATAATAGTGGTGACAAGCTTAGGTGGGTAGCTTGTGGGGGCCCATTTCAACCAGTAACCCAAACGTATCTTTGTGGGCTCGACCCAAGTCGAGGACGGGACACGCATACTGGGATTGACTATAAGAGGCCAAAACGGGGTAGCGGTGTCAACGCAAGTCCAACGGGTTTCATATGCGTGTGTGGACCCGGGCTGGTAGGTAAGACGTTGTTGCATCGTGTTGGTATAAGCCGTGCATTCTCAAGTTGTATCGAGTTGCCACTTTAGGGGAGTGATACACCCCACTATGGGGCCAGCACGGGTATCTACGAGTAGGGAGCCGATCGAAAGTGGGTAGTGGGGTACACCTAGTGGAGATAGGGGCAGACGGCACCTATGTAGTCAGCTAGGGGTACGCAAGGCTATTTATAAAGTTTCCGTGTGAAGCAAGTGGGATCAACCTTTAGGGTGACTGGTGCGGTGCAGTGTAGTGATTATTCGTTAGGAATTAGGTATGCCTTTAACGTTATCTTTAACGTTACCTTTATCTGTTCATTCTATATCTAGTAGTTCATAGACATTTACTTGTCTTCCAGCTTATGCCTTAGTATAGTTATTTTGATAATAGTATTGTTAGAATTATCATACTCGCCAGACTTTATGTCTGACCCCCTCTATTTCTATCCTTTTTCCCCCTCCAGGTCCTCAGGTTGGACCCAGCTCTAGTGGAGTTTGATTGGGTTGCTTCATCTCTCTTTGGAAAGCTTGGACCGTTGAAGTAAAGTCCAGCTTATTATCTTCTTTAATGGCTATTTGTATAATGGGGTTATGTATTTTGTTTTATGAAGATGGATATTGTACTTGACTCTGATTTATGGTTTTATGATGTAACAAACATGTTTAATTTCCGCTACAATAAAATGAAGTTTTAGATTCCAAGTACTACTTATTATCTGTCTTGTTGTAATTTTTCTGTTCTGTATTCACTTAAAACCTCCATGGAAGTTAATGCATTCCCTTTGTGAGTGACATTAATGGACGTGGGGTGTTACATATATACTCCAAGCTTTGCCTTTCTATGAAGAGTGGGCTTAAGGTCAGTTTCTTTCGGCTCAACGCATCTGCTACTACGTTGCCTTTTCCGGGAGTATAGAAAATTTCAAAGTCGTACGAGGCAAGAAACTCCATCTATCTTTGCTGCGTCAAGTTAAGATCCTTCTACGAGAAGAGATATTTCAACGATTTATGGTCAGTGTATAATTCGAACTTCTCACCTAGGAGATAATAGCGCCCAGACTTAAGCGCAAAGACGATGGCGGCTAACTCAAGATCGTGGGTTGGGTAGTTCTTTTTATGAACTTTTAATTGTCTTCCACCATACGCTACTACCCTTCCTTCTTGCATTAGAACAACGCCTAGTCCCGTTCCACATGCATCCGTGTATACTGTGAACATTTTGCTTCCATTTGGCAAGGTCAGAACTGGGGCTGTTGTGAGAGCCCTTTTTAATCGTTGGAAAGCAAACTCGCAGTCCAAATCCCAAGTGAACGCCAGATTCTTCTTTGTTAGCCTTGTGAGTGGGGCTGAGATTTTTGCGAAATCCCTAATAAATTTTCGGTAAAAACCGGCTAGCCCAAGAAAGCTTCGAACTTCGGTTGCATTTTTTGGTGTCTTCTAATCTTGCACTGCCACCACTTTCGTGGGGTCCACGGCCAATCCTTCTTTGGACACTATATGCCCCAAAAATCTCACTTCTTTTCTCCAGAAGTGACACTTGGAGAATTTGGCTTTTAGTTGATGAGCTCGAAGAGTTTCCATGATTTCTTTCAGATGCTGAGCATGCTCTTCCTCATTCTTTGAGAAGATTAAGATATCATCTACGAAGACAACCACAAATTTGTTGAGGAATTCTCTGAACACCCTGCTCATTAGGTCTACGAAATAAGCGGGTGCGTTTGTCAAGTCGAAAGGCATGACAAGCCACTCGAAGAAACCGTCTGGGGTTCTGAACGCCGTTTTATCAATACTATCTTCGGCTACTCTTAGCTGATGGAACCTAGTTGCCAGATCAATCTGGGAGAAGACCGTCGCACCAACAAGCTGAAACAAATCGTCGATTCGGGGAAGAGGGTGCCTATTTTTCTTGGTCAATTTGTTTAACTCCCTATAGTCGACGCAAAGGCGAAGCGAACCGTCCACTTTGGTTGCGAACACCACTGGAGCACCCCATTCCGAAATGCTCCGTCTAATGAACCCTTTTTCGAGAAGTTCTTTAACCTGCTTACTGAGCTCCTTTCTCTCCCTTGGAGCCATGTGTCTGACAGGTAAAGCTACAGGCTTTGCATTATCCACAAGATATATGCGGAAGTCTATTTCCCGCCTCGGAGGTAAGCCTTTCACCTCTTCAAAGACATCCGGATATTCCCGGACTACTCTTACTGATTGTAAATTCTCGTCGGAAGCATCAAGCGACTCTAGATAACTAAGCATAACAACATTCAAGGGATTACAAGAAATTTCTAGAGTGTTACCAAGCCGAGTTAAGAGTCTAATTACTCTTTTCTCACAATTAAGAATGGCACTATTACTGGATAACCAGTCCGTGCCTAAGATCAAACCTTATCCCGAGAAGCCTAAGACAAAGGCATTACAACTAAACTCAACGCTGAGAATAGAGATTTTCAAACCCAAACAAACCATTGACAAGTAAGCGGAGCCCCTAATTGGATTTGAAACTACTAAGGGATCTTCTACCATACTAGTGTCTAGATGCAGAGATTCTACTAAGGCAGAGGAAAAAAGAGTGTGATACGCCAGAGTCAAAAAGTGTACGAACTAGATGATCATAAAGATAGACTATACTTTTTACAGAACTATTACTACCTCGTTCCTGCTGAGGTGCCACTAGCGCATGAACTTGACCCCCTGAAGTGGACTCGACTTTCTGTCCCTGCCCTTTCTTCTTTGGGCAGTCCTTAGCTTGTTGCCCAGTCTCTCCACAATGAAAGCAACCACCCATCTTCGCCTTTATTTCCCGGCAGTCTTTTGATATATGGCCCACAATGCCACAGAAATTGCACCTTCTCTTCTCACAGGGCTTATTGTTCTTCCCTCCTTTCTTGAAGTCTGTTTTCTTTGCTTGTAGACCTTCTTTCTTCTCTTCCACCTTAGTTTCTTTCTTACCGTGGTCTTCCTCGTGTAGCAACACCATGTCCACCAAGCTTTCATAAGTCGCTCCTGTGGATACATGGGTCATGGCAAGGCTGTGTAGAGGCTCATTCAAACCCATGACGAAGCGAAGTGCCTTCTTGTGTTGGGTGTTTACTAAGTGTAACAACCCGTATTTTTGAATAACATATTATAACATAAATGAAGGCAGAATTAAACTGTAAAATCTGAATCAAGGGAAACGGGCTGTGCCATTGCGTTCGTCTCGGAAAAATACGCGAAATAAAGTCCGAGTTTTCGAAAATCGGAGTCCGTATGACCAAGATAGGGCCTCGCGAAGCTTCACGGAAAATTCAAATTAAAGTATACTTAATTAAGTGAAATGGGTTGCGCAGAGAAATATATATATATATATATATTAATATATATATATATATATAATTGAAAATTAAATAAATAAATATGCAAAAATGTTCAAAACAGCGAATTGGGAGAGGGGAATAACCGAACCGGCCGATTTTTGAGGTCGACCCGAGCTTGCTGGGTTGACTGGGGGTTAATCCAGGGTGTTTGGCTGTCAACCCGTGGGCCGATTCGCTCAAATGCAAATTTTGCATTTGAATGGTTCTCATGGTTCAGCTTTAATCTAAAGGCCCTAGATGGTTCCTACACTTGACTTCTTCCCCAAGACATGCTTTGATGGCTTGGATTGAATCTAGGGTTAATCCTATGACTAATATTACCCTAATCTTCTATAAAAAGGACCTAACACCTAGCCTAAATCATCATTATTCAATCCTACAACTAAACTATGTCAAATTTGTTTCTCTCATGGCCTCCACTCTCATGCTAAAATTCCTAAGTTTATTTCTATGAGGGATTTTGAGTGCATACAAGTATTTTCAAGCTTGTATGGGTATTTTTAGTTTGCATTCAAGTCGAGTTGCAACATTTCTATTTCAAAGCAAGGGTTTTTATTGATTTGGCTCAAGGGTTTTCATTTGGAGATTGCATATTTGGGTTTTTGGTGCTTGCATAAGGGCTTCGTCTCAATCTTTATAATAAATATTTATTTGTGTCTTCATAGCATTGTAAGCCCTTTTCTACTTTCTTTTTATTGAACTCTAAAGTTAAATGAATGATGCAAGTTTGGGGTTGATCATTATGATACGCAAGTTTGGTTGATCATCATATGCAAGTTTGGTTGATCATTATATGCAAGTTTGGGTGATCATTATATGCAAGTTTGGTTGATCATTATGCAAGTTATGTATGACACATGTTGCCATGTTATGCAAGTTTGGGTTGATCATGTTATCATGTTATGCGAGTTTGGGTTGATCATGTTATCATGTTATGCAAGTTTGGGTTGATCATGTTATCATGTTATGCAAGTTTGGGTTGATCATTATGCACATGTTATCATGTTATGCAAGTTAAACTTGAAGTTGTGAGCTTAAAGTTTCAAGCTTTATGTTAAAGGTTGCATTTTGGCAACATGAAAGTTATCATATCACTTATGATAAATTGCATGTGAGGCTAAATGCGAACTTCTAGCAACTTCTACATGTTATTTATCACCACGTATCACTCATATGCTAAGTTTTGTTTTATGCATGCTTTTGAAGCCTAATCATGCAATATGCAAGTATATGAACATATGTACATTTCATATGCCACCATGTTAAACTTGTGGCTTCAACACCTTTATGTCATGGTTATGCCAAGTTCCCTATTTTATCCTTTATGCGTTGTTGCGATTATGTAAACGATGGGATTATGTTGGGGTTGGGTAACATAATGACATGAACATGATTTTTGTAACATGACGTGATATGTTAACTTGTAATTATGTTTTGGAAACATAATGGACATGACACTTAGAAAATATGAGTGTGGCCAACTCGAGGTTGGGTTGAGTTGTAGCATAAATCTACCCGGACCCGCCCGGCTTAACTAGTGGCTACAAACAATAGGACCCAATGTGAGAAGTTGGTCATGTTGTGCTCGAACCCGAGGTTAGACCTAGTTGTGGTGTAAAGCTACCCGGACCCGCCCGGCTTAACTAGTAACCACAACAAAGTCTAATGTGAGAGGTTAAAGCGCAGTAAGTTAATTAATGCCTCCTGATTAGGGTTAAGTCATGGTCCACTTAATACTTAACCAATTTGGGCTTGATGGATTAATCGAGGTTAAGTCGGGAGCCTTGGGTACCCTTAACCGTTTTAATCCACGTGTGGATCGGGTTAACCACATTTAACCCGTTAAGAAACCCTAGTTGCGTGGTCCTTTTCAGCAGTAACCTTCTAGATGTATCATAAGACCCTAGGACTAGGCTAGGGTGGGGCACGATTACTGGGCTGATTGTAAGAGACCAAAAGAGACGGCTGAATGATGCCCCGGTTGTTCAGGCGGACCATGGTCGTGCACATCAAGTCCGGAGTTGAACACGGGCTACGGTAGGTTTGGACTGTGCATCATGGAATGGTGTCAGAGGGTTACACCATAGGGCCTGATACACCCTAGGGTGGACCCTGCACAGTCAACTACATTACATGATTAAGCCGCATGACACCGACACTTGACGAGTTAGGCTTATAGGGAGCCGATCGACTAGACCGTATAGTTGGACCTTAATTTAGGTCACCTCATGATGATGGGCCAAGCTTGGGCCAGGGGATCAATTCTTGTTTTTACTTGACACGTTAGAATGCTAGTACACCCGTGGTGCAAAACTTAACCTTGATTACGCGATGACACCTTTATCTATCTTGTTAGTTAATCATCATGCCAGTAGTTGTTATCCTCATGTTCATCTCAGCTTCTCATGCCAGTTAACTTTACTAGTTCATAGACAGATAGTAGTAGGGCTTACCAGTCTTTTTGACTGACCTGTTTTCTTTCGCCTCTTTTCTTCCGTTCCCCCCCCCCAGGTTCTCAGGGTGGGAACGTTGGAGCTTAACTTGGATCTTTACAGCTTGCTTACTGGATTTGCTCATGTACGGTTTTGTACATTGGGCTAGCTATGGTTTATCACTTCATTTTGGGGATAGTACTTTATGTATTTCAGTTTTTCAGTTTGTGCTTTTATCTAGACTTTGTTGTTGGAAAATAATGACCAAGTACTTTGTTGTAACATGACTATGGTTTTGAAATGCTAAGTTTTATCCGCTGCTTTACTACTCTATTTTACTTATATGTTCTGTCTTGTGTTATCTGCATGCATGTTTACCTTGTTTAACGCCCCTCCAAAGCTAATGTCCTTGCAAGAGTGGCATTGGCGGAGGTGGGGTGTTACATTTGGTATCAGAGCATAAGTTTTACAACATTTGAGCAAAAGTGTTTTTGAAACTTACCTTTTGAAAAAACTATTTTCAAAACCAATTAAGTATTTTCCAAGAAAAGTCTAGTTATTTTAAAAAGGCTATTCCCCAAAAGCCATAGCACTATCCTTCGTTTCTTCGTTCTGAATCTATCTTTTTCTTCGTTTTAGTATGGCCGATCGCTTTAACATCCCGGAAGGCGTTCAAGTACCCGTCTGGTTCCGGAGGTTTATGGAGGCAAGGGCGAATGAAGCCGGCCCCGCAACCATTCCTCCTCCTTCCCCCAATGCTAACATCTCTCCTCCTCCCGTAGCTGAGGTTCCTCCTCCCCCTCAGCATACACAAGCGAATTTCGCGGAGCTTTGCAAAGACTTTAAGGCGATGGGTTGCAAGAATTTTGTCGGAACGGAGACTTCTGTGGAGGTAAGAAACTGGTTAAAAGAAACTGAAGACCTCTTTGCCATCTTTGATGTGGAAGATCGTAGGAAAGTTCTGTTGGTGGTATGGCTATTGAAAGGGGAAGCTGCTTATTGGTGGGTAGTCACCACCACTACTAGACCAATTGAGACTTGGGATGACTTTAGGAGAAGGTTTGGACTAAAGTTCCTATCATCGACAGAAGAGAATCTTCAGATGGAGAGGTTCCTATCTCTAAAGCAAGGGGACATGACCGTTAGAGAATACGTGGATAAGTTTAATCAACCTTCTCAGTTCGGTCTAGAATGGGTTAACACCCCTCAGAAGAAGGCCCTACGCTTTGCTCTAGGATTGAATGAGCCATTGCGCGGTTTGGCCATATCTCATATACCCCTGGGGGCGACCTTCAAGGGTTTGGTGAATATGGTCCTACTTCAAGAGGAAGATAAGAGTGGCAAGAAGGAGGTCAAGGCAAATGAGTCCCAAGGCAAGAAGGAAGATACCGAGAAAAGAGATAAGAACAACAACAAGGAAAGAAAGACAAGAAAGTGCAACTTTTGTAGGATCACTGGGAACATAGCCAAGGATTGCAGGAAGAAGAAGAGGAAGTTAGGCAAGTGTTTTCATTGCGGAGAATCTGGACATTTTATCAAGGATTGTCCCAAGAAGCATGGACAAGGGCAAGGACAAACTCAGCAAGTAGGACCCTCTGGAGGGCAATTGCAGGCTCTCCTCGCTCTTCCAGCTTTTGATCGAGGTAGAGTTTTTATAGAAATTCATGTTTACATTTCTGATTTTCCTGTTCGCACCTTATTTGATTCTGGCGCATCGCATAGTTTTATCTCTTCTGATATTGTTGAAAGTTTGCACCTAAGTACTAGCTTAGTTGAGGATCCCGTTTGTGTTTCAAATCCAATTGGGGGTTCCGCCCATCTGTCTATGATTTGTGTGGATTTGAAAATTTCTATCTTGGCCGTAGAATTCACGTGTAGTGCTTATGTTCTCGGATTCACGGGATATGGGTTAATCTTGGGCATGGATTGGTTGTCCAGTTATGGAGCCATTCTCGATTGTGAACATAGGGTGGTGAGGCTCATGACCCACCTCGGTAATACCCTAGAAATTTCTTGTAACCCTAGAGGTCCCGTCATGTTATGCTATCTTAAATCTCTCGACTCGTCCATCGATGATCTGCAATCTGTAAGGGTGGTCCGAGACTATCCTGATGTCTTTGAAGAAGTTAAGGGGTTACCCCCTAAACGAGAGATAGATTTCCGCATTTATCTAGTCGATAATGCCAAGCCAGTATCATTGCCCGTTAGGCACATGGCCCATCGTGAGAGAAGGGAGCTCAGTAAGCAAATCAAGGAGCTGCTTGAGAAGGATTTTATTAGACGAAGAATTTCCGAATGGGGTGCTCCGGGGGTATTCGCTACTAAGGCGGATGGTTCGCTTCGTCTATGTGTTGATTATCGAGAGTTGAACAAGCTGACAAAGAAGAATAGGCACCCATTACCGAGGATTGATGATCTCTTTGATCAGCTGGATGGTGCTTCCGTTTTCTCTCAGCTCGATCTAGCCACCGGATTCCATCAGCTTAGAGTAGCTGAGGATAGCATTGATAAAACTGCGTTTAGGACTCCAGATGGATTCTTTGAATGGCTTTTCATGCCATTCGGTTTGACTAATGCACCCGCCTACTTCGTAGATTTGATGAGTAGGGTGTTTAGGGAGTTCCTCAACAAGTTTGTTGTTGTCTTCGTGGATGACATTCTGATCTTCTCAAAGGATGAGGAAGAGCACGCAAGGCATCTCAAGGAAGTGATGAATACGCTTTGGGCGCATCAGTTGAAAGCCAAGTTCTCCAAATGTCATTTTTGGAGAAAGGAAGTTCGATTTCTTGGACATATAGTTTCTAAGCAAGGCATAGCGGTGGATCCCGCGAAAGTGGTTGTGGTTCAAGACTGGAATGCCCTTAGGAATGCAACCGAAGTAAGAAGCTTTCTCGGTCTGGCGGGCTACTATAGGAAGTTCATCAGGGACTTCGCTAAGATTTCAGCCCCTCTTACTAAGTTGACGAAGAAGAACTTAGTCTTTGTATGGGACTTGGAGTGTGAGCTTGCTTTTCAAAAGCTCAAAAGAGCCCTTACCTCAGCTCCAGTTTTGGCAACGTGGATTGGCACTTGTTTTCAAGAGATAGTTTTCTGCGTGGGATACCGTATAGTATGTAAGCGAGATCCGAGATTCACTAACGAATCTTGGAAAGCTTGCATGAAACCGTGAGTATGCAGTTGGGTGGAAGCCAAGTATTTTAGGCAAAGAATAAGTGGAAGAAGAATGAGAGGCAACAGTGAAATGCGTTCTAACTCATATTTTGGAAATAAGAAGTAAGAGCTACGGAATTGCGAAGTCAAAAGACGGTCGAGGCACGATGGGATTAAGCACAAGAAAATGCGGCTTAGAAGATTAAAGACTAGATACACGCATTTAATCTCTTTCTAAGAGTATATCCTTGATCCCTATTGTTCCGGAGAGCTTACTCGCATGCTATCTTTTAAGTATATCCTCTCAGTCCTATCCTTAACCTTAGTTCTATTGCAAACCCCATAAGGAGTATGACTCGCCTGTTTGTGAGATATAGTTGAGGTGAAGAAGTTCGTCACCAAACTATTTGGGCTTTATGGGATATGGGTAATAATTAATAGACTTACGAAGAGAACCCATTTTTCCGGTGAAAAGCAAGAGGACCGTATCATGGCTAGCATCTGTTTATCTTCGAGAGATAGTATGGTTGCATGGAGTTTCTTCTAGCATAGTTGGCGATCGTGACCCAATTTTCACTAGCCAGTTCTGGAACAGTTTGCAAGAAGCGATGGGTACACGATTGAATCTGAGTATAGCCTATCACCCCCAGACGGATGGCCAAACCGAAAGGGTGAATAGAGTGCTAGAAGATCTCTTAAGGCTTTGTGTTCTCGACTTCGGTGGTACTTGGGAAGACCACCTTCCTCTTGTAGAATTTGCTTATAATAATAGCTATCAAGCCAGCATAGGGATGGCACCATTTGAAGCTTTATATGGGAGGCCGTGTAGGTCACCATCTTGTTGGTGGGAGACAACAAATAGACTTATACTTGGGCCCGATATGATACGAGACACATCCAAGAAAGTTGAATTAGTAAGAAGAAGGATGAAAGCGGCCCAAGATAGACAGAAATCCTATGCTGACAAGCGAAGGGAAGATTTGAAATTCGAAGTGGGAGACATGGTTTTCGTGAAGGTTTCTCCTTTGCGAAATGTGGTACGTTTTGGAGCAGCGGGGAAGCTGGCACCAAGGTTCGTAGGACCCTTCCCTATCATAGAGAGAATTGGAAAGATGGCCTATAAGGTGGAATTGCCGAGAAGCTGGCCGGAGTGCATAATGTCTTTCATGTCTCGCATCTTCGGAAGTGTTTGCACAGACCCACCAAAGTGGTTGAACCAAGTATTCTTGAAGACATGGAGGTAGAGGATGAAGCAACCCTGAGACGAGCTCCAATTCGTATCATGGAAATGAAGACAAAGAAGCTAAGAAGCAAAGAAGTTAAGCTTGTTAAGGCGCAATGGAGTGAAACAGAGGGAGATGCAACTTGGGAAACCGAGGAGAAGAGGCGCGTGCTTTATCCATTTCTCTTAGAGGATACATTTTCAATCTCTTTTCCTAGATTGGTATATCTTCCCTTTGCTATCCATGCTTATCTAGTTTATCTTGTTTCATAAATCTTGTCATGAGAACCTTAGGTAGAAACCCTTGGTTGAAACATGTATTTGAAACATATTATGTTTGATGTTTGCAAGTGGTTGCAAGTGTTTGCAAGTGGATACTCGTGGATGCATAATACACGTTAGGCACTAAGATCGGCTCACACACTTTCATACCGCATATGCATGAGTGTTTATGCTTATTCATGGATGAAAACTTGTTATGCTATCACGTGGATGTTGCATATGGATGAATGTTATGTGCACCCATGTAGAGATTATAAATTATGTTAGGAATTTGCATACATATGGACTCATTTCACTAACATATTTTGCATTAAGGGGGTTTACCGAATCAGTAACCTCCTGATTTTCGCATTAGATAAGTACATATACACACACCTTTGCATATGATCATACAACATTTAGAATCCTTTAAGGACAATGACTGCACGAGGATGATGTTTTGAGTAGATGGATGATGGATGGTAGGATACGTTCTTCCTAACTTGGAGATTTCGGGGACGAAATCCTTTAAGGAGGTGAGAATGTAACAACCCGTATTTTTGAATAACATATTATAACATAAATGGAGGCAGAATTAAACTGTAAAATCTGAATCAAGGGAAATGGGCTGTGCCATTGCGTTCGTCTCGGAAAAATACGCGAAATAGAGTCCGAGTTTTCGAAAATCGGAGTCCGTATGACCAAGATATGGCCTCGCGAAGTTTCACGGAAAATTCAAATTAAAGTATACTTAATTAAGTGAAATGGGTTGCGCAGAGAAATATATATATTGATATATATATATATATAATTGAAAATTAAATAAATAAATATGCAAAAATGTTCAAAACAGCGAATTGGGAGAGGGGAATAACCGAACCGGCCGATTTTTGAGGTCGACCCGAGCTCGCTGGGTCGACTGGGGGTTAATCCAGGGTGTTTGGCTGTCAACCCGTGGGCTGATTCGCTCAAATGCAGATTTTGCATTTGAATGATTCTCATGGTTCAGCTTTAATCTAAAGGCCCTAGATGGTTCCTACACTTGCTTCTTCCCCAAGACATGCTTTGATGGCTTGGATTGAATCTAGGGTTAATCCTATGGCTAATATTACCCTAATCTTCTATAAAAAGGACCTAACACCTAGCCTAAATCATCATTATTCAATCCTACAACTAAATTATGTCAAATTTGTTTCTCTCATGGCCTCCACTCTCATGCTAAAATTCCTAAGTTTATTTCTATGAGGGATTTTGAGTGCATACAAGTATTTTCAAGCTTGTATGAGTATTCTTAGTTTGCATTCAAGTCAAGTTGCAACATTTCTATTTCAAAGCAAGGGTTTTTATTGATTTGGCTCAAGGGTTTTGATTTAGAGATTGCATATTTGGGTTTTTGGTGCTTGCATAAGGGCTTCGTCTCAATCTTTATAATAAATATTTATTTGTGTCTTCATAGCATTGTAAGCCCTTTTCTACTTTCTTTTTATTGAACTCTAAAGTTAAATGAATGATGCAAGTTTGGGGTTGATCATTATGATATGCAAGTTTGGTTGATCATTATATGCAAGTTTGGTTGATCATTATATGCAAGTTTGGGTGATCATTATATGCAAGTTTGGTTGATCATTATGCAAGTTATGTATGACACATGTTGCCATGTTATGCAAGTTTGGGTTGATCATGTTATCATGTTATGCGAGTTTGGGTTAATCATGTTATCATGTTATGCAAGTTTGGGTTGATCATGTTATCATGTTATGCAAGTTTGGGTTGATCATTATGCACATGTTATCATGTTATGCAAGTTAAACTTGAAGTTGTGAGCTTAAAGTTTCAAGCTTTATGTTAAAGGTTGCATTTTGGCAACATGAAAGTTATCATATCACTTATGATAACTTGCATGTGAGGCTAAATGCGAACTTCTAGCAACTTCTACATGTTATTTATCACCATGTATCACTCATATGCTAAGTTTGGTTTTATGCATGCTTTTGAAGCCTAATCATGCAATATGCAAGTATATGAACATATGTACATTTCATATGCTACCATGTTAAACTTGTGGCTTCAACACCTTTATGTCATGGTTATGCCAAGTTCCCTATTTTATCCTTTATGCGTTGTTGCGATTATGTAAACGATGGGATTACGTTGGGGTTGGGTAACATAATGACATGAACATGATTTTTGTAACATGACGTGATATGTTAACTTGTAATTATGTTTTGGAAACATAATGGACATGACACTTAGAAAATATGAGTGTGGCCAACTTGAGGTTGGGTTGAGTTTGTAGCATAAATCTACCCGGACCCGCCCGGCTTAACTAGTGGCTACAAACAATAGGACCCAATGTGAGAAGTTGGTCATGTTGTGCTCGAACCCGAGGTTAGACCTAGTTGTGGTGTAAAGCTACCCGGACCCGCCCGGCTTAACTAGTAACCACAACAAAGTCTAATGTGAGAGGTTAAAGCGCATTAAGTTAATTAATGCCTCCTGATTAGGGTTAAGTCATGGTCCACTTAATACTTAACCAATTTGGGCTTGATGGATTAATCGAGGTTAAGTCGGGAGCCTTGGGTACCCTTAACCGATTTAATCCACGTATGGATCGGGTTAACCACATTTAACCCATTAAGAAACCCTAGTTGCGTGGTCCTTTTCAGCAGTAACCTTCTGGATGTATCATAAGACCCTAGGACTAGGCTAGGGTGGGGCACGATTACTGGGCTGATTGTAAGAGACCAAAAGAGACGGCTGAATGATGCCCCGGTTGTTCAGGCGGACCATGGTCGTACACATCAAGTCCGGAGTTGAACACGGGCTACGGTAGGTTTGGACTGTGCATCATGGAATGGTGTCAGAGAGTTACACTATAGGGCCTGATACACCCTAGGGTGGACCCTGCACAGTCAACTACATTACATGATTAAGCCGCATGACACCGACACTTGACGAGTTAGGCTTATAGGGAGCCGATCGACTAGACCGTGTAGTTGGACCTTAATTTAGGTCACCTCATGATGATGGGCCAAGCTTGGGCCATGGGATCAATTCTTGTTTTTACTTGACACGTTAGAATGCTAGTACACCCGTGGTGCAAAACTTAACCTTGATTATGCGATGACACCTTTATCTATCTTGTTAGTTAATCATCATGCCAGTATGTTGTTATCCTCATGTTCATCTCAGCTTCTCATGCCAGTTAACTTTACTAGTTCATAGACAGATAGTAGTAGGGCTTACCAGTCTTTTTGACTGACCTGTTTTCTTTCGCCTCTTTTCTTCCCCCCCCCCCCCGGTTCTCAGGGTGGGAACATTGGAGCTTAGCTTGGATCTTTACAGCTTGCTTACTGGATTTGCTCATGTACGGTTTTGGACATTGGGCTAGCTATGGTTTATCACTTCATTTTGGGGATAGTACTTTATGTATTTCAGTTTTTCAGTTTATGCTTTTATCTAGACTTTGTTGTTGGAAAATAATGACCAAGTACTTTGTTGTAACATGACTATGGTTTTGAAATGCTAAGTTTTATCCACTGCTTTACTACTCTATTTTACTTATATGTTCTGTCTTGTGATATCTACATGCATGTTTACCTTGTTTAACGCCCCCCCAAGCTAATGTCCTTGCAAGAGTGGCATTGGCGGAGGTGGGGTGTTACACTAAGTCTAACCCAAATCTGGCCAGCTGATTAAACTGATTAACATATTCCCTGATAGTCATGCTCCCCTGTTTCAGAGTTAGGAACTTCTCCATTTGCAGGCTTCTTTCAGCTTAGGAGAGAAATTTCATTTCAAACCTTGTCCTGAAATCTTCCCATGTTTCCACCGCCCTCTGAGCATTGGTAACTTCCCACCAATATGAAGCTTCATCGTTAAGCAACCATACTGCTTGTTGTATCTTTTGCCTGTCATCAACCCCAAAGATGACAAACAGATCCTCAGTCTCCTTTAGCCAGTTTCTTGCCCCTACAAAGGATTCTGTCCCATAAAAGCCTTTTCCACCCATTGCCTTGAAGTCTCTACATGTTTTTGCGAAGGCATTTCCATGAGGAGGTGGAGGAGGAGGAGGAACCGTGACTACTGGAGGAGGGATGTCTACTGGGCCCGCGCCATTGGCCATTGCTTCTAAGTACCTCCTAAACCAGCCGGGAATCGGCACTGCTTCCCGGAGGTTAAGGTCTCCAGACATGCTGAAACAGAAAGGAAAAATTCAAAACGAAGGATAGAGAGAGATAGATGGGGCACATGGCTTTGGGGGATTTTGTCTTTTATAAATATAACACTTTTTCTTGAAAAATGCTTCTTTAAACTTTCTTTTTGAAAACAATTTCAAAAACTTTTATCTTGTCTGTTAAACCTATGCTCTGATACCAAGTGAAACACCCCACCTCCGTTAAGGTCACTCACAAAGGGAATGCCTTAATTTTGGTGGAGGTTTATAAGTAAAAGCCGCAGATAAACTCAAGACAGATATAAATACACATATTTTAAACATCGGAAACCAACAGACTTTTATTTCATCAATACGTGTTCAAAACAAAACATTCCATAATTGTCTCAAAATACTTCCATCATTACAACCTCATAACTGTCTTGATTATTAAAGAAGCATAAAACATAAATAAAGTGACAAAAATCCCCATAGTGATATCCAAAGCCATAGTCCGAGCAAAAGAGACCCAAATCATACATCTACGTTCTTGGAGCTTGTACAGAGCCTGACTGAGCTGAGCTGTTTCCTCTCCGTGGACCTGGGGGGGGGGGGGGAACGAAAGAAAAGAAGACGAAAAGAAAATAGGGTCGGGCATAAAGCCTGAGTAAATCTAGTAACTCTTCAGTATGTGAATAAGAAAAGGGCATGATAGATATATACTAAAAATAGGATGGTGTCACAAGCTAAGGGAGTGTCGAATGTACTATCGCACCCATACTATATCTCTGCATCTACTTGAGTTTACTCTAACTGGCACCCCATGGTGAGGGTGAAGTGATCCCCAACTTTATTTAAAGATCGGCTCCTACTCGCGTTAACATGTGTCATATGGCCCCCAAGAATTATAGATACCTATGCTGGTCCCACCATGGGGTGTATCAAGACCCATGGTGGCGGCCTTGACACAAATTCTAGAAGGCATAGGTTATACTACTGGTGTCCCCAGTGCACTGGTTGTCTGTTCCAGAGTGTGTGCACGCCCGCACCCCGTTAGACCTGCACTGTGCACCCACCGCCGTCGTTTGACCGCTTACAATCAGCCCAGTAATCGTGCCCCACCCTGCCTAGTTTCAGGGTACCGTTGATACCTAACTTGGGTTACTGCTGAAACGGGTTCCTCGTTACCAGGATTTTCTAGTCAAAGACGTTAAGTGGTTAAGTGTCTGTATTAATCTAACCCCACCCATCAATGTTGAATTTGGTTAAGTGTTATAGTTGACTTAACCCTACCATTTGTTCTTAGCCTCTTAGGAGCACCTGACCACTCACATTAGACAGGTATTGCTACGGTTACTGGATATGCCAGTCGGTTCCGGGCAGGTTTACACCGTAGCTCAGTTTAACCTCGGGTCATTATTGGGCTCAATGCTTAACCACCCACATTGGATAGGTATTATTGTGACTACTGGATAGCCGGGCGGTTCCGGGCAGGTTTACATCACAACTCAATCCAACCTCGGGTTAAGCATATCGTGTTTTCTAAATTTACATATTTTATTACTTCTCAATTATATATATATATATATATGTCATATCTTTTATTTTTGGGTATAACAATTCATATCGCTTTAAATGTCATTGTCGTTGGCATGTACCAAACATGCCAACATATATTTTCAATGTTTTACACCTAACGTTGTTCCCCCCATTTGTAACGTTCGCAACATTATAACAAATGTTGGGCTCGACACAATTCGGCCCAACTTTATAAATGTGAGAATAGGGGGAAAACCAATAACATGTAATATTTTACAACATATAAGGGTGTGTGGCGCATGAACTTGCAATTTAGCGATTCAACTAACATATAATATGAGTCATGTGAACTTGCATTCAAATCAATGTATAACTAAGTAGGTGACGTATGAAATGGCATAGTTTAGGCTTACACAACTTGTGTTTAAATATTTTTAACTTGGCATAATGTCAAACACAAAACTAGCATGATGTATATTCAACAAAAGGTCCAATTATAACATTTAATCACATAGCCTATTTCAACATGAACTTGCATAGTTTTTGAAACCCAAACGATACTTAACATAAATCCAATTACACTTGCAAATAAACATGAACTTGCATAGTTTATGAAACACAAACGATACTTAACATAGATCCAATTATACTTGCAAATAAACGTGGAAGTGATATCATAGGCTTTGGGTCATGTAGGCATAAAAGGTTTCAAGTCTAAATCATGTTTACATAAGCCTTAATTTAGGCTTAATGAATGTATAAGGTCCATGTCATAGGCATAAACAAAAAGGGATCAATTTCTAGTTTTTGCCACAACTTACAAGTGCCATTGTTTTCATATACAAATGTTCAATAGGCTTGCATCAATCAATTTATGCCACAAACATCAATACACAAGTCATGATAGGACCATCACAATACATAGAATTTATACAATACAATAACACAATTCTATTTTCATTTACATCGAATCACATCACAATTCTTATTCATATTCTGAAAGGTCACTATACATACAACGAATGCAGAATCTTGAATTCTGGATTCTGAATTCTGAAATTGAGATGCGCCCCTTTGGGTAGACTAATGTTGCGTTGATAAATTTGATTTAAACTTTAATCTTCTTCTTGGTTTGATTCATCTCTAGGCTTTTCTCTTGACGACTATGTTCAATTCCTCCCTGGCAGCATGACGACTCCTTTCTCATTTTTTTGTGTGAATTTTCAGTTGAGACTTAGGGTGTATTTATAGATTTTTAAGTTGTTTTGAGCCGTCAGATGAAGACAGGAGGAATCTAGACCATTTAGAGTTCAAACAGCCAATCAAGAGGTGGCACGTCAGCCCTAGTGACACACAGAGCCACAGAAATTCGAGCCAGACCTGGCCAGCCAAGTCGACCAGGCAGGTCGGCACTATGGTCGACCTGGGGGGGGATCAGGTCGACAATATGGTCGACCTGGGGTGACCAGGTCGACCCTATGGTCGACCTGGTCTCTGGGCGGGAATTTTCCCGCCCAGCCCAGTTTGAACCTGAAATTCGAATTTTGAAATTTAAACTGAGCTGTTTGAATTTAAATTTGATTCTGAAACTTCCGAAGGCCATAACTCCTTCATATGGAGTCCGATTCGCGCAAACTCGAACTCTATCTCAAGCAGAATTCTGAGACGAACGCAATGGCATAACCGTTTCCCTTAATTCTTTCATTTTGAATTAATTATACTTTAATTTGTGAAGCTTAGCATTATAGTATTCACGGGGTGTTACAATATATCATTTCAGGTTCCAACTAGACAACAAAGACACTGGTATAACAACAAGATATTGGGTAAATATTAACCGCCTTAGAAACTCTAAAATACAATAGCAGTTCAAAGATGTAGGGTAGCATGAATTAAGCATAGTACCACTCAGGCTAGTAGTGTCTAGACGAAGGTAATTTCATCACCTATAAAGTCCATGGCGGTAAACCAAAAGAAATGCCCAAGTATTTTTATTTTTCGGTTATTATGATAAATCTGAAACAATAACAGTAACCATAAAATCACCAACAAGGCACACAGAAATTAATTATTGTATTAAAATTTATTGAAGTTAACACTTGAATCGATCACCAATCGAGAGTGAGTACTCACCTTGAATCGATGAAAAGGAAGCAAGCAAGCGGTGAAACTCACGGTCAAGGCAAACTGGGATTTGGGCTTTCGGATGGTCGGTGTCTCGACGATGGTGATGAACTTAGTGGCGACATGTCGAACAAAGGCTGATCCATGCATCGTCTTAGTGGCGGTCTGGGTTTCGGGCCAAAGCTTCAGCCTTGAGTTGAGGATGGCGGCTTAGTGGAGTGACTATCGATTTGGAGAGGAAGGAGATATGAAATCATTCGGAGGCCATTCTCGAAAGAAAACGAACATATTTGGGGAACGATTTTATTTGGGAAAGTTATAATTTTTATTTTTTTGAGGAAGGAAATGGTTTACTTGCTGAAAGAATTGGGCGAGGCATGTTTTATAGAAGGGTAACGAGTAAAGATAAGAACAACATTCAATCGTAGCTGGTAGAGTAGCATATAGGTCTGTGTGATATTTTACTGGGGTAGGTAATTTCCGATGACTTGAGCATGAAGAAATTTACAGTGCGATGTTTAAATAAAAGGAGCGATCCCTATAAAATTTTATTCTACCGTAGATTACGTTAAACGTTTTATTTATTTTTCCACCTCAAACGAATTCCAAACACAATGAAATTTGACATGCTGCTATGTCTTCATGTTCTGAATTCGATAAAGCTCGTTTAGACAAATTTTATCTCCCTTTGCACAATTTACTTGCCGGTTCACTTTATTTGCCGGTTCACACTTGAATTACGCCTACTGCCAAAATAATTCTGTTAAATTTGACACATTAAGTTTCAATCTCTTTATATATATGAATGCACACATATCCAAATCAATTCTCCATATATTTCAACCAATAACATTTTCAATTTGTTTAACATTAATAACGTTTTATTATAAAATTCAACCATATATATTTTTCCAATCGAATTTCAAATTCAATTCAAATACCCAATCAAATTTAATTCCAATATTCAACAGTACATATTTGACTCCAATCATCCATTCTGAATTAAATATTGAATTTTAATTTATACACTAACAATATATTTGATTTTTTAATTTCAAACCTAAATATCAATATAATATTGACTATAAATTGTTAAATCTTCAATTAATTTCACCTTCCAGTTATCGAAATTTCTAGGATGTTACAATTGGTTATTTAATATTATATTATAATTTTGAATTTCAAAATTCAAAATTCAAGTTTGAATTTCTAATTTCACAATTTTGTTTTTAAAGTTTTAAATTCAAAACAAAACAAACAAAGCAACCATTCAACCAAATAAAATTAAAATTTAATTAATGCATACCCGGTTTTTCGATCCTTTTCTTCATGATTTTCTGGACCTTGTATTGCCATAAAGCATATATCCGTATTTCCGGTTTCTGGTTCTTCATCACTCGATGACGAAACTAAATCATCTAGTGTTGTCATGTATGCTTTCTTTCTTTTCCTTGACGAATTGCTGTTATCCATTTGTTGAGTTGATTTGTCTATATATGGACACATTTTCTTTATATGGTCTGGTTGTTGCAGTCAAAACATCAACCAACATTAATTTTTGAATTTCCTTAATTATAACTCATCCTTCTATATCTTAGAAATCTTCTAAAATGATTTTTCATAAGCACTATTTATTCGTCATCTTCACTATTCGAGTCAGAATCATTTGTTCTTGCTCTCAGTGCAATAGATTTCTTTTCAATTGATCTATTTTCTTTTCTTTTTTGTAATTGGACTTCGTAAGACATCAAATTTCCAATTAACTCTTCAATCTTCATTTCATTAACATCATTTTCTTCTTCACTAGCCAAAGTCCTCTAATCCCATTCTGAGGTTAATGAATTTAAGATTTTTCTGACTTGATCTGCTTCTGAATGAGTTTTTTCCAAGTGCTGTTAGCGCATGCACCATCTCTTGAAATCTGCAATACATATCTGAAACTGACTCATTCTCATTGATTTTAAATAATTCAAATTGATTAACCAACATGCCTATCTTAGTCTGTTTACCTTTACTTGTTCCTTCATGAGTAACTTGTAAAGTTCTCTAGATTTCATAAGCAGTTTTACATACTGATACTCTATTTACTCATTCCTATTTAATGGACAGAAAGCATATTCATAGCTTTAGAATTCCTCTGTGCAGCAGCCTTTTGTTCATTTGTCCATTGTGCAAATGCAATTGTGGGTTCAACATATTCATTTTGAGTACTATTCCATGTGTTTAAACCTACTGACTGTAAATAAATTTTCATTCTACATACCCAATAAGAATAATTACTATCATTAAACAATGGAGGTCTAAAAATGGATTTACCCTCTATAAAAGAACTATTATTGCTACCAGTTTTGGTTGCCATTATTACTATTTTCAAAAATAATATTATGAACTTTTTGAAAGACCTTGCTCTGATACCAATTGTTAGGTAATGCGGAATGGATCGTTAAGGCAAAACAAACACTAGAAAGGGGGAGGGGTGAACAATGTTTGTGAGAATTAAACAAAATCTAAAACTTATGTGAACTACGAGATGAATTAAACACCACAAACACAATCATAGACATAGATTCAAAAAAACAAAAACAAAATAAACAGTAATAAAGATGCAGAAAAGGAAAGAACACACCAGATTTTATACTGGTTCAGATTGCTCCTACGTCCAGTCCTACGCAACTCTGAATTACGCAGAGTTTTATTACTATATCAAAATCCAATTACAACTTCCTCGATTTCACAGCTACGAGGGATACCACCGATTCCAACCTCCTTGATTTCACGGCTACAAGGGATACCACCGATTCTAACCTCCTTGATTTCATGGCTACAAGGGATACCACTGATTCCTCTTTTACTCAACCCAAACAATTACAAACAGCCCTGTAACTCTTCAATAACACTTGATTTAGAGAGAGATGAGAAGAGAGTGTAGAGAGAAGAAGTTTGATCAAAACAAAATTGAATTCAGTAGATTATAAGTGTGGAAATCATATAAATGATTAAGAATGATTATCTAAAGAATGAGGATGAAAGTGGAGAAGAAGATATGTTTAAAAATTCAGTTTTAACCCCTTTTTATAGAGTGTGAAAGGTTCCAATGGTTCTGAATCATTTCAAATAATGAAAAGACACTTCCTTTCAAAATTGAAAAAGTGACAGTTATATGTCGACATGGTGTTTTCGGTATGTCAACATACCCTAGTGTAATTTTGTATTTAAAGCATTTTTCAAGTGTTTTGATATTAATATAATTATGGAAATTCTTGAGTAAAAATCTAGTGTTGTAAATTAATATTATATAATAGAAAAACATATGAAAACATAAATTTGAACTATATAAATATATTTATAAAATTATAACATTATAAGGTTTTAAACTATATAAACATATAAAGTATAATAATATAAAATTTAAGTTCGAAAAACAAAGAAGAATAAGAAAAGATAATAATAAAATAGAGAGGATTGAGGATAGAATTGAAATCAAAATTTGAAAATTAGAATTAGAATTTGAACCTGGAGTGCTATTTAAAGTCTTACAAAATCTTGACTCTGTAACTATGTTAACCTTGAACTCTTAAACTCTTGCAATCTTGAATACTCATGAGTCTTGAAATTTCTCTGATCTTTGAATCTCTATTATCTTTAAAACTGTACAGTCTTCAGTGATATTTCCTGTATATAATTCTTGCATATATATTATATATATATTCTGTCAAGAAGTGTATTTTATAATCAATGATAATTGAAATAAGGTTGTTGTCATTAAAACTCCATTCTCCAATAGTAACACACTTGCATATACATGTACATATATTAGCATATATCATCCAATTGCAATCATCTATCAAAACATACAATAGATTGGTCGTTACTCAACTTTAATAGAGACTAAACTTATATCAAGTGAGCAACCACATTGGCTAACCATGCACTTTCTTCTGATCACCTTTTAAGGTAAACCTCATGCTCACGGACATCTTATTATGTTACTTAAGAATGAAGATCCCAATCAATACATTTCCTTGATCTTTAAGGCACTTCCAAAGTATCGAGGATTTTCTTTAATTTGTTATTTTTTCATCTTTTAGTTCATTTTCATAGATACTAGGGTAGCTCCCCAGCCAATAGGCTAAATCCATTAAGTCTTGGTCATGCATTCAATTTTCTATTCCTTGCTGAATATAGCCCATGCACAAAAACTTTATGATTTTGGTACTATTTGTAAAAGAGGAAATAACATAAGAAGCTATTTTTAGTCAGTCGATTTCTTGATCTTAGAAATTTCTTAAGGGAGAATTGCTCCTATCTCTAAGTTATATTGTCAAAAAAAAAATTCTCTTTGAAATTTTACACATTATTTGATTTATCGTTTATTCTTCTGGATTTTCATCCATGTAAAATTGTGAATGAAACATATGTATCATGAAAGTGGTCATTTAAAAAAAAAAACTAAAACACAAGACATAAAATAGGTTTAATTTATTTATCATGTCTCGGGAAGTAATGGAAGAACGAGAGACAACTTAGCTGTTCGTCATCGCTCCATCTTCGCCATAATCTTGTTCATCATTCTTTCATTTTCTTTGTCGTCTCTTACTTTTTCTTATTCTTTGTAATTATGGTGAAAACTCAAAACAGGAAACGTATATAAACTAAACACCATCCTAGTCCTTAGTATAATGATTACCGCAGCCTAACCTAGGTTATACCAAAATTCATTTACTAGAATTAGATATAGAGGTATTCCTTGAACACATATCACATAGTTTGTTCAGGTCGGAATTTTTGTTTGTGTGTGCATATAAAATTTCTTCCTTGCTTGCCCCTCGTTATAGTAAAGACTATTTGTAGAGCCTAGTATGGCGACGTAGTGGTATGGGGCACCTATGCTCTCTATGATTGATACTTATGATTTGAAGTTGTTTTGTACACTATGCACTTCAACTGTGAAGACCCGTAACTTCCCCGGTAAGGAAAGCCCGGATACTTCGAGAACAACACACAAAAGAACGCAGACAGAAGAACATTTCATTGCTTATTACAACAATTCATCAGAATACAAGAATATACAGAGTATGAATAATTATTACACAAAAAATATTAGAGATTTAAATTACATTTAAATACATCACAGCGGAAAATAATACAATACACAACTGAAAACAGATACACGGATACAAAGCTTTCCGGATATCATTCCAGCTATAAACCAGGTTCCTATGAATATAAATATGCAAAACCAAAACTACTTGCTGCCGGTGTCAAAATAACGGCACCCAGAGTTTAGGTTAAAACAATAAACTCCAGGTCAGTTATGGGACTGGTGTTAGAACTAAAACAGTTATTAATCTTTATTTTAAAGTTAGGTAAATCAAGGGACCATGCCGTAAAACACATAACGGGTTTCCTCCCAAGAATACCAGTGCATAAAACAATAGCGCAATGCTAAATAAAGAACAATGAAGCTATTATAAGACCCAAGTCCCATCACACAATGCAACACAAGCCGGAGGATAAGGTTTTACCTTATAATAGCCAAAGAATGCTTGATACGCTAAATTTCATCTTTTATTACTATAAGTGTATAGTGTCAAAATAATTTCATGCGTTGAAATAAAATAATTTCATGTTTTGAAATAAAATAATTTCATGTGTTGAATAAAATAATTTCATGTATTAAAATAAAATAATTTCATGGGTTGAAGTAAAATATATATTCATGTGTTGAAATAAAATATATATTCATTTACAAACGAACGATTTGTTTATGTACACCGATTTAACTGATATTGATTGGGGCGATAAATTTTACACATCGCCCAACTGCACAAATAAAATCTATGTTTGATTGTTTGAAACTCCACACGGGTGTTGGGATGAAACTGGGCATACACTAATCCCAATAATTAGCTGTATGTCGATCGATTGATTGACAGGCTGTTATAAGCGTTGAATATTTATATTTGATGCTTATACAGTGTAGAATGCACTTTGGATGATGGTTGATTATTTATCGTTGCTATTATATACATGTGTTGTATGGAGAACATATAATTAACATTATATGGTAATTGATTGACCTCATTCCAATTTGGAAAATAAGGAATATTATAAAAGAAAATTCATGTGTTGAATAGAATAAAAATTCATGTGTTGAATAAAATATATATATATTCATGTGTTGAATAAAAATATAAATTCATGTGTTGAAGAAAATATTCCTTTGTTGAATAGAATAACGAAGTTATTAAAATATATAAAGCTGTGTTGGTTAGATATGCGCCATTTTGACATGAAGGATATTTATATCGATTATATTTGTTTCTATAATGAATATAGAAAAGGAAGTGATTTCAAAATATAACGTTTTGAAAATATTATCATTTATATATATATCGACGATATGGAATATTATATTTTGATTAGAAATTGAATAGGAAGTTGAAATCGTTTTGAAAACGAAGTTAAAATGATTTTTAAAATACGTTTTGAATTGAAATCGACGAAATATATATTATATATATTATATAATGGCATGAATAGAACGCGCCGCGCTGCGGCAGTTCGCGAATTTTGATTATTGACTTCAAATTGACATTGCGGGAGATCCGACCGTCGGATTCTCCTAAAACTGGAACCTTGGGTTCGTACCGAAAATAGCTTTCTAAAGAATATTAGAAATTAGAAATCTAACGGTTGGATTTGGAATTATGTCCAAATCAAATTTGGAAAAGGTCGTTGTTAGTGCAGTTCGATGGCCGTTGATGGAAATCGACTGTACGGGCCTTGATAAAATTATTAAAAATAGTGATAATTTGTGTAAAATCATAAGAAATGATTTGTGAAGAATTGGGAAGGAAAACTCCAAATTTGAAAAGATAAAAGTAGATTTTTATCGAAATGAACTTGTTTTGAAGTAGAATAATAATTTTTTTAATAAATAAATTGGATTTGAAATGGTTTTAAAAGTAAACAGAATTTCCAATAATTAAATTGGAATGGATTTGAATTGGAATTATCTTTGGAATATTTCGATGTTGGATTTCGTGATTATACAGATATTGTTATGGAAATTTGAAAGATATATTTATATCGTTATTTCCAATACGATATTTGTTGGTCGTAGAATTTGATATTCAATATAAGCCAATATATTTTCTATTCAGAGCCTTGTATATAATATCAAATGTGATTTGGGTTTGTCGTGAATGGTGTCTTCATTAACACTATTCTTAAACCCAGTTGAGAAAAAGATTAAATCTTTTTTTAGATTTAATGTAGTATACCAATTAAATGGTATTTAATTGGAATTGAATTTGAATCGATTTTTGGGTTTATCATAAACATTGTTTTAAATAACACTTGTTCTTTAAGCCGATAATTAATGAATGTGATTTCGGGTTTTTCGTGAACCGTGTTTTAGATGACATTGGTTCTTTAACCCAGTTAAAGATAGGATATTGATTTCTATGAAGATTAAAATTAAGTGGGATTTTAATGAATCTTTAATTAGATTGAAGTGATCGAGAGTGGGGTATCACCAGTTTTGCTCCAGGCGATAGTTAAATCTTTAACTAGATTTGAACGTGAAAAGGTAACTGAATTTACCGATAACACTGTGGTGTTAGATATGAAGTATGACTAGTTTTACTTCATGGGATGAATAGGTTGGGATTGGGAAATACAATAAATGATTACTTCGGTGTGGTTCGCTAATCCCGACTAGTTTGAATTGATATTCAAAGGAAGATTAAAGAATAAATTTAAAGAATTTATCTTTGATAAAATTAATGGGAACCTTTCCCAAAATATAAGAATATTTGAATAAAAGAATATTCTGAAGTGGAATGAGGCGTATGTTGTGTTTGTGTAACACTTGTTTATTATATACGCGAGTTATTCAGAAAGACCGGGTTTATCTCATTCTGAATAACTGATTCGACGTGGTGTCGAGGATGATGACGGTGGTTGAAGACCGGAGGTCATCACATCGTTTGGGTGATTACTGATGATTTTGATTGGGTTGTACCCCCAAGAGGAGGGAATCAGTTGGTGATCGTCCAGATGTACTTGGAGATCGATGGATATGCGAGGTACAAGGTGCCTCCGGTTTCGTTCAGACCCAGAACAGACTTGTAAATGGACTGTGTGTCTAACTTTGGATTTTATTCTGTGTGATTGATTTCTATTAAATATATATCTGTTTGGCGGTGGAGAATTTATTCTCTTGCTTAACGCCCTTCTCCGAGACGTACGAGCTCAGGGTTTATATATTGGTGGATATCAATCGCATGGAGTGAATTGCCTGTGTGGCATGCCTAAGTGGCAATACGATCAAGGCTTCTGTTGAAAAGCAGAGTCTTGTGGTTGATGATCAAAGCACGACCAGTGTGGCATAGCTTTGTGTAACGTTGATTCGCGAGCCTCACACCCCGGTTGTGAACCAGAAATGGGAGAAGGATCCAGGGAGGGCATACGTTTCTTTCTAGCTAAGGTGGTGTCTTTTTATATAGAGAATGGCGAGAGAAAAATAGAATTTTTATCTATATAATAGCGATATAAAAATAGAATTTTTATCTATATAGTAGCGATATAAAAATAGATTTTTTATCCATATAGAGTGATTATAAAAATGTGATTTTTATATACATAGCAACAATATAAAAATGTGATTTTTATGTATGTAGTGGCTACGGACAATGAAATTGACAAAAGGCGAGCACGACAAAGATTTCTACATATAAAGAGTTGTGGCGATTGATATAGCTTGTCAGTGAGAACTTCTCACCTTAAATTTCATTTTCTGGTTAAAATATATAATAGGATGCAGACGGTGCTTAGCAGCACCCAACACCCATCGTCCACAGACCATGAACGACTTGTATGCTTATTTGATGTGTTGTGAAATTTGTTTGTGATGTTGATGTGAAATAGATAATAAAACATTCATGTGTTGAAATAAGTTAATTATCGTTAAAAATATAATTTTTAACGTGAATGTGAATAAATAAATATTCATTTACAAACCAGATGGTTTGTTTATGTACACCTATTTGAAGGATATTGATTGGGACGATAAGTTTTACACGTTGCCCAACTGCACAAATAATATTCGGTGTTTGTGGATTGAAACCCCACATGGGTGTTGGGATGATATTTGACGTACACTAATCCCAATTGTTTAGTGGTATGTTGATCGTTTGATTGACACACTGTATGAGCGTTAATTAGTTATATTTAATGCTTATGCAGTTGTGTGGTGCACTTTGGATGATGGTCGATTATTTATCGTTTCTATTATATACATGTGTTGTATGGAAATCCATATAATTAACATTATATGGTAATTGATTGGGCCTCATTCTAATTGGGAAAATAATGAATATTATAAAATAAAGATTCATGGGTTGAATCGAATAAATATTCATGTGTTGAATATAATAAATATTCATTTATTGAATAGAATAATGAAGTTATTGAAATATATAAAGCCGTGTTGATTAGAGATGCGCCATTTGTGAAGACCCATAACTTCCCCGGTAAGGAAAGCCCGGATACTTCGAGAACAACACACAAAAGAACACAGACAGAAGAACATTTCATTTCTTATTACAACAATTCCATCAGAATACAAGAATATACAAAGTATCAATAAATATTACATAGAAAATATCAGAGATTTAAGTTACATTACAATAGCGGAAAAATAATACAAGACACAACTAAAGGAGATATACGGATACAGAGCTTTCCGGATATCGTTCTAGCTGTAAATCAGGATCCTGTGAATATAAATCTGCAAAACCAAAACTACTAGCTGCTGCCTGTGTCAAAATAAAGGCACCCAGAGTTTAGGTTAAAACAACAAACTCTAGGTCGGTCATGTGACTGGTGTGAGAACTAAAACAATTATTAATCTTTATTTTAAAGTTAGGAAAATCAAGAGACCCCACCGTATAACATGGAATGGGTTTCCTCCCAAGAACACCAGTGCATAAAACAACAATGCAATGCTAAATAAAGAAAAATGAAACTATTATAAGATCCAGGTCCCATCACACAATGTAACACAAGCCGGAGGATAGGGTTTTACCTTATAATAGCCAAAGAATGCTTGATACACTAAATTTCATCTTTTATTACTATAAGTGTATAGTGTCAAAACAATTTCAATCATAAATATCAATCATAGACGGCATGGGTACCATATATCATGTCGCCATACAAGTTCTACAATTAAAACCGCAAAGTCACGTATTGGAAGTTGGGTTTCCATATATGAACCGAGGAAAAAGATAGTCCTCTACCGAATTCGAGACTCTCTAGCCCGAGCCTCAGGCAAGTACTCTGTCAAGCCTTAGGAGCCACAGGGCCGGTCCACCGATGTGGACTAAAATGCCAGAACACTGCGTTTCCCCGCCCTTTGGGGCGTAAATGAGCCAAATGACTCCATCGGCTCCACACAATCACCGATATATCTGAGGTGCCTCGCAACAGCAACAACCACACAGGTGAAAATAATATAAATGTCAGGGCTGGTTGGTCACTGACACCACCCTAGCTAGAAAGAAACGCATGCCCTCCCTCGATCCTTCTCCCGTTTCTGGTTCACAACCGGGGTGTGAGGCTCGCGAATCAACACTACAAAAAGCTATGCCACACAAGCCGTGCTTTGATCATCAACCACAAGACTCTGCTTTTCAACAGAAGCCTTGATCCTATTGCCACTTAAGCAAGCCACACAGGCAATTCACTCCATGCGTTTGATATCCATCAATATATAACCTCTGAGCTCGTACGTCTCAGAGAAGGGCGTTAAGTAAGAGAATAAATTCTCCGGCGCCAAACAGATATATATTTAATAGAAATCAATCACACAGAATAAAATCCAATGTCAGACACACAGTCCATTTACAAGTTCGTTCTGGGTCTGAATGAAACCGGAGGCACCTTGTACCTCGCATATCCATCGATCTCCAAGTACGTCTGGACGATCACCAACTGATTCCCTCCTCTTGGGCGTACAGCCCAATCAAGATCATCAGTAATCACCCAAACGATGTGAAGACCTCCAGTCTTCGACCACCGTCTTCATCCTCGACACCACGTCGAATCAGTTATTCATAATGGGATAAACCCGGTCTTTCTGAATAACTCGCGTATATAATAAACAAGTGTTACACAAACACAACATACGCCTCATTCCAATTCAGAATATTCTTTTATTCAAATATTCTTATACTTAGGGAAAGGTTCCCATTAATTTTATCAAAGATAAATTCTTTGAATTTATTCTTTAATCTTCTTTTGAATATCAATTCAAACTAGTCGGGATTAGCGAACCACACTGAAGTAATCATTTATTTTATTTCCCAATTCCGACCTATTCATCCCATGAAGTAAAACTGGCCATACTTCATATCTAACACCATGGTGTTATCGGTAAATTCAATTACCATTTCACGTTCAAATCTAATTAAAGATTTAACTATCGCCTGGAGCAAAACTGGTGATACTCCATTCTCGACCATTTTAATCTAATTAAAGATTCATTAAAACCCCACTTAGTTTTAATCTTCACAAAAATCAATATCCTGTCTTTAACTGGGTTAAAGAACCAATGTCATCTAAAGCACAGTTCTCGAAAAACCCGAAATCACATTCATAAATTGTCGGGTTAAAGAACAAGTGTTATTTAAAACAATGTTCACGATAAACCCAAAAATCAATTCAAAATCAAATTCAATTCCAATTACATACCATTTAATTGGTATACTTCATTAAATCTAAATAAAAAGATTTAATCTTTTTCTCAACTGGGTTAAAGAATAGCGTTAATGAAGACACCATTCACGACAAACCCAAATCACATTTGATATTATATACAAGGCTCTGAATAGAAAATATATCGGCTTATATTCAATATCAAATTCTACGACCAACAAATATCGTATTGGAAATAACGATATAAATATATCTTTCAAATTTCCATAATAATATCTGTATAATCACGAAATCAAACATCGAAATATTCCAAAGATAATTTCGATTCAAATCCATTCCAATTCAATTATTGGAAATTCTGGTTACTTTTAAAACTATTTCAAATCCAATTTATTTATTTAAAAATAAATAAATTATTATTCTTGTTCAAAACTAGTTCATTTCGATAAAAATCTACTTTTATCTTTTCAAATTTGGAGTTTTTCATCCCAATTCTTCACAAATCATTTCTTATGATTTTACACAAATTATTACTATTTTTAATAATTTTATTAAGGCCCGTACAGTCGATTTCCATCAACGGCCATCGAACTGCACTTACAACGAACTTTTCCAAATTTGATTTGGACATAATTCCAAATCCAACTGTTAGATTTCAAATATCTAATTTTCTTTAGAAAGCTCTTTTCGATACGAACTCAACAGTTCCGGTTTTAGGAGAATCCGACGGTCGGATCTCCCGTAATATCCATTCGAAGTCCATGGTCGAAATTCGTGAACTGCCGCTGCGCGGCGCGTTCTATCCAGGCCATTATATATATATATAATATATTATATATATTACGTCGATTTCCTTTTAAAACGTATTTTATAAATCGTTTTAAATTCGTTTTCGAAACAATTTCAACTTCATATTCAATTTCGAATCAAAATTGAATATTCCACAACATCGATATCCAAATGATAATATTTTAAAAATATTATATTTTGAAATCACTTGCTTTTCTATAATCATTATAAAAACGAATAAAATTGATATAAATATCATTCACATCTAAATGGCGTCAATCTAACCAACACGGCTTTATATATTTCAATAACTTCGTTATTCTATTCAACAAATGAATATTTTCTTCAACACATGAATATTTATTTTACTCAACACATGAATTTTCTTTCTATTCAACAAATGAATTTTCTTTCTATTCAACACATGAATTTTCTTTCTATTCAACACATGAATTTTCTTTCTATTCAACACATGAATATTTATTCTATAATATTCTTTATGTTCCAAATTAAAATGAGGCCCAATCAATTACCATATAATGTTAATTATATGGATTTCCTACAACACATGTATAATAGCAACGATAAATAATCAACCATCATCCAGAGTGCACCACACAACTGCATAAGCATTAAATATAAATAATTAACGCTTACACAGTCTGTCAACCCATCGATTGACACACAACTAAACAATCGAGATTAGTGTACGTCAAATATCATCCCAATACCCGTGTGTGGTTTCAAATCAACAAACACAGATTTTATTTGTGTAGTTTGGCGATGTGTAAAATTTATCGTCCTAATCAATATCAGTCAAATCAGTGTATATAAACAAATCACCCGATTTGTTTATTACTATTTATTTTATATACACGTTAAAAATCATGTTTTTAACAATAAAATATTTTCCACTATAAAATATTTTATTTCATTTATATAAAAATTGTATTTTTACAACGCCACTTCCATGATAAAAATTATGAATTTTGAAACATAGCAATAACTTGACATCCCGGATCCAACAAAAGTGGTTTCGTCGAAAACCGAGGTCGTTTGCAACATTTCCATTTTCAAGGGCTAGAATTCCATAGCGACTATTCTGAATTTTCAACTGGGCATAACTTTATATCCCCGCTATGAAATTTCAATTTTTCGGATTCATTGGAAAGATATTCTCAAATAGATTCTAATATTTTTGGTTTCACCAAAATCCGGTTTATTTTGAATCCTGTACATTCATTTGAATTTTGAAATCGAATTTTCGAACTACTGCGCCATTTTCAATTCCTTTTATATTTAAAATAAAATATTTCTATTCTAATGACGGTCATATTATATATATATATATATTAAATAGCCTGAATAGAACGTGCCGCGCCACGGCAGTTCGTGAATTTCGGCCATTGACTACGAATGGACATTACGGGAGATTCGACCGTCGGATTCTCCTGAAACCGGAACCGTTGGGTTCATATCGAAAAATGCTTTCCAATGAATATTAGAAATTTGAAATCTAAGTGTTGGATTTGGAATTATGTCCAAATAAAATTTGGAAAAGGTCGCTGTAAGTGCAGTTCGATGGTCGTTGATGGAAATCGACTGTACGGGCCTTGATAAAATTATTAAAAATAGTAATTATTTTCATGTTTCGAAAGTGTGATATTTATATATTTCCATTAGACTAGTGTGAGAACCAAAACTAGATCGGTTTATTGTTGTGATTTGGCATCAAAAACATGATTTTCTGTATATATATATATCAATGTTATGAATTTGAAATGATAATCCACTAATTGATTGATGGTTATGTTGTTTGTTTATTTGTTTGACATGTTGAACCATTTAGGCCAAATTGAACCTAATATTGAACTGTACTGGAAAATGATTACAGTTGCATGCATATACATGTACTTACCTTGAACAGGTCATAGCAAGGAGGGTAGAGCAGAAGAATAAAATTGTTTGCCCGACAAATAGGTACATGTTTATTGTATTTATTGGGTTTGGATGATTTTATGAGCCGATTGGCTAGCCGCTTGGCTAGCCGCTTGGCTGTTTCTTTTTCTTTTTTGGATTGATGAGGGCCATGGGAGGCTATTTGAAATATCCCGAAGTCCCCGGTGTAGGGGAGATTATGGCGAATTTTTTAGGAAATTTAGGGTGTTAGCCAAATTTTTGAAAAATTTGAAAAGTTCTTAGAAACTGAAAAGTTGAAGAACTTAAGCCGTAAAGAAAATAATGGAAGTTGAGTTGGTTTGTAAAACAACTTTCGGCTTCGTTCCTTTTCGGGGACAAAAAGTTTTAAGTGGGGGAGATTGTAATAACCCGGAAATTGTGAGCCAATTTAAAATTCTTATTTTGGCTATTTTAATGAATTTTTAATATTTAAAATGAATTATTTTAAATAATATCGACGATAAATTTATTTTGAATATAATTCGAACGGAGAGGAGCTTGCCCCTTGCCTCGACTCATGATGGAATCCAATTTCCAATATGTGATAATTCGGTTTTATTTGTAGAACCCAGTATGGCGACATGATAGATGGTACCCATGCCGCCTGGGATTGATATTTATGATTGAAATTGTTTTGACACTATACACTTATAATAGTATCAAAAGATTTATTTTAAACATACCAAGCATGTTTGGCTATTATAAGGGAAAATCCTATCCTCCGGCTTGCGTTGCATTGTATGATGGGACCTGGGTCTTATAATAGCTTCATTTTTCCAAAAAACATTGCGTTGTTTTGTTATATGCACTAGTGTTCATGGGAGGAAACCCGTTCCGTGTTATACGGCGTGGTCCCTTGAATTACTCTCTTTTAAAGTAAAGTTTTAAATAACTATTTTAGTTCTCACACCAGTCACATGACTGACCTGGAGTTTATTGTTTTAACTTAAACTTTGGGTACCCTTATTTTCGACACGGGCGGCTAGTAGTTTGGTTTTTGCAGATTTATATTCATAGGATCCTGATTTACAGCTGGAACGATACTCAGAAAGCTCTGTATCCGTGTATTACTTCTAGTTATGTTTTGTATTATTTTCCGCTGCGATGAATGTAAATGTAATTTAAATCTCTGATATCTGTCAAATGTGTAATATTTATTCATACTCTGTATATTCTTGTATTATTATGGAATTGTTGTAATAAACAATGAAATGTTCTTCTGTTTGTGTTCCGATGTGTGTTGTTCTCAAAGCAATCCGTGCTTTCCTTACTGAGGAAGTTAGGGTCGTTATAGAGTGGTGAAAGAAATGCATGCCCTCCCTGGATCCTTCTCCTGTTTCTGGTCCACAACTGGGGTGTGAGGCTCGCGAATCAACGTTACACAAAGCTATGCCACACAGGTCGTGATTTGATCATCAACCACAAGACTCTGCTTTTCAACAGAAGCCTTGATCATATTGCCACCTAGGCATGCCACACAGGCAATTCACTCCATGCGATTGATATCCACCAATATATAACCCCTGAGCTAGTACGTCTCAGAGAAGGGTGTTAAGCAAGAGAATAAATTCTCCACCGCCAAATATATATATATATTTAATAGAAATCAATCACACAGAATAAAATCCAATGTCAGATACACAGTCCATTTACAAGTCCGTTCTGGGTCTGAACAAAACCGGAGGCACCTTGTACCTCGCCTATCCATCGATTGACATACAACTAAACGATCGGGATTAGTGTACGTCAAATATCATCCCAATACTCGTGTGGGGTTTCAAATCAACAAATACAGATTTTATTTGTGTAGTTGGGCGATGTGTAAAATTTATCGTCCCAATCAATATCAGTCAAATCAGTGTAAAGTTTATTCCAATACCCGTGCCGGGACTGTGGGGCCCCGGACCCCCACCGGCGCTGCGCCCGGACCCGCTGACGGCCTCGCCTTCGGCTCGGAACACGGCCCGCCTTCGGCTCGACATATATTTTGGCTAATGGTAGTCAGCAAAGCTTGCCAATGAAGATTAGACGGATAATCTAAGAATATGACAGCAACATGGCAACGACTGGGATTCTTCCCAGAGCCATGACATTTACTTGCATCAGTAAGCCAATGTGAGGAGCTGTCGGTCAGATTCAGCTTGCTATCAATGATAGTATACAAGACAATGCTTGTCCTATAGCAGCTTCCTCTTCCATAGCACTGATGGTGTATAAATTTCACTGATGCAACTACTGTTTCCCTAACGACCATTGATTACCTTATTTATGTGACTTAAACCTATCCAATCGGCGGAGTACCGAATGACAGTTATATATAACAGTCCGAGCACTACTCTAAAGATGATTCATATGATCTTAGTGACCATGATTGTCAATAATGGGATACCAGAAAGTAGCTAAGGATCCCAACATCCCCAAGCTACACTTTAATCGTAAGACGTGATGAATGAAATATTTCCCGTGGTTCATCTCCCGAAAAACTCGTCTAGCCTTTGCAATGGCTATTTGCTGTCGACCACATCGATGAAGACTGATTTCCATCAAATAAGGGTTAGGTCAACATACTTTAGTGCCCAGAGTTAGGTACTAGTTGAACCACCATACGCCATGATTGGACCTACGGATCCTTTCTCGGATTATAGCAACTGGACCGCCCTCCAGCCACCATACAACCTTGGTCAAGTGATGAGAGCTCGAGATTAAAGCAGATACGAATCGACCATTAGCTCTCTACTTATCATTTCCATTGTAACATAACGCATGAATATTACTTCAAGTCTCGCAAGCTATGTTGTCGTACTCAAGCTTATCTGATCAAGGTCTAGACTGACTAGCTTCAGCATAATTCAGAGCTTACATTGCACCCTAGTGTCTACTGCTTAGTCCCAACCGAAGCTGGAGCGGGAATGATCCGTGATGACCAAGTCACTGGAAGAGCCTTCTACTTGGCTGGATAGAATATGCTATGCAACAGAGATGTCATGAAACCCAAAAATGCTTCCCCTCACGATGAGATCGAGTGTGAAATAGGCATGAGCTTAGCAAGCAAAGAAGACATCGCAGAAAGAGTTGCCCGATGATCTGCCCGAAGACATAGACCCTAGAAAAGATGAAGATTCGGGATGCAAGAGGGCAACGTCTAACGAAGCAACCTCCCAAAGATTGAAAAGCTCGTTTACAGCTTGTTGATTGCTTCGGGAAAACTCCGACCATTGATCAGATGGAAGTTGATCTAGTGTTGGAGACTAAACACAAAAGAGAATCATTGACAACCCCCGTAAGAAACTTCCTACAACACGGAATGCTTCCAGTAGGGAGAATTAATGGCATACCATCGTTCGTTATGCCTCAAGATATGACATGCAAGGTGACATTGCTTATTTCCTTTGAAAGGTTGCCTCGAGATAGATATTAACGAGTCTCATTGCTTAATTCACTGCCCTGAATGATTCGACAAAATCACTAATCAGCCTCCCACTAGTTGGGAGATGAACGCCAATGAAACTTTTGACGGATGACGTTTTGGAGTTAAAAAGTGAAGATTCACAATCTCACTCCCTTCATCGAGTATTAGTCAAGTAACTCGTGCCCCAGATGTCGGGGGCAACTGGAGATTCGAATGTCGATTGCTCGTGACTATATCATCTAATTCAAAGCTGATACATCATGGGCTTGCATGATCGACTACCTCAGCCTTGCCCGAAGTAAAAGTTTAGAGCACTTAAGCCTGGATACTGATTGATTATCTGTGCATTAGATCTTATTCCCGATGTGGGATTGAAGGCATATTTACGGATGGGTGAGATATGACTATCCCCCTAGCAGCCATTTCCTATTTCCTAGCATGGAAAGTGCAAAAGTTCTTATAAGCATGGGTCCACTATTATCCTGCCAATTATTGTCCTGGCACCAATGTGATGATATGATACCATTAGCAATACATACATGACTCCTTGACATTCAACCCTTGCCCTTAACATGAAGGCAAGAAGGAGATTCAAAGGAGATGCGAGCTCGTCATTCGCTTACAGTATTTACCTAACCGCCTTTGTCACTCCAATACCACAATCAAGGTCAGTTCATTCTTGGGAATGCCATCCCCCAACGATTTGAAAAGACATTCGTCACCGGCTAAAGATCTTAGCTGCCATCCCCTGGTGGAGATTGGGCGAGGCAAAATGGACCTGCAGATAGCATGCAATGCCATTTTCGCACAGAATCATATTCATTCCTTTAACAGGATTACTTTTTAACAATGAATCTTATATTTACGTGCTACTTGAGTTATTGACATAAATAACTCATGCGATATGAATGATGCAGGTACCCGAAGTTTGGTGCCAATCACTCCTCCCATAGATTGATCGGAGGAATGCAAAGCTTTGGCAAAAGTCTTTTGAATGTTTGCCTGATTAACTCTAGTCCTCGGAGATTGAATAGAAGTATCAACCTAGGACGAGTGTGATGGGTGTGCCATGATTGAAAGACCACTCGATCCGTGACTCTAGCTCTCATGATTTGAGAGAACATTTAAAGGATGATATTGCAGCTTTCAACCAAACTTCATCCCACGAGTTGACGGGATGAGAGAGACTTGATCATTACAAACACCCATCTTTACCCATGAATCGGGGGTTATGAGGAAGCGCCTCGGCGAGTGTGATCCGACCGCTTTTATGAAAAGCTCCATCCGCCAGAGTGAAGCGTGGGGTAAGGACTAAAAACGAGTTTGAGAACGAAGCTCGAGACGGCAGACTCCTACTCTTTGAAATAGACTGAAGAAGGAGCACTAGGGCGAATGACACGACCGTTCGCAACTCTAACTCTCATGACTCGATAGAGAGTATAAAGGACGGGAAGACGACGTCCACAACTCTAACTCTCATGACTCGAGAGAGAGTATAAAGGACGGGAAGACGACGTCCACAACTCTAAATCTCATGACTCGAGCGAGAGTATAAAGGACGGGAAGACGACGTCCGTAACTCTAACTCTCATGACTCGAGAGAGAGTATAAAGGACGGGAAGACGACGTCCGTAACTCTAACTCTCATGACTCGAGAGAGAGAGAGAGAGTATAAAGGACGGTAAGATGACGTCCATAACTCTAACTCTCATGACTCGAGAGAGAGTATAAAGGACGGGAAGACAACGTCCGTAACTTTAACTCTCATGACTCGAGAGAGAGAGTATAAAGGACGGGAAGACGACGTCCTCAAGGCGTGAAGGTGCACCATGATTAAAAGACCGCCCTGATTCCACTCTACCCTTGGCATCCGACGGGAGAGTATAAAGGCGCCAGAGACTAGCTCCACAAGAACTCCTACCCTGCTGAAGGATCGGGGAGCAGATTGAAAGCTGAGTTCGAACTCTATCCTAGGCATACGACAGGAAAGTATAAAGGCATGTTGACTAAATGCCATAAAAGGGCTCCTACCCCGCTGTAGTATCGGGGGCAAGAGTGAAAGCTGAGCCCGAACCCTTCATGTCCGGGCATGGGGGGAAATGCACTATCGATCCTAATCAATCCCAAACAGGCCCTGGCCAGGCACTTTATTCATGACACACATCACCCCCATTTTTAGATAAATTCTATATGATTAGCTAGATATTATTTGATTTCAGGGGTTTTTGAATTGGAACCCTTATTTGATTGTGATGTGCTTTATTACCTATTGCTTAGGGATTTGCTTTGTTTATAGAGTGCAGGCTTGTACAAGATAACAAGACAAGAATGTGAGCGTCACACTCGCGACAACCGCAGCAGGCTGGCTGAAAACAAACAAAGGTCCACGTCCAGAAGGCTGACGCTGATGCCTAATGCTAAACTTTTCATGCGACTCAAGGCGACGACCGAAAGGAGGCCTTGAGAGTTAACAGTTTAATAATGTGTCACACGACTTAAGGCAACGACCGAAAGGAGGCCCTAAGAGTGATATATCAAATCAACATACACACCCATGTATGACTAGCCATAGCCCAAGTGCAATGACGAGTGCCACCTCGCAAATATATTGAATAGAAAACGCGATAACTCGAGCACTTGGATAACTCAATCACATAAGCTTTGAAAACAATGTGTCCCTTCCGTACATCCACGTCTAAATTTAAAAGGGATGTGATACAACTGCCGACCTTTCTCCATTACCCCCGGACTGGGGCCGCACTGCTGAAAATATACATAAATGTTATATGTATGTGTCTAACTTATACCTCGATCTTGACAGGCTGCTTGAGGACCATGAAATGGATGCAGAGTGAACGTCCATTTGCTAGTCCGGACCGACTTCCCGGTTGAAAGACCCCATGCAAAGGGAGATTCCATTGCTTTGACTCCTAACTTGCGAGGAGGCGAATTGCCTGACACTCAGACTCAAAAGCTAAGAAGAAGGAAGATAGAAATTTCTTCCGTGCTGAGGATATTGGCGCAGAAGGCGCTAGGATCGAAGGAAGGTAGCAGATTTCTTCTTGTGATGATCCCTCAGCATGTCAAGCTAGATATGAAATGGATGGTACCCTTGCTGATTTGTGAACTCAAATGGATCAGCGAGATGAACTTCTCCGGAAACGACAGAAAATTGTGGATAACTTCTCAATTCGGATAGATGGAAGGCCTAGTAGCTTCGACTTATTCGCTAGAGCGAGCACCATGGGAATTCAAACGACAATGAACTTGGCTCATACACTCCCTACCCCGTGGTCCAGATAATATGAGACCCTAGGACAAGTTGGCATAGTCGTCTTTGATGAAACAAAGATGCAACCAACCTCCTCCCAGGCATTTGTAACATGTAACTTCCGACCGTGACATTTTGGATGAAAACGATGGATATGTAAGAGCCGCCGAAAAACTTAAACGGAGCCCGACCAACCTTTGCTTTTATACAGATGAATGTTTAAAACCCAACTCAACCTCAACATGAGGCTCCCCATGAAGGGGGAAAGTAGAAGCATTCGAAGTGGCAATAATTTGACGTATCGCCATTCGACTCCAATCCTCAGAGCATGGATGGGAGATCCAAAACTAACATGAGTCAGACACGAACAAATTATTTTATGTCAGACTCTAACTCATGACTTGATGAAGAAGTATGAATTTAGAGAAGAAATGGATCTGGTGCTCACCGCATAGCAGAACCCCTGTAGAGGGGGGCGTAGGACACAAGTTTCGAGTAACATAATTCGACTTTTTGCCGACTTTATGCACATTTATTATCATCGGAGCCCCGCAAGATCCTAGACTGTAACCAAAAGAATGACTCGCCAAGACCAACCCGCATACATCCAAATAGGAATTTTTCATTCAGAACTAAAGAACAGAAGCCTGATGGACGGCTATTACATATGCAAAACCAAGAAGCCAGAGGCCGGCTTACACCCGCTTCAGGACGTCATGCTGGGGGCACAAGCGCTAAATTGAACAATTGGCGGTAACTTCTAAAAGACAAAGGACATATTTCCAACGTTAATTGATGCTTCACTGGAGGCAATCCCTGCTTTCTGACTAAATCGATGAGACGATCCTGACACGAATGTGATTCGGCCATTCGCGTATACAACTCCAACTCTTGACGACTTGAGAATGAACATAGAATAACACGGGTTGACTAAGATTGCTGAACCTGCAGCTCCAACCCGATGTGAAGAAAGAAAGTTCAAAGGCTTACAGACTGGATGTCCGATTGACCTGGTCCAACCCCCACCGACGCTGAGGGCATAAGCATTGACTTCACTTTTCCTCCACTGATGTTGGGAGCACGAGCTTCAACTGACAAACTGACTTTGAACATGACCCTTACTCGATGCTTGATTCAGAACATACACCTTATATCTCTGGAATATGACATGATTCATCTTGACCGTCTAAGTAAGCTAACTAATGGGTCAAGCATGACATCAAAGAATTGATCTACAACTGTATCAACTAGAGAATGTGGAGAACTCCTTTACTGCCATACGATTGTGATGAATTTATTCGTGGATTTCTTTTAGTATGATCTGATTACTATCCTGATGTCCGGATAGTCCCAAGACGAGCGCAAATGAAAGACGCATGCACCAAGTATGATGTGGTCTATCCCAACAGTCTAAATACTAGCTCAAAGCCAGAAGATTCTTGTACTACCACATGATTTGGATATCTAGTTCATACATTGACTTATGTGTAAAAGAAACCCTGAATCGATAATACACTTGACTCGTTTGGGAAACGAAGTCGTTTAGCAATGGCCCGTGTATGCACGATCTCACACAAGAGCCAACGACCCTACATGACTTATCATGAAGGAAATCAACATCTTGATTCGACGATGTTTAAAACGGTTACCTGATCATATCGACTACTCCTTCCATAGAATTTGTACTAACTAGCACCCATGGAAGTAGTGCAACAATTCGATAAAGCCTCCTCAAGGACGGATGGCGTTCTAAAAAGATTTATCTCGAATTAATAAAAGAACATCTCATCTGCGATAAGATGTACTTTGGAGGGCAAAATGTTAGCCTGCTTTGTGACCAGGCTACCCAAAGCTAGGGACTTGAGTATGAACTTACATTGATTAGCGATCACTTAGATGGAGTGATAGAAAGATGGAAAATTTGAATTATACATGCAAATGTCACCGGGTCGGATCCCCCTATCGGATCGGATCGGATCCCTCCTTTTGAATCGGATCGGATCAGATTCCCCCTTTTGGATCGGATCGGACCCCTCCTCCGGATCGGATGGGATCCCTCCTCCGGATCGGATCGGAGTACCCCCTACTCGAACTGCCTGAAACTGTAACCATTCCTCAACGTGCTCCTGTTTTCTAGGCTTATCATTCGGATCTGCTTACACGTGGCAGCCCACGATCTGGAAACCGCTTCTCCACTTCTCCCACTACTTTTCCAAGACCCGTTGGATGGCCGCCACGTCACACCCGAACCGATGCCAGGAGCATCCTCCATTCGCCTATAAATACAGCATTTCGTGGAGATTTCAAGGGATTTTTTGGCACTTCATTCGTTCATGGCAGTCATGGCCGATTTCCCCCATCAAAAACCACCTTCTTCTCCAATGAAAATCAATGAATTCGGAGAGAAATATTCATTGTATTTGAGTGATTATGCGAATGTATTGATTGCAATCGTAGTCTATGAATGAAATGAGAAGTTACAAAGTGGATGTAGGCACGTCAATGCCGAACCACTATAAAAATGGCGTGTTGATTCCTTTCCTATGTATTTAGATTATTATTCTCGATTATTCTCTATAAAATCCTAGACAATTGGGTGTTAGAACCACTTTTTGGTCCAACAATATCTAATAGAGATCAGTCAGCACAGAATAAAATCCAATGTCAGACACACAGTCCATTTACGAGTTCGTTCTGGGTCTGAACGAAACCGGAGGCACTTTCCTCGCATATCCATCGATCTCCAAGTACGTCTTGACGATCACCAACTGATTCCCTCCTCTTGGGTGTACAACCCAATCAAGATCATCAATAATCATCCAAACGATGTGAACACTTCCGATCTTCAACCACCGTCTTCATCTTCGACATATCTTCGAATCAGTTATTCAGAATGGGTATAAACCCACCCTTTCCGAATAACCCGCGTATATTATAAACAAATGTTACACAAACACAACATACGCCTCATTCCAATTCATAACATTCTTTTATTCAAATTTTCACACTCTTAGGGAAAGGTTCCCATTAATTTTATCAAAGATAAATTCTTCTAAATTTATTCTTTAATCTTCCTTTGGATATCATTTCAAACCGTGTTAAGGTCTTCCAAATTAGTCGGGATTAGCGAACGACACCGAAGTAATTATTTATTTTATTTCCCAATCCCGAACCTATTCATCCCATGGAGCAAAACTGGTAATACTCCATATCTAACACCACGGTGTCATCGGTAAATATTAATTACCATTTCACATTCAAATCTAATCAAAGATTTAACTATCGCTTTGGAGCAAAACTTGTGATACTCCATTCTCGATCACCTTTCAATCTAATTAAAGATTCATTAAAACTCCATTTAGTTTTAATCTTCTCAAAAATCAATATCCTGTCTTTAACTGGGTTAAAGAACCAATGTCACCTAAAACACGATTCACGATAAACCCAAAATCACATTCTATTGTTAATCGGGTTAAAGAATAGGTGTTATTCAAAACACCGCTCACGATAAACCCCAAAAAACCAATTCAAATTCAATTCCAATTAAATACTAATTGACTGGAAAATTTCACTAAATCTTAATTAAAATATTTATTCTTTTCTAAACTGGGTTCAAGAATAGTGTTATTCGACACACCATTCACGACGAACCCAAAATCCCATTTGATATTAAATACAAGGCTCTGAATAGAAAATATACCAGCTTATATTCAATATCAAACTCTGAAACCAAAAAATATCATATTGGAAATAACGATATAAAATATATCTTTCAAATTTCCACAACCATATTTGTATAATCATGAAATCCAACATCAAAGTATTCTGAAGATAATTTCGATTCAAATCCAATCCAATTCACGTATTGGAAATTCTGAATATTTTCAAAACCATTTCAAATCTAGTTCAAAACTAGTTCATTTCGATAAAAATATCTTTTTATCCTTTCAAATGTGGAATTTTTCATCCCGGTTCTTCCCAATTCATTCCTTATGATTTTACACAAATTATTACTATTTTTAATTACTTTATCAAGGCCCGTACAGTCGATTTCCATCAACGGCCATCAAACTGCACTTACAGCGACCTTTTCCAAATTTGATTTGGATATAATTCCAAATCCAACCGTTAGATTTCAAATTTCTAATATTCATTGGAAAGCATTATTTGATACGAACCCAATGGTTCCGGTTTCCGGAGAATCCGACGGTTGGATCTCCCGTAATGTCCATTCGAAGTCAATGGTCGAAATTCACGAACTGCCGCGGCGCGATGCATTCTATTCAGGCCATTATATATATAATATATATATATTATATATTTCGTCGATTTCCTTTTAAAACGTATTTTATAAATCGTTTTAAATTCGTTTTTGAAATGATTTCAACTTCATATTCAATTTCGAATCAAAATTGAATATTCCACATCATCAATATACAAATGATAATATTTTCAAAACGTTATATTTTGAAATCACTTCCTTTTCTATATTCATTATAAAAATCGAATATAATCGATATAAATATCGTTCGCGTCAAAATGGCGCATATCTAATCAACACGGCCTTATATATTTCAAAAACTTCGTTATTCTGTTCAAAAAATGAATATTTATTCTATTCAACACATGAATATTTATTCTATTCAACCCATGAATATATATTTTTCTCAACACATGAATATTCTCAACACATGAGCATCGTCAACACAAGACTATTTATTCTATTCAACACATGAATCTTTATTTTATAATATTCTTTATTTTCCCAATTGGAATGAGGCCCAATCAATTACCATATAATGTTAATTATATGGATTTCCATACAACACATGTATATAATAGCAACGATAAATAATCGACCATCATCCAAAGTGCACCACATAACTGCATAAGCATTAAATATAACTAATTAACGCTCATACAGTCTGTCAATCAAACGATCGACATACCACTAAACAATGGGGATTAGTGTACGTCAAATATCATCCCAACACCTGTGTAGGGTTTCAATCCGCAAACACCGTATATTATTTGCGCAGTTGGGCAACGTGTAAAATTTATCGTCCCAATCAATATCCTTCAAATAGGTGTACATAAACAAACCATCCGGTTTGTAAATGAATATTTATTTATTCAGATTCACGTTAAAAATTATATTTTTAACGATAATTAATTTGTTTCAACACACGAATGTTTTATTATCCATTTCACATCAACATCACAAACAAATTTCACAACACTTCAAACAAGCATACAAGTCGTCCATGGTCTGTGGGCGACGGGTATCGGGTGCTGCTAAGCACCATCTGCATCCTAGTATATATTTTAACTAGAAAATGAAATTTAAAGTGAGAAGTTCTCACCGACAAGCTACACCAACCGCCACGACTCTTTATATGTAGAAATCTTCGTCGTGCTCGCCTTTTGTCAATTTCATTGTCCATAGCCACTACATACATAAAAATCACATTTTTATATTGTTGCTATGTATATAAAAATGTGATTTTTATGTATGTAGTGGCTACGGAAAATGAAATTGACAAAAGGAGAGCACGATGAAGATTTCTACATATAAAGAGTCGTGGCAGTTGGTATAGCTTGTCGGTGAGAACTTCTCACTTTAAATTTCATTTTCTAGTTAAAATATATACTAGTATGCAGACAGTGCTTAGCATCACCCAACACACGTCGTCCACAGACCATGGACGACTTGTATGCTTGTTTGATGTGTTGTGAAATTTGTTTGTGATGTTTATGTGAAATGGATAATAAAACATTCATGTGTTGAAATAAGTTAATTATCATTAAAAATATAATTTTTAACGTGAATGTGAATAAATAAATATTCATTTACAAACTGTATAGATTATAGATATAATGGCCTGAAAAAAACGCTCCGTGCTGCGGCAGTTCGTGAATTTTGACCATTGACTTCAAATGGACATTACGGGAGATCCGACCGTCAGATTCTCCTGAAACTGAAACCGTTGGGTTCGTATCGAAAAATGATTTCCAATGAATATTAGAAATTTGAAATATAACGGTCGGATTTGGAATTATGTCCAAATCAAATTTGGAAAAGGTCGTTGTAAGTGCAGTTCGTTGGCCGTTGATGGAAATCGACTGTACGGGCCTTGATAAAATTATTAAAAATAGTAATAATTTGTGTAAAATCATAAGGAATGAATTGGGAAAAACTAGGATGAAAAATTCCACATTTGAAAGGATAATTTTTTTTTTATTGAAATGAACTAGTTTTGAACTAGATTTGAAATGGTTTTGAAAATAATCAGAATTTCCAATACGTGAATTGGAATGGATTTGAATTGAAATTATCTTCAGAATACTTCGATGTTGGATTTCGTGATTATACAGATATGGTTGTGGAAATTTGAAAGATATTTTTTATATCGTTATTTCCAATACGATATTTGTTGGTTTCAAAATTTGATATTGAATATAAGCCGGTATATTTTTTATTCAGAGCCTTGTATTTAATATCAAATGGGATTTTGGGTTCGTCGTGAATGGTGTCTCGAATAACACTGTTCTTGAACCCAGTTTAGAAAACAATAAATCTTTTAATTAAGATTTAGTGAAATTGTCCAATTAATTAGTATTTAATTGGAATTGAATTTGAATTGGTTTTTTGGGGTTTATCGTGAGCGGTGTTTTGAATAGCACCTGTTCTTTAACCCGATTAACAATAGAATGTGATTTTCGGTTTATCGTGAATCGTGTTTTAGGTGACATTGATTCTTTAACCTAGTTAAAGACAGGATATTGATTTTTGAGAAGATTAAAACTAAGTGGAGTTTTAATGAATCTTTAATTAGATTGAAAGGTGATCGAGAATGGAGTATCACCAGTTTTTCTCCAAAGCGATAGTTAAATCTTTGATTAGATTTGAACGTGAAATGTTAATTTATATTTACCGATGAAACCGTGGTGTTAGATATGGAGTATTACCAGTTTTGCTCCATGGGATGAATAAGTTGGGATTGGGAAATAAAATAAATAATTACTTCGGTGTGGTTCGCTAATCCTGACTAGCTTGGAAGACCTTAACATGGTTTGAAATGATATCCAAAGGAAGATTAAAAAATAAATTTAGAAGAATTTATCATTGATAAAATTAATGGGAACCTTTCCCTAAGAGTGTGAAAATTTGAATAAAAGAATATTATGAATTGGAATGAGGTTTATGTTGTGTTTGTGTAACATTTGTTTATTATATACACGGGTTATTCGGAAAGGCCAGGTTTATACCCATTCTGAATAACCGATTCAACGATATGTCGAAGATGAAGACGGTGGTTGAAGACCAGAATTCTTCACATCGTTTGGATGATTATTGATGATCTTGATTGGGCTGTACTCCCAAGAGGAGGGAATCAGCTGGTGATCATCCAGACGTACTTGGAGATCGATGGATATGCAAGGAAAGTTCCTCTGGTTTCGTTCAGACCCAGAACGAACTTGTAAATGGACCGTGTGTCTGACATTGGATTTTATTCTGTGTTGATTGATCTCTATTAAATATACATCTATTTGGCAGCGGAGAATTTATTCTCTTTCTTAACGCCCTTCTCTGAGACGTACGAGCTCAGAAGTTGGATATCGATGGAATCAGTCGCATGGAGTGAATTGTCTGTGTGGCATGCCTAAGTGGCAAATGATCAAGGCTTCTGTTGAAAAGCAAAGTCTTGTGGTTGATGATCAAAGCACAGCCTGTGTGGCATAGCTTTGTGTATAATGTGAATTCGCGAGCCTCACACCTCGGTATGAGTCAAAAACGGGATACAGACCGTTGGGAGAACACGACGTTTCTTTCTAGCTATGGGTGATGTCAGTGACCTATCAGCCCTGACATTTATATACTTTTTACCTGTGTGGTTGTTGGAATGCGAGGCGCCTCGAATGTATGGTCGATAACTGGCACTATGTGAGCCGATGTATAGACCATTATTATATAGGTCCTATAGGACCGGGAAATGTGTGTTCAGGAATAACTAATCCTCAAAAGTAAGAGAGGACCGACCCAACCAATTCCAAGGATCGCTGTGTGTGGTCCTGAGACATTTGCTTGAGTGTCTCGAACGGAGAGGAACTTTCCCCTTGCCTCGACTCATGATGGAATCCATAAAGCTCTGATACCAAGACACATTAGAACCATACGAAAGAATTCATCAGAAATTGGATTAGTAATATCCAATGAGAATGACTCGTTAGAGATGGGATCAGTATTATCCTAGAACGAGTGTGAAGAGCGATGTTTTTAAAATAAAAATTGAAAACAAGTTTTGTTTTGAAAATTTAATTCAATAATTCATATTTGAATATTTATTTATATTTATTTATATTGATTTGGACTATCAGGTATATTGGAGGATTTCAATACATGTGGATCAGACGTATATTAAAATCTCTTGCGCCATCGACGAGATATCCTCCTCCGAAGTTCGAGACTTCGCAGCAACTCTAGAGGTCTGATCTGCCACCGAGGTGGAGCGTCGATCAAATGGAGGGGGAGGGGAGCGGTCGAGGTGGGGGCGCCGCTGCGCAATGGCGCGGTGGCCAGAGTGTGGCGCGATCGTGCGCCCTTTTTTTCTTTTTTCTTTTTTTCGTTTCGATCTGGAAAATGAAAGGGGGGAGTGGTTGACTAAGGATAAAGGTAAGGGGTGAGGTGTTATATAATATATTATTTAATTATTTCAAAAAGGTACCTTTTTATTTTAACCTCGAAACAAGACCAACCGCCTGTCGTCCATAGCTAATTACCCTCATTCCGAACACAATGGGATATGTATCGTAAGCTGATTCGATCGTTTCGATCAGTTTTCATCAAAATCAACATATAACTCTGTATATTGAATTTGAACGCACATTTCAATTTACCGGGGCCACATACTAACTCTAAAAATTCCCAAAAAATATTTTCTAGCTAATTTTGTCAAATTCTGAGACCATTTGAAAAATGGTCATTTTCAGTCGATTAAAATCAACTGAAGTATTCAATAAGAATGACTCGTTAGAGATGGGATCAGTAGTATCCTAGAACGAGTGTGAAGAGTATATTTTTAAAATGAAAACAAATTTTGTTTTGAAAATTTAAACCTTATTCAACGTATTTGAATATTTATTTGTACTGATTTGGATAGTCCAGTATATAAAGATTTTGCATATACGTCTAATACGCATATATTTAAAGTTTTAATATACTGGATAGATATAAAATCACACTCTAGTCGCCCGGGGATGATACTGATAATTGTGATCACATTACCAGTATTCATGTTCGAGTTTCGAAGGTGGGATTTTTATATATTTCCAGTAGACTGGTGTGAGAACCAAAATTAGATAGGGCTTATTGTTGTGATTTGGCATCAAAAATCTGATTTTTGGACTATATATCAAAGTTATGAATTTGAAATGATAATCAACTAATTGATTGCTGATTGTGTTGTTTGATTATTGTTTGAATTAATTAAATGTTGAACCTTTAGTCAAATTGAACCAAAAAGTGAATTGTATTGAAAATTTATCGCATTTGCATGCATGTACAAGTACTTACATTGAACAGGTCATAGCAAGGAGGCTAGAGCAGAAGAATAAAATTGTTTGCTCGACAAATAGGTACATGTTTATGGGAGGCTATTTGAAATATTCGAAGTCCCCGGTGCCGGGGAGGTTATGGCGAAATTTTTCAAAAATTTAGGGTGTTAGCCAAATTTTTGAAAAATTTGAAAAGTTCTTAGAAACTAAAAAGTTGAAGAACTTAAGCCGTAATGAAAATAATGAAAGTTGAGTTGATTAGTTAAACATCTTTCGGCTTCATTCCTTTTCGGGGACGAAAAGTTTTAAGTGGGGGAGATTGTAATAACTCGGAAATCTGAGCCAATTTAAAATTTTTATTTTGGCAATTTTAGTGAATTTTGAATATTTAAAATGAATTATTTTAAATAATAGCAACAAGAAATTTATTTTGAATAGATTTGAACGTATATATTTATTTGAATCATCGTTAGAATATAAATATTTATTTTAAATTATAAAAGGAATTGAAAATGGCGCGGTAGTTCGAAAATTCGATTTCAAAATTCAAATGTATGTACAGGATTCAAAATAAACTAGATTTTAGTGAAACCAAAAATATTTGAATCTAATTGAGAATATCTTTCCAACGAATCCTAAAAATTGAAATTTCATAGTGGAGATAAAAAGTTATGCCCAGTTGAAAATTCAGAATTGTCGCTATGGAATTCTGGCCCTTAAAAATGGAAATTTTGCAAACGACCTCCGTTTTCGACGAAACCACTTTTGTAGGATCCGTGATGCCTAGTTATTGCTAGATTCCAAAATTCATAATTTTTTGAATCAATATGTGAGGGAGGCGAAGGAAAACGCGTTTGACCAGTTTTAGTTGATTTTAATCGACTGGAAAATAGCCATTTTTCAAACGGTCTCAGAATTTGACGAAATTAGTTTTGTTGGGACCGTATCGTCGATATGAAGCTGGAAATAATTTTTTTGGGAATTTTTAGAGACTTTATGTGGCCCCGGTAAATTGAAATGTGTGTTTAAACTGAATATATATAGATTTATATTTTGATTTAGACAGAAACTGATCGAAACAGCCGAACTTGCGTACGATACATATCCCATTGTGTTCGAAATTGGGGTATTACCCTAGGGGTGACAGTCGGTGGGTTTGATTTTGAGGTCGAATTAATATCAAACTTTTTGAAAAGAAAATAATAAATAAATTATAATATAAATCCTCCTCCTTATACCCCCCTCTCCCTTCACAATAAAGTCAACGCCCCCTTCAAAGAAAAACCCATGCCCTTTTTTCCCAGCCGATTCCCGCCCCTTTACCAAATCGCGACGCCGCCCTCCTCTCTGGCATCGCCACCGCCACACCGCACCCCCCTCCTCCTCCACGACGCCGGAAACCCCCCATCTTCGATTCAAAACCCCACTGCCGCCCTATACCCCCAGAAACCCTAAAAGATGGAGCCGTTGCCCCTTCCAAAGCCCAACACCACCCACAGCCGCACAGCAGCTCCTCCGCCCCTCCGACTGTCCATCGTCGCAGTGGATTCTTCCCCCCTCCAACGAAGACCCGATATTGCAAAAAGAAAGTGATTTTTTATATTATTATTTTTATATAAAACATCAGATTTGTAGGCTCTATATAAATCTGATTTTAACGCCTTGAAGATTGGGAATTTTGTCACAAAAAGATTGAATTTTTACTATGAAGACAGCATATTAAAAAATATGATTTTTATAGTGTGGACATCGATAGAAAAATACGATTTTTATACATTTGAAAGTGAAATAAAAGCAAAAAAATACAATTTTTATATTTGAAAAGATAGGATTTTTATATGTATAACATAAGTAAAAGATCTGATTTTGTTCATTCAAAAGATTAGATTTTTACTTTGTAAAATATTAGATTTTTAATTTGCTAAAGATTATATTTTTTATTAGTTAAAGGCGAGATTTTTTATCGTCTTGAAACGAAGTAAAATTGTGATTTTTATCGTCTTGAAAGCGAAGTAAAAATACGATTTCTATCATCTAGAAAAAGAAATAAAAATTCGATTTTTATACATATGAAGTAGCGATAAAAATTCGATTTTTATATATGAATCAACGATATAAAAATATAATCTTGATATAGGAAGTAGCATTGTCAAAATATAATTTTTAACATATACTTCATGAAACAGACTGCATTGGGAACACGATGAAGATTTTCTACATATGAGGAGTCGTGGAGTTCGGTTTAGCTCTTGGTGAGAACTCGTCACTTTTATTTTATTTTCTAGTTGAAATATATACTAGGATGTAGACGGTGCTTAGCAGCACCTGACACCCGTCGTCCACAGACCATGGACGGCTTGTTTGTTTGATTGATGTGTTGCGAAAATTGATTGTGTAATTGAAATTGAAATAAAATATATATTCATGTGTTGAAATAAAATATATATTCATGTGTTGAAATAAAATATATATTCATGTGTTGAATAGAAAAATATATATTCATGTGTTGAGTAAAATATATATTCATGTGTTGAAGAAAATATTCATTTGTTGAATAGAATAACAAAGTTATTGAAATATATAAAGCCGTGTTGGTTAGATATGCGCCATTTTGACGCGAACGATATTTATATCGGTTATATACGTTTTTATAATGATTATAGAAAATGAAGTGATTTCAAAATATAACGTTTTGAAAATATTATCATTTGTATATCGATGACGTGGAATATTCAATTTTGATTCGAAATTGAATATGAAGTAGAAATCGTTTCGAAAACGAATTTAAAACGATTTATAAAATACATTTTAAAAGGAAATCGACAAAATATATATAATATAAATATTATATATATTAAATGGCCTGAATAGAACGCGCCGCGCTGCGGCAGTTCGCGAATTTCAACCATTGACTTCGAATGGACATTGCAGGAGATCTGACCGTCGGATTCTCCTAAAACCGGAACCGTTGGGTTCGTATTGAAAATAGCTTTCTAACGAATATTAGAGATTTGAAATCTAATGGTTGGATTGGGAATTATGTCCAAATCAAATTTGGAAAAGGTCGCTGTAAGTGCAGTTCGATGGCCGTTAATGGAATTCGACTGTACGGGCCTTGATAAAATTATTAAAAATAGTAATAATTTGTGTAAAATCATAAGAAATGATTTGTGAAGAATTGGGATGAAAAATTCAAAATTTGAAAAGATAAAAATAGATTTTTATTGAAATGAACTAGCTTTGAACTAGAATTATAATCTATTTATTTTTAAAATAAATAAAGTGGATTTGAAATGGTTTTGAAAACAACCAGAATTTCCAATAATTGAATTGGAATGGATTTGAATCGAAATTCTCTTTGGAATATCTCGATGTTGGATTTCGTGATTATACAAATATTGTTATGGAAATTTGAAAGATATATTTATATCGTTATTTCCAATACGATATTTGTTGGTCGTAGAATTTGACATTGAATATAAGCCGATATATTTTCTATTCAGAGCCTTGTATTTAATATCAAATGTGATTTGGGTTTGTCGTGAATGGTGTCTTCATTAACATTGTTCTTAAACCCAGTTGAGAAAAAGATTAAATCCTTTTATTTAGATATAATGAAGTGTGCCAATTAAATGGTATTTAATTGGAATTGAATTTGAATTGAATTTGAATTGATTTTTGGGTTTATCGTGAACATTGTTTTAAATAACACTTGTTCTTTAACCTGATAATTAACGAATGTGATTTTGGGTTTATCGTGAACCGTGTTTTAGATGACATTGGTTCTTTAACCCAGCTAAAGACAGGAAATGATTTCCCAAGTTAAACAATCATTGGAAGTGATTTTTGGGAAGATTAAAACTAAGTGGAGTTTTAATGAATCTTTAATTAGATTGAAATGATCGAGAATGGTGTATCACCAGTTTTGCTCTAGGCGATAGGTAAATCTTTAATTAGATTTAAACGTGAAATGGTAATTGAATTTACCGATAACACCGTGGTGTTAGATATGAAGTATTACCAGTTTTACTTCATGGGATGAATAGGTTGGGATTGGGAAATAAAATAAATGATTACTTCGGTGTGGTTCGCTAATCCCGACTAATTTGAATTGATATTCAAAAGGAGATTAAAGAATAAATTTAAAGAATTTATCTTTGATAAAATTGATGGGAACCTATCCCAAAGTATAAGAATATTTGAATAAAAGAATATTCTGAATTGGAATGAGGCGTATTTTGTGTTTGTGTAACACTTGTTTATTATATACGCAAGTTATTCAGAAAGCTCGGGTTTATCCCATTCTGAATAACTGATTCGACGTGGTGTCGAGGATGAAGACGGTGGTCGAAGACCAGAGGTCTTCACATCATTTGGTTGATTACTGATGATCTTGATTGGGTTGTACACCCAAGAGGTGGGAATCAGTTGGTGATCGTCTAGACGTACTTGGAGATCGATGGATATGCGAGGTACAAGGTGCCTCCAGTTTCGTTCAGACCCAGAACGGACTTGTAAATCGACTGTGTGTCTGACATTGGATTTTATTCTGTGTGATTGATTTTTATTAAATATATATCTGTTTGGCGGTAGAGAATTTATTCTCTTTCTTAACGCCCTTCTCTGAGATGTACGAGTTCAGAGGTTATATATTGATGGATGTCAATCGCATGGAGTGAATTGCCTGTGTGGCATGCCTAAGTGGCAAATGATCAAGGCTTCTGTTGAAAAGCAAAGTCTTGTGGTTGATGATCAAAGCACCGCCTATGTGGCGTAGCTTTGTGTAATGTTGATTCGCGAGCCTCACACCTCGGTTGTGAACCAGAAACGGGAGAGGACCTTAGGGAGGGCATGCGTTTCCTTCTAGCTAGGGTGGTGTCAGTGACCTACCAGCCCTGACACTATTTATCGGTATTTATTTTCTATAATAAGTTATTTCTCTTGGTCGGCTCGGGCATTGTATCTAAGGCATGTGATATACAAAGGCGTTTGTTCAAACTGACCGGTCTCAATACTAGAAGACAATCAATTGTAGCACTCTTTCTTCTTTAGCATCCATTGCCCTCCCCTTCCTCTCAATTTCTCCTCTCCTAGCCAAACATTCAATCCCAATTATAGTGGTAACTCATAGTCCTCATCTCTACTTTACTTTCTTTGTTTGATCATCATCTAGCATCCAATATGGGCATTCAAACGATCCTTTTCTTATTTAAAAGTGAAACATCTCAACCCATGTTATTAATCCTCTCATTATTTACCATCTCTGATTCTTAGTGCATCACAATTTATATCTTGTTATTAGGTTAGCTATTATGTAATGATTATGCCTAGCCATTTATTTTAGGTTTACGTTATACCCATTCTACGATATTGTCACATGCACGCTACGTCTCAAACTAGCATAGGCTGGTATAGTTACTCTTTTATACTCAACACAGAAATATCAAGATAATTTTCTTTCCTTGACTTTTATCATAGATCTTTTAACCGAAACCCTAATTAATCAACACCATTGGTCGTACACAAAGAGTATTAGTAAAATCATTTTCCTTTTTGCAAATAATCTTGTAAAGTACTTGGAAACTTTTAATACATTCTCGTGTTTTTCCCTAAAATAACCGCTTGATGCAAAAGTGGGCATTAGTTCATTTTTGTTTTTTAATAATCATTTACTCCCTTTGAAAATTATTATAACTTCTTAAGTTCCCAAATAGCATTTACCATGAAAATTTATTTTTGTTAAACTTACTATAATTCAACTTCCATTTTTCTAAGCATAAATCTTTGACGTTAAAGAGAATGTTGTTGGTAGGGTCCCTAACAAACAAATCTTCTAATTTGCGCTCATTGTCGGGTCCCCTCTGATTTGGGCCTTATTTATGGGTCACTTGTATACTTACTTCAGCATGTCCAGCATCAAATTTCGCATTGAGACCATCGGGAATAGACCTAAAAGGGAATGGTGCTGGTATGAACCACTACTATTTCAACTTAATCCAATGATCTAAGTTTTAATAATAATAATCATTTTTATTTCCTTTTTCAATTATAAATCCCACTTTATAATTCTAGTTGTAAATAATCCCATTTTGCTAATTATGACTTACAAACATGTCCATACAGTTATCATATGATCATTCGCTGTTATCTTACAAATTACAACCCATGTTATAACTTATTGCAAATTCCCACTAATTCTGTCTAATTCCTTTTTAAATATTGATCTATAATTTGCGCATATATTTTTGTAAATATAGTTTTTTTCAGTTAAGCTGTGTTTGCGAAGTTTTTTGAAAGCAAAAATGTGTGATCCTCTATAAAGAAGAGAGGGAGCGCCCTCACGAGCACGCACACACACATACACACACATATATATACACCCAGGGCTATGACCATAAGTATAGGAAGTAGATGGATGAGCTCCGGATAAACCACCCCCATCGTATTCGAGTTCCAGCAAGGCCACCTTACGATTATGAAGTTTATCTACTCCTACATAATACAATAGTCACTCCCAAAATACAATCCAAAAAATACATATGAACAGTACAACATAATAGAAGAAAGGACTCTCCAGAACTGCTCTCCAATAAGCTCCTCAGCGAAAATCAACCAACCTATATCCTGAAAAGACTAAACAAAAAGTTAGCTAACAACACACACATATATGTGTGTATATGTATGTATATATATATATCCATATATATATGTGGATAAAATAATAACATAGAATAGAAAGGGACAATATAATAACCATTAAATCAGATATCAATAACAAATACAGATTCTATTATAGCTAAAATGCTTAGTAATCTTAATAAACAAATTTAAACTATTTTTAACTTCGATGAGAAATTTGTTAAACATAGGATGCATAATCATCTTATAATGAGGGTTTGACATCCAATCTAAACAAAAAGAAACAATCTTAATTATTAATTTATCAATAATAATCGTATTAAAGTGAAAAATTCTCTGATTTCTTTCAGCCAAATAAACCAACTTATAATAATTACTAAAGTATCAAGCACATATCTATATTTAAAATTAAAATCAAATAAAAAATCCAATAATAATCACAATCCATAAAATTATTCGAAAAGTTAAAAACAAAAATTCTTAAAACCATATTTAAAATATAGGAAAGACTTAACAACAACAACACCACAACTAAGCCATAAATCCCAAACAAGTTGGGGTTGGCTAGATATAGAACAAACAAAGGGTTAAAAACTTCAGTAAAAGTAAAATAATTAAATAGATAATAAAAGTAGTTGTAATGTGGCAAAAAAAACCCCGAAAAACCTAAGGTTCTGGTACATGGATTGCTAACTTCCATGCACTCCTATTCGATACCAACTCTTCAGATATACTACAATTTCTTAAATCTCCTTTTACTATCTCCTCCCAAGTCATTTTAGGCCGACCCCTACCTCTATTTGGGCCTTTGGCGCGGCCTATAAAAGCAACATTTAGAATCAAATATAATATTTTTCTTTCTTAATTGCTCTATAGTATTTAGTTTCTTATGGATAATCAACCACATATGAAATTTTTCTTTAGGCGGAGCATTATCCTTCCAAATAAACTTGAATTTTAAATTCTAAATACCTGTAAAATTAAGGAACTTATACATAGATTTAGAAGAGTACTTCAAACTCTTATCAAGTCCCCAATAAATGCTATCGCAACATGTAACATCCCGCATTTTTATCGGTTTGTATATGAATATTTAAATCAGTTTAAATATTGAATTCATAATATAAGTGGATTTATATATTAATTAAACAAAGTTGAACGTATAAAAATATATATTAAATATAATCAAGCCCGTGATACTGCGGCAGTTCGAAATTTAACGTTCTGAACTTCAACTGAGTGTACATGATTCGTTATTAGTCGGATTTCTTCGAAACAAGAAACGTTGAAATCTGTTGAACTGTATTTTTCTAATTGAAGTGAAAAATGGAACTTTCGCATTATAGATTGTGTGATATGTCCAAATTAAATATCCAGAAAAACAACAGCATATTCATTTATGGCCATAACGATTATTTAAATATATTTAGATATCGGATTCGAATTTGGACAAGATTCTTTTGAGACATAGTTATAATTAAATTTTTAGAATTGTACTATAATTTTTAATTAATTAAATACACAACTTTTTATTTGGAGTATTTTGCACCCTGTAATGACCCGCATTTGCAGAGGTATTATAATTAAGTTATTTAATTATATAAATAGTGATATAGTGAATTAAATGGTGGTTTAATTAAATAATGGTGAATATTTAATTAAAATAATAAACTAAATAATATTTTTAATTCTGAAATAATCAGAATTGGCTGAAATGGCGATATGGTGTGAACTGGATCATCTTTTGTTATTTAATTCAGTTTGGAATTGAATTTGAATAACGAATATATTATATAAACGACAGTTTGAACGTAGAGTTATAATATAATTAAAATCGAGCTCGAAATGGCGTTGCAGTTCGTAAATTGGCAATTCGAACTTCAACTGAATGTACAGGATTCGTTTTAAGCCGGATTTCTGTGAAACAAGAAACGTTAGGAGCTGGTGAAGTATATCATTCTATTGGAAGAGAAAAATCAGGATTTTGTTGTGTATATTTTGAGATATGTCCAAATCAAATTTTAAAATAGTCATTATAGAATCGTTTATCGACCGCAACAGATTATTCGATATAACTAGACACCGGGTTTGAATTTAGACAAGGTTCTTTTGGGACATAATGATAATTTAATTTTTAGAATTTTACTGTAATTTTTAATTAATTAAATAAGAAACTTTTTATTTGGGATATTGTGCACCCTGTAACAACATTTTGGGATTTCACAATATGAGTCCATCTACCGGTATTATTATATTTTTGGGATCATGACACCGAGCTCGACACAACGGTATGGTTATTTCTATCTATAGAAGTTGGTAAACAAACAAAATTTCACACGACAAAGTACCCTTAATGAATGTTTATGGCATTTGCAACATATATTCGAATTGCCCAGTACAACACATTAGTTCTTTACATGGTATTGGGTGTTGCTTTGATCGCACACAAGGGTGGGAAGAAACAAGATAGTTTCAACTCAAACGCTATTCTAGGATTTAAAACATAGGGATAAACATAAAAATATATATAAATATACTATATTTTCGTTCCTTCACTACTAAGAGAAATACATCTGCCTGTTATCATTATTGAATGGTTGTAAAATGCCCAACAAAAATATCTCAACTATATAAATACCCTTACACCCTTGTCCCTTAAGACCTAGATACTTCGTTCTGTAGCAACCACTAAAAGAGGCCGCCACCCTCTTAAACAATTCAAGGAATTAAATCAAATACAATACCCTACGAAATTGAGAGATGTTGAGCTCTTGAACTCATATACTTGTGAGCTTCAAGATGGTTCCACCAGATGTTGGTTCGATGTCCGTTTTGGTTCGCTGTGGTTTACCAGCGGGTTCTAGGGTAGGACTTTGGAGGAGTTAGAGGTGATGATTGGCCAAGGCATGAGTGGCATCGGGTTCCTGAAGGTGAGGCGCACGTAGTGGTGTCGAGCGGTGGTGCTCCGATCATGGGAGTAAGGAAGCGAAGGGGGTTTCGTTGTTTCAGGCGGCGAGGGCGGTTTTCGATTAGGGACATCGGAGGTGGAAGCTTGGGGACTGGAAGGTGCGTTTTCGGGCGAGACACTCAGTGGTGACATCGGCGTGGGGGTGAGGTGGGCGGAGCGGTGGCCAGGGTCGGTCAAAAGTCAGGTCAACGATGGATTTAGGTAACAGGGAGCGGATATTTTAGATGTAGGGAAGACGAACTAAAAAGTACAAAGCCGGTTTGGTTTAAAAGGATAGTAGGCTGAGAAAAAGTAAGGTGAAGGCCCATCTATTTTTTTTAAAAAAATATAGCTTAATTTAATTTAAATAGAGTTTATGAACTTATTGATGTGATATAAAATCCATATGTTGTCAGAATCACGAACAGTCGGATCCGATGGGATCGTATGGACGGACACTACCCAATGGAACTGACTGGGAGTGGAGTGGGGCTCGTATGAATTTATGGAGAAATAAATTGTTTGATTCAAATCAAACAAATAGTTTATCGTTATTTAACGATGAACTGCCAATGTGGGTAAATCTCACCAACTCTGAACAGTTTATAATTTCTTGTTGTATTTTTAGAACTGTTAAATATTGGTTGATTGACTATGTGTTGACTGTTTGATTGAACTGCTAGATAGTTAGTTGAATTTCTATATTGATTCTATTTAACAGAATATATCATATGGAACTGAAAGTGATGTTATCTATATTGTTTAACATCTGTGATGCAGGGAAACAGGTTGGAGGAATCCAACTAGATTCCTCAACATTTATTTTACTATGATTCATATATTGTGATATATGATGTGTTATATAATCTGTTATGGATTATGTGTGTTGGAATGATATTGATCCTTGTTATTCAATATTTTAAATATCATAAAAAGACCCTGGGATGTAAAAAGAACTGTTTCAATGTATATTGAAATAAAGGGATTTTATAAAATCAATAGATTTTATAAAAGGAAATATTTCGAAAGTAAATAAAAGGGAAAAATGTTGATAAAACGAATAGAGTTTTATAAAAGGGAAAAATGTTTATAAAACGAATAGAGTTTTATAAAAGGAAAAAATGTTGATAAAACGAATAGAATAGAATAGAATAAAGGAATATTTATTTGAGAAAATAAATAGAATAAAGGAAATATTTGTAGAACATTTACAAATAGATTAAAAGGGATTATTTATTTATTTAGGGAATAAATAGAATTAGAATAAAGGAATATTTATTTGAGAAAATAAATAAAATAAAGGAAATATTTATTTAGAAAATAAATACGATATTTTAAAAGGAGTTAGAATTAATCAGTTAGAGTTAAAGGAGTAAATCGAATATAGTTTATTTGAAAGGAGTTAATCAGTTAGAGTTAACCAATTAGAGGTAATCAAATAGAGTTAATCGATTAAGAGTAAATCAAATAGAGTAAATCGAATAAAGGTAAAGAAATAGAGTTAGACAAAATTAGAAACTGACTAGAGATTAGTAAGTTGAATAGTTTTCTGAGTATCGATCTGATGTTGGTTTCGGCCTTCGGGGTTTATACTTAGAGAATTGTTCTCCTACTAGTTCACAGTCAGGGACTGATAGTTGTGAAATGATAGTGATATGTAAATAACAATGGAAATGTTTTCCAGCGTTAATAACGTATATTTTCTAAACATAGAAAAATAGGGAATATATATATATATATATATATGATTGATGATTGATTGATAGAATTTCCATTTGGAAATGATATCGTTGTTTGCACACCTGTTTTTCTTTGATGGTTAAATCACAGACTATCGAAGTTTTGACCATTTTAACGTTGTTAATATGGAGAGACCGGTTGGATTATTATCCAAAGAACCACTCTGTATTGGCATAAGCATTGCGAATCATATAGGCCAAAGATAATTGAAGACAGAATAAAGTGCAAGGGCTATTGTATAAGTCTTAGATAACAGTGCCTAAGATGGATATACTGAATAGTACCTTCGGTTCATCCTGTTCTTGGATGACTTGTATGGATGAATGTCTGACAGAGTATTTCCAGACGATCATGTATATTGATTTCTCCAACCGTACCAAGAGTGGAAGCGGAGAAGGAAACTTCTTTTAGCTAACACATAATGTATTGTTGAGGACGCCAATTGGTGATTTGATGGATTTGACGATGTGACATTCGAAGTGAATCTGGTGTGATGATAAAGCGTAGCTTCTAGCTTCATCAACCGGTAAATGACAGAAATCGGGCAGGCAACATGGCTATGTAGGTCGCACCTATTAGGGTGTATTATCACTTGATCTAGAATTTCATTTATTTCTAAAAATATATTGTCGATACTGTCCCATTCGGGAAACGGTTGCTGATCCCAACCATTGGTGATATACATTCGATACACTCAAGTGAAATGAGTGGTCGATCATGTGTGGCCGGGTTGCAAGATGTTCTTGTTGAATCCAGTGTATTCCTCTCTAGAGGTACACTAGCGAAAGGTGGTTCCAAACCTTGTCATAGTTGGAAATCCATTACCCAATATGTGCTTGCGGTTTTGATTGTATACTATATATGTAGAACGTGAGATGAAAGCGTTTCTGCTAGATGATTATTATATTGTGGTTGATAGACATTATTATAATATCAAAAGGTTTTGATATAAAGATATTTTGGATTCTCATAAGGGGAAAACCCGTTCCGTTATACGTCGTGGTCTTATGAGATATCGTTTACTTGTTCAAACTGTTTTAAACTGTTTTACTCATACCAGTCCCATGACTGACCCGGAGTTTATTTGTTTGTTTCCCTAAACTCTTAGGTGCCTAAATTTGTACGGGCAGTCAAGTAGTCGGGATTTACAGATATACTGGAAGAACTGGAGCAGGAGGCTTCAGGATCATATAGCTATAGTTTATTTCCGCTGTGTTGTAAATGTTGTACTTTGATAATGATGTATATTCAAGTACAGATGCATATTTCAAGTTATGTTATATATATATTATATGTTATTCATTCCGCTGTGAGATTCGTGTTACTCTGATGTTGTGTTCTTCTTCTTCTTCTATTCTAAGTTTCTATCTTATCTTTCCTCACCCTCTGTTTTCTTTCTATTAATGACTGGTATTTTTTGATGTTTGGTTAGTCATCATTGAGTTTATGGCGATAACCAAAGTCGACAAAATCCCGGGTCATTACACACCCTGTATCAGTATTTAGGGGTTTCATAATATGAGTTAGGCTACCGATATTCTTATATTTTTGGGATCGTGACACCTCGTTGGACACAATCGTATTCTTATATTTGTCCATAACGGCTCGACGTGAATGTAATTTTCGTAAGACGATACACATACATTTTAAAACACATAAATCAAACATTGGACTGGCAAGGTAAAACGTGACATGAAATAAATTATAATGCTAAACTATTGAGGTAAAATGTGTGCAAGCAAATAGTTTACGTGAGGCCTTCTGTGTATAATATGAAATCACATTAAGGACTTTAATACCAAACAAAATCCTAATTTAAAACCCCTAAGTCAAATCCCAGCTAGTTCATGTTACACCCCACATCCATTAAGGTCACTCACAAAGGGAATGCCTTAACTTCAATGGAGCATTATGGGTACTGGAACAGAAATATTACAAGACAGACATACATAAAACAGCGGAAGGTAAAGTAAAAGTACTCCAAATCATTTATTAAATATATGGTGTTTACAATAAAAGCCCATCAACTTCCCATACCCAATTACATAGCTAAAATATCTGTCTTGCTCAAAAACAAAGAAGCATAAAAATAAATTGCAGTATTCCCCAATAAAGCAAAGCAAGCCATAGCCAAGAGAAATCCAAGCCGTACATGAAAGAGCCTTGAAGCTTGGTAAGATCCGAACTAAGCTATATTTCCACCCTGCGAACCTGGGGGGGGGGGGGGGAATAGAAGAAAAAGAGGCGAAACAAACAGGGTCAGTCATAAAGACTGAGTAAGTCCTAGTGACATTCAGCATAAAAGCAGGTGAAGATAATATGGCATGAATAAACTGAAAGTAAACAATGACAAGGTAAACTACAGGCACAATGAATCAAGTATAACATCCCATACTTCCTATCAAGAGTAGCATCACAAAGTTCCTACCAAGTATCACATCGCAAGGTTTCTATAACATCGCAAGATTTCTAAGCTTCACCATTATCCTATTATTTTTGATTCCCTATATTCTCTGCACCACCCAACTAGCGTTCCAACTAGTTTACTTAGTTATAATTACAAGATAAGTGATCCCCCATAACCCACATGATAGTTTTATAGGTACATATCCCACGATGAGGGTCCCACCTTATATTGACAGTTTCGTGTCCCCACCGTACCTATCTTAATTTATCAGCTCTCACTTACAATGTTTCACATGTGTTATATACTAAGGTTATCCCAACCCCGTAGTTGTGGTAGCCTTTAGGACTACATCTAATATGAGGATTTTACCTCAACCAGCCCAATTGCCATGAATGTGTTAGATGTATCCTTACTACCTTAATCGATCGGCTCCTACTTGACCTAGTTCTTGTTTGTGTCACGCGGCCCCCTATTCATAGATACGTATGTTGGTCCCACCCTAGGGTGTATCAATCCCTAGGATGGCAACCCCAACAGAATTCTTGATGCACAACTTTATATCTACTGATGCCCAGTGGCTAAATTTTCCACCTCGGAATACGTGCACGCCCGTAATCCGTCGGAACCTGCATTGCTGCATCACCCGCCGCCGTTTTGACCGCTTATAATCAGCCCAGTAATCGTGCCCCACCCTGCCTAGCTTAGGGTACCGTTGATACCAAGTGTGGGTTACTGCTGAAACGGGTCCCGCTACTAGGGTTTTCCTAGGGTCTATTCGTATACCCCACAGGTTGGTTAAGTGTTATTCATTCAAGTTAACTTAACCCCACCCCCATCATGTTACCTTGGGTTAAGTGTTCTATGTGATGTTACTTAACTCTACCGCATGTCTTGTTATATCGGTTAAGCGTTACCTTCGTGTGTTTACTTAACCCTACCACACACCATGTCATATTGGTTAAGCATCGCCAACCCATTTAACTTAACCCTCCCATTCGTCAGATTGCATTGGTTAAGTGTTTTCAAGTAATTCATGGCTTAACCCGCCCACGTATCATGTCAAGTTGGTTAAGTGTTGTCTAGTGATTCATAAATTAACCCCGCTATATTAGCATATCAAATTGGTTAAGAGTTTTCAAGCAGTTCATGACTTAACCCGCCCACGTATCATACTAAGTAGGTTAAGTATTATCTATATGTTCAAGTTGACTTAACCCTGCCACGTGTCATGTTATATTGGTTAAGTGTCATTAGTCTAGTCATATTACTTAACCCACCCATTCACGTCATATTGGTTAAATGTCATTAGTCTAGTCATATTACTTAACCCACCCATTCATGTTATATCGGTTAAGTGTCATTAGCCTAGTCATATTACTTAAACCACCGATTGGTCTGATTAACGGTTATGTTGGTTATGCTTTCTTGATTTACTTAACCCTACCCACTGGTCTAATTAACATGTAATGCTTGTTAAATGTCGACTATTCATATGTTACTTAACCTTTCCATTCTTAGCATGTTTGTTTATTGGCATTTATTAATTATTAATGCATCAACCACTCACATTAGACCTGTTGTTGCGGTCACTGGATATGCCGGGCGGTTCCGGGCAGAATTACAAAACAACCCAGTCTAACCTTTGGTTTAAGCACGATATGACTAACTTCTCACATTGGATCTTATTATTTGCAGTCACTGGATATGCCGGGCGGTTCCGGGCAGAATTACACTGCAAACTCAACCCAACCTCGAGTTAGCCATGTTCACGTTCGTGTTCATATTCACGTTCATGTGTTTAACATATAAAAATGTTCATGTTTCAACCATGTTCATATTTATAGTTATATGCCAATTATCAAGTTCATAATTCACGTTTTTGCCCCAAAACGTATTCCCAAAGTATTATCATAATTCACTATAAAGTTATGCCAAGTTATAGCCTTTTTATTTACAATACAAGCCAACTACCCAAAACCCAACTTAGGCGCGTTCATAATAAACCTCTACCAAGTCATAAATTATTATATATGTTTCAATTCCAAATTTTGCATAGTTAACATATGCCCAAGATCTAGATTTCATGTCAGTTTTACATATTCCCAACTCATACCAAATTTACATATGTTCAATTCATGCCGTTTCACATGTATGCCAATTTTTATGCCAATTTACACATATACCAAGTTTCATACTGTTTTACATATGTCAAGATTCATGATTTACATGTTTACAAAGCTATGCTTAATTTACATAGATCAAGTTTTATACCCGAAATTACACGTATACCACGTTTACACCAATTTACCTATAACAAGTCCTAGCCAAATTACATATATCAAGATCCATATCAAATTACATATGCCAATCCCCATTCTTGCAATTACCATTTTAATGACAATACCCAAATATCCAATTTCATGTTAATGGTAGTAATACCCAAATATCCAATTTTTATGTTATGCCATCAATTCCACAAAACACATATATTCCACTAGGAAATATTCCAATATTTCCCCCGTATACCATCCCATGTATATCGTAGTTTAGGCCTAGGTCCGAAATTGACCAAGGTTCATCAAAAGAAAATAAATAGGGGAAGGTAGAAGTTGCAATAAAAACAAGATCAGAGAGAAAACGACATAAAAACATCATCTCAGGCATAAAGAATAGATCTTGATAATAATATCAACATGAAATAAGAAAATTGATTCACAACAAGTTAAATAGACCATAAACTTGTCATGAGAATAAAGATAGAAAAGTTCCCAAATTCAAGATCCAAAAAGAAATAAGAATAGACTTGAATCAAAGGTCCAATTTCACTTCATCACATGTCCATATTAAATTTAATTATTTTAATCTGAAAATAACTAGAACTTACAGATCGTGGACAAGGAATTAAGAACTGAATTTTGTTGTAAAAATGTTGCAGCGTTGTTGATTTATTGCCTTGAATCATTGTTGAAGCTTTGTTCTTTGAATTGATTTGAGTTTGAATGCTTGTACTTTGATTTGGAGACGGCGGCCATGGTTCAAGAGATATTTTAGCAGCATAATGGTGTAAGAATGATTTGTTATGAATTAGGTTAGGTCTTAGGGTATATTTATAGGTGTAGGAACTATTTAGGGCCTTTAGATCAACCCTAGAATCAATCTGGACCATCAAAACACGTCTCAGGCTTCAAAAATAGGTTCTGGGTCGAAACTGGCCGACCAGGTCGACTTGTAAGGGGGGGAGGTCGAACACATGGTCGACCTGGGGGGTAGGTCGATACCCAGGTTGACCACATGGTCGACCTGACCCCCAGGTCGACCTGCCTGGTCCTGTGCTGCCTAAAATTTGCTGAATCTTCTACAGGCCATAACTTCTTCATCCGGACTCCGATTTTCAAAAACTCGGACTCTATTTCATGCAGAATTATGAGACGAACACAATGACGCAACCCGTTTCCCCTAATTCTCATTTTAAAAAATTAATTATACCTTGATTCTTGTTTCAATATGTTATTAAAATTCGGGTTGTTACAATCTCTCCTCCTTAAAGGATTTCGTCCCCGAAATCTTCAGGTTAAGAAGAATGTTTCCTACCATCCAATCATCCATCTACTCAAGACATCATCCCCAAGCAATCATTGTGCTTAAAAGATTTCTAATGCTGTATGAACATATGCAGAAGGTGTGTGTATATGTTCCTTATCTAATGCAAATGATCAGGCCTGATTGATCTTCCTAATGCAAAATATGTTTAGTGCCATGTGTCCAACATGTATGCAAATAGCCCTAATCACATAAACTCTATATGTGTGCACAAACATCCATCCATATGCAACATCCACACGATAACACATTTAATTTCATTCATAAAAACACTCATGCATATGCAATATGAAAGGTGACGGAGCCGATCTAGTGTCTAAGGTGCGTGTATATGCATCCACGAGCAACCACTAGCAACCGCTTGCAACCACTTGCAACCATCAATCATAACTTGTCTTAAACACATGTTTACACCCAATTGTTCCTACCTAAAGATATAGTCGAATGATAGAAGCAAGTAAAAACTTTTTGCCCATTAAGCAATGTCAAAACTGGAAATCTATGTCACATATATAATGATTAGGAGAAGAACTCCCTAAGCACCAGCCCGAAGAGCGAAATCAACGTCAGGCTGACACCCAAAGAATCACTCAACCCAATGGACACCCTCAAGCCCCAACATGTATTACTAATAGATGATCCCTATGGGGTTTGCAACAGAAATAGGATTGAGAATAAGACTGAGAGGATATACTTAAAAGATAGCATGCAAGTAAGATCTACAGGAAAAGAGGGATCAAGGATCTACTCCTAAAAAAAAGGAGATATGATGCGCGTATCTAGTCTTCAATATTCTAAGTCGCATTTTCTTGAGCTCAACTCCATTGTGCTTTGGCCGTCTTTAACTTCACAATTTCATAGCTTCTTAATTCCTATTTCCAAAATATGAGTTGGAACTCATTTCACTATCGCCTCTCGTTCCACTTTCACTTATTCTTTTTCTAGTATACTCGGCTCAAACATAACTGCATATTCATGGTTTCATGCAAACTCTCCAAAATTCACTAGTGAATCTTGGATCTCGTTCATTTACTAGAAGGTATTCCACATAAATGAATTATCTCTTGAAAATAAACAAATGCCAACCATGTTGCCAGGCGTACTTACTAAGGTGATTTTCTATAACTCATGCATAAGCAAAATGAACCATCCTCCTTAGTGGCGAACACTACTCAAGCGGATCAATAAATGTATCAAGAGATTCTCGGTAACTAAGCATGGCAGAACCCTAAGGGTTAAACTAGACTTCAAGGGCATTACCAAGGCAAGTCAAGAGTCTAACTACCCTCTTTTCATACTCAAGAATGGCACCATTACTGGATAACCACTCCATCCCTAGGATCAACCCATAGACCCAAAAAAACATAAGCATTACTTCTAAACTCAACACTTAGCATATACTTTCTCAAATCCAAACGAGTCATGAATAAATGAGCCGATTCCCCAATAGGATTTGAGACAAAAAAGGGATCCTCTACTATGCTAGTACTAAGGTGTAGAGACTCAACTATCGAAGCAGAATTAAAAGGACGCGATGTTCAAAAACAGGGTTCCCACGGTATGATTGAAAAGAAAAGCTAAACTTTTAACAGAAACGTTACCACCTCTCTTAGGTATGCTAGTAGTGAGAGCATACAATTGCCCTCTCGACGATCTTGTCCTTTTCCCTTGTCCTTGTCCTATAATACTTAACTACATGTCCCTTTTTACCATACTAAAGATACTCTCTTTTGTCATGGGTTTTATTATTCTTTCACTCTGGCGTCTTTCCTTTCACCTTTTCCTCCTTCGTGGATTAAGCCATATCAACAAGTTTCTCATCCTTAGGCTTGTGTTCTTTATCCTTGTTCTTGCTATCCTTGTATAGTTTGTTGACAAGTCTCTCGAAAGCTACCTCCATCGCACGACAACTCTACAAAGCTTGAAATAAGAATGGACGCAGATGGAACTACTGCGGCTACAGATGGAAGTTGGGCACCTCTTTGCCCTCCTACATGTGTCGTACACCTACAAAACTATGGTGAAAAAGAAAGAGAGAAGAAACTCAAGGAGAGAATTAAAAGATAGTGCATATGGCTTTGGGGAATATGCCTTTCGTAAAACAAAACTTTTCTAAGAAAAATGCTTCTTTGTAAATGTTTTGAAAATAATTTCAGAAGATTTTTAAAAGATTTTTCCCAGTCTGGTAACCTTCTGCTCTGATACCAAATGTAACACCCCACATCCGTTAAGGTCACTCACAAAGGGAATGCCTTAACTTCAATGGAGCATTACGGGTACTAGAACAGAAATATTACAAGACAGACATATATAAAACAACGGAAGGTAAAGTAGAAGTACTTTAAATCATTTATTAAATATATGTTGTTTACAATAAATGCCCATCAACTTCCCATACCCAATTACATAGCTAAAATATCTGTCTTGCTCCAAAACAAAGAAGCATAAAAATAAAATGCAGTATTCCCCAATAAAGCAAAACAAGCCATAGCCAAGAGAAATCCAAGCCATACATGAAAGAGCCTTGAAGCTTGGTAAGATCCGAACTAAGCTGTATTTCCACCCTGCGAACCTGGGGGAGGGGGGATACGGAAGAAAAAGAGGCGAAACAAACCGGGTCAGTCATAAAGACTGAGTAAGTCCTAGTGACTTCCAGCATAAAAACAGGTGAAGATAATATGGCATGAATAAACTGAAAGTAAACATAAGCATGATGACAAGGTAAGCTACAGACACGATGAATCAAGTATAACATCCCATACTTCTTATCAAGAGTAGCATCACAAGGTTCCTACCAAGTATCACATCGCAAGGTTTATATAACATCGCAAGATTTCTAAGCTTCACCATTATCCTATTTTCCTTGATTTCCTATATTCTCTGCACCACCCAACTAGCGTTCCAACTAGTTTACTTAGTTATAATTACAAGATATGTGATCCCCCATAACCCACATGATAGTTTTATAGGTACATATCCCATGATGAGGGTCCCACCTCATATTGACAGTTTCTTGTCCCCACCATACCTATCTTAATTGATCAGCTCTCACTTACAACATTTCACATGTGTTATATACTAAGGTTATCCCAACCCCATAGTTGTGATAGCCTTCAGGACTACATCTAATATGAGGATTTTACCTCAATCATCCCAATTGTCATGAATGTGTTAGATGTATCCTTACTACCTTAATCGATCGGCTCCTGCTCGACCTAGTTCTTGTTTGTGTCACGCGGCCCCCTATTCGTAGATACATGTGCTGGTCCCACCCTAAGCTGTATCAATCCCTAGGATGGCAACCCCGACACAATTCTTGATGCACAGCTTTATATCTACTGATGCCCAATGGCTAAATTTTCCACCCCGGAATACGTGTACGCCCGTAATCCATCGGAACCTGCACTACTGCATCACCCGCCGCCGTTTTGACCGCTTATAATCAGCTCAGTAATCGTGCCCCACCCTGCCTAGCTCAGGGTACCGTTGATACCTAGTGTGGGTTACTGCTGAAACGGGTCCCGCTACTAGGGTTTTCCTAGGGTCTATTCGTATATCATACAGGTTGGTTAAGTGTTGTTCATTCAAGTTAACTTAACCGCACCCCCCTTCATGTTACCTTAGGTTAAGTGTTTTATCTGGTGTTACTTAACCCTACCGCATGTCTTGTTATATCGGTTAAGCGTTACCTTCGCGTGTTTACTTAACCCTAACACACATCACGTCATATTAGTTAAGCATCGCCAACCCATTTAACTTAACCCTCCCATTCGTCAGATTGCATTGATTAAGTGTTTTCAAGTAATTCATGGCTTAACCCACCCACGTATCATGTCAAGTTGGTTAAGTGTTGTCTAGTGATTCATAACTTAACCCCGCTATCTTAGCATATCAAATTGGTTAAGAGTTTTCAAGCAGTTCATGACTTAACCCGCCCACATATCATGCTAAGTTGGTTAAGTATTATCTATATGTTCAAGTTGACTTAACCCTGCCACGTGTCATGTTATATTGATTAAGTGTCATTAGTCTAGTCATATTACTTAACCCACCCATTCATGTCATATCGGCTAAGTGTCATTGGTCTAGTCATATTACTTAACCAACCCATTCATGTCATATCGGTTAAGTGTCATTAGCCTAGTCATATTACTTAACCCACCGATTGGTCTGATTAACAGTTCTGTTGGTTAAGCGTTCTTGATTTACTTAACCCTACCCACTGGTCTTATTAACATGTTATGCTTGTTAAATGTCGACTATTCATATGTTACTTAACCTTTCCATTTTTAGCATGTCTGTTTATTGGCATTTATTAATTATTAATGCATCAACCACTCACATTAGACCTGTTGTTGCGGTCACTGGATATGCCGGGCGGTTCCAGTAGAATTACACCACAACTCAGTCTAACCTCGGGTTTAAGCATGATATGACTAACTTCTCACATTGGATCTTATTATTTGCAGTCACTGGATATGTCGGGCGGTTCCGGGCAGAATTACACTGCAAACTCAACCCAACCTTGAATTATCCATGTTCACGTTCGTTCTCATATTCACGTTTATGTGTTTAACATATAAAAATGTACATGTTTCAACCATGTTCATATTTCTAGTTATATGTCAATTATCAAGTTCATAATTCACGTTTTTGCCCCAAAACGTATTCCCAAAGTATTATCATAATTCACTATAAAGTTATGCCAAGTTATAGCCTTTTTATTTACAATGAAAGCCAACTACCCAAAACCCAACTTAGGCGCGTTCATATTAAACCTCTACCAAGTCATAAATTGTTATATATGTTTCAACTCCAAATTTTACATAATTAACATATGCCCAAGATCTAGATTTCATGTCAGTTTTACATATTCCTAACTCATACCAAATTTACATATGTTCAATTCATGCCATTTCACATGTATGCCAATTTTTATGCCAATTTACACATATACCAAGTTTCATACCATTTTACATATGTCAAGATTCATGATTTACATGTTTACAAAGCTATGCTTAATTTACATAGATCATGTTTTATACCCAAAATTACATGTATACCACGTTTACACCAATTTATCCATAACAAGTCCTAGCCAAATTACATATATCAAGATCCATATCAAATTACATATGCCAATCCCCATTCTTGCAATTACCATTTTAATGACAATACCCAAATATCCAATTTCATGTTAATGGTAGTAATACCCAAATATCCAATTTTTATGTTATGTCATCAATTCCACCAAACACATATATTCCACTAGGCAATATTCCAATATTTCCCCCGTATACCATCGCATGTATATCGCAGTTTAGGCCTAGGTCCGCAATTGACCTAGGTTCATCAAAAGAAAATAAATAGGGGAAGGTAAAAGTTGCAATAAAAACAAGATCAGGAAGAAAACGGGCATAAAAACATCATCTCAGGCATAAAGAATAGATCTTGATAATAATATCAACATGAACCAAGAAAATAGATTCACAACAAGCTGAATAGACCCATAAACTTGTCATGAGAATAAAGATAGAAAAGTTCCCAAATTCAAGATCCAAGAAGAAACAAGAATAGACTTGAATCAAAAGTCCAACTTCACTTCATCACATGTCCATATTAAATTTAATTATTTTAATCTAAAAATAACTAGAACTTACACATCGTGGACAAGGAATTAATAACTGAATTTTGTTGTAAAAATGTTGCAGCGTTGTTGATTTATTGTCTTGAATCATTGTTGAAGCTTTGTTCTTTGAATTGATTTGAGTTTGAATGCTTGTACTTTGATTTGGAGACGGCGACCATGGTTCAAGAGATATTTTAGCAGCATAATGGTGTAAGAATGATTTGTTATGAATTAGGTTAGGTCTTAGAGTATATTTATAAGTGTAGGAACTATTTAGGGCCTTTAGATCAATCCTAGAATCAATTTGGACCATCAAAACACGTCTCAGGCTTCAAAAATGGGTTCTGGGTCGAAACAGGCCGACCAGGTCAACCTGTAAGGGGGGAGGTCGACCACATGGTCGACCTGGGGGGTAGGTCGACACCCAGGTCGACCACATGGTCGACCTGACCCCTAGGTCGACCCCAAGGTTGACCTGCCTGGTCCTGTGCTGCCTGAAATTTGTTGAATCTTCTACAGGCCATAACTTCTTCATATGGACTACGATTTTCGAAAACTAAGACTCTATTTCATGCAGAATTCTGAGATGAACGCAATGGAGCAACCCGTTTCCCCTAATTCTCATTTTAAAAATTAATTATACCTTGATTTCTTGTTTTAATATGTTATTAAAATTCGGGTTGTTACAGTTCACATCGCCTGCTATCAATGCAGGAATACCACATTTCGAAACATGAAGTGATATATATACAAACTATCCTCAAGTCCTTAGTTTGGCCACATTAAAATTTTCCATTTATTGACAGTCAGCTTATAACGTGACTGTCACTACCCATGTACTGACTGAGCGTGGGAAAGTGTATAAAAATATACATCATTGTCTTCCTTCATCAGTAAGTTTTGGTACTATAGTAATTATTCCCCACTGCCTTTCTTTCCTCTACTACCATGTATAATCAGATCTCTTTAAATCACCAACAACTATATATTGGAAATTTAATCTACCCTAAAATCGACTGCATGGCTATGCTGTACTTTTACTTTACTAAAAGGTTAAGGCTCCTCAGTTGTAAATATTATAAATCATTTACTTCGTCCTTAAGTAACAAACATACCACCTAGTTGAAATTTTAGCTAAGCTATCTGCGCCTACATGTACCCCTACGAATTATATTACTTCACCATGAAGGCTCAGACAATATATAAAACACAGGCACGCTTATTTCCTGTTTCTTGGAATGGTTTTTGATTCGAATACATCCCATTTCTTGTAGAAAATTAAACAAATTTATTCTTCAATGCTTGGACTGAAAGGTGAAGGGTTTTCGGTGACCTCACTGTAACAGTAAGAAATGGTGAATAACGCATTTAAGTTGAGGCCGACGAGTTCAGTGTTGAGGATGGAAAACACGGTTGTGGTGAATACATAGTATACCGGAAGTGTGGACATGCAAATGGGAGTGGGCAAGGCGTTAGTACATGGGAGGTTTGCTCGACACTATGGAGGAAGGCTCGAGCGAAAGGGATTGTTTGGTACTCTGATTTTGGCGAGGGGTTTTTATAGTAGGACAAGGAGAGTTTAGTAAGAGAAAGAATGCACTGCAACTTTAAATGATTGAGGGGGCGTCGGAGGATTGCATGTGTGTTGTTTACTGAAGGCACGGTGTTGAACTGAAATTGAGTGAAGCATGGGGAGATGGTTTGAGGAATTGAAGTATTGAAGTGGTTGAGTCATTTACGGGTGCAGGCTATTTCAATGATGAGGGAAGGAAATGTGTATGGAGCAGGTAGTATTTTCGCATGGGGTTCAAAGGTTTGATGGGTCCATTCTTCTGATCACCATGAAATAATGAAAACACAAACTGTATGGAGCAAATTATGTAGTGTCGCATGATGGAATGGGGGGGCTACTTCAGATCTGGCATGCTAAAAACATTTTGTGAAGTGAGGGGGCTGAGTAAATGGGGTAGCCGAGATTTACAGTAATGAAGATAATGGAGGAATTAAATGGATACGAGGCGCTATTGTTGATAATGGACTATCAAGGCGGTTTTGTTTAGTCTAACTGAACTGAATACCTCATTGGGTGTTGCGGCAAGTAAAGGTGGTGTTATGTGGACCTGTTGGTCGGCATTGGGGAGCTCGGTAGCGACAAGCCGGCGGTAGCAAGGACAGGTGGTCTGGTTATCGGATGGGAATGATGTTAAATTATCGGTGACGTGCTGAAGGAATGTGAACGGTGAAGAAGCAGTTAATCACGATGAGGAAGGGACCTGTGAAATGAACGCGACCGAATCTGTTAGGATCGAAATGGCAAGATCTACATAGTGAAACTGATTTCGTGGAGAACTTAGTACTGGAACTTCATGATATAATCAACTGATGCAAATCATGATTTAACGGTTAACGCGCGTAGGTGAGTAAATTCACTAACTTTGATCTATTTTAAAATATTATAATATTGGTTGAATGCTGTGTCATGGTCATTTAGGTAAATTACAGTTAAATTGGTTGAATAATATATATCATTGCATATATACACATCATTAGTTGGGTACCAATTCTATTGATTATAATATTCCATATTATGGAATTTATGTTAATTGTGTTGACTAGCATCTGTGGATGCAGGAAACCGGTTGGAGGAATCCAACCGGATTCCTTGATATTTACCTGAACTGGTTGTTTTATATGCACTGTTTGAACCCAAATGACAATAAACCCTGAGTGGATATTGATGTTGAATGGGAACTCAATGTTATTTTGATTTAAATCAACTAAACGATATCAATTAAGAAAGTGGCAGCACCGACCGTAAACCCATCTTTTTATTAAAAAGTTGATTGGCCGTCAAGCAAACCAATGAAGTTAATTATAAAAATTATATTTTTATAATTAAAGCGAAGTTTTAAATTATAATAGAAGTTATATTATAGACTGGTATTTATAGTTCGTTTTTATAAAGTAAATATAAAAGATTATTTAGTTAAACAGTTATGAAGCTGCAAGTATCCAGCAAGTAAATAAATTTGGATAATTATTTTAAAGCAACAGTTAAGAAATATTATTAGATTAGTTATATTAATCAAATAGTAAGAAGTGATTAAAATCAGTTAACAAATTAACTGAGGGTTTGAAGTTGATTAAATCAACTGTCTATTGGAAATTGATTATTAGATTAATTGGCCATCAATTAATCTAATGATAGTAGCTTAGAAATAAATTAATCAAAATTAATATGATTTCGTATTAATTAACTTTTTAATTAATAAAGTTTGAATGATTATTGAACAAGTAGAATCAGTCATTTTTTAATAAAGTAAGCAATCAATCTAGTTAAATTAATAATGAAGTAAATCGTTTTACTTCAGTTATGGTGAAGTTAATTTCTATGTAATTGTTTTAATTCAAGTAATTGTTCTTAAATGGAATTCATTTATGATAATATTGAGTTGGTATGAGATGTTTACCTGAATTAGATGAAATGATTCGAATGGAAAGTAAAATGTCAGAAGACAAAAAGCACTAATGATTTTTGATAAATGTTATAAATGGAATTGTATAAGTAAGATGAAGCAAAGAATTAATATTTAATATAAATAGTTTTGAACAACCAAGTTTCAAAGTAAGGATATGGTGTTATAAAATCATATTTAAAATTAAACCAGAAAATACGGTCTGATAAATATTATAAGTAATAAAGGATTAGAGTTACGGACGTATATCTATTCTAAGATAAGAATTTGTTGATCAAGGTCTGAGAGATAAATAAAATACCCTAACTTGAACGACTTCACTATTATCGAGGGATGGTATTAGTTTGTAACGGACAGAGACACCGAGATTAGTTATAAATAGGAATATGGCAGCGTATGACATTAGTTATAAAAAGGGATATTGCAGCGTATAGTAAGTCTTTGAACTATAACGATAAAATAACGTTGTTGACTAGACTTAAGCGTGACTGTTATGCCGAGATTAGTTATAAAGGAGATATCGCAGCGCATTGCGAGTTTTGAACTGTAATGATAAATTAACGTTATTGACCAAGCTTAAGCGTGATTTTTACGTATAACACTATTAGGAATTGGAACTATAATCCGACGATGTTAAATGTATTAAAGTAAATTATTTTTAGGAATTATAATCTAATAGGATAAGTTGATATTTAGTTTTGAACCATTAGGTTAGAATAAGGATATGTAATCAATATTTAGTTATAAACTTGATATCGATTTAGCAAGAAGTCGACTTAGAAACAGAGTTTCTAAACTCGAATGGGAATATAAGATTATGAAAGAGTTTTCGATAAACAAAATAAGGGTATTTATTACTTGAATAAAGAGTTATTTGATAAAGGGGTTCAGATTTCTATAATAGGGATGATATTCACATTTAAAGTGAATAATGTTTTAAAAGTGAACGTTTGGCAGATTAAAATGTTAATAATGAAATAGGAAATATTTCTCCAAAATAGATACGGTATATTATCCAAGTATAGAAAATAACGAATATGAAAAGAATGGAAATATTTCAAACGTTAATAGCGTATATTTTCTAGAACATGGGAGGATAAGAGTCTATAATAAATGGGAATGTTTTCCAAGAAATGTGAAAGGCTAAACGTGTTTTGGAAAATATCTGGGAAGATATGGAAAATTGGGAAAGTAATGTAAAAAAAAAGGGGCTAGTGATTTGGTTGATGCTTAGTGTAAATTTAAATGGATGTTTGTTTCACTTCGATAGTTAAATAACCGACTATCGAAGTGTTTTGACCATCGTTATCGATACGGAGAGCAGTTGGATATATTATCCGAAAACCACTCTATATAGGCATAGGTGCTGCGAATTTGATTATGCTTTAAACAATTGAAGATTGGAGTGAAATGCAAGGGTCGTTCTATTCCAGAATGGTGTTTTCTGTTTGTCCAGTCCCAAGACAACTTGTATGGACGAGTGTCTGACAGAGTATACCTAACAATTCACGTATGATTGATCTCTTTAACGTATTACATCTGGTGGCGGAGGAATTCGTTCCGCTTATCATTTTATACCCGTGATATTTTTGGAAAACGATTAGTTAATTGACGGGTTTGACGATGTGACATTCAAAGTGAATGGTGATCAATTGTTCTGGAGCGATTATAACCTCAAGCCTCACAACTGGGAAATGACAAAAATCGGGCAGGCAGCATGGCTATGTGGGTCATTCCCATTAGGATGTATTGTCGCCATATAGAGTATGGTCGTATTTGTTCTTCTTTCATTTCTGTATCTTCGGATAACGGTTATGTGGGCCTAACCGTAGGTGGTAATATATTCGATACACTCAAGAGAAATGAGTGGTTAGTCATGTGTGGGTCGGGTTGCAAGATGTTCTTGTTGAACCCCAGTGTATCCCCTCTAGAGTACACTGATCGGGAGGTGGTCCCATACCTTGTCATAGTTGGAATCCAATCTCCAATAAAAGCTCTGTGGTTTTTGATTTTATACTATGTATGTGGAGCATGAGATGCAAGCGTTCTGCTATTTGATTATTTATTTGATTAGACATTATTATAATATCACTGGATTTTGATATCAAAAATGGTTTGGTTGTAGTAAGGTAAAAACTATCCATGTTTATGTGCAGGCTGGTCTTACTATTACCTTTTTGTTTCAAAAGGATTTTCAAAGTTAAACGATATGGTTAGAATTTACTCACACCATTCCCATGACTGACCCAGAGTTTATTTTATTTATGTTTTCCTAAACTCTTGGGTGCCCAAATTTGTATGGGCAGTCAATTGTTCAGGCTTTGTAGATTCACTTGGAGGAGCTCAAAGTAGGAAGCTTCACTTCTGATATGGTATGTATATACAAATTCAGATTTGTATTTCAAAGTGGTATATAATATATTTTATTTGCTCCGCTGTGAGATTCGTGTTTACTCTGATTATGTTCAGCTGAGTTCTTCTTCTTCTTTTATTCTATTAGTTCTATCTTTTCTATCTCATCCTCTAATTTCTTTCTATTAATGATCTGAACTTTCATGCACTTTGAATTGAATGTGTAGGATATTTGTCAGCTCAAATCGGTACGGATTTTTGGGCCACTACAGTTGGTATCAGAGCTGAAGGTTAAGTGATTACCTTGGCTCTATGACGTAACTCAGTAGAGATAGGGTTAACAACACCCTAGATTGAGTTTGATTTATATATGTATGAGCGTGTATTTGTACATCAATATAAAAACTGTTTTATATTGTGTTGATTGATCTGCGGTGTGGTATATAAATTCGAGATCGACGCGTTTAGCTGACGTGGTCGATAGGGATTTATAAACGCTTGGACAGTGAATTTCAACATAATATTGTTTTGAAAGAGGGTAAATGAAATATTTTTATTTGAAATATATTTTGATACACAAAGAAGTATATATATTGAGATTATTATAGTATACTAGATGTGTTGATCGTTATTATGATCAAATAAGATTTATAATTGAGTTGGTTATATAAATAACCAATTGAAATATTATATAAGCATAATATGCATAATCAGATGAACTGAATCGGAATTTAAAACAAGAATTGAAATAAAACTCTAGAAACTTGGAAAAGAGTTGGAAATAATTTTTGGATTAAATATATAGGAATTTTAAAATCCTGGGAGATTTGAAACTATTTTCCAAGTGTTGCGAAAGATATTTTGAAGTAAAATTCAAAATGGAAGTGTTTTAAAATGAATTTTGAAAGTGATATAGTATTGAACTCACTTCGATCACTGGAAAATAATTCTGATGATGACGGCTGCATCATCAGTATAATTTTCGAGTTTCCAAGTGATGGATTACTACCAAAAGATTTTGTTTTTGAAATGTTTTAATAAAAAGAGTTGTTAAAAATTCAAATGTTTTGAATTTCTATTATTATATGTAAATATATATTATTTCAAACTGATTTGAAATAAATCCCAGAAATTTGAATTCTGAAATAAAGATTTAACTTATGGAGTTAAAATGGTAAAAGTTGAACTTCAACTAAGATAAACAAAATTGGACTGAATTTGGAACGATCCAGAATGGAAATTGTAAAAGCGAAATATTGGAGATTCGAGCTATTAAAATGAATTCATTCGTGGAGAATAAGAATCAAATTTCGAATTTAGAGATGAAGATAACTGATTTGAGAAATAAACCAGTAAATGGAATTTCATAATAGAACTTAACAAGGTTAAGAATTGAGAATGGAATTGGCGTTGAAATAGAAATTGGCTTAGTAAAAGCGAAGGATTAGTTTGAGAATGGATTGATGGGAGATCAACCAAAGATGCTTGGATATATGTTAAAGTGATAGCAAATGGCAGAGATAGAGTTAAATGCCAACAAAAAAGTATAAGTTTACCTTCGAGTATGAGATTTATGAGCTATTTTTGGAAAGTCGTTTGGCTGTTTTATTTTCTTTTAGATAGGAGAAGGCTTAGAGAGGCGAGTTGCAGTTTCACCAATTGAGCCGTGCAAAGGAGACGCTGGCGAAATTTTTCAAAAATTTTAAAAAGTCAAAGAATTTTTAAGGAAATTTTTGATAATTGGGAATCGACTTGTCGATCGTATAAGAGATTAGAAAACCCGTTTGGTCAAACAAGTTGATAATGTAATTTAAAAATCAAATTGGAATAGATGTGGGAATATACAGGATGACATACAAGTTAAGGATAAGTATGCGATAATAGATTGTCCAAAATTGATGGACATATCGTTTGGGTGAAAAATAAAAGGGTCGGGTATTGATACAAGGATAAAAGATTTGACGCAAGGATTGAGTTATGGGGATGTGAAGTATGAAATTTCAACCAAGAATATTGTTGTTAGAATTAGAGCATCTTCACTTCTTAGCAGTTTCAAGGACGAAATTATTTTAAGGGGGAAGGAATGTAACATCTCACATTTTTATCGAATTGTATATGAATATTTAAATCAGTTTAAATATTGAATTCGTAATATAAGTGGATTTATATATTAATTAAAATGAAGTTAAACATATAAAAATATATATTAAATATAATCGAGCCCGTAATATCGCGGCAGTTCAAAATTTAATGACATCAACTGAGTGTACATGATTCGTTATTAGTCGGATTTCTTCGAAACAAGAAACGTTGAAATCCGTTGAACTGTATTTTTCTAATGGAAGTGAAAAATGGAACTTTCGCATTATAGATTGTGTGATATATCCAAATTAAATATTTAGAAAAATAGCGGCATATTCGTTTATGGCCATAACGGTTATTTAAATATATTTAGATATCGGATTCGAATTTGGACAAGATTCTTTTGAGACGTAGTTATAATTTAATTTTTAGAATTTTACTGCACTTTTTAATTAATTAAATACACAACTTTTTATTTGGAGTATTTTGCACCCTGTATCAGTATTTAGGGGTTTCAAAATATGAGTTAAGCTACCGGTATTATTATATTTTTGGGATCGTGACACCTCACTGGACACAACTGTATTCTTATATTTACCCATAACGGCCCAACGTGAATGTAATTTTCGTAACACGATACACATACATTTTAGAACACATAAATCAAACATTAGACCGGCAAGGTAAAACATGACATGAAATAATTTATAATGCTAAGCTAGTGAGGTAAAATGTTGGCAAGCAAATAGGTTACGTGAGGCCTTCTCTGTATAATATGAAATCACGTTAAGGACTTTAATACCATATAAAATCCTAATTTAAAACCCCTAAGTCAAATCCCAGCTACTTCACATCACCTGCTATCAAAGCTGGAAAACCATATTTCGAAACATGAAGTGATATATATGCAAACTATCCTCAAGTCCTTAGTTTGGCCACATTAAAATTTCCCATTTATTGACAGTCAGCTTATAACGTGACTGTCACTACCCATGTACTAAAGGAGCGTGGGAAAGTGTATAAAAATATACATCATTGTCTTCCTTCATCAGTAAGTTTTGGTACTGTAGTACCTACTCCCTACTGCCTTTCTTTTCTCTACTACCGTGTATAATCAAATCTCTTCAAATCACCAACAGCTACATATTGGAAATTAAAACTACCCTAAAACCAACCGCATGACTATGCTGTACTTTTACTTTACTTAAAGGCTAAGGCTCTTTAGTTGTAAATATTATAAACCATTTCCTTCATCCTTAAGTAACAAACGTACCACCTAGTTGAAATTTTAGATAAGCTATTTGTGCCTACATGTACCCCTACGAATTATATTACTTCATCATGAAGGCTTAGACAATAAATAAATACACAGGCACGCTTATTTCCTGTTTCTTGGAATGGTTTGCGATTCGAATACATCCCATTTCTTTTAGAAAATTAAAACAAATTTATTTTTCAATGCTTGGACTGAAAGGTGAAGGGTTTTCGGTGATCTCACTGTAGCAGTAAGAAATGGTGAACAACGCATTTAAGTTGAGGCCGACGAGTTTAGTGTTGAGGATGGAAAACATGGTTGTGGTGAATACAAAGTATGCCGGAAGTGTGGACACGTAAATGGGAGTGGGCAAGGCGTCAGTACATGGGAGGTTTGCTCGACACTATGGAGGAAGGCTCGAGCGAAAGGGGTTGTTTGGTACTCTGGTTTTGTCGAGGGTTTTTTATAGTAGGACAAGGAGAGTTAACTAAGAGAAAGAAAGCACTGCAACTTTAAATGATTGAGGGGGCGCAGGAGGATTGCGTGTGTGTTGTTTTACTAAAGGCACGGTGTTGAACTGAAATCGAGCGAAGCATGGGGAGACGGTTTGAGGACTTGAAGTAATGAAGTGGTTGAGTCGTTTACGGGTGCAGGCTATTTCAACGATGAGGGAAGGAAATGTGTATGGAGCAGGTAGTATTTTCGCATGGGGTCCAAAGGTTTGATGGGGCCATTCTTCTCATCATCATGAAATAATGAAAACGCAAACTGTATGAAGCAAATTATGTAGTGTTGCATGATGGAATAGGGACGGTTACTTCAGATCCGGCATGCTAAAAACATTTTGTGAAGTGAGGGGGCTGAGTAAATGGGGTTGCCGAGATTTATAGCAATGAAGATAATGGAGGAACTAAATGGATAAGAGGCGCTATTGTTGATAATGGACTGCCGAGGCGGTTTCGTTTAGTCGAACTGAACTGAGTAGCTCATTGGGTATTGTGGCAAGTAAAGGTGGTGTTATGTGGACCTGTTAGTTGGCATTGGGGAGCTCGGTAGCGGCACGCCGGCGGTAGCAAGGACGGGTGGTCCGGTTACTGGATGGGAATGATGTGAAATTATCGGTGACGTGCTGAAGGAAAGTGAACAGTAAAGAAGCAGTTAATCACGATGAGGAAGGGATATGCGAAGTGAACGCAACCGAATCTGTTAGAATTAAAATGGCAAGATCTACATAGTGAAATTGATTTTGTAAAGAACGGAGCAACTAGAACTTCATGATATAACCAACTGACGCAAATCGTGATTTAACGGTTAACGCGCGAAGGTGAGTAAATTCACTAACTCTGATCTATTTTAAAATATTATAATATTGGTTGTATGCTGTGTGATGGTCGTTTAGGTAAATTACAGTTAAATTGGTTGAATAATATATATATATATATATATATCATTGCATATACACACACTATTAGTTGGGTAACAATTCTATTGATTACAATATTCCATATTATGGAATTTATGTTAATTGTTTTGACTAACATCTGTGGATGCAGGAAACCGGTTGGAGGAATCCAACCGGATTCCTTGATATTTATCTGAATTGGTTGTTTTATATTGCACTGTTTGAACCCAAATGACAATAAACCCTGAGTGGATATTGATGTTGAGTGGGAACTCAACGTTATTTTGATTTAAATCAAATAAACGATATTAATTAAGAAAGTGGCAGCACCGACCGTAAACCCATCTTTTTGTTAAGAAGTTGATTGGCCGTCAGGCAAACCAACAAAGTTAATTATAAAAATTATATTTTTATAATTAAAGCGAAATTTTAAATTATAATAGAAGTTCTATTATAAACTAGTATTTATAGTTCGTTTTTATGAAGTAAATATAAAAGATTATTTTGTTAAACAGTTATGAAGCTGTAATTATCCAGCAAGTAAATAAATTTGGATAATTATTTTAAAGAAAAAGTTAAGAAATATTATTAGATTAGTTATATTAATCTAAAAGTAAGAAGTAATTAAAATCTGTTAACAAATTAACTGAGTGCTTGAAGTTGATTAAATCAACTGTCTATTGGAAATTGATTACTAGATTAATTGGTCATCAATTAATCTAATGATAATAACTTAGAAATAAACTAATCAAAATTAATACGATTTCGTATTAATTAACTTTTTAGTTAATAAAGTTTAAATGATTATTGAATAAGTAGAATCGGCCATTGTTTAACAAAGTAAGCAACCAATCTAGTTAAATTAATAATGAAGTAAATCGTTTTACTTAAGTTATGGTGAAGTTAATTTCTATTAGTTATTTTAATTCAAATAATTGTTCTTAAATGGAATTCATTTAAGATAATATTGAGTTGGTATGAGATGTTTACCTGAATTAGATGAAATGATTCGAATGGAAAGAAAATGTCATAAGACAAAGAGCACTAATGATTTTTGATAAAAGAAGTTATAAATGGAATTGTATAAGTAAGGTGAAGAAAATAATTAATATTTAATATAAATAGCTATGAACAACCAAGTTTCAAAGTAAGGATATGGTGTTATAAAACCATATTTCAAATTAAACCAGAAAATACGATCTGATAAATATTATAAGTAATAAAGGATTAGAGTTACAGACGTATATCTATTCTAAGATAAGAACATTGTCGATCAAGGTCTGAGAGGTAAATAAAATACCCCAACTTGAACGACTTCACTATTATCGAGGGATGGTATTAGTTTGTAATGGATAGAGACGCTGAGATTAGTTATAAAGAGGAATATGGCAGCGTATGACATTAGTTATAAAAAGGGATACTGCAGCATATAGTAAGTCTTTTGTAATAACCCGGAAAATCTGAACCAGTTTAAAATTTTTATTTTGGCAATTTCAGCGAATATTGAATATTTAAAATTGATTATTTTAAATAAAATCGATGAGAAATTTATTTTGAATATAATTCGAACGTATATATTTATACGCGTCGTCGTTAGAATATAAATATTCATATATAATTATAAATAGAATTGAAAATGGCGCGGTAGTTCGATAATTCGATTTCAAACTTCAATTGAACATACCGGGTGCAAAACAATCCGGATTTTAGTGAAACCAAAAATAATAGGATCTAATTGATAATATCTTTCCAACAAATCGAAATTTCATAGCGGGAATCAAAAGATATGTCCAGTTGAAAATTCTGAATAGTCGCTATGGAATTCAGGCCCTTAAAAATAGACATTTCGCAAATGACCTCGGATTTCGACGAAACCACTTTTGTTGGATCCGCAGTGTCAAGTTATTGCTAGATTCCAAATTTCATAATTTTTCGAATCAATATGTGAGCGTGGCAAAGGAAAACGCGTTTGACCAGTTTCAGTTGATTTTAATCGACTGGAAATTGGCCATTTTTCAAACAGTCTCAGAATTCGACGAAACTAGTTTTGTTAGGACCGTATCGTCAATACGAAGCTAGAAAATATTTTTCGAGAATTTTTAGAGTTAGTATGTGACCCCGGTAATTTGAAATGTACGTTTAAAATTCAATATAATGATTTAAATGTAAATTCAACGGAAACTGTTCGAAACGATCGAATCAGCTTGCGATACATATCCCATTGTGTTCGGAATGGGGGTAATACGCTATGGACGACAGGCGTTGGGCCTCGTTTAGAGGTCGTATGAAAAAGTCAACCTTAATGGATTTAAAAATTTAAAAATAAATAAAATAATATAAACATTTACATACCCCCTCTCTTCTTTTTCTTCCCCGAATCAGATCAAATAATAAAAAAAAGAAACAGAAAGGGCGAACGACCGGGGGGGGGGCAGACCGCCGCCGCCGCGCCCTGGCGCCGACCCCCAGGGGTCCTCCGCCCCTCTTCCCCCTTCTCCTCCACCTCGAGACCTCCTCCCCTCGTTCTCCACTCCCTCCTCTTCTGAAACCCCGACCTCCGACCGCCTGCATCGACGCCGCGACCCCCTTGGCCCCATCTTCGCCTGCTGCACCCCCTAGACCCGAACCTGCACCCCCCTTGGCCCAAACCCCGACCTCCGACAGCCCAGCCGAAAACCACCGCGACTTCCTCGGCACCAGCAGCACCCGACGACTCACCCCCGAAGCCTAGATCCGTATATAAGTGAGTTTTTATATATATTTACAATTGTTTTACTTTAATTTCAGCTTTAAATGTGTTTAGAGTTATAAAAATATAATCTTTTATATTGTAGAGTTATAAAAATATAATTTTTATTATATGTAGAAGTTAAAAATATAATTTTTATCGTATGTAAAGGTTGAAAATATAATTTTCATATTATATAGATAATAAAAATGGGATCTTTATACGGTAGAAATAGAAAAGATTATATTTTTAGAAATAGAAAATATTAGATTTTTGAAATTGAAAAGCCGAAATCTTTATTTTTATAAAGGCGAAATCTTTATATTTGAAAAGGCGAAATCTTTATAGTTGAAAAGGCGAGATCTTTATATAGACGATAACGATGTAAAAATATAATTTTTATCTATATAGTATCGTGGTAAAAATAGAATTTTTATCCATATAGCGTGATTATAAAAATATGATTTTTATATATTGAATAGCGAAATAAAAATATGATTTTTAAATTGAAAGTGAATAAATAAAAATATGATTTTTATTTTAAAGACATCAAAATATAAAAATGTGTGATTTTTATATATGTAGTGGCTACGGGCAACAAAGATGACAAAAAGGCAAGAACGTTGAAGATTTCTATAAATGAAGTGCCGTGAAGTTAGGATAGCTATCGGTGAGAATTTCTCACCTTTCAATTTCTTTTTCTAGTAATACATATATATACTAGGATGCAGACGGTGTTTAGTAGCACCCGACACAATCGTCCACAGACCATGGACTTGTTGTTTTGTTGCATAGATTAGTTAGTTGATTTGATTTGAAATTGAATTGTTTGGTGAAATGAATGAATTTGATTGATGTGTGAATGGCGTGGGCCTTCACTAGACCGGGGATAAGGCTAGGCCTTGTCTCGTTTCTAGTATCGTGCCGTTATGCCGCCGAAATTTCCTAAAATAAGTTAGAAAAATAAAAATATCATTTTATTTAAAAGAATGAACTGAATAGAAATTCATATGATAAAATAAAATATTTTATCGTTAAAAATATCATTTTTAACGTGAATGTGAATAAATAAATATTCATTTACAAACCAGACGGTTTGTTTATGTACACCTATTTGAATGACATTGATTGGGACGATAAATTTTACACGTCGCCCAACTGCACAAATAAAATATGTGTTTGATTTGAAACCCCACACGGGTGTTGGGATGAAATTTGAAGTTCACTCATCCTGATTGATTAAATATGTCGATCGATTGATTGACAGGCTGTTATAAGCGTTAGATATCTATAGTTGATGCTTATACAGTGTAGTGCACTTTGGTTGATGGTTGATTATTTTTCAATGCTATTATATACATGTGTTGTATGAAAATCCATATAATTTTATATGGTGATTGATTGGGCCTCATTCCAATTTAGAAGATAAAGAATATTATAAAGTAAATGTTCATGTGTTGACTGTACTCATCCGTTGAGATTAGTCATGTGTTGAACGTAATATTTTAACAATAAAATTATATCTTTATCACTATAAAATAAAGGTTCATGTGTTGACTGTACTCATCCGTTGAGATTAGTCATGTGTTGAACGAAATAATTTAACAAAAATAGTCACACGTGGACAGTACTCATTCGTTGAGATTAGTCGTGTGTTGACAAAAATAAATATTCATTTGTTGAATAGAATAAAGGAATATATGAAGCCGTGTTGATTAGATTGACGCCATTTTGACGTGAACGATATTTATATCGATTTTATTCATTTCGAAATGAATGGAATATAAAACGATTTCGAAATGAATTAAATATAAAACGATTTCGAAATGAATTGAATATAAAACGATTTCGAAATGAATTGAATAGAAAACGATTTCAAAATGAATTGAATAGAAAACGATTTCGAAATGAATTGAATATAAAACGATTTCGAAATGAATTGAATATAAAACGATTTCGAAATGAATTGAATATAAAACGATTTCGAATTGAATTGAATAAATAATCGAATTCGAATTGAATTGAATATGTAATGAATTCGAATTGAATGGAAAACGAATTTGATTTTAATTGAATAGATAACGAATTTGAATTGAATATAAAACCAATTCGAATTGAATTGAAAACGAATTCGAATTGAATTGGAAACAAATTGAAATGAATTCAAATTGAATTGAATAGAAATGAATTTTAAAACGAATTTATAAGGAAGAATTCAATTTTGATTTGAAATGAAATGGAAGTTGAAATTGTTTTTGAAACGAAATTAAAACGATTTATAAAATTCGTTTTAAATAGAAATCGTCGAAATATATATTATATATATAACATAATGGCTTGAATAGAACGCGCCGCGCCGCGGCAGTTCGTAAATTTCGACCATTTATTTCAAACGAACATTACGGGAGATCCGACCGTCGGATTCTCCTAAAACCGGAACCGTTGGGTTCGTATCGAAAAGAGCTTTCTAACGAATATTAGAAATTTGAAATCTAACGGTGGATTAGGAGATACGTCCAAATCAAATTCGAAAAAGGTCGTTGTAAGTGCAGTTCGATGGTCGTTGATGGAAATCGACTGTACGGGCCTTGATAAAATTATTAAAAATATCAATAATTTGTGTAAAATCATAAGAAATGATTTGGGAAAATTTGGGATGAAAAACTCCATATTTGAAAAGATAGAAATAGTTTTTTATCAAAATGAACTAGTTTGAACTAAATTTAAAACCCGGTTTGTTTTTAAATAAATAAATTAGATTTAAAAAGGGGTTTTAAATAATCGGAATTCCTAATATATTTGAATTAAATTAAACTAGAATTGATTTGTGGTTTTATCGTGAACTGTGTTTTAAATAACACTAGTTCTTTAACCCGATAATAAATAGAATGTGATATTGGTTTGTCGTGAATTGTGTTTTAAATAACACTAGTGCTTTAACCCAGTAAAAGGAGTTTTAACGAATCTGCAATTAGATTGAAATGTAAATTCGTAATCTAAATTATCAAATTTAGAAAATGAGCAAGAATGGAGTATTACCAGTTTTGCTCCAAAGCGATAGTTAAATCTTTAATTAGATTTGAACGTGAAATGGTAATTAATTTTACGGATAACACTGTGGTGTTAGATATGGAGTACTACCAGTTTTGCTTCATGGGATGAATAGGTTGGGATTGGGAAATAAAATAAATATTTACTTCGGTGTGGTTCGCTAATCTCGACTAGTTTAGAAAACCATAATCTGGTTTGAAATGACATTCAAAGGAAGATTAAAGAATAAATTTAAAGAATTTATCTTTGATAAAATTAATGGGAACCTTTCCCTGAGAATATGAATTGGAATGAGGCGTATGTTGTGTTTGTTTAACATTTTTTTTTAATATACGCGGGTTGTTCGGAAAGGCCGGGTTTATACCCATTCTGAATAACCGATTCGACGATAAGTCAAAGATGAAGACGGTGGTCGAAGACCGGAAGTCTTCACATCGTTTGGATTATTACTGACGTTCCTGATTGGGCTGTACACCCAAGAGGATGGAAATAGTTGGTGGTCGTCCAGACGTACTTGGGGATGGATGGATATGCGAGGAAAGTGCCTCCGGTTTCGTTTAGACCCAGAACGAACTTGTAAATGGATTGTGTGTCTGACATTGAATTTCATTCCGTGTTGATTGATCTCTATTAAATATACATCTGTTTGGCGGCGGAGAATTTATTCTTTGGCTTAACGCCCTTCTTTGAGACGTACGAGCTCAGAGGTTGTATATCGATGGACATCAGTCGCACGGCATGAACTGCCTGTGTGGCACGTTGAGATGCAATGATCAAGGCTTCTGTTGAAAAGCAAAGTCTTGTGGTTGATGATCAAAGCACGCCTACGTGGCAGCTTTGTGTATAACGTGAATTCGCGAGCCTCACACCTCGGTATGAGTTAAAAACGGGATACGGACTGCAGGGAGAGCACGACGTTTCTTTCTAGCTTTGGTGGTGTCAGTGACTTACCAGCCCTGACATTTATATACTTTTCACCTTTGTGGTTGTTGGATGAGGCGCCTCGATTTTAGGTCTGTAAGGACCGGGAAACGTGTGTTCAGGCATAATTAATCCTCTAACGTAAGTGAGGACTGGCCCTGAAGATCCAGGGGTTGCCCAGAGTGCGTAGCCCTGGGACATTTGCTAGAGTGTCTCGAACGCGGATAGGAGCTTGCCCCTTGCCTCGACTCATGACGGAAATCCAATTTCCAATACGCGTATTTCGGCTTTATTTGTAGAGCCTAGTATGGCGACATAGTAGCATGGGATGCTATGTCGTCTATGATTTATATTTATGATTGAAATTGTTTTGACACTATACACTTATTATAGTATCAAATGATTTGTTTTAAACGTATCAAGCATGCTTTGGCTGTTATAAGGGAAAACCCTATCCTCCGGCTTGCGTTGCATTGTGTGATGGGACCTGGGTCTAATAATAGCTTCATTTTTCTTTATTCAGCATTACGCTGTTTGTTCTATGCACTGCTATCCTTTGGAGGAAACCCGTTCCGTGTTATACGGCGTGGTCCCTTGATTTACCTAACTTTAAAACCAATATTAATAACTGTTTTAGTTCTCACACCAGTCACATGACTGACCTGAAGCTTATTATTTTAACCTAAACTCTGGGTGCCCCTATTTTCCGCGTGGGCAGCTAGTAGTTTTGGTTTTGCAGATTTATATTCACAGGATCCTGGTTTACAGCTGGAATGATATCCGGAAGCTCTGTATCCGTATATCACCTTCAGTTGTGCTTTGTATTATTTTTCCGCTGCTATGTAATTTATTGTAATCTCTGATATTTAATCGAATGTAATTTATTCATTTATACTCTGTATATTCTTGTATCTTATGGAATTGTTGTAATAACAATGAAATGTTCTTCTGTTTGTGTTCTGATTTGTCCTGTTCTCAACGATCAGGGGTTTCGAACGGTCTAGATCGGTTTAACGACTGATTCGGATCGAGCGAAATTCCCGCCCGTCACATTTGGTATCAGAGCTTTGGTTTACAGAGCTCGAGAACAAGACACATTAGAACCATACAAAAGAATTCATCAGATATTGGATTAGCAATATCCAATTAGAATGACTCGTTAGAGATAGGATCAGTAGTATCCTAGAACGGGTGTGAAGAGTATATTTTTCAAATCAAAACAATTTTGTTTGAAAATTTAAATCACTTCTACGTATCTGATTATTTCTTTATTTTGAATATGGACAATCCGATATATAACGATTTTGCATATACGCGTCATGAACGTATATTCGAAGTTTTAATATATTAGATAGATATAGAATTACACTCTAGTCGCTCGGAGATGATGTTGATAATGACCATGGCATCATCAATATTTATGTTCGTGTTTCGAAGGTGTGATATCTATATATTTCCATTAGACTGGTGTGAGAACCAAAACTAATATAGCTAGAACACATTGTTGTGAATTGGCATCAAAAACTTGATTTTCTGTATATGTATCAAATTTATGAATTTGAAATGATAAATTCACTAATTGATTGATGTTTGTGTTGTTTGTTTATTTGTTTGATAATTTTGAACCATTTAGCCTAATTGAATCAAATATTGTATTGTATTGAAAGTTGGTCGCATTTGCATGCATATACATATACTTACATTGAACAGGTCATAGCAAGGAGGCTAGAGCTGAAGAATAAAATTTGTTTGCCCGACAAATAGGTACATGTTTACTATATAATTTACTGTTTTGTTTGGGTGATGATGATTTTATGAGCCTATTGGCTAGCCGCTTGGCTTTTTCTTTTTCTTTTTGAGATCAGAAGGCCTATATGGCAATTTCGGGATTTTCCCGTGGCTCCCGGTGCAGGGGAGGTTATGGCGAAATTTTTCGAAAATTTAGGGTGTTAGCCAAAATTTTTGAAAATTTGAAAATTCTCAGAAACTGAAAAGTTGGAGAATGGAAGCCAGATCGAACGTAGAGTTGATTAATCAAACCGCTTTCGACTTTGTTCCTTTTCGGGGACGAAAAGTTTTAAGTGGGGGAGATTGTAATAACGCGGAAAATCTGAACCAGTTTAAAATTTTTATTTTGGCAATTTCAGCGAATATTGAATATTTAAAATAGATTATTTTAAATAAAATCGACGAGAAATTTATTTTGAATATAATTCGAACGTATATATTTATACGCGTCGTCATTAGAATATAAATATTCATATATAATTATAAATAGAATTGAAAATGGCGCGGTAGTTCGATAATTCGATTTCAAACTTCAATTGAACATATCGGGTGCAAAACAATATGGATTTTAGTGAAACCAAAAACAATAGGATCTAATTGATAATATCTTTCCAACGAATCCAACAAATCGAAATTTCATAGCGGGAATCAAAAGATATGTCCAGATGAAAATTCTGAATAGTCGCTATGGAATTCATGCCCTTAAAAATAGACATTTCGCAAATGACCTCGGATTTCGACGAAACCACTTTTGTTGGATCCGCAGTGTCAAGTTATTGCTAGATTCCAAATTTCATAAATTTTCGAATCAATATGTGAGCGTGGCAAAGGAATACGCGTTTGACCAGTTTCAGTTGATTTTAATCGACTGGAAATTGGCCATTTTTCAAACAGTCTCAGAATTCGATGAAACTAGTTTTGTTAGGACCGTATCGTCAATACGAAGCTAGAAAATATTTTTCGAGAATTTTTAGAGTTAGTATGTGACCCCGGTAATTTGAAATGTACGTTTAAAATTCAATATAATGATTTAAATGTAAATTCAACGGAAACTATTCGAAACGATCGAATCAGCTTGCGATACATATCCCGTTGTGTTTGGAATGGGGGTAATACGCTATGGACAACAGGCGGTGGGCCTCGTTTAGAGGTTGTATGAAAAAGTCAACCTTAATGGATTTAAAAATTTAAAAATAAATAAAATAATATAAACATTTACATAACCCCCTCTCTTCTTTTTCTTCCCCGAATCAGATCAAATAAAAAAAAGAAAAAAAAAACAGAAAGGGCGAACGACGGGGGAGGGGGGGCAGACCGCCGCTGCCGCTGCCACCAGGGCCGCCGCGCCCTGGCGCCGACCCCCAGGGGTCCTCCGCCCCTCTTCCCCCTTCTCCTCCACCTCGAGACCTCCTCCCCTCGTTCTCCACTCCCTCCTCTTCTGAAACCCCGACCTCCGACCGCCTGCATCGACGCCGCGACCCCCCCGGCCCCATCTTCGCCTGCTGCACCCCCCTAGACCCGAACCCGCACCCCCCTTGGCCCAAACCCCGACCTCCGACAGCCCAGCCGACCACCACCGCGACTTCCTCGACACCAGCAGCACCCGACGACTCACCCCCGAAGCCTAGATCTGTAAATAAGTGAGTTTTTATATATATTTACAATTGTTTTACTTTAATTTCAGCTTTAAATGTGTTTAGAGTTATAAAAATATAATCTTTTATATTGTAGAGTTATAAAAATATAATTTTTATTATATGTAGAAGTTAAAAATATAATTTTTATCGTATGTAAAGGTTGAAAATATAATTTTCATATTATGTAGATAATAAAAATGGGATCTTTATACGGTAGAAATAGAAAAGATTAGATTTTTAGAAATAGAAAATATTAGATTTTTGAAATTGAAAAGGCGAAATCTTTATTTTTATAAAGGCGAAATCTTTATATTTGAAAAGGCGAAATCTTTATAGTTGAAAAGGCGAGATCTTTATATAGACGATAACGATGTAAAAATATAATTTTTATCTATATAGTATCGTGGTAAAAATAGAATTTTTATCCATATAGCGTGATTATAAAAATATGATTTTTATATATTAAATAGCGAAATAAAAATATGATTTTTAAATTGAAAGTGAATAAATAAAAATATGATTTTTATTTTAAAGACATCAAAATATAAAAATGTGTGATTTTTATATATGTAGTGGCTACGGGCAACAAAGATGACAAAAAGGCAAGAACGTTGAAGATTTCTATCAATGAAGTGCCGTGAAGTTAGGATAGCTATCGGTGAGAATTTCTCACCTTTCAATTTCTTTTTCTAGTAATACATGTATATACTAGGATGCAGACGGTGTTTAGTAGCACCCGACACAATCGTCCACAGACCATGGACTTGTTTGTTTGGTTGCATAGATTAGTTAGATGATTTGATTTGAAATTGAATTGTTTGGTGAAATGAATGGATTTGATTGATGTGTGAATGGCGTGGGCCTTCACTAGACCGGGGATAAGGCTAGGCCTCGTCCCGTTTCTAGTATCGTGCCATTATGCCGCCGAAATTTCCTAAAATAAGTTAGAAAAATAAAAATATCATTTTATTTAAAGGAATGAACTGAATAGAAATTCATATGATAAAATAAAATATTTTATCGTTAAAAATATCATTTTTAACGTGAATGTGAATAAATAAATATTCATTTACAAACCAGACGGTTTGTTTATGTACACCTATTTGAATGACATTGATTGGGACGATAAATTTTACACGTCGCCCAACTGCACAAATAAAATATGTGTTTGATTTGAAACCCCACACGGGTGTTGGGATGAAATGTGAAGTTCACTCATCCTGATTGATTAAATATGTCGATCGATTGATTGACAGGCTGTTATAAGCGTTAGATATCTATAGTTGATGCTTATACAGTGTAGTGCACTTTGGTTGATGGTTGATTTTTTTTTCAATGCTATTATATACATGTGTTGTATGAAAATCCATATAATTTTATATGGTGATTGATTGGGCCTCATTCCAATTTAGAAGATAAAGAATATTATAAAGTAAATGTTCATGTGTTGACTGTACTCATCCGTTGAGATTAGTCATGTGTTGAACGTAATATTTTAACAATAAAATTATATCTTTATCACTATAAAATAAAGGTTCATGTGTTGACTGTACTCATCCGTTGAGATTAGTCATGTGTTGAATGAAATAATTTAACAAAAATAGTCACACGTGGACAGTACTCATTCGTTGAGATTAGTCGTGTGTTAACAAAAATAAATATTCATTTGTTGAATAGAATAAAGGAATATATGAAGCCGTGTTGATTAGATTGACGCCATTTTGACGTGAATGATATTTATATCGATTTTATTCATTTCGAAATGAATTGAATATAAAATGATTTCGAAATGAATTGAATATAAAACGATTTCGAAATGAATTGAATAGAAAACGATTTCGAAATGAATTGAATAGAAAACGATTTCGAAATGAATTGAATAGAAAACGATTTCGAAATGAATTGAATATAAAACGATTTCGAAATGAATTGAATATAAAACGCTTTCGAATTGAATTGAATAAATAATCGAATTCGAATTGAATTGAATATGTAATGAATTCGAATTGAATGGAAAACGAATTTGATTTTAATTGAATAGATAACGAATTTGAATTGAATATAAAACCAATTCGAATTGAATTGAAAACGAATTCGAATTGAATTGGAAACAAATTGAAATGAATTCAAATTGAATTGAATAGAAATGAATTTTAAAACGAATTTATAAGGAAGAATTCAATTTTTATTTGAAATGAAATGGAAGTTGAAATTGTTTTTGAAACGAAATTAAAACGATTTATAAAATTCGTTTTAAATAGAAATCGTCGAAATATATATTATATATATAATATAATGGCCTGAATAGAACGCGCCGCGCCAGCGGCAGTTCGTAAATTTTGACCATTTATTTCAAACGAACATTACGGGAGATCCGACCGTCGGATTCTCCTAAAACCAGAACCGTTGGGTTCGTATCGAAAAGAGCTTTCTAACGAATATTAGAAATTTGAAATCTAACGGTTGGATTTGGAGATACGTCCAAATCAAATTCGAAAAAGGTCGTTGTAAGTGCAGTTCGATGGCCGTTGATGGAAATCGACTGTATGGGCCTTGATAAAAGTATTAAAAATATCAATAATTTGTGTAAAATCATAAGAAATGATTTGGGAAAATTTGGGATGAAAAACTCCATATTTGAAAAGATAAAAATAGATTTTATCAAAATGAACTAGTTTGAACTAAATTTAAAACCCGGTTTGTTTTTAAATAAATAAATTAGATTTAAAAAGGGGTTTTAAATAATCGGAATTCCTAATATATTTGAATTAAATTAAACTAGAATTGATTTGTGGGTTTATCGTGAACTGTGTTTTAAATAACACTAGTTCTTTAACCCGATAATAAATAGAATGTGATATGGGTTTGTCGTGAACTGTGTTTTAAATAACACTAGTTCTTTAACCCAGTAAAAGGAGTTTTAACGAATCTGCAATTAGATTGAAATGTAAATTCATAATCTAAATTATCAAATTTAGAAAATGAGCGAGAATGGAGTATTACCAGTTTTGCTCCAAAGCGATAGTTAAATCTTTAATTAGATTTGAACGTTAAATGGTAATTAATTTTACCGATAACACCGTGGTGTTAGATATGGAGTACTACCAGTTTTGCTTCATGTGATGAATAGGTTGGGATTAGGAAATAAAATAAATAATTACTTCGGTGTGGTTCGCTAATCTCGACTAGTTTAGAAAACCATAATCTGGTTTGAAATGACATCCAAAGGAAGATTAAAGAATAAATTTAAAGAATTTATCTTTGATAAAATTAATGGGAACCTTTCCCTGAGAATATGAATTGGAATGAGGCGTATGTTGTGTTTGTTTAACATTTGTTTTTAATAAACGCGGGTTGTTCGGAAAGGCCGGGTTTATACCCATTCTGAATAACCGATTCGACGATAAGTCAAAGATGAAGACGGTGGTCGAAGACCGGAAGTCTTCACATCGTTTGGATTATTACTGACGATCCTAATTGGGCTGTACACCCAAGAGGATGGAAATAGTTGGTGGTCGTCCAGACGTACTTGGGGATGGATGGATATGCGAGGAAAGTGCCTCCGGTTTCGTTCAGACCCAGAACGAACTTGTAAATGGATTGTGTGTCTGACATTGGATTTCATTCTGTGTTGATTGATCTCTATTAAATATACATCTGTTTGGCGGCGGAGAATTTATTCTTTGGCTTAACGCCCTTCTCTGAGACGTACGAGCTCAGAGGTTGTATATCGATGGACATCAGTCGCACGGCATGAACTGCCTGTGTGGCACGCTGAGATGCAATGATCAAGGCTTCTGTTGAAAAGCAAAGTCTTGTGGTTGATGATCAAAGCACGCCTATGTGGCAGCTTTGTGTATAACGTGAATTCGCGAGCCTCACACCTCGGTATGAGTTAAAAACGGGATACGGACTGCAGGGAGAGCACGACGTTTCTTTCTAGCTTTGGTGGTGTCAGTGACTTACCAGCCCTGACATTTATATACTTTTCACCTTTGTGGTTGTTGGATGAGGCGCCTCGATTTTAGGTCTGTAAGGACCGGGAAACGTGTGTTCAGGCATAATTAATCCTCTAACGTAAGTGAGGACCGGCCCTGAAGATCCAGGGGTTGCCCAGAGTGCGTAGCCCTGGGACATTTGCTAGAGTGTCTCGAACGCGGAGAGGAGCTTGCCCCTTGCCTCGACTCATGACGAAAATCCAATTTCCAATAAGCGTATTTCGGCTTTATTTGTAGAGCCTAGTATGACGACATAGTAGCATGGGATGCTATGCCGTCTATGATTTATATTTATGATTGAAATTGTTTTGACACTATACACTTATTATAGTATCAAATGATTTGTTTTAAACGTATCAAGCATGCTTTGGCTGTTATAAGGGAAAACCCTATCCTCCGGCTTGCGTTGCATTGTGTGATGGGACCTGGGTCTTATAATAGCTTCATTTTTCTTTATTTAGCATTGCGCTGTTTGTTCTATGCACTGGTATCCTTGGGAGGAAACTCGTTCCGTGTTATACGGCGTGGTCCCTTGATTTACCTAACTTTAAAACCAATATTAATAACTGTTTTAGTTCTCACACCAGTCACATGACTGACCTGGAGCTTATTGTTTTAACCTAAACTCTGGGTGCCCCAATTTTTCGCGCGGGCAGCTAGTAGTTTTGGTTTTGCAGATTTATATTCACAGGATCCTGGTTTACAGCTGGAATGATATCCGGAAGCTCTGTATCCGTATATCACCTTCAGTTGTGCTTTGTATTATTTTTCCGCTGCTATGTAATTTATTGTAATCTCTGATATTTAATCGAATGTAATTTATTCATTTATACTCTGTATATTCTTGTATCTGATGGAATTGTTGTAATAATAATGAAATGTTCTTCTGTTTGTGTTCTGATTTGTCCTGTTCTCAACGATCAGGGGTTTCGAACGGTCTAGATCGGTTTAACGACTGATTCAGATCGAGAGAAATTCCCGGCCGTCACATCTTTGAACTATAGCAATAAAATAACGTTGTTGACTTGACTTGAGCGTGACTGTTATGTCGAGATTAGTTATAAAGGAGATAGCGCAATGCATTGTGAGTTTTGAACTGTAACGATAAATTAACGTTGTTGACCAAGCTTAAGCGTGATTTTTATATATAACACTATTAGGAATTGGAACTATAATCCGACGATGTCGAATGTATTAAAGTAAATTATTTTTAGGAGTTATAATCTGATAGGATAAGTTAATATTTAGTTTTGAACCAATAGATTAGAATAAGGATATGTAATCAATATTTAGTTATAAACTTGATATTGATTTAGCAAGAAGTCAACTTAGAAACAGAGTTTTTAAACTGGAATGGGAATATAACATTATGAAAGAGTTTTCGATAAACAAGATAAGGGTATTTATTACTTGAATAACGAGTTATTTGATAAAGGGGTTCATATTTCTATAATAGGGATGATATTCACATTTAAAGTGAATAATGTTTTCAAAGTGAATGTTTGGTAGATTAAAATGTTTATAATGAAATGGGAAATATATCTCTAATATATATAGGGTATATTATCCAAGTGTAGAAAATAAAGAATGAGAAAAGAATGGAAATATTTCGAACATTAATAACATATATTTTCTAGAACATGGGAGGATAAGAGTCTATAATAACTGGGAATGTTTTCCAAGAAATGTGAAAGGCTAAATGGGTTTTGGAAAATATCTGGGAAGATATGGAAAATTGGGAAAGTAATGTAAAAAAAGGGGGCCAGTGATTTGGTTGATGCTTAGTGTAAATTTAAATGGATGTTTGTTTTACTTCGATAGTTAAATAACCGACTATCGAAGTGTTTTGACCATCATTGTCGATACGGAGAGACTGGTTGGATATATTATCCAAAATCCACTACGTATAGGCATAGGCGCTGTGAATTTGAATATGCTGAAGACAATTGAAGACGGAGTGAAATGCAAGGGTCGTTCTGTTCCAGAATGGTGTTTTCTGTTTGTCCAGTCCCAGGACAACTTGTATGGACGAGTATCTGACAGGGTATACCTAACAAATCTTGTATGATTGATCTCTTAAAGGTATTACAGATGGTGGAGGAGGAATTCGTTCCTCTTAGCTTTTTATACCCGTGATATTTTTGGAAATCGATTAGTGAACTGACGGGTTTGACGATGTAACATTCAAAGTGAATGGTGATCAAATGTTCTGAAGCAATTATAAGCTCAAGCCTCACAACCAGGAAATGACAAAAATCGGGCAGGCAGCATGGCTATGTGGGTCATTCCCACTAGGATGTATTGTCACCATCTAGAGAAAATTCGTATTTGTTCTTCTTTCGTTTCTGTATCTTTGGATAACGGTTATGTGGGCCCAACCGTAAGTGGCAATATATTCGATACACTCAAGAGAAATGAGTGGTCGGTCATGTGTGGGTCGGGTTGCAAGATGTTCTTGTTGAACCCTAGTGTATCCTCTCTAGAGTACACTGATCGGGAGATGGTCCCATACCTTGTCATAGTTGGAATCCAATCTCCAATAAGAGCCCTGCGGTTTTTGATTTTATACAATGTATGTGGAGCGTGAGATGCAAGCATTTTGCTATTTGATTATTTACTTGATTAGACATTATTATAATATCACTGGATTTTGATATCAAAAATGGTTTGGTTATATTAAGGTAAAAACCATCCATGTTTATGTGTGGGCTGGTCTTACTATTACCTTTTTGTTTCAAAGGGATTTTCAAAGTTAAACGATATGATTGGAATTTACTCACACCAGTCCCATGACTGACCCAGAGTTTATTTTGTTTGTGTTTTCCCTAAACTCTTGGGTGCCCAAATTTGTACGGGCAGTCAAGTGCTCAGGCTTTGCAGATTCACTTGGAGGAGCTCAAAGCAGGAAGCTTCACTGCTAGCTATTAGAGATTATTTCCACTGTGATGCATATGAGTTATATTCTGATATGGTATGTATATACAAATTCAGATTTGTATTTCAATGTGGTATATAATATATTTTATTTGTTCCGCTGTGAGATTCGTTTTTACTCTAATTATGTTCAGCTGTGTTCTTCTTCTTCTATTCTATTAGTTCTATCTTTTCTACCTCATCCTCTAATTTCTTTCTATTAATGATCTGAACTTTCATGCACTTTGAATTGAATGTGTAGGATATTAGTCAGCTCAAATCGATATGGATTTTCGTGCCATTGCACAACAATTATCAATATGATACAAAGACAGCTTGGCTTGTAATAAGGCATATTGCATATACACTAAGCCATTTAAATTATCCTCAAACGTAAATCCTACTTGGGATCTAAACTCCCCCTATAAACTTCCTTAATCAAGGCATTTTTAAAGCAACAAATTTCGAAGAGTTATTTATATTCAATTTTAAGGGGCAATCAAGAAATCAAAGAATCATGCCCAAAAAAATGTATTATATCCCGAATTGGTAATCAAATTAAAACCTAAGTTAAAAAAGTCAAAACATTTCAAAATGGAATTCTAAAAAGAAGTCGGTCTATTAATCCAAATATAATTAGTATCAAATATAATTTCACCCCCATCATAACTATTTTTAGACACTATTTTTAGACACTATTTTCTTCTAAACCACTGACACTTCTGGATTCCTAAATTTCCACAACCATTTAGCTAATAAAGAAGAACAAAAATTATGTAAATTAATAATCCCAAGTCCACCATCCTTCTTTGATCTACAAATAACTTCCCAATTAACCAAACACTTGTATCCAGTACAAATGTTTTCCACGCTCCAAAGGAAATTACGCCTAATCCTGTCAATCTTATTAATCACCCAATTAGGAAGACGATGCATAGCCATCCAATATCTTGGAAAAGCGGATAAAAAAGAGTTAACAAGAACTAGTCTACCCACTTTTGATAAAAATTTGTTATCCCAACTAGAGGGTCTATTATTAATTTTATCAGTAATAATCAACCAATCATCATGCTTGAGTTTAGAAGGCCTAATCTTAAAACCCAAGTATTCAAAAGGAAAACTAATAATAGAACAATTCAAAGTATTAACAACTTGATTCTCAACATTATCGAAATCATTTAGGACCATAACCAAACTCTTATCAAAATTAATTCTGAGACCAGAAAGCATCTCAAAACAATAAAGAATACATTTTAAGGCAATAATATGTTTGGGTAAATGAGAGGAAAATGAAAAAGCATCGTCAGTAAATTGAAGAATATATAATTCAATATTACATTTCAAGGCAATAATATGTTTGGGTAAATGAGAGGAAAATGAAAAAGCTTCGTCAGTAAATTGAAGAATATATAATTCAATACTAAATACCCCATTACCTACAAAACCTGAACTCCATTCCCCTCTGCTCTATTAATAATTTTGGTGAATACATCAACGACGAGATTAAACAAAAGAGGCGATAAAGGATCACCTTGTCTAAGCCCCTTCTTAGACTGGATTTTTCCCCTACAACCCTATTAACTACTATATTAGAACATCCAGATTTAACTAATATAATGATCCAATTAATCCACCTTATATTTAACCCACTAGCTAATAATAACTCACAAACTAAATCCCAATCTACCGAATCAAAATCTTTTTCAAAATCGATTTTCAAAATTACGCACGAAAAAATGTTTTTACAGCACAATTAATATGGTCTTAGACAGGAGCTATACCATCCACTATGTTCCTACCCTTTATAAATGCAGTCCGAGAACAATCAATAAGAACATTCATCTCTGGACTAAGTATATTAGCTAATACCTCAGTAATGATCTTAACAGAGCAATTGGTTAAGGAAATAAGTCTAAAATCTTTTAATTTATTAGCACCTAATTTCTTTTGAATAAGAATAATATTTGTAAAGTTAAATCTCCCAATCTGTAAATTCCCATTATAAAAATCATTAAATAAGTTTATAATATCATATTTCAAAACATCACAAAAATGTTTATAAAAAAGAATAGAAAAACCATCCAGACTAGGAGCTTTATCACTAGGCATTATTAATAGCCTTCCAAATCTCATGTTCGGAGAACGATCCGTCTAAATCTAATAAATAAATCCTTGAATTGGAAGGATAAATATCATTCCATATAACATTAATCCTCCTTTTTATTTTAGATTCAAAAATATGCCTATAATAGTTCGCAAAGCTTCATTTAAGTCTTTTTGAGCAATCAATTCTATGTCACCAACAAAAATAGAATGAATAAAATTGTTATGCCTTCTCTTATTAGCCACACTATGAAAAAACTTCGTATTATTATCACCCTATTTAATCCATTGAATACGATCCCTTTGTTTCCACATGACCTCCTCTTCCTCTAGAATCAACTTAAGGTCATTCTTAAGACAACAAAGTTTACCACGCTCATTAGGGCTAAGTTGCCTATTCTCACTAACCTTATCTAAACCAAACATCTCACACATAATATTATCTTTCCTAATTCTAAAACTACAAAATACATACTTATTCCATCATTTAAGAAAAAAAATCCAAGTTTACCTAGCTTCGGAACAAAAATCTTAGAAAATTACTATCATACATTTTATTAAAAAAAAAGAATTCCATTAAAAAGAAATGAAATTAGAAAAATAAGAATCTAAGAGCCACACTTTCTTAAATTTAAAGCTATTGCTAAAGGAGAAACTTGTCTTACTTGAAAGAATAATAGGACAATGATCCGAATATAAAAAGGCAAACCCTTTACTTTACATGAAGAGAACCTATCCTCAATCTCATTACTTATGAAAAATTTATCTAATTGGGCAAAAGATGGAACATCTTTAACATTAGACCAAGTAAACGGTCTATTATTCGTTGGTATTTCAATCAAATTATTATCCAAAACAAATTCTTTAAACTCCTCTATATCAGAGAAATCACCTTCACGAGGTGATCTCTCCCCTAAAAACCTAGTAACATTAAATCACCGCCCACAATCCATTGATCTGGGACAAGATCTCTGACATATGTACATTCACCCCACAAAATTCTCCTCTCAATTTTTGCATGAGGACCATATACATTAGTAATAAAAAAAATAGTATTATCAACAAGGGAGGATAATATAACATGAAGGGAATACTTCTTAGGAATATCTTGAAGAAGCCTAAATTGGTTTTCCTGCCAACCAATCAACAATCCCCTTTTGCTACCAATAGCAAGTAGATATGCCCAATTACAGAAATGAGAACCTTCTAACCTCATATAAAATTTTAAATCAGGTTATCAATCTTTGTCTCTTGCAATAATGCTATATAAATATGATAATCCTTAAAAAATACTCTAACTTTATCACAATTTTTAAGGTTATTAAGACCACAAATGTTCCAACTAACTAATCTCAACATCTAAGAGAATTAACCCACTCTAAATCTCTACTTCTAATAAAATCAACATCTAACTCAATACCAATAAAAACAAATGTTGTATCATTAGCTAAATGACTAGTGGATAAACTACCAAAATCAAATGGAGTATAGCTACTATCGTAAACAGAAATCATACCTGAGCCCGAATTCAAAATTCTATTAGAAGTATACGAATCAGGGTGCTTACCATAAGATGATGAGGCAAAAGATCTAATCCTAGTACTACCATGAAAACTCCACTGGAAGGAACCACCCTTTTACATTTTCCCCTTATAGACGAAGAAGATAATGAGACTATAGAACTACTAGTCGTAGGCTCTGGACTATCAATGACTGCAACAATCCCATCAGACATACCATCCTCTCTCTCAATGAATCTCCATTGCTTTCCTTTATCACATTGGTCAATGGAGACAAAGACAAATAAAGACAAGGCAAATAATTTAAAGTCATTCTACTTATCTTACTTGACAACAATGTAAATGATAAGTCACCACCAAATGAACCACACCCATCAATACCCAACACCCTATTGCCTTCCATGCTACCCCTCAACACCACCTTAGCCCACAAATCCTCAGCAAGCCTATTAGACGACCACACATCATCTCCAGTAAATATAACGCTGATCTCACTTACAACAGAAAGAAGACTATTAATAGTATTGCTAACACCCGAACTTGTATTTTCCCCCATTGCTCACCAAAGTGGTATCACTATTCTCTCCAAAAATAGGACACTCAGGTAGTGACATCTACCCTTGAGAAACCTTATCAGAAGACAACACTCTATCACTTGTATATTCATGCCAACCTCACTTACAATCGAGAGAAGCTATCAACAGTATTGCTATCACCCGAACCTATATATTCCCCGTTGTTCACCAAAGTATTATCACCATTCTCTCCAGAAACAGAGCATTCAAGTAAAGACATCATCCTTACAACAACCTTATCATTAGAAAACACTCCATTGCCAATATATTCAATGCAAACCTCACTTGCAATAGAGAATAGGCTATCAATGATGCAGCATGGCAATACATCCTCGACCACTTTCGACATTAACTACACCATCGAATACCTCTCTCTATTACCAGAACTTGTTTTGCTGACCCCCGAACCTGTATACGCCTTATTGCATACAACAATATCACTCTTCTTTCTATTCAACAAAATTGGGCTCTCTTGTAAAGACATCAACCCATCATCTTTGCTAAATAATTCAACTATAAGTTCATAACCATTTTCAACCCAGTTTTTTCTTCCCTAAATAATCCTTCATAAGAAACTTCTTTGTCCCCATAAATGATCAATACCTCAAAACTTTTATACAATTTTAAATCACTTGCAAGAATCCAACTGGAAGAAGGAAAGACCCCATCAACTTGAATATCATACAATTCAACAGGAGAAAGGGAGCCAAACTCACTTACATCCAAGAAAGGGCTATCGACATCACTGCTTGGAAAAACATCATTGACCATCTTAGACATTAACCCCACTAATGAGCACCTCTCTCCAACCCCTGAACATGTTTTGCTAAAACCAATATCCAGTCCAATATTATATCCTCTACATAACTGTACGTACAGGTCTAAAAGTAAACTATCAACATGAAACCCATTAGACTCACCAATAGTCAAAACCGTATGAACATCATCAGCATCATACATCACCACTTGATCACCGAGTCCCAATGCATCAACATAGTTAGACCTTAAGTCTTGTTGAACTGGATATTGTCGAACTAGCCTCGGTTCACAATTAATAGCTAAAATAATTACATCAAAAAAGTTTCATCATCTCCTCAAGCAGTCTTAATCCCCTTACCTTATTCCCTAAGTTTGAATCGATGAATATATTCTTCAGCCTCAAGAAGTTCTTATAGAACAAGAAAGCATGTTCTTTTTGTTAGAGTTTATGCCCTAGAGGCAATCCAGTTTATGTGGTTAGTAACATTGCTGATGTTATTATTTTATTTGAAATAAGAATATTCTGTTATGTTATATTTACTGCGTAATATAAGTATTAACATAACAGAATTCCTTTGAATAATAATACGGAATTATATAGTTTGAGAAAGACTGGAACTTGAGATTACATAATGTATTAAGTATTATAATTCTTAAATGTCCTTGGTCAAGTTTTATTATTTATATAGGACAACAATAAAACATTGAGACTAGCATGTTGATTGATTGATGATCACATCTCATTGATCATTAATATACGTGATATTAATGTCAAGGCATAAATATGTATTAGAGAATAGCGTATTGGGCTGACCTACCATGAGATAACTACATGGAATTTAATTAACCGTATCATAAGTTATTCTCATAGTGACAGTGATGTAATGGTCCTCAGATCTGAAATCATTATAATTTTATTTGAGGATATTTGTGTTTTGATATCATCTAAAGTTACCTATAATAGAGTAGACGATAACATGATTATTGGATACATCTCGAATCGAATGAAAATTATGAATGATCTAGATGGAATTTAACCTTATGATATATTTGTAGTGATATCCATGGGCCTCTTGATTGAGTGAGACTGTGAAATGCATTACCATGCTCAAATATTGATTTGATTTAAACAATCTACTCATCGATCAAGAAAAACAAATTAATTTATAAAGAGGTTAATACGATCCATGCCTCGAATTTGATCTTGGATATATTGTTTGAGAGGATTATATTACATTGATACACTAGACATAGAAACTTTGTATCGAATCAATGATATTATTATAACTTGGGTAGCAGCGACGTATTGCAAGATGTCGATCACTCTTTATGATTTCAAATATGACTTAAAATCATTGTCAATGTTGTAATAACCTATAGGGTCACACACTTAGGACGTTAAAAGCGGAAACCATTATTTGGGTAATAAAATATCAATTCATTGAGATTTTATTTAACGTTGAAAAGGTATGCTGGTGATTTTCCTATTTTAAAGTACACGTTTGATTTTATAAAGGCAAAACCATACCCATTTTGAAAGATGGACGTGGACCATTTTGGGATTGAGATCCAAAATTAAGATAGAAAAACTCTACCACTATCCCTCTCTCTCTCTTCAATATACCAAATTAATTGCGGTGGCTAGCATCGCAACCATTTTCATCTTCGATTTGATCAAAGATGGCAACGTTCGTGTTGATTTTCTATGGAGGCTCAACATATGGGGAGGTCAGATCGATTCAACCATTTCGATTCTCACAAGTATTCATGAAACCAGAAGCTCGAATCAGCTATGTTCATCCTTGAAATTGCAAATTACTGGTATAACCCTAAATTCTATAAATGCTCGGTTTATTGTTTTGCATAGATCCTAGATTTTAAAGTGTTAAAATTATTTGACCTGGAACCGATTCGATCGATGATTCCTAACAGTGGTATCAGAGAAAGTCTTCAAAATTAATATTTCTTTCTAAATTTTGGTTTTGTGTTCAATTTCATGGTAAATCTATAATATTGAAATCAAAGATTCCAGATTTAGTGGCTAATGATTTTCAAACAGTTAAATTGTTTCACTGAACTGAATAATGTATTTGATGCGAATTATAAAATTGCTTTACAGTGAAGAATATTTCATTTTAATTTTGATGTAAAACTTAGAAATGATTGAATAGGACAGTTGAATGAATATTTTTATGCAATAAAATGTTCCATTTAAATATAAATTAATATCGGATATTAATTCTATTTATATAATACTGGAATTTGGCTAACAGATCTTGAAATTATGAATTAGCATAATGTTGTGTATTGATATGCTTATACAGATAAACAATGATAAGCCAAGTATCAAAGTGTCTGATTAATAAGCATATTTGACTAGTCTTAATCATAATTTTTTTTCTCATCTTTAAAATTGGATTTTACTGATTGATAAATCAGAAAAATAGTTTTCTGATTAATCTTGATTTACTGAAATCAATTATATGTAAATTTGTTAAGACAAATTTTGATTTTAATCTTTATAATTGGATGTAAAAACAGAATTTAGACTGGTTTTGATTTTAAATCAATACTAGTTTATTTGATTATGGAATCAGATATAAATACATATGGATTTTATTATCTTAATCAAATAAATTTATGCTTTGAAATCTGATTTCAACTTTGCAGAAGATATGAATTTCTGTTTCATGCTGTATATATATATATATATATATATATATATATATATATATATATATATATATATAGCAAGGTAAAATCATAAATTGGTTTTAAGGTAATTTAATATGTTGATGCATATGTAACGTAATAAAAAAGGCTGTTTTATATGTATTTGTCTGGGTTTTAAATCAATTTCAAAATCTGGATTTTAACTTTGCACCAAATCAAATTTGTAAGCTTCCCTATATGCTTCTATTTTGACAAGGAACTACTATTTTATGGTTTAAATGATAAATCTGAACCATGTGTGAAACGACCCAAACTTCGCCTTACGGGAAAGCCCGGATTGAGTTGAAAACACGACTCCTCAGAACACAAACAATAGAACATTTCTTTGCTATTACAACAATTTACATCAGAGTACAAGAATATATAAGAGTATGAATTAATAATTTACAACTAAAAAAATAAGTATCAGAGACTTACAAATTACAAAAGCAGCGGAAAATAATACATAAGTATAATAGGCAGTGGAAAACATCAACTAGTACAACTGAATGAAACACAAAGATACAAAGCTTTTTGAATATAGCTCCATCTGTAATCCAGGATCCTATAGAAAGAAATATCTGCAAAACCGAAACTACCATGTGGAAAATATGGGCACCCATAATTTAGGTAGAAACAATAAACTCCGAGTCAGTCATGGGAATGGTATGAGAACTAAAACAATTATTAAACTTTACTTCAAAATTCGGGAAATCATGGGACCACGTCGTATAACACGGAACGGGTTTACTCCACATGAAAACATGTTTAGAAATAAAATAACGCAATGCTTTTTCAAAAATGAAGCTATTATAAGACTCAGGTCCCATCACGCAATGCAACGCAAGCCAGAGGATAGATTTTTACCTTATAATAGCCAAACATGCTTGGTACATTTAAAACAAATCATTTTGATTTACTATAAGTGCATAGTATCAAAATCAACTTCAAATATAAATGTATCAATCATAGACAATATAGGTACCATATATTATTCCGCCATACTAGTTCTGCAATTAAAACTGAAAAGTTACGTATTGGAAATTTGATTTCCATCATGAGTCAAGGCAAGGGATGTACTCCTTACCAATTCGGGCCATCTCTAGCGGAATGACCCAGGATCACACCTTCGGGCAACCCTTGGATCCTGCAGTGTCGGTCCACACATACTTTAGTGGATTAATTATTCCTGAACACACGTTTCCCGATCCTATAAGAACGATAAAATGGTCAGTAAGTCGACCATATTTAGAGCCACTACGAACTCAAATCCGAGGTGCCTCATTCCATCATCCACATAAATAAAAATATCATGGCTCCATACCATGACACCACTCCTAGCTAGAAAGAAACATGTGCACTCACTGTGTCCCTTATCCCATTTTTAACTCATACCGAGGTGTGAGGCTCGCGAATTAACGCTATACACAAAGCTGTGCTAATTAAATTTGTTCTTTGATCATCAACCACAAGACTCTGCTTTTCAACAAAAGCCTTGATCATTTGCATCTTAGCATGCCACACTGACAATTCACACCATGCAACTAATGTCTATCAATATATAACCTCTAAGCTCGTACGTCTAAGAAAGGTGTTAAGCAAGAGAATAAATTCTCCGCTACCAAATAGATATATATTTAATAGAAATCAATCAACACAAAATCAAATCCAATGTCAGACACACATCCATTTACAAGTCCGTTCTGGGCCTGAACGAAACCAAAGGCACCTTATTCCCTGTCCCATATGTCCAATACAAAAGAGAGGTCCTCACATCTCCGGTCGATCTCCAAGTACGTCTGAACGATCACCACTTACTACCTTGTCTTCGGTGTATGGCCCAATCAAGACATTAGTAATCATCCAAACGATATGAAGATCTCCGGTCTCCAACCACCATCTTCATCATCGAATTTTAGTCGCCGTATCAGTTATTCAAAATGGGATAAGCCCAGTCTTTCCGAATAACTCGCGTATTTGATAATCAATAATCAAGTGCTACAAAAACACATCATACACCTCATTCCAATTTAGAATATTCGTTTATTCAAATATTCACATTCTTAGGGAAAGGTTCCCTTATATTTTATCAAAGATAATTTCTTTTAAATTTATTATTTAATCTACCTTGGGATGTCAATTTCAAAAGATTTTATCCTTTAACAATTATAAACCAAATTTAGGTTTATTAACTAGTCGGAATTATCGAGCCTTATCGAAGTAATGATTTATTTATTAATCCCAATCTATTCATTCCATGGAGCAAAATAGGTAGTACCCCATATCTAACACCTACGGTGTTATCAGTAAATTTAACTACCATTTCACGTTTAAATCAAATTATATATTTAACTACCGCTTGGAGTAAAACTGGTGATACTCCATTCTCGATCATTTCATGAATTCGACAAATTTAATTATCTCATTCTCATTCCAATCTAATTAAAAATTCATTTAAAACTCCACCTTGGTTTTAATATCAAGAATCATTACTTTATGGTTGTTCAATTTTTAGGAAATTAATCTGGTCATTAACAGGGTTAAAGAACCAATTTCATTTAAAATACCGTTCACGATAAACCCAAATCATGTTCAATTAATTATGGAATCTTCATGGAAAACAGATCAATATATAATCGATATAAATTTCCGTATTAGACTAATAATATAAATGGAATAACAGCAAAGGCTTTTAAATTCCATATATAGAAATGGTCTTCACTCACAAAAGCTCATCTCGATTATTACCAAATCGATTCCATTCGATTACAATTTAATATATTAAACTGGAAAACTTTGCTTTGGAAACTTTCCATTAAATCTTAATAAAAAGATTTATAAATTCAAAATCATAACTTCAGTGTTAATTGGGTTAAAGAACAAGTGTTATTTAAAACACCGTTCACAATAAACCCAAATCATCTTTCATTTCAATTCCAATTAGATTAATTAATTGGAAAATTTCCTTAAATCTCAGTTAAAAATTTATTCTTTTCTCAAGTGGGTTTAAGAATAGTGTTATTTAAGACACCATTCTTGACAAACGCAAAATCCAATTTGATACTAAATACAAGGCTCTAAACAGAAATTTTATCTGCTTATATTCAATATCAAATTCTGAAACCAACGAATATCATATTGGGAATAACGATATTTATATCTTCCAAATTCCTCAACAATATCCGTATAATCATAGAATCCAATATGGAAATATTCCGAAGATTATATCCACTCAAATCCATTCCAATTTATATGTTGGAAATTACTGGTTATATCAAAACCCTTTATATACCCAATTTATTTATTTAAAAATTATTGGATTTCTAATCTAGTTAATAACTAGTTCATTTAGATAAAAATATATTTTTATCTTTTCAAAACTGGAATTTTTTGTCCAAATCATTTATTATTATTTTACACAATTTTTCCATATTTTAAATAATTTTATTAAGGCCCTTACAGTCAATTTCCAATAACGGCCACCGAACTGCATTCATAGCGACCTTTTCTGAAATTGATTTGGAAATATTTCCAAATTCAACCATTAGATTTCACATCTCTTATATTCATTGGAGAGATCTTTTCGATATGAACCCAATGGTTTTGATTTTAGGAGAATCCAACGATTGGATCTCCCGTTATGCCAATTTGAAGTTAATGGTCGAAATTCGCGAACGGTCGCTGCGCGGCGCATTATATTCAAGCCATTAAATATATATAATATATATCATCGATTTCCATTGAAATCGTATTATAAATTCGTTTATAAATTCATATTTAAAATGAATTCAACTTCATTTTCAATTTCAGATTAAAATTGAATATTCCATATCATTATAATATTAAAATGATAATATTTTCAAAATATCAGATTTGAAATCAATTCTCTTTGATATTATTTTGAAATAAATAAAATCGATCAATAAACCCGTTCAGATTAAAAATAGCGTTTCTGTACTTAATCCGGTTTCATATATTTTTATATGTTTTCATGTCCATCCAAAATCGGACGTCAAAATTATATTTTGATTATTCACTGAATATTATTTTAAAATACTCGTTATTTCTGAATGAGAATCAGACTCAATCAATTACCATATAATTTTATTTATATGGATTTCATACATCACATGTATTCAAAAAAGTGATAAAAACCTATTAAACAGCCAATTCACATCCATAGTGAAATTTACTACTGTATAAGCATTAAATAATTAAATAACGCTTATCACCATCTGTCGATCCATCGATTGTCATATAATTAAATTCGGGGGAGATGTGAATAAATTATCATCCCTAAGCCCATGTGGGGTTTTCAAACAACAACAATTTATTTAAATAAATTATTGGTTAAAAAATTTAACCAATTCTGATTCGGTTTGAATTATTTTTCTAATTAGCCAATTTTTACTGTTTAAAATTATAAACAGATATTTATAATTTAATTTCACTATCACATTAATATTAACATTATTTTTAATACATTAAACATTTCAACATCACAAACAACACACAATACAGTCAATTAAATCATTCATTGTTTGTGGACGAGGGAGGTAAGCTAACAAGCACCGTATACAGTTTATAATGATTAAAACTGATAAAAATCTACACTGGCAATTCTATATGTATCTATACATGAATACAATAACATGATAAATATAATTTTAGTGAGAAGGAGTTCTCACCTTGATTAGTTCGAAATTGTTTAAATAACAATTGTTTTCAGTAAAATTAAACAGATGTTTAATTTTATCAAAAATCCAAATGGCATCTATTTTAGTTTTGGTCTGCTCCATGTTGTAGATCTCAATTTTATGGTTCCAACGAATCTAAAATCACGTGATCTCGTGCTCGTATGAAAAAGATATAATATTTTAAACATTTATACATTAATAACTTAAATAAATAATTAATTATTTTAATTATCACCTAATTAATCACTAAACCGTCGTCTCCACCCTCTGTAAAAACCGAACCACGCTCAAACTTTGTTCATCGTCGCTGCTCCTCCTCTGGTAGACTGGACCAAAATCAACCAACGCCACATCCAAGAGCTCGACGCCGCTCCAACCGCCAGGAGATTCTCGAAACTCGCACCCCTTTAGGTGCTCCAATTTGACCTCGAACGATGGCGATTTGCAGCCTGAAACCGAGCTAGATACCTTACCATATACGATCTCACCGTATAGATTTGAAGTGCTCGCGAATCTCATTATTTTTGCCTTTGGAATCATCTCCTAATTCACTGGAAATGGAGAGAAATTAATGAAAATTGTTTTGAACCCCTTTCCTCCGTATATCGTGAACGACGCCGGATTTTATTTGAGAAATGAATTGTCCCTTTATATATATTTATATTTAATTATTTATTTAATTCCAATAAATGAGATTTTACATACAAACTCTAAATCAAACCCAACGACTGTCACTCCTAGCTAAATACCCCCATTCCGGACATAATGGGATATGTTTCACAAGCCAAGTCGACTGTTTAGATCAGTTTTCATCAAAATTAAAAATATAAATGAATATATATTGAATTTAAACGTGCATTTTAATTTACCGGGGCCACATACTGACTCCAAAAATTCCCAAAAAAATTATCTAGCTATGTTTTGACGATACAGTCCTAACCAAACTAATTTTGTCGAATTTGGAGATCGTTTGAAAAATGCCCATTTTCCAGTCGACTAAATTCAAATTGAAACTGTCGAGACACATTTAAGTTTACCACGCTTACATATTAAATCCAAAAATTATGAAATTTAAAACATAACTATAATATGACATTCCGGATCCAGCAAAAGTGGTTTCGTCGAAAACAGAGGTCGTTTGCAAAATGGCTATTTTTAAGGCTTATATATTATATTAAAATACATATAAATTCCATAACAACTATTTCCGATTTAAACTAGAGATAACTTTCAATTTATAAAGTGAAATCTCACTTTCTTACATTCATTAGAAAGGTATAATTAAATAGATTCAAATATTTTTGGTTTTACTGAAATCCGATTTATATCAAATTCTGTACATTCATTTGAAATTTAAAATCGAATTTTCAAACTACCGCGACATTTCAGGCTCGTTTTATAACTAAAATAAATTTATATTTTCTAACTTCGGTTTTAATAAATTTTAAATCGTTATTATTTAAAATAAATCATATTCAAAACCCATTAAAATATCTAAAATAAAAATTTTAAATTGGTTCATAATTTCCGGGTTGTTACAATGTGTATATGTTTTGTGATTAAAGTAAGAAAGAGTTCAAAATGATCAAGAGGGCAATGTATGGTAAATCAGCATTATGAATACTGATACTATTGTACATGGAATGTTACAAAGATTTGATTCAAATATGAAATGGTTTCATAATAAACAAAATCTTTTTTGTTATTAAAAACTGAATTTTGAATTCATACCAGATTAAGCTAATATACTAATGACCATGTATGCCTCAAAATTGGATCTAAAAATTAAAACTATTTAAACTAAATTGTGCTATGACAGTTAAATACATAAGTATTCACATTCATATATATATACGTATGTATGTATGTATATATGCAGTGATGGGATAAGATAATACAAAATCCAGTTTTAATTAAAATAACGTGTACAAAACTGATCATCTGGGCTGCTTGTGTTTATATATTTATAATAAGACAGTGTTTTGAACACTATTGCATATTTAGACTGGACTATTACTAAAACTTAATTTAGCCATGAAAATTGTTTCATAGTAAAAATTGTATTAGTAATGATTATTAGTTGTTGATTCCATATATATATATTCATTCTGCAAAAGTTTATATCAACATATTGCTTAATTTGTTAAACATATGGATGTTTAATTTTAGTTTGAATTTTATAAAATACATAAAATTTGTGTACATTAAAATTATGACTAGACATGTTGTAACACCCCACCTCCGTTAAGGACACTAACAAAGGGAATATCTTAACTTTGGTGGAGCGTTTTAGTAGACAGAACAGAAATTTACAAGACAGATAAACAATACTTGAGAAATTATAACTTTATTACAGCGGAAAACAGAAATCAGTTTGGTTACATCTTTACCAAAAACTCAAGTACATAAATATCAGTCTTGTTCAGAAAATCATCAGAGTACAAAACTTTAAAATCATAATCCCCATAGAACAGAAGCTATAAAGAGCCAAGCCATACTTCAAGCAGAAGGAATCCGAATCAAGCTAAAGTATTCCCTCCTTGGATAACCTGGGGGGAACGGAAGAAAAGAGGCGAAACAAACTTGGTCAGACATACGTCTGGCGAGTCCAGTAACTTTTAGCCAGTAAATAAATAAAGGTAAACATGGCAAGCATACAAAGTGGATAAGTGGATTCATGGTACATATGGTAGGTATGACAGGACAAATAAGGTAAGTTGTATGCTTCACTACAAACTACTCTGCACAATTACTAGTATAACAGGATTAGGTGTTACCCTAATGTCTAAACGGAAACAGAAACAGAATAATGGGCCTTTACCACCCTAACAGAATAATGGGCCTAAACATAAACATAAACAGATGGCAGATTAGGTGTTACCCTAATGTAGAAACAGAATAATGGGCCTTTACCACCCTAACAGAATAATGGGCCTAAACAGAAACAGATGGCAGATTAGGTGTTACCCTAATGTCTAAACAGAAACAGAATAATGGGCTTTACCACCCTAACAGAGACAGAAACGGAAACAGAATAATCCCTATGGAAACAGAATGTTAGAATTAGGTGTACACTAGTAAATGGGCTTTTACCACCCCAACAGACGGTACCACGCAGAAACTAACAGGTGTTACCACCCAACAGAAATAGACGGTACCCCACAGAACAGACAGAACTAAGTGTACCCTAAATCCTACCCCACGTGATCGGCTCCCTAATACATAAGTACCCTGTGCCAGCCCCACAAAAGGGTGTATCATTCCCTAAAGTGGCAACCTTTGAATGACACAGACCTATTTATAGATGTCACGGCGTCTTACATCCTCAGAGGCAGACCGGGATCCATGCACGCACATGACCCGGTTGGAACGCACCATCAACACCCCTCACCATTATCAGAATGAACTGCTTATAATTAGTTCAGTAAGCGTGCCCGGACCCTACCTACTATTGGGTCATAGTTTTGATACCAGAAAGGGTTACTGACTAATATGGGTCCCACACAACGGATGACACAAGTAATTACCCATCCTAACCTTGTGTCCCCCCACTAACAGATTTCAGATTTTAGATTAACTTGTTTACAAGTTTCAGACATACAGAGTTCAGATTTACTAGTTCACAGATCAGACAATCAAGTTAACATGTTTTCAGACTAACGGATCAGATGTACAAATTTAACAGACTTACAGATTGTCTAACTTTGTATTGGGCCTACAGATTCACGAAACGGGTTGTAAAATTCATCAGTCCAGTTGGTTTAACCCTATCCACCCAACACGTTTTAGACATCATATTTGTCTCAGATTTGCATTAATTAATTATTGAAATATCTAATCATATTTCACATGCCACCACAGGCACCCACTTAATTCCACGTGCCACCCAAGGCACCCACTTAACCCCCTCATGTCCCTCTACATGCTTATCTGGTTAAGTGTTTCTTAATTCATTAAGGCCGTAACCTTATAAAGACCTCTCACATTAGACTGGCATTTGTGGCAGCTGGATTTGCCGGGCGGGTCCGGGCAGTCTTACACCACAAAAGAGTCTAACCTCGTGTCTTTACAACTGTCACGTATTTAATTTATGCCTAAGACCTCCCACATTAGACTGGCATTTATGGCAGCTGGATTTGCCGGGCGGGTCCGGGCAGTCTTACACCACAAAAGAGCCTAACCTCGTGTCTTAGACGATTAATTACTCCTAATTAATCTTTCCCCAATTTGAATTTCTTTCCCCATTCAAATTATCAATCAATTCCAAATTTAACGATGTCCATAATTGACTCAATTATGTCCATCCATTTATGGTATGTAAAATCATACCAATTTTCACCATAATTATATTTTATGCCTTTTAAGGCATTTACGCCAATTAAATCTTTTTAAATCTTCAGACTTTAATTGCTTGAACATTCCTCTTTTGATTAATTAAATTAATTAATCCTTTCCTCTTTTTATAGGTGTCAATACCTATCTTATTAACAATTTGAATTTCCTTTCCATAAATGGTCATATTCAAATTGTACCATTTTTACCCAATTTTACCTATGTCATAATAGGTGATTATCTATGTGTTTTCCTACTAGAATCATGTGTCCAATTTACATGGTCACTATGTAAATTATGCCTATTACAAATTCCCCTTTTCCCCATTTCTTAACTAGCGTAACCGTTTGCGTTTTGGCGTCATCGAGGCTACTAAATAGTCTCGCCATAACAATAAAATAAAGGGAATGACAAGGTGATCGTTTTCAGTACAATTTTTGGCATAAGCATGACAACTAGGAAAAATGACATGATAACTTCGCATACAATTATGATTCACCACATAATTAACAACTTGCATAGATTCATAACAACTTGCATAGGTTCATGAATTAACAACTAACATAGGTTCATGATTCTCATCATAGTCAAAAACTTATATAGGTTCAAGATTCACAATATAACGACTTGCATGATTCATAACATAACTTCTTACATAGGTGACTTACATAGGTTCATGATCCACAACATAACAACTAGCATAGGTTCATGAATTCATCACCCAATAACTTGCATAGGTAACTTGCATGATCTCATAATAAATTTTCATAGATTCATGATAACAACTTGCATAATAACGACTTTCATAGATTCAAGATAACAACTTGCATAGATTCATAATAACCACTTGCATAGATTCATGATAACGACTTTCATAGATTCATCATAACGACTTGCATAGATTCATAGTTTCTCAACATAATAACTTGCATCATATCATGATTCACAACAGTAATAAACTTGCATCATATCTTGATTCACAACAATAATAAACTTGCATCATATCATGATTCACAACAATAATAAACTTGCATAACTACAAACAACATATACCCAAATCATAGTCTACCACAATTCACTTTTATTTATTTAAACCTAAAAGTGACTAGAACTCACCGAATAAGGGGTCTTGAGTTCTGGGTTCTGAATTCTGTAATTGATTAGCGTTCCCTTGTTGTAGACAATTACGTTGTTGTTGTTTTAGGCTTGATTTGATTTGTACTGAGTTGCTTTACTTTGCTTCTAGTTTGTGGCGGCTATTCTAGGGTTTGGAGTGACAACATGACGGCTACTGATCTAATTTTTGATTTGATTCTAGGGTTTGGGTCTACACATGTTTATATAGAATTTCAATTTAATTATAGCCGTCAGATGATCTTAGGGTTAATCAAAACCACTTAGTCCAGATTAGAACTATCCAGAAACCCTAAGGACTCATTAGCTAGTCAGAAATGACTCAGCACTGACTCACCGTTCAAACCGGATGGCTGTGCAGGTTTTCCCTCGGCCAGGGCGCACTTGGGAAGTGTGCCAATGCAAATTTGTACTGGCGCACTTCCCAAGTGCGCTAGTACAATTTTTTCAAAACTTCGTTCGTCCATATCTTCTTCATACGGTATCCGTTTTACGCAAACTCGGACTCTATCTCAAGCAGAATTCTGAGGCGAACGCAATGGAACGACCCGTTTCCCTTAATTCCCACATTTGAAATTAAGTATTTTTAAATTTAGTTAATCTGATTATTCAAAATTTTGGGGTGTTACACATGCATATATAGATGCATACACATACATTTTATTTAATGGATTGTCTGTTTTGACTAGATTTATACATATTTATGTGTTGAAATTTGTAACGACATATAGTATATAAAGACTTATTTCAAATTTAACTCATATGAACTCGTTTGATGATCTTGTATCTTATGTTGATAAGTATAGATGTTGTTTAATGCAAATAGCTTGCATAAACTTTTGCAAGTGTGATATAAGTTTCAAAGTAGGACGAGTGTTTAATGCAACAAGTCATTAAACCCCTAGGTGTCCCTAGTAGGACGAGTGTTGTCTCGTGAGGGTTTTCAGCGGATACTACCCACAAAATCCAATGTGTCTTAAGTGCGCGGATTAATCAAACAATATATTTAAGGTCTTTCACATTCCAAGGATTTCACCTAACTTCGGTAATAACGGTTTAGTCCCAAATTATCCATCCCATAATTGGTGCAAAAATGAATAAAAAATTTCAAGCTGAATCGTAATTCCTTGATAACACTGTAATTGTCTTGAAGGTTAAGAGTGTGGCGTCAACCAAAGTTCTACACATCAACAATGTGCACCCAATCATTTATTCTTCTTCTTCTTTTTCCTTTTTTTTTGAATAATTTTGAATAATTTTGCACCAGTGTAACTGTACTGTATTGGATGTGAGTTATGCATCGATGAAGGAAAATTTTGTAAGTTCCAAAAAATAATCTAGATACGAGGGCAAGTGTATTATTTGAACTTCAAATTTCAAAAGATAAAGTAATACTAAGGCACATACGAACTTTTTTTTAGTTTCCTTTCATCTCCTCTGCTACAATCCTTGCTTCTAAATACGGTATGATGGATGTGGAAGAATGGAAATGAATGTTTTGTAGTCAAGAATGATGGATGACTATTTTATTCTAAGAGATTTTCTCTTCATTGCAATTTTTTTTTTTTTGCATGGTGAGTGGGGAAGGAATGGAATGATACCATACATTATCTCATTTGATTCCTCCTCTACTAAGCGAATCATAACCAACACTTCATGAAAGGAATGATAAGCAAAGTTTCATAAGATAGATAACCCATGTAAAATAAGATGTGGTATATGGTTATCCTATCTTAAAACAAGTACGGAGTGGGTAGTGTAATATTGGTATAAAAAATGAAGTTTCTGAACCTTTGAAAATAAATCAGTACAAGGATCTTAATACCAATATAAGAAAAACTTGTCGAAACATAGATGTAATTCGACTTAAACATGGGTTTGAATAATGTGGGGTATCGAAGAAGAACGCTACAATGAGTCATTTCTCTTTAATTGGGCCAAGTAGATTTTAGAACTTACGATTTTGAAAATTTGAGTGGAAGAGAAAATATTATCATGAACATGAACTCAGAAAATCCAAAAAATGTAGGTGAAAAATCATATTTATTTGTTTTTTTTTTTGTTTTTTTTTTTTTTGATTATTTTTACTTGCACATTCTAACATGTATAACAAGGGTTGACACGCTTACTCCAGAACACGAGTAACTCTGCACAGTCTCAAGCTAGCATCTTAAAAAACTCATTAGGACTCAATGAATAAATAATATTCATTCCCATCACCCAACAATTCAACTCATCAAACAAGAACCAAGGTATTATTTATGAATTTAAGTTAATCCTTGTTCAATAAATGACCTAGTTCATAAAATTTGATTGCTGATGTAATGTAAATTTCCCCCCACACTTGAGTGTGACTGTGTTCCCCATTCGTCAATCAGACATATCTTAATGAATGGGAAATAAATAAGAGAATATTTACATATGTACAAAAGAGGGTTAGTTCGTCTTACCGAATGTAATATGGCTCATGGAGTACCATGAGCTCTTCCTCTTGGTTGGGTATTGGTTCCAAGTAAGGTTTAAGGCGTTGACCATTGATCTTATTGGATGATCCATCAGTTAGATTCTCGATTTCTACCACACCATACGGAAAAACAGTCCGTACAGTGTAAGGTCCTATCCATCTAGATTTTAACTTACCTGGAAATAGAAGCAATCTTGAGTCATACAAGAGAACTTTTTGTCCTGGCATGAAAGTTTTACGTAAAATTGATTTATCATGAAAAACTTTCGTTTTGTCCTTATAAATTCATTCATTTTCATAGGCATCATTTCGAATTTCATCAAGTTCATTAAGTTGAAGCTTCCTAAGTTCACCTACTTGCTCTAAGTCAAGATTTAAAGTTTTTATTGCCCATAACGCCTTATGTTCTAATTCAAATGGCAAGTGACACGGCTTACCAAAAATCAACCGATAAGGGACATACCTAAGTTTGTTTTGAAAGCGGTGCAGTAAGCCCAAAGAGCGTCGGTTAACTTTTGGGACCAATCTTTGCGATTTCGATTCACAGTTTTCTCAAGGATTTGCTTAATATGCCTATTCGATACTTCAACCTACCCACAAGCTTGAGGATGGTAAGGAGTGGATAACTTGTGGGTTAGTGAATATTTTTTCATGAGGGCTTCAAAAGAATGATTACAGAAGTGTGTCCCGTTATCACTAATTATTGTGCGAGGTGTGCCAAACCTAGAGAAGATATTTTCTTTTAAGAAGCGCACAACAACCTTGTTATCGTTTGTTTTGCATGGAACAGCTTCGACCCATTTAGAAACATAATCGACTACTAAGAAAATATAAAGGGTCCCATGAAGTCTATACCCCAAACATCGAAAATTTCGACCTCCAGAATGGGGTTTAGGAGCATCATATTCCGTTTAGAAATTTTTCCTAAGAATTGACATCGATCACAAGTTTTGCAAAATTCGTATGCGTCTTTGAAAAGGTTGGGCCAGTAGAAAACCGAGTGGAGAACTTTTTCGGTTGTCTTTTTGGGACCGAAGTGACCACCGTAGGCTTGGCCATGACAGAAAGAGAGGACACTGTGAGTTTAAGTGTCGAGAACACACCTTCGAATGATTTGATCGGGAAAATACTTGAAAAGATAGAGGTTGTCCTAGAAAAAATGTTTCACTTGGGAAAAGAATTTGTGTTTATCCTGCTTAGACCAAAAAGAAGGGGTCTTCTAGGTGACTAAGTAGTTGACAATGTCAGTGAACCAAGGTTCAGCAGATAGAGAAAATAGCTGTTCATCAGGGAAATTCTCGTTGATCGGAAGAGAAGAAGACGAGGCATTAGGAAGACGAGACAAGTGGTCCGCAATAACATTGTCAGCTCCTTTTTTCCTTAATGGTAAGGTCAAATTCTTGAAGTAGAAGGATCCAACGAATGAGACGAGCCTTAGCATCCTTTTTAGAGAAAAGGTACCTAAGTGCGGAATGATCAGTATGAACAGTGATGTGTGAGCCAACTAGATAAGGTCTAAATTTTTCTAGAGCGAAAACAACTGCCAAGAGTTCCTTTGCAGTGGTCGTATAATTGATTTGAGCGTCGTTCAAAGTCTTACTCGCATAGTAAATAACATGAAGAATCTTATCGATACGTTGTCCTAAGACAGCGCCAATAGCGAAATTCGAGGCGTCACATATGATTTCAACAGGAAGCTTCCAATTAGAAGAGCAGATCATTGGGGCAGAGACAAGTTCATTTTTAAGATGCTCAAAAGATGAAATGCAATCAGAATTGAAGTCAAAAGAAACATCCTTACCAAGAAGACTGGTCAAAGGTCGAGTGATTTTGCTAAAATCCTTTATAAAGCGAAGGTAAAAGCCAGCATGACCTAAAAAGGATCGGATGTCCTTAACGAATTTGGGAATGGGAAGATTCGAGATAACCTCAATTTTGGCTTTGTCTACTTCAATTCCTTTATTAGAGATGACATGTCCTAAAACAATGCCATGTTTGACCATGAAGTGACACTTTTCCCATTTAAGCGTTAAGTGTTTATCTTTGCAACGGTTAAGAACAAGATCCAGATGATGTAAACACTCAGTGTAAGAATCCCGAAGATGGAAAAATCATCCATGAACACTTCCAAAAATCGCTCGATCATATGAGAAAAAAATGCTAATCATGCACCTCTAAAAGGCTTCAGGTGCATTACAGATACCAAAAGGCATACGATGGTACGCAAATGTACCAAATGGACAAGTGAAAGTGGTTTTCTCTTGGTCCTCAAGAGCAATAGGGATTTTATTATAGCCCAAGTACCCGTCAAGGAAACAATAGTACTCGTGACCGGCTACTCTTTCTAACATTTGATCGATAAATGGCAGAGGGAAATGATCCTTACGTATTGCAGCGTTAAGTTTCCTATAGTCAATGCAAACACGCCAACCGGTCTGGGTGCGGGTTGGGATAAGCTCGTTATCTTCATTTTGGATCACGGTAATCCCTGATTTCTTGAGTACGACATGAATCAGACTAACCCATTGACTATCGAAAATTGGGCAGATGATTCCATTGTCAAGACATTTAAGTATTTCAGCATGAAAAGATTCTTTCATGATGGGGTTTAGTCGACGCTGGGGATCATGAGTGGGTTTGGCATCATCTATAAGGTGGATTCGATGTTGGACTATCGAAGGACTAATCCCCTTAATATCAGCCATGGACCAACCAATTGCTTCCTTATTTTTCTTAAGGATGGGAAGGAGCAATTGTTCCTGCTCTAGAGTAAGGTCAGAAGCGACAATGACAGGAAAAGTTTCATTGTCTCCTAAGTAAGCGTACTTAAGATGACTGGGCAGCACTTTGAGTTTAGATTTTGGGGATGACTCAATTGAAGAAACTGGTTGAAGGACAGACTCAATTGTGAGCGGCTCGACAAGAATCAAATTAGAGACATTTCCGGGAATATCTTGAAACAAGTTTTCATACTTCGATTCAATTTCGTTATTCAGATGGTCGAGCTCGGGTTCATTGTCGTGGACTGAATTAATTTCATAAAACCGATCCATGTAAAAATTAGGAGAGTTTTCAAGTCTAAAGATGTTTAGCTCAACAGTCATGTTACCGAAAGAAAGTTTCATAGACCCATTTCTGCGGTTGATAAGCGCATTAGAGGTTGCTAAGAAGGGTCGTCCTAGAATCAAAGGGATCAGGTTTGCCAGATTGCTTACCTGTTGAGTTTCTAATACAATGAAATCAACTGGAAAGATAAATTTTCCTATTTTGATCAATACACCCTCGATTTTTCCCACAGGTTTCTTAATTGAACGGTCAGCAAGATGAAGGGTAACCTTGGTGGGTTTTAGTTCTTCTAGCGCTAATTGGCAATAGATGGAATATGGAAGCAAGTTAACACTTGCACCTAAGTCTTGCAGGCATCTATCGATTTTATTGTCCCCTACAGTACATGATATTGTGGGGGCAGCCAGGATCTTTGTATTTCACTGGCATTGATTAGGACAAGACTTCGCTTCGAGTTACTGCCAGAAACACTTTCTTAAGTGCATGTGTATGACGTTTTTGAGTGCACAAATCTTTTAGAAATTTCGCGTACTGTGGAACTTGATGTATAATATCTAAAAGAGGAATGTTCGCTCTAACTTTCTTAAATATTTCAAGGAACTTTTCTAGTTGATCCGTCTTTTTCCTAGGTCGGAGTCTATGAGGAAATAGAGCAGACAACTCAGTAGGTTGGGCTACTTGAGTTTGAGGATGGTCCTTGTCAGAAATTGGCTCAATGTTCTGATCCGAGTTGGTCGAATTTTCGACGGGGTTTGGAAGATCGTCCGGTAAAGCATTTGGGTTGACCACATGGTTGTCTATATTTTTGCCGGATCTAAGAGTCATGACAGCATTCAATTGACTAATGTTTGAATCTTGAATGATGTGAATTTGGTTGGAGTTTGAATTTTGTCCTCTAGGGTTTTGGATGGGTTGACTTGGAAACGTACCCTTTTCCCTTTCACTTAATCTAGCATTAAGTTGAGACATTTGTTTTTGGATTTCACCCATTTGTTGATTTGTGTTTTGCATATATGAGTGTAACGTGTTGTCTAACTTGTTTTGATTCTCAACACTTTGCTTAGTCATTTGCGCTAATAGGTTGCTTACCTCAGATAAATTACCCTTAATCGTAGAAAGGTGTTTTTCATGTTGGGGTGCTACCGTTTGATTGTGAAAAGGCACCTGGTTTGAAATGTACTGATTTTTCCTAAGAGGAGGGTTCACAACATTGTTCGGAAATGCTCGATTGGAAGGTCTGTTCATCTGAGGGTTATTCGGACCATAAGAAAGATTTGGGTGATTGTTGGGTCTGTTGAAAGCGTTTACTTGCTCAAGGGACTGGGGACAGTCATCAGCCATGTGATTAGTGTCAAGACATATGTGACACATAGCTTGGGAAACGTTATTAGACTGAGTATGAGTTCTAACAACGCACATGATGGCATCAACAAGAGTATTAGAAGAAGAGGATTCGACAAAATTAACTGGAACGCGAATAGAGAGATTTTTCATTAGTTCGTTCCCATTGTTTCGATTTTTCTGCTAACTCGTTTAGAAATTCCCAAGCTTCTACATCACTCTGTTTTAGAAAATTGCCCTGACATATGGATTCTAACATTTGTCTAGAACTATTATCGAGTCCATCGTATACAATTTGGCATAACGACCATGTTTCATAACCATGATGGGGACAACTGAACAACAGTTCTTTAAATCTTTCGAAGTATTGCCAAAAAGATTCACCCCTTTTTTGGTGGAAATTAGTGATTTCGTTTCTGACTCTAGCTGTTTTTTCTGGGGGGTAGAACTTTTTTAGGAAAACTGCTATAAATTCATCCCATTTTTTAATTGAATTTGAAGGTAGGCTGAGAAACCATTTTTCTGCGGAGTCAGTTAGTGCAAATGGAATCAAACGAAGTTTAATACCATCCTCACATAATTGTTATAACTTAAAGGTTGCATAAGCATATTCAAATTTTGTTAAGAAACTATATGGTTCGTCATGAGAAAAATTACCGAATTTGGGAAGGATGTTTATCTGACTCGATCAGATTTCAAAGTGATTACCCACAAGATTGGGTAACTGAATGCTAGAAGGGACAGAAACTCTATCGGGAAGAATTATGTCCAACAGGGTGCGAGGTGCAGGCTCGTTAGCCATTTCTAAATGTTGGTCGAGTAAATTGGGTTTTGAGGAAAGAGAAGGTGGTTTGATTCTAACCAAACCACGAGATTCTTGGTCATCGGTCCAAGTTTGCATGCACCAGAAAGAAGAAGAAAAGAGTTCACCAAGGAAATTTAGACAATGGAGGTGTTTGGAAAGAGGTGAGAAGGAAAAAGTTTTGAAAATGGGAGTTTTTTTTGAAAAACTACAACCTGCGAACTAGCGAGGTTTAAAAGCAAAAAAATGTTAAATTTTTTTATTTGTTTTTGCTTTTTAAATTTTTATTTGTTTTTGAGGAATTTTGAAATTTTATTAATACACAAAACAATCACACACAGAAATTAGCTACAGTGAAATTTTCTGTCCTTAATGGCTCCTAACCCAAAATTATATAGTGACACGTTTGATTAATTAGATCAAAAGGTTTCTCAGCCAGTTAATGGACAGGAGTTATCGATGCACCAGGAATCACCTTAGTAATGCAGCCGAAAATTTAAGTACCTTCAAAGTAACAACCGATATAATATTTTCGAATCACCGTAATATTTATAAACGGTTATTTCTCTGTCGTAGTCTAGACACCAAGAAATAATTCATTCCAAATAAATCAACTATCTCAATACAATTAAGCCTTATATGAGCTCGTGACTCCCTTAAGTCCAATGTCTAACCGTTATTATTAGTCAGATTCTATGATGAAATGCAATTTGTGGGCTAAGGAAAGGGTAATGAAATCCCTCACCTTATGTGAATTGGGGTATTCCCTTAACAGAATGAATACAGATGCAGAAATAATAATCACAGAAATTAAAAGATTTTACAAGCAAGCCGCTGCCCCTATAGAAGATTTTTACAAGCAATGTCTACATATATATATATATTTATTTATTTATTTGCAGCAGCAGTCCCTGTAGAGTTTAGAAAAATCTTACCTAGATCGGCAGTCCTTCCAGTGCAATTGAGAAGCACTAGCGTGTTCACACCCCACTTGGTGTGCAACTGCTCCAACCAAATCCACTTGCAAATCCGTTAGCCATTGAATTCTTGTTCGATTGCTTGATTATGTCCCTTCACTATGGTCTTTGATTTTTGTTTTGTTTTTTGTTTTGTTTGGTAAGGCAATTGAAAGAAGAAAAAATAAAAATAATCAAAAAATGAGACAAAATCTAGATTGCAATAACAAATAAAAACAAAAGCAAAAGAAAAATAAAACAAGAAAACTAACTAGGCTAAAAATCAAAAGCTAATAAAAGAAAATAACACTCCATTAAATGAATAACTAGGCACTCAAGCATTCAGAAGGTCAAGCCTAGTTTGGTCAAGTCAGAAGGTCAAGCATAATTAGTGCCACGCACGCCCCTATATTACTTTATCCCTGCAAAAATTTAGACCAGGAAATCAAGTGTCCTTCTGCCCCCTTTTTTCACAATAATTTGTTCCCCAAAAACAAATCGCCCCCTTTCCTTATTTCAGAAACAAATCGAAAGTGTCTAGATTTATACAATACTGCCTTAGGGTTTCCGATTTTGCTACGAGTTGCGAAATGCAGGGGTTCGGATTTTTTTCTTTTTTTAATTGGGTTCAAAGAGGACGGAATTGTCGAGAAATGGGTTTTAGAATCAAATTACTGGGTCTCGACTTGGCTATGCGATGCAACTTCGAGGGAGGGAGCAGGTTGAGAGGGTTCGGGTTTTGTTGAAGGATGTTGGAGTTTTTCTTGTGAATGAGATGTGTTTTTGCACAAGAAGGAGAGGTGGTTCTGACAGTTTTTTAGTTGGTGCAGATGGATGTTTTGGTTTGATAGGAGAGTTTCTGTGTTGAGGGTGGCTCCGAGTGTAATTGATTGCGTATGATACTGTGGATTGTGGAAATTGAAGATGGAATGGCGATTAGCTGTGTTGTGTATTGGTGAAGGGAGCTTTTGAAAGTGTTGTTCAGGTTTGGTAAAATGGTAGTGGTGAAGGCGTGGACTTTAGATGTGAGCTGTGTATGGTTTTTGCATGTTGGTTTATAGGAGGTAGCAGCAGATCAGAAAGGGTTTACTGGTTTTGAAATTTTGATAGGGAAATTTTTGAAACAGTTTTGGGTTGCGATTTGGGATTTCAGATCTGCAAATACGGTTTTGAGCTACTTCGATTTTGTGAAGAGGCTAGGAATTGTTTATCGAACAGGGTTTCCAGTTGTGATGTGATATTTCATGGAGTGTGGATGAACGTGAGGGATGATGGATCTGGAGTGGTGAACGGTGATGAAGTTTAGGCAGGAAAGCAACAGGGCAGTTGTCGGTGACTGCTGTTTCAAATCGGATGGTGATGTGAAGATGCGCAAGTAGTTGCTGTGGTTTATGGGTTAGTGAAGGGTGAAAGAGGTTGAGCACGGCAGTAGGATGTATATGGATGACGAGATTTACTGGTTGAATGGTGTTATGACTAGAATTGGGTTTATGAACGGGGTACGAGGGCAGTATAAGGTAGTGATGGCGTATGGGTTGGGATGGTTCTTCGAATTGGGTTATGGTCGATGGCAGAAAAGAGAAGAAATTAAAAAAAATTGAAACTTTTTTTCTTTTTTCTTGTAAACTTGTAGAAGAAGATCAGTGAATGTAGAAGGAGATCAGTGAATATGGTTAGGAGATGATTGAATTTGTAGAAGGAAAAAATGAAAGAAATTATAGAAGGAATTTTTTTTATTTGTAAAGAGAAAAGAAAGAAATTTATAGAATGGGAAAATGTATTGAAGATGGAAAGAAATAGACGGTAAGGAGAAAAAATTTGAAAAGATTTTTTATTTTTTTATTTTGAATTTCAAAAACTTGGAAAAGAAGAAATGAAATAAATTGGAAGGAAATTGTAGAAATTAGAGAGGATATTGAAAAGCGGAAAGAAATCGAGAAAAAGGGCAAGAAATTAAAAGTAAAAATGGATTTTTTTATTATTATTTTATAAAATTGAGTTGTTGAAAAATGGAAGGCCACGTAATGGGAAACAAATCAAACAGAAAATAGCAATTTTTTCCTCTCTTAATTAGAAGATCAGCAATAGCAAATCAAAGCTAATAAAGAGATTTTTTTTATAAATGAAGGAAAACAAAATAAAACTAGCAAAAAAAAATATTTTTGTGTTTTTTTTATATATGAAGGAAAACTAAAGAAAAGAAAAAAATTATAACCTGAAGGATTTAATAATAAAAATTATTTTGGTCCCAAACAACGGCGCCAAAATTTGTTTGCAAATAAATTAATAACTGTAAATAATTGTTTAATCCGTTGGGCTTTCCTAAAAAACAAGGATTGTTGTAGAGGTTGTCGAACTCTGGGACCAAAAATATTTTAATTAATAAATCCAAACAAGTTATTCCAGGACTTTGATTGATTGAAAACACAGAAAATAACAGCAATTAAATAAAAAGAGAGATTTATATAGTAAGAGAAAGCAATTAGGAGATAATGACATAGATCGGATTCATACTCATCAATAGCAGACAAATAAATATAGATCTAACTCATGTTTCTGTCACAAACATGAATCAACGATAATTAGGTTCTTAGAAACAAATAAGTAGATAAGCACAAGCATAGCCTATGCAGGAGTTGAGCTCTTAAACAACCATAGGATATCAGGACAAATTCACTAATTAATTTCTAAAACCCTAAAATTAGATCTAAATCTAATAACTGTTAGATCGAACATGAATATACAATGTGAAGGAGCATAGCTCTTAAATGACACATAATATGAAGGTTCAAATCTAACCCTTGATTCAGATCCAGATCTACATATATAAAGTCCTCGTATATTGGCTATGTGATTCATGTTGAATCATATCTATTAGTGTCACCACCCCCTAATCAAAGGGGATTAGCTAGACATAGCTAAAGAAAAAGAGAAAAAGAATATAAATAACATGAACATAAATAAAATAAAATAAAATAACAACTGAGAGAAAGGGAGAAGAAGAGTTTTATTCCAAGAAGAGAATTACAGAATAAAACTAAGTGTGTTTTTACATGAATAAGATACAAGGTATTTATAGTTGTATTGGCCAAGGCTAAGAGGCTTATTACACAATGTGGGACAAAATCCCTTATCCAAAATAACACATAAACCAAATAGCTATTGTAACGGCAAGGAATTCCGCTCGATCCGAATCGATTGTTAAACCGACCAAGACCGTTTGAAACCCCTGATCGTTTGAGAACAGGACAAATCAGAATGCAGACGGAAGAACATTTCATTGTTTATTACAACAATTCCATCAGAATACAAGAATATACAGAGTATGAATAAATATACATTCGATAAATATCAGAGATTACAATAAATTACATAGCAGCGGAAAAATAATACATAACACAACTGAAAGTAATACACGGATACAGAGCTTTCCGAGCATCGTTCCAGCTGTAAATCAGGATCCTGTGAAAATAAATCTGTAAAACCAAAACTACTAGATGCCCGTGAGGAAAATAGGGGCACCCAGAGTTTAGGTTAAAAAAAATAAACTCCAGGTCAGTCATGTGACTGTTGTGAGAACTAAAACAGTTATTTAAAACTTTACTTTAAAAGAGAGTAATTCAAGGGACCACGCCGTATAACACGGAACGGGTTTCCTCCCAAGAATACTAGTGCATATAACAAAACAGCGCAATGCTCTTTGGAAAAATGAAGCTATTATAAGACCTAGGTCCCAACACACAATGCAACGCAAGCCGGAGGATAGGGTTTTCCCTTATAATAGCCAAACATGCTTGGTACGTTTAAAACAAATCATTTGATACTATTATAAGTGTATAGTGTCAAAACAATTTTCAATCATAAATATCAATCATAGGCGGCATGGGTACCATCTATCATGTCGCCATACTAGGTTCTACAAATAAAACTGAAATATCACACATTGGAAATTGGATTTCCGTCATGAGTCGAGGCAAGGGGCAAGCTCCTCTCTGATTCGAGACACTCTAGAAAATGTCTCAGGACCCCACTATGATCCTTGGATCTTCAGGGCCGGTCCTCACCTAACTTTGGAGGATTAGTTTTTCCTGAGCACACGTTTCCCGGTCCTAACAGACCTATATCCGAGGCGCCTCGCATTCCAACAACCACACAGGTGAAAAGTATATAAATGTCAGGGCTGGTAGGTCACTGACACCACCGTAGCTAGAAAGAAATGTCGTGCTCTCCCTGCAGTCACTATCTCGTTTTTGGCTCATACCGAGGTGTGAGGCTTGCGAATTCACGCTATACACAAAGCTACGCCACACAGGCCGTGCTTTGATCATCAACCATAAGACTTTGCTTTTCAACAGAAGCCTTGATCAATTGCCACTTACGCGTGCCACATTGGCAACTCACTTTATGCAACTGATGTCCATCGATATACAACCTCTGAGCTCGTACGTCTCAAAGAAGGGCGTTAAGTAAGAGAATAAATTCTCCACCGCCAAACAGATGTATATTTAATAGAGATCAGTCAACACAGAATAAAATCCAACGTCAGACACACAATCCATTTACAAGTTCGTTCTAGGTCTGAACGAAACCGGAGGCACTTTCCTCGCATATCCATCGATCTCCAAGTACGTCTGGACGATCACCAACTGTTTCTCTCCTCTTGGGTGTACGACCCAATCGAGATTATCAGCAATCACCCAAACGATGTGAAGACTTCCGGTCTTCAACCACCGTCTTCATCTTCGACTCAACGTCGAATCAGTTATTCAGAATGGGATAAACCCGGTCTTTCTGAATAACCCGCGTATATAATAAACACGTGTTACATAAACACAACATACGCCTCATTTCAATTCAGAATATTCTTTTATTCACAAAATCACATTCTTAGGGAAAGGTTCCCATTAATTTTATCAAAGATAAATTCTTCTAAATTTATTCTTTAATCTTACTTTGGATATCATTTCAAACCATATCATGGTTTTCCGAACTAGTCGGGATTAGCGAACCACACCGAAGTTATTGTTTATTTTATTTCCCAATCCCAACTATTCATCCCATGGAGAAAAACTGATAATACTCCATATCTAACACCACGGTGTTATCGGTAAAATTAATTACCATTTCACGTTCAAATCTAATTAAAGATTTAACTATCGCTTTGGAGCAAAATTGGTGGTACTCCATTCTCGATCACTTTTCAGATTTGATAATTTAAATTATCAATTCACATTTCAATCTAATTAAAGATTCATTAAAACTCCACTTAGTTTTAATCTTCTCAAAAATCAATAACCTGTCTTTAACTGGGTTAAAGAACCAATGTCATCTAAAACACGATTCACGATAAACCCAAAATCACACTCTATTGTTAATCAGGTTAAAGAACAGGTGTTGTTCAAAACACCGCTCATGATAAACCCAAAAACCAATTCAAATTCAATTCCAATTAAATATTATTTAATTGATACACTTCATTAAATCTAAATAGAAAGATTTAATCTTTTTCTCTCTTGGGCTTAAGAACAGTGTTAATGAAGACACCATTCATGACAAACCCAAATCACATTTGATATTAAATACAAGGCTCTGAATAGAAAATATACCGGCTTATATTCAATATCAAATCCTGAAACCAACAAATATCATATTGGAAATAACGATATAAAATATATCTTTCAAATTCCCATAACAATATCTGTATAGTCACGAAATCCAACATCGAAATATTCCGAAGATTATTTCGATTCAACTCCAGTCCAATTCACGTATTGGGAATATTGATTATTTTTAAAATCACTTTCAAATTCAATTTATTTATTACAAAAATAAATTGATTTTAATTCTAGTTCAAAACTAGTTCATTTCGACAAAAATATATTTTTATCCTTTCAAATGTGGAATTTTTCTTCCCAGTTCTTTCCAATTCATATATTATGATTTTACGCAAATTATTAATAATTTTAATAATTTTATTAAGGCCCGTACAGTCGATTTCCATCAACGGCCATCGAACTGCACTTACAACGACCTTTTCCAAATTTGATTTGGACATAATTCCAAATCCGACCGTTAGATTTCAAATTTCTAATATTCATTGGAAAGCACTTTTCAATACGAACCCAACGGTTTCGGTTTTAGGAGAATCCGACGGTCGGATCTCCCGTAATGTCCATTCGAAGTCAATGGTCGAAATTCACGAACTGCCGTGGCGCGGCGCGTTCTATTCAGGCCATTATATATAAAATATATATTATATATTTCGTCGATTTCCTTTTAAAACGTATTTTATAAATCGTTTTAAATTCGTTTTCAAACAATTTCAACTCTATATTTAATTTCTAATCAAAATTGAATATTTCATATCATTACTATATAAATGATTATATTTTCAAAACGTTATATTTTGAAATGACTCCTTTTCTATATTCATTATAAAAACGAATATAATCGATATAAATATCGTTCACGTCAAAATAGCGCAACTCTAATCAACACGGCTTTATATATTTCAATAAATTCGTTATTCTATTCAACAAATGAATATTTATTCCATTCAACACATGAATCTATATTTTTTTCAACACACGACTAATCTCAACACATGAGTACTGTCAACACACGACTATTTTTGTTATGTAATATATTTTATAAAATTATGGTATCTATCGTTTGATTTTTAATCAGACTCCAACCGTAAAGTAGTGTCTAATCTTAAATAAAAAAAGTAAATTTTATTATTAAAATATTTTACTCAACACATAATAGTTTCGACACATGAACATCGTCAACACATGACTATTTATTCTATTCAACACATGAATATTTATATTTTATAATATTCTTTATTTTTCCAATTGGAATGAGGCCCAATCAATTACCATGTAACGTTAATTATATGGATTCCATACAACACATGTATATATTAGCAACGATAACCAATCAACCATCATTCAAAGTGCACTACACAACTGCATAAGCATTAAATATAAATAATTAATGCTTACACAGCCTGTCAATCAAACGATCGACACACAACTAATTATTAGGATTAGTGTATGTCGTATTTCATCCCAATATCCGTGTGGGGTTTCAAATCAACAAACACATATTTTTATTTGTGCAGTTGGGCGATGTGTAAAATTTATCGACCCAAGCAATATCAGTCAAATCAGTGTATATAAACAAATCGGCCGATTTGTTTATAAATATTTATTTATTCACATTCACGTTAAAAATTATATTTTTAACGACAATTAATTTATTTCAACCATCTACATTTTATTATCGATTTCACATCAACATCACAAATTTTTTTTACAACACATCAAACAAACATACAAGTCGTCCATGGTCTGTGGACGACGGGTGTCGGGTGCTGCTAAGCACCGTCTGCATCCTAATATATATTTTTAACTAGAAAAGAAGATTTAAAGTGAGAAATTCTCACCAAAGCTGTCCCAACTCCACGACACTTCAAATGTAGAAGTCTTTGCCGTTCTTTCCTTTCGTCACTTTCGTTACCCGTAGCCACTACATATATAAAAATCACATTTTTATATTCTTGCTATGTATATAAAAATTCTATTTTTACACAGCTACTATATAGATAAAAATTCTATTTTTATATCGATGTTCATATAATAAAGATTATATTTTTATCATGCTATTCTTCATATAAAGATTTCGCCTTTTCAAATATAAAGATATCGCATTTTCAAATATAAAGATATCGCCTTTTCAAATATAAAGATATCGCCTTTTCATTTCATCACCATAAAAATTATATTTTTAACCTTTCTATATTATAAAAATCATATTTTTAATTCGTTACATCAGGATAAAAATAAAGTTCATATTTTTATTACACTTCACATATAATAAAAATTATATTTTCATCCCCATAAAAATATTTCAAATATACGATAAAAATATTGACTTTACGAATTCACTTTCATTATAAAAATTCTATTTTTATTTCGCCTTCCTTAATATGAAAATCGAATTTTTATTGCTATGACATCATTATAAAAATCGTATCTTTCCTACAAGAAAAATCCTATTTTTATTCTCTAAAAATATAACTTTTCTATTCTAAAGATCTCAACTTTTAATTGTAAAAATATAGCTTTAACTTTTCTAAGAATATTAGCTTTGTATTATAAAAAAAAATCTTTACATTAACAGTTAAAAACCATATTTTTATCGTGTTAAAACCTATGTTTTCATCGACAAAACAAAGCAAAAACGAAACAAAAATCAAAGGAGCAACAAAGGAAACTCACAGCGCAGGGTCTGAGGAGGAGGGGAGGGCTGCTCGCTATGGGGTGTGTCAAAGGAAGGAGAACAGGCGGAGTCGATGGTCGGGTGCCCTAGCAGGCGGCGGCGGCTCAGGGAAGAAAAGGGGGGCGGTTTTGGTTCGCGGTGGCTTTGAGAAGAGGGGAAGAGAGGAGAAGATCGGGACGAGAAGGAGAGGGGGGTTTCGGTTGTGGTCGGCGGCGCTCCGCCGATGGGGCAGCGGCGGTGGGTATCGCGCTGGGCGCGATTCCTCTTTTTTTTCTTTTTTTTCCCGATCTGCAAATAATGAAAGGGGAGAGAGTGTTGAGGGTGTTTTATATATTTAATTAATTATTTATTTAATTTCCAAAAAGCAACTTTTATTTTCGACCTCGAAACGAGACCCACCGTCTGTCGTCCATAGCTAAATACCCCCATTTCGAACACAATGGGATATGTCACGTAGGCTGATTCGACCGTTTCAATCAGTTTTCGTCAAAATCAAAATATAACTCTATATATTGAATTAGAACGCACATTTCAATTTACGGGGGCCACATACTAACTCGAAAAATTCCAAAAAAATATTTTCTAGCTTCGTATTGACGATACGGTCTTAACAAAACTAATTTCATCGAATTCTGAGACCATTGGAAAAAATGGCCATTTTCCAGTCGATTAAAATCAACTGAAACTGGTCAAACGCGTTTTCCTTCGCCACGCTCACATATTGATTCGAAAAATTATGAAAATTGAAATCTAACAATAATTTGACATCACGGATCCAACAAAAGTGGTTTCGTCGAAATCCGAGGTCGTTTGCAAAATTTCTATTTTTAAGGGCCGAAATTCCATAACGACTATTCTGAATTTTCAACTGGGCATAACTTTTTATCCGCTATGAAATTATGATTTTTTGGATTCGTTGGAAAGATATTCTCTATTAGATTCAAATATTTTCTTTTTCGTTAAAATACGGTTTGTTTTGCACCCGGAACATTCAATTGAAATTTGAAATCGAATTATCGAACTACCGTGCCATTTTCAATTCTTTTATAATTATATATAATTATTTATATTCTAACGACGTATATAAATATATACGTTCTAATTATATTCAAAATAAATTTCTCGTCGATATTATTTAAAATAATTCATTTTAAATGTTCAAACTTCGCTAAATTCACCGAAATAAATTTTTTAAACTGGCTCGCATTTCCGGGTTATTACAGCTAAGTGTGAACGCATGTAAATGGAAGGCCTTTCAGATGAGCTAATGTGAACGCGTATGAATAGATTTGCAAATGTCATAGCTTGCAGGCATCAACTGGCATCAATTCCAATTGTTTTTAGCATGAATAGGAACTCCATAATTCTCTGTGACCAGCTATCACTATGAAAAGGTATTGAATCTTTAAAATATGCTGAAGATGATGGTTGAACTGCAACATTTCTTCAACCTTTTCAACAATTAAGTGCATTAATCCATTCATTATAAATAATCTGGAAACACAACTATAAATACGCAATATCAATTATTTAAAAGATAAAACAAGATAAATAAGCAGATAAAATATACACGTTTACATGTATATCACTAGTGCTCCTCTTCCTATTAGTGAGTGAACCAGCATAATCAGCATCAGAAAATCCAACTAAATCAAAACTATCACAAGGGTGATACCACAAGCCAAAAATTTTGTATTTGCAAAAGATATCTCAAAATTTGTTTTGTGGCTTTTAAATGAGATTCTTTTGGATTAGAATGAAAATGTGCACACAAACAAAAAAAAATATCGGGTCTAGAAGCAGAGAGATAGAGAAGTGAACCGATTATACCATGATATTCTTTTTGTTCAATAGCAAAACCTTTTTCATCTTTGTCAAGCTTAGTTGTTGGACTCATTGGTGTTCTCATTCGTTTTGCATCTTCAACTCCAAATTTCTTTAGTAACTCCATCACATACTTCATTTGAGAAATGAAAATCCCTTTGCAACATTGTTTGATTTGAAACCCAAGAAAGTACTTCAGTTCTCCAACCAAGCTCGTCTTGAATTTATCCTGCATAATTTTTCAAATTTCTCACACAAAATATCATTAGTAGCACCATAAACGATATCGTTAACATAAATCTAAACAATCACGAAATCATTACCATCTTGTAATAGAAACAGAGTAGTGTCAGCACATCCCTTTTTAAAACCATTTTCCAAAAGATATGAACAGAGACAGTCATACCAAGTTCGAGGAGCTTGCTTAAGACCATTGTAACACCCCGGAAAATCTGAGCCAGTTTAAAATTTTAATTTGGCTATTTTAGTGGATTTTAGATATTTAAAATAAAATATTTTAAATAATAACAATTAAAAGTGTGTTCGAATCGATGTTCGAAAATAAATATAATTATTTTAAATTATAAACAAGGCCTGAAATGGCGCGGCAGTTTCAAAATTGGAATTCAAAATTTGACTGAGTGTACTTGGTACAAAATAAAACGGATTTTAGTGAAACCAAAAATATTTAAATCTGTTAGTGAATATCTTTCTAACGAATCTAAAAAATCAAAGTTTCATAGCGGGAGTCAAAAGTTATGGCCAAATGAATTTACAGAAAGGTCGCTATAGAGAATATATCGCCCTTGAAAATAGACATTTTGCAAACAACCTCGGAATTGTGAAACCACTTTTGTTGGATCCGGGATGTCAAATTATTGTTAGGTTTCAAATTCCATAATTTTTGAAGTTAATATGTGAGCGTGGCGAAGGAAAATGTGTTTTGGTCAATTACAGTTAAATTGGATCGACCAGAAAATTGCCATTTTTCAAACGGTATCAGAATTCGACGAAACTAGTTTTGTTGGGACCGTATCGTCAAAACATAGCTAGATTTATTTTTCGGGAATTTTTAGAATCAGTATGTGGCCCCAACAAATTGAAATGTACGTTCAAATCAAATATTGAATGTTTTATATTTTAATTTGAAGGAAAACTGACTTAGACAGTAGAATGGGCCTACGAAACATATCCCATTGTGTTCAGAATGAGGGTATTTAGCTAGGGACGACAGTCGTTGGGTTTGGATTGGAGTTCGTATAAAATAAGGGGTATTTTTGGATTTTTAAAATAAATAAATAATCCTATTGGCCACCACCATTTTCTCTCTCCTCGTAAATCATCGCGATCGACAACGATAGCAGCTCCAAACTTCCCGACCACTTTCCAACGAATCCACGCAGTAATACACCCCGACCCAGTTGAACTTTTTGGAGAACTCTCTCCACTCTTCAAATCCATATAAGGAGCTCCCCCTATCGTCGCTCCTGCCTCGAGATTCATGCTCCCAAAGTTCTCCGCTTCCAGCCGCCGCTCGATCAACTGAGGAAACCCACAATTGTCGGGAAGCTGGTTCCAAACTCTATGGCGTGCAACAGCCCGATCGTCTTCAAGCGCCTCGGATTTCACGAAAAACTAAAACCTAGTTTGGAAGAAAACAGAAAGGTAACGGCTTATATTATTTTAAATTGTTTAATAGCACTTTAAAGCGCTACGGTTTTTGATTTCATAATAAAATTCATATCTTTTTGCTATGTTGACGAAATCCAGTGAAACAAGAGACACCGGGATCGTGCGGACGTCTTCTACATTTTGGAAGAGACCGCATATTTTTCTGAGCCTTCTGCAATTTTCTGTGGAGTGGAACCCAGGGTGAGATTTCTAATTTATAAACGATATGGAAAAAAACAATGTATAAATTACATAGTCAATGTATGAGTTATATAAGCATTGTACACCTCATGTATAAGTGTTGTATAAGTTGTATGTTCGATGTATAAATTATATATGCGTTGTAAAAACAATATATGCATTGAAATAAATTGAAATAAATTGAAATGAATTGAAGTGAATTAAAATACATTTATATACAAATATATATATATACTCCCCTCGTCCACAGACCATGGACGATATTTATTGGTTGTGATATTGTTTGGATTATTTGGTTGATGTGAAATTTGGTGAATAATGCGAATGGTTGATAGAATAGTTTGTGGTTGAGAATGATTGATTGTGGTTGAAAAATACCCATTGGTGGTTTAAAACAAAATTAGAATAGGTTGTGGAAATGAAAGAAAAACATGCTCGCCTGCATGCGAATTAGATGCATGAAATCCCCATTGTCAAAAACCACAAGGTTTTAACGTAGAGCGAGGAGCCGTACATCGATACGGTCCCGGTTTTAACTAGCCTGTCGTTATGCTGCCGAAATTTTCTGAAATATTTCATGTATTGAAATTATTTTCATGTGTTGAAACTGTATTCATGTGTTGAATAGAAATTCATGTGTTGAGTGACATTCATGTGTTGAATAAATTGTTTTATAATAAAAAACACATTTTTACCTTATATATAAAATAATCATGTTTTGAAATAAATCATTTTACAATAAAAATCACATTTTTATTATATATCTAAACTATAGAAAACATTCATGTGTTGAATAAAGGACTAGGACAATAAAAATCATATTTTATCGTATGTGTGAAGTCAAAAACATTCATGTGTTGAATATATAGATTGAACAATAAAATCTACATTTTATTGTGAATATGGAGTGTTAAAAATAGTGATGTGTTGAAATAAATATCTGTTGGATAAAAATCACATTTTTTTATCAAATATACGAAGTGAATATGGTTTTGAAATCGAAGAATGAATTATATATATATAAATATAAATTAAATAAATCGAATAACAAAGCTGTAGTTCGTATTTTGAAACCGTGATTCCAAACGATTAGTGCGGGAGATCCGACCTTCGGATTTTCCTGAAACCACAACCGTTGGGTTCGCTTTGGAAATATCTTTCCATTGTAAAGATCCAACGGTTGGATTGTCTGGAATGTTTAACTCAAATCTAAAGAAAAACAGCGCCAGAATCGATTATATTTACATATATATACAAATATAGTTAAATTAAATCGAATAACGACACTGCAGTTCATCTTTTGAAATCGTAACTTCAAACGATTAGTGCAGGAGATCAGACCGTCGGATTTTCCCAAAACTGAAACCGTTGGATTCGTTTTGAAAAGATCTTTCTAATGATATAAATTTTGTGAAGATCCAACGGTTAAATTTTCAGATATGTGTAAATCAAATTTGAAGAAAAACAGCGCCACAGCCGCGTTATGGCCTGAAGCGTTGTTTGAATGAATTGGTTATTTTTAAATAAATAAAAATAGCGATAAATACTGATAAAATATTATAAATGATATGGAATGGAAATAAACTGAATTTGCTCGGTTTATGTGATATTTGATGGTTGAATGTGTTTAGCGTGAAAATTACATTAAAAGAACAGAATTAGTGATATCTAATAATTTAACCGTTGAAATGAATTGATTTGAAATTCTAAATATACGTGAATTATTTGAAAAGACCGAGTTGATTCTTATTTCAAATAATTGATCGACGAGTGAAAGTCGAAGATATGAAGACGGTGCAAGACCGATGATCTGCATGTCGAAAGGAGGGGTGCTACTGATGCTCATGATGGGAGTAGCTGCCTTGAAGGGGGCTGAAGTAGTAGCCGTCCAGATGTACTTGTTGATTGTACGGATATGCGAGGTATTGAGTGCCTCCGGTTTCGTTCAGGCCCAGAATGAACTTATAAATGGACCGTGTGTCTGACATTGGATTTTGTTCTGTGCTAATTGATCTCTATTAAATATATATCTGTTTAGCGGCGGAGAATTTATTCTCTTGCTTAACGCCCTTCTCTGAGACGCACTAGCTCAGAGGTTATCTATCGATGGAAATCAGTCGCATGGAGTGAATTGCCTGTGTGGCATGCCTAAGTGGCAGATGATAAAAGCTTCTGTTGAAAAGCAAAGTCTTGAGGTGGATGATCAAAGCACAGCCTGTGTGGCATAACTTTGTGTATAACATGAATTCGCGAGCCGCACACCCCGGTATGGATCAAAAAACGGGAGAAGGATCCAGGGAGGACATGCGTTTCTTTCTAGCTAGGGTGGTGTCAGTGACCTACTAGCCCTGACATTTATATTATTCTCACCTGTGTGGTTGTTGCTGTTGCGAGGCGCCTCAGATATATCGGTGACTATGTGGAGCCGATGGAGTCATAGGACACATTTACGCCCCAAATGGCGGGGAAACGCAGTGTTCAGGCATTTTAATCCACATCGGTGGACCGGCCCTATGGCTCCTAAGGGTCACTCGAGCTCTGATCCTGAGACATGGTAGGCTAGATTGTCTTGAATTCGGTAAGGACTATCTTTTGCCTTGGTTCATGATGGAAATCCAATTTCCAAACACGACACCGTGCAGTTTTGATTGTATATATATATGGCGACATGATATATGGTACCCATGCCGTCTATGATTGATAGTTATGATTGAAATTGTTTTTGAAACATATATATATACTAGCAATAATATCAAATGATTTGTTTTGCTCGTATCAAGCATATTTTGGCCATTATAAGGTAAAACTCTATCCTCCGGTTTGTGTTGCATTGTGTGATGGGAACTGAGTCTTATAATGGCTTCATTTTTATAAAAAAGCATTGCGATGTTTAAAAGATTTATTTGTTTTAAAGCACTGGCAATCCAATGGAGTAAACCCATTCCGCGAAAGTGGCATGGTCCTGTGATTAGCCATATTTGAATATGTGTTAAGTAGATTTCTCATACCAGTCCCATGTCTGACTCGTACTTTGTTTCACTTGCAACCTCGGGTGCCCCTTTTTCTACACGGACAGCCTTGTATTCAGGTTTTAGCAGGCTCTTTCTCGATAGCTGGAACTGAAGATGGATTCTATCATTTATCTCTTTTTATGCTGTTTAGCTCCTATTGTTCATATTATGTTTGTTTTCCGTTGTACACATTTATGTACAGCTGAACTGTATTTGTACTAAGTATGATCCTGTATACTGTGTAACTCTGATGATTATGTTTATCCAGTGTATTCTATTATACATTATCTAGTGTATTTATTTATTTCTGTTCTGTTGTTATCTGTTTATGTGTTATATTCCAAAGATTACCCTTGCACCGTCTTATCGGGATTAGGGGTCGTCACAAACGTGGTATCAGAGCCTTGGTTAAGCTTAGTTCTGGAATATAACATATGAACGAACTCGTCAGAAATAGAACCAGTAGTGTTCTAGGACGAATAATTCATTACAGATCGGATCAGTAATGTCCTAGTATGAGTATAGCAGAATGAAATACACCCTGATAGACACATTTACATTCAAGTATATGTCTCTATGTTTTAAAATTACCTTTTCTATTGGCCTAACACTTTGTCTGCTATTTGCAAACATTGAAAAACGATTGAAAGAGGTAGAAGAGGTAGGCTGGAACCAGATGTTGAAGTTCTACTTAAGAAATATAGAAATATGGGTGGAGAACCATTCTTGGGCAAAGAATCTATTATTAAAACACAAGTTGGGATTCGTTCTGCTGAGAAAATCTTTGAAGGTTTAAAGCTGAGGGATGACCAGAAAAGATTACTGGCATCTTGGGCACTCAAAGACGAAGCTTTGTTCTGGTGGGATTCGATTGTTAAAGATAATCCAGAGGGTGATATCACCTGGGATAGATTCAAAGAGCTTTTCAGTGAAAAATTTATTCCTCCAGAAGCAACTGAGCAGTTATGTGATGAATTCTACTATTAGATATAGGGAGATATGAATATCCCAGAATATCATAAGAGATTCAATGAACTTTCTCATTTTGCCCCTCATCTAATTCAAGACCGAAAGAGGAAGAATCTGAGGTTTATTAATGGGCTTCAAAGAAAATACCAAAATAAAGTAATGGAGCATGTAAAGCTTCCTTTTTCTGAAATGATATACATGGCTTATCAGTATGAAGATCTAAATAATCGAGGTCTTTTAGTCGATGAAGAGAAAGTCAGTTTTAGCAATAAAAGGAAGTTTGAAACTGATAGCCTAGAGACAAGTACACAGCCAGAGGCTAGTACGCAGCCTGAGGTAAGTAGAAAGTCTGAAGGCAATAAGAGGCCAAGGGCCAGTTGGGAAAAGGTTAAAGCAGTCGTATGTTTAAAGTGTAATCGGCAAGGGCATTCGATGAGGAACTGTGAATCTTCGAATAGACAAAAGAATAATGGATCTAAATCCAAGAACAAGTTTCAAGAGAAAAGAAAACGCAGTCAATGTCATCAGGCTGGACATCTTTCAAAGGCTTGCCAGCTATATAAGAAATCTGAAAGGGTTCATGAAAATGAATTAGCAGAAGTTCCTGGATCCTCATCTAATCAGGAAAGGCCAGATGTTTTAGATGGCATGCTTACTGTCAAGAATATTCTGGTTAAAGTATTGTTTGACACAGGTGCGTCGAGAAGCTTTATTGCAAAGAATGCGGTTAAGAAACTGGATTTGAATTTGAAGAAGCTCAAAGAACCCATCACTGTCCATAATCCGGTTGGGGGTTCCCTCGATCTTAGTTGGGTTTGTGGGGTACCTGTTTCTTTTTCTCATTATCGGTTCCCTTGTATCTCGATCGTCATGAATTTTACCGAATTTGATCTTATTTTAGGATTGGATTGGTTAACCAAATACGAAGCGGAAGTTAAATGCGCAGAAAGGGTTGTCAAGGTTAAAACGAAGCTTGCCAATATTGTAATTCCCTTTGAAGGCCCGAATTCTGATAGAAAGGACTTTTGGGCAGCTCTAGATGTTTCTCCTGCCCATATAGAACCTGTTTCGGTCGTTATAGAGAATATCCCAGTCGACGTAGAAAATATCCCAGTTGTCAAGAACTATGCGGATGTGTTCAAAGAAGTTGTCAGCTTACCTCCACAGAAAGAAATTGATTTCAAAATCTCTTTAGTTCCGAATGCAAGGCCAGTAATTCACGTTATTCGAAGAATGACCTTGAAGGAAAAAGAAGAGTTAGAAAATCAAACTAGACAGCTTGTATGGAAAGGTCTGGTTAGGCCTAGTTTCTTTGATTGGGGAGCAGCTGTGGTTTTTGTCCCAAAGTCAGACAGTACTCTCAGACTATGTGTGGATTATCGTGACTTAAATAAGCAGGCGCAGAAGAACAAATATCCATTGCCGCGGATTGATGATTTGTTGGACCGATTGAATGTTTTCACGAATGGACCTAGCTATAGGTTTCCATCAGCTTTGTATTGCCGAAGAGTGTGTTCCTTTGACAGCATTCAGAGGTCTAGACTTATTCTACGAGTGGTTAGTAATGTCGTTCGGCTTATGTAACGCTCCAGCGTATTTTGTCGACCTGATGAACAGAGTATTCAGAGGAGTTTTGAATAAATTTGTTCTTGTTTTCATTGATGATATTCTGATCTTCTCTAAGTCAGAAAGCGAGCATGAAAAACATTTGGAACAAGTGTTAGAAATTCTAAGAAATAATGTTTTGAAAGCAAAGTTTTCCAAATGTATATTCTGGCAAGAAGAAGTCAAATTTCTTGGCCACGTCGTGTCAAAGCAAGGAATTTTAGTGGATCCCAGTAAAATCACTGTTATTCAGAATTGGAAACAGCCTCGTACACCCACAGAAGTCATAAGTTTTCTCGGGTTAGCCAGTTATTATCAGAAATTAATTAAGGATTTCGCGAAGACATTTAGTTCCTTAACGAAACTGACTATGAAACATTCGAGATTCAATTGGACTTCAAAATATGAGGAAGCTTTCTAGAAGCTGAAATTAAAACTGATGACTGCTCCAGTGTAAACAATAATAGATGGCAATGAGGACTTGAAAGTCTGGACTGACGCTTCTAGAGAAGGCCTTGGTGGAGTATTAATGCAAAGAGGTCAAGTGATTGCTTATACTAGCCATCAGCTGAAACCGCATGAGAAAAATTACATTACTCATGATCTTGAGTTGTTAGCCATCGTATTTTCTTTGAAAATATGGAGGCACTATCTTTTGGGTGAGAAACTCGAACTATATACAGACCATCAATCATTAAAGTATTTGTTTACCCAGAAAGACTTGAATCTGAGGCAGCAACGTTGGCTAGAATTTCTTGTAGCGTACGATTTTGAGATTTTGTACACTCCAAGGAAAGCCAATGTTGTGGCTGATGTGCTCAGCGGAAAGAATGTAATTATTGCCAGTCTTATCATCACGCCTTCATTGATTGATAATATATCTTGTAACACCCCGTGATTCTGTAACGCTAAGATTCACGAATCAAGGCAGAATAAAATTTTAAAATCAAAATCAAGGGAAACGGGCTGCGCCATTGCGTTCATCTCGGAATTCTTCATGAAAACGAGTCCGAGTTTGCATAAATCGGAGTCCGTATGAGGAAGATACGGCCTCCGGAAGATTCAGCGAAGTTCAAATTTCAAAACAGGTCAGAAAACAAGTTCAAAATTCAAAATCGGACCCAGATTGGGCTGGGCGGGAATTTTCCTGCCCAAGGCACCCAGGTCGACTGGGTAGTCGACCTGGGTAGTTGACTTGGGGGTCAACCCCCCTACTTTTTCCAGTTTTCTGAACCTGGTTCGTTCTGATGAATTTGGTCACGTTTTCTGTCTAGGTTCGTCCGCCTAATCCTATACAAACAGCCTTAGTCTCCTTCTCTATTCACAATTCTTTTCTATCCTTATGCCGCCTCTGAGAAAATATATAAATAAATAATATATAAAATAAATCAAGATGAGGAAATGCTGCTAAAGACTTTCAAGAAGAGGTTCAAGTCAAGCTAGGATTTCAAGTGAAGATTCAAACGACTGCAACGACTGTTTTTCTACGAATCTAATCTAATCTCTGTAAGTCGGTTACTTTTTAGATTTGAACGTTTTTCTCTGTCTGTGACATGAAATTAAAGGAATAAAAGAATATGCCAAATCTCTCTCTATTCGAATATGTGCCTATATCTTTGGACCTAATTAAGAACTGTTATGATTCGATGACCAATTAGGCCTTGCCTATGACTATGAACATTGCCTATGACTGTGACTGTGACTGTGACTATGAGAATTATTTCCTTGACTATGAACACCAGCCTATGCCTTTGATTAGGAAACATAAACTATTGCCTATGACATAATAGGGACAACTGTGATTAAACACCTATGATTCATGACTAGGAAAGTGTCGCCTAAGTTTTGTGACTTTGAAATTGGGTCTACACCCGATTATCTATTCTGTCTATTCTTGGTTTTCTTTGGTTTTAGATCTTGGGAATTTACCTATTAAGTTAGGTCTACCCATGTTTATCTATTCTGTCTATTCTTGGTTTTCTTTGGTTTTAGATCTTGGGAATTTACCTATTAAGTTAGGTCTACCCATGTTTATCTATTCTGTCTATTCTTGGTTTTCTTTGGTTTTAGATCTTGGGAATTTACCTATTAAGTTAGGTCTACCCATGCTCTTGAACCTACGTCGTTATTCAACCCTTTTTATGTCATAAGATTTTTAGACCTATAGGCCTTCGATGTTTTAGATCAATTTCAGTGAAAATCGTTAGGTCTGTAATTAGTAAATTATCATTTTATGCCAGTTGTTATGTCCATCTTTTTCATATCATCTTTGGTTCATTCCCTATTTTCTATGAATCTAGATTTATCTATAATCTAGATTGAATCACGATTATACAAACGGTGGGAATACGATTTGGGCAAAATATGAAATTTACTAAAAACGTAGTTATGAACTTGGAAATTGGCATGAATTGGGAACATGTATTATGGCATATTCATAGAAATGCAAATTGGATAAATTTGACATGAATTATAGGATAATTTGAATCTAGTATTGACTTGTAAATCTAGCATTTACATGAACTGTGAACTAGAATAATAAGTTTAGTTTGACATGAACTGTAATTAGAATGTTAAATCAGAATTGGATTAGCTAATTTGGCATGATAAGTGTATTGGCATAAATTTGAAATTGGCCATAATTGGGAATAATTGTCGTGTTGGGAAAAAATCATGGTTAGTGACACTTAATTTGGTATGGTTTACATACCAAAAAGGCATAAATATGATATAGAGGGGAAAATGGGCCATAAGAATAAAGGCTGACAATTTACATTAAAAGAGTGATTATGAAATAAGTAAATTAGGAATAATTTACTTATAGAATTTGTCCTAAATGAGAAAATGTAAATATAGACAAATTAAAGGTTTATTAACGACATCTCTTTTAATTATACACCAGAAAGTTCTAGGGTGACAGAGAGGATAGTGTCTAGGCCTGGTTTTGGAAAATACAAGTTTCCTGCTCTCCCTGGCTATCCCTAACTGATCCGACGGACGGGATGGTTACTTTCAAAACCTGATTTGAAAATTAATCAAAACCCTTTGAACTTAGAAAACACGAATATGCCTAACCCGAGGTTAGACTGAGTTGCGATGTAAACCAGCCCGGAACCAACCGGCACATCCAGTATTCGCAACAATATCTGTCTAATGTGAGTGGTCGTGGCTTTAATCTATTTAATTAAAGCTAGAACAAGAATGGTAGGGTTAAGTTAACTAAGACACTTAACCAATTCAACAAGATAACCAAACCGATGGGTGGGGTTAGGTTCATACTGACACTTAACACAGTTAAGCTAGAATGGGAGGGTTAAGTCCATAGGAACACTTAACCAACTTAACACAGTTTAGCTAGAATGGGAAGGCTAAGTCCATAGGGACACTTAACCAACTTAACATGGTAACAAGACAAGATTTGTAGAGGTTAAGTAACTAAGAAAACACTTAGCCAAATTAACATGTTAACTAGACTAGAAGGTGGGGGTTAAGTAAAGTTAATACACTTAGCCAAATTAACATGTTAACCAGACCAGAGGTTGGGGTTAAGTAAAATTTAATACACTTAGCCAATTTGATATGTTAGCTGGGCTAGACCGTCGGGTTAAGTAAACTTGAACACTTAACCATCAGATTGTGATAAAGGAATAGGGCTAAGTCTAAAACATGAAGGGATAATACTTAACCATTAATAATAACATGTTAGTTAAAACATACGGGCAAGGAACACTTAACAAATACAAGATGAATGGGTAGGGTTAAGTAATAAGAAATACTTAAACAATATAACTTGGTTTGTGGTAGGGTTAAGTCATCATGAATTACTGATAACACTTAACCAGTTTAACAGGATGAATGAAGAGGGTTAAGTTGGCTTGAATTGACTAATCACACTTAACCAATCCAAATTGACGGGAAAGAGAACTAAGTAGTAAACCTTAGTAAAGAAAACAACGATTCTGGAAACTAAGTGGTAAATCTTAGTTAGTAAACTAAGTAGTAATTCTTAGTATAAAACGGGAAGGAGCGAATGTCTGTCTGAGTAAAAAGGAGGCTCCAACGAATTGGGTTACGAAGCCCGAGGCTTCGAGGGGACGTGAGGGTACTCTTGGTATCCCTCTGTGAGGCTGCAGATGATCCTCCTGGGCTCATAGAGGTTAAGGTCTGCGTTAGAAGAACCAGGGGTATGTCTTGGTTGCAATATATGGCAACCTAAAGACTAGGATGGACCGGCGTGATTCGGCGAGAAAACGGTAGCCCTGTGATAGCAGCTCGTCGTCTACCATCCATCTTGAGTCAATCGAGATACGTGAAGCGGAAAGGCGGAGAACTCCAAAAGACCATATACTTGCTATCTAGTTATGGGTGAGGATGGCCATAGGTTAGTGGGGGCACCGGGGGCCGGCGTATAGTTCTCATTTTTCAAGGTGTGCCTTTCATTAGTTGAGGGAGGGGTCAAGTGGGACCATAGCCACTGGAATAAAAACAGACCTTAGCATCTGCATCGGCAGATATCTAAAAGCTCCCGACCGAGTTCTATATTCCTTGATTTGCCCTGCCACAGGACTCGGGCTGCACATTACAGGACATGTACGTCTAGACAAGCGATAACGATTCGCGATACATGTGTGGGGAAGTATAGGAACATATACCACTCTAGGTAGTGTGTCCTACACTTGGGGGCATTGTTCGACAGGTAGCATATACCACTCTAGGCAGATAGCGTAAACTCTAGTTGAATCTAGAAGGCACTTGATAGAAAACCATAGATTAGATCTAGGTAACAAATAATAAATGTATGCCTGAAGGCAATGGAAACTACAGGGATTGGGATCACGTTATCGTTACTAGTTGGGACACTAGTTAGGCGGTGCAGAGATATAGAAACCATTATAACAAGGAAATAGCGAAGCGACGAAAGTATTAGAGCATATCCAGTTTATCTTAGCTTAGCATATCTTGTGTTAATCTTGTCTAATCTTTCCAACCCTATCATCATGGTGTTATCTTGTATTCAGTTAATTCATGTCGTTTTGTTTTCCCATGTTCACATGCTAGAACTTACTGAACTTACTCAGGCTTTATGTCTGACTATGTTTTTCTTTCGTCTTCTTTTCTTCCGTTACCCCCCCCCCCCCCAGGTAGTAAAGGAGGGAATAGTATAGCTCAGGTTAAGTTGGACTGTCACTCTTTCCCAGCTTGAAGATTTGTCGAAGTTTGCTTGGATTCTCTTTTCAGATGCTATGGCTGGCTCTTGCTAAAATTGGGGAATATAAATGTTGTTTTATGCTTCTTTATTTTGTAAGACAGATGATAATCTGATATTGTAAAGAAATCATTGTACAAACTATTTTATCAATAAAGCAAAGTTTTATTTTCCGCTGTTTAATTTCTGTCTGTCTTGTAATTTATCGGCATCTTTTACCCTAAATGCTCCACAGAACTTAGTGCATTCCCTTTGTGAGTGACACTAACGGATGTGGGGTGTTACATATCTGCTCTTCAGAAGGATGATCACTTCATTCAGAAGATCAGAGAGAGAATTCAGAAAGGCGAGCCCTCGAGTTTTCAAATAGATAACGAAGGGATTCTTAGGTTAAAAGGCCGAATGTGTATTCCAAACATTCCTGAACTCCGGAGAGAAGTATTAGATGAATGTCACAAAGCCAAGCTTAGTATTCATCCAGGGGTGAGCAAAATGTATAATGACATCAAATGCACTTTCTGGTGGAAATCTATGAAAAGAGGCATTTCTTTATATGTTAGCCAGTGTTCTACTTGTCAACAAGTCAAAAGCGATCAGCAGAAGCTCGCTGGATTGTTGCAACCTTTGAAAGTTACAGGTGGAAAGTGGGAACATATTTCTATGGATTTCATAGATGGTTTGCCTAGGACCAGGAAAGGAAATGACAGTATTTGGGTGATCGTAGATCGTTTCACAAAGACCGCCCATTTCATACCTGTCAAATCGAGTAGAACTGCTTAGAGTCTGGTGCAGGTTTATTTCAAGCAAATAGTTAGACTGCATATAGTTCCCATGAGTATCATTAGCGACCATGACCCTATTTTTGCTAGTAAATTTTGGGAAGCATTCTAAGCAGAACTGGGAACGAAACTGAACTTGAGCATGACATATCATCCTCAAACAGATGGTCAAACTGAGAGGGTGAATCGTATTCTTGAAGATTTATTGCAGGCTTGTGTTATTGATTTTGGTGGATCATGTAAAGACCATTTTTATTTGGCTGAGTTCTCATACAATAACAGCTACCAAGCGAGCTTGACAATGTCATCATTCGAAGCATTGTATAGTAGACCGTGTCGATCTCTTGCTTGTTGGGTAGAACCTAGTGATAAACTTGTGTTGGGACCCGATATGATTCGTGATGCTGCGGACAAAGTCGATTTTGTTAAAAAACGATTACTAGCCGCTCAAAGCCGACAAAAAAGCTATGCAGATAAGAGAAGAAGAGATAAATCATTTGTTGTTGGCGATTATGTATATTTGAAGGTATCTCCGATGAGAGGAGTAATCCGGTTTGGCAAAACAGGGAAATTGGCGCCCAAATTTATTGGTCCGTTTCCTATTCTAGAATGGGTTGGAACTCTCACTCATAGGGTTCAATTACCTGATTGGTTGCCTGGAGTACATAATGTGTTTCACGTATCTCAACTTCGAAAGCATGTTCATGATCCAGACTTGATCGTGGAAGAAGCAGCGCAATAGGATATAGAAATTACTCCAGAATTGGCTGTGAGAAGGGAGCTGCTAAAGATAATTGGCAAAGAAACCAAAGAGCTGAGGAGAAAGAAGGTTCAATTAGTCAAAGTGCAGTGGAGTGGAGATCCGCGAGATTGTACTTGGGAAACAGAGGAAAGCATTAAGAAAGCCTATCCTAAGTGCAGGGTGGATATCTCTGATTGACTCTGGTGCAAGGTACATTTACCATATTTTGCAATTTCCACTATGTTCTCCACTTTGCTGTTGTTTTCTTTTCATGGATGTAAACTTTTAATCATATATTCTGATTAATTTAAAAGAGTATATGAATAAATTGGTATATTTTTGAAAAGTTAAAGACAAATTGATTGTTGTTTGTGTTGTGTGAATTTGATTAATTGAATTATTAGAATGATAGTTAATTCAATCAACGAAGAAATGGTAACTTTATGCAATTAAATCACACATTGAATAGATAGAAATATATACATGTACATTATATATGATTGAACAGGAAAATGGATTAGCTGATGAGTAAACAATTTATTTGCGTGCCCGACAAATAGGTAAACCTTAATGAGTTGGATGCGCAATATTATTAATTATATCAACTCCTGTGAATGCCATTGGATGCGGAGTGCTGGTTATACTGTGTGTAATAATAAACGTCGCCATAGGATAGTAACAATTAATTTTGAACTACACTACATGGCATACTTCTTGAAGATAGGCATACTTCATCATATACCACATAAGCACTTGGAGCTTGTGTGACGAGGTTGAAGATTTACCACACGAGCGAGAGGCTTGTATGGCGATGACTATATTTTATAGGTTGAACTGATGACTGATCTGGACCATATAAAATGTAACGGTAAATTGCAAGATTAATAAAAACCCCACACGAGTCTAGAGATGACAGTAAACACGTCTCTCTGGTCATTAAGGCACAAAAACCATTTATAGGGTGACGAGAATTTATTCTTTGGAGTTATGATCTATACACACTCCCCTGTGGATACCGGAATATATCACTATAAATATGTGCATGCTTATTAGGATTTATTGGGTACCTAATACGGCCGAATAAATTTCCAAACCCCTCCCCATACAAAGGAGGTTATGGCGAAATTTTTCAAAAATTTAGGGTATTAGCCAAATTTTTGAAGAATTTTAAAATTATTAGAAACTGAAAAGTTGAAGAATGGAAGCCAGATTGAAAGTAGTGTTAGTTAATCAAACCACTTTTGACTTTATTCCTTTTCGGGGACGAAAAGTTTTAAGTGGGGGAGATTGTAACAACCCGGAAAAACTTAAGCCAGTTTAAAAAATTTAATTTGGCTATTTTAGTGGATTTTAGATATTTGAAATAAAATATTTTAAATAATAACGACAAAAAGTGTGTTTGAATCGATGTTTGAAAATAAATATAATTATTTTAAATTATAAACAAGGCCTGAAATGGCGCGGCAGTTTCAAAATTGGAATTCAAACTTTGACTGACTGTACCGGGTACAAAATAAAACGGATTTTAGTGGAACCAAAAATATTTAAATCTATTAGTGAATATCTTTCTAATGAATCTAAAAAATCGAAGTTTCATAGTGGGAGTCATGTTATGGCCAAATGAATTTTCAGAAAGATAGCAATAGAGAATATATCGCCCTTGAAAATAGACATTTTGCAAACGACCTCGGAATTTTATGAAACCACTTTTGTTGGATCTGGGATGTCAAATCATTGCTAGGTTTCAAATTCCATAATTTTTGAAGTTAATATGTGAGCGTGGCGAAGGAAAAAGTGTTTTGGTCAATTATAGTTAAATTGGATCGACCAGAAAATGGCCATTTTTCAAACGGTCTCAGAATTCGACGAAACTAGTTTTGTTGGGACCGTATCGTCAAAACATAGCTAGATTTATTTTTCGGGAATTTTTAGAATCAGTACGTGGCCCCGACAAATTGAAATCTACGTTAAAATCAAATATTGAATGTTTTATATTTTAATTTGAAGGAAAACTGACTTAGACAGTCGAATGGGCCTACGAAACATATCCCATTGTGTTTGGAATGGGGGTATTTAGCAAGGGACGACAGTCGTTGGGTTTGGATTGGAGTTCGTATGAAATAAGGGGTATTTTTGGATTTTTAAAATATATAAATATAAAAAAATCCTATTGGCCATCACTAGCAGCTCCAAACTTCCCGGTCACTTTCTGACCAATCCACGCAGTAATACACCCTGACCCAGTTGAACTTTTTGGAGAACTCTCTCCACTCTTCAAATCCATATAAGGAGCTCCCCCTATCGTCGCTCCTGCCTCGAGATTCATGCTCCCAAAGTTCGCCGCTTCCAACTGCCGCCACCGCTCGATCTCGCCGTCGAACTGAGGAAGACCACCATCGTGGGGAAGCTGGTTCCAAGCTCTACGACGTGCAATAGCCCGATCATCTTCAAGCGCCTCAGATTTCACAAAAACTAAAACATAGTTTGGAAGAAAACAGAAAGGTAAGGGCTTATATTATTTTAAATTGTTTAATAGCACTTTAAAGCGCTACGGTTTTTGATTTCACAATAAAAATCATATCTTTTTGCTATGTTGACAAAATCCAGTGAAACAAGGGACACCGGGACCGTGAGGACATCTTCTACATTTTAAAAGAGACTGCATATTTTTTTGAGCCTTTTGCAATTTTTGGTGGAGTGGAACCCAAGGTGAGATTTCTAATTTATAAACGATATGGAAAACAACGATGTATAAATTATATAGTCGATGTATGAGTTATATAAGCGTTGTACACCTCATGTATAAGTGTTGTATAAGTTGTATGTTCGATGTATAAATTATATATGCATTGTAAAAATAATATATGCGTTGAAATAAATTGAAGTGAATTGAAATATATTTATATACGAATATATATATATACTCCCCTCGTCCACAGACCATGGACGATATTTATTGGTTGTGATATTGTTTGGATTATTTGGTTGATGTGAAATTTGGTGAATAATGCAAATGGTTGATAGAATTGTTTGTGGTTGAGAATGATTGAATGTGGTTGAAAAATACCCGTTGGTGGTTGAAAACAAAATTAGAATAGGTTGTGGAAATGAAAGAAAAACATGCTCGCCTACGTGCAAATTAGATGCATGAAATCCCCATTGTCAAAAACCTCAAGATTTTAAGGTAGAGCGAGAAGCCGTACATCGATACGGTCCCGGTTTTAACTACCCTACCATTATGCTGCCGAAATTTTCTGAAATATTTCATGTGTTGAAATTATTTTCATGTGTTGAAACTGTATTCATGTGTTGAATAGAAATTCATGTGTTGAGTGACATTCATGTGTTGAATAAATTGTTTTATAATAAAAATCACATTTTTACCTTATACATAAAATAATCGTGTTTTGAAATAAATCATTTTACAATAAAAATCACATTTTTATTATATATCTAAATTATAGAAAACATTCATGTGTTGAATAAAGGACTAGGATGATAAAAATCATATTTTATCGTATGTGTGAAGTCGAAAGCATTCATGTGTTGAATATATAGATTGAGCAATAAAATCTACATTTTATTGTAAATATGGAGTGTTAAAAATAGTGATGTGTTGAAATAAATATCTGTTGGATAAAAATCACATTTTTTATCAAATATATGAAGCGAATATGGTTTTGAAATCGAAGAATGAATTATATATATATATAAATTAAATAAATCGAATAACGAAGCTGCAATTCATATTTTGAAACCGTGATTTCAAACGATTAGTGCGGGAGATCCGACCATCGAATTTTCCCGAAACCACAACCGTTGTGTTCGCTTTGGAAATATCTTTCCAACGACACCAACTTTGTAAAGATCCAATGGTTGGATTGTCTGGAATGTTTAATTCAAATCCAAAGAAAAACAGAGCCAGAATCGATTATATTTATATATATACAAATATAATTAAATTAAATCGATTAACGACGCTGCAGTTCGTATTTTGAAATCGTAACTTCAAACGATTAGTGCGGGAGATCCGACCGTCGGATTTTCCCAAAACTGAAACTGTTGGATTCGTTTTGAAAAGATCTTTCTAATGATATAAATTTTGTGAAGATCCAACGGTTAGATTTTCAGATGTGTAAATCAAATCTGAAGAAAAACAGCGCCACGACCGCGTTATGGCCTGAAGCGTCGTTTGAATGAATTGGCTATTTTTAAATAAATAAAAATAGTGATAAATAGTGATAAAATATTATAAACGATATGAAATGGAAATAAACTGAATTTGCTCGGTTTATGTGATATTTGATGGTTGAATGTGTTTGGCGTGAAAATTACATTAAAAGAACAGAACTAGTGATATCGAATAATTTAACCACTGAAATGAATTGATTTGAAATTCTAAATATACGTGAATTATTTGAAAAGGCCGAGTTGATTCTCATTTCAAATAATTGATCGACGAGTGAAAGTCGAAGATATGAAGACGGTGCAAGACCGATGATCTGCACGTGGAAAGGAGGAGTGCTACTGATGCTTATGATGGGAGTAGCTACCTTGAAGGGGGCTGAAGTAGTAGCCATCCGGACGTACTTGTTGATTGTACGGATATGCGAGGTATTGAGTGCCTCCGGTTTCGTTCAGACCCAGAATGAATTTGTAAATGGACTGTGTGTTTGACATTGTATTTTGTTCTGTCTGATTGATCTCTATTAAATATATATCTGTTTGGCGGTGGATTATTTATTCTCTTGCTTAACGCCCTTCTCTGAGACGCACGAGCTCAGAGGTTATCTATCGATAGAAATCAGTCGCATGGAGTGAATTGCCTATGTGGCATTCCTAAGTGGCAGATGATCAAGGCTTCTGTTGAAAAGCAAAGTCTTGAGGTGGATGATCAAAGCACGGCCTGTGTGGCATAGCTTTGTGTACAACGTGAATTCGCGAGCCTTACACCCCGGTATGGACCAGAAACGGGAGAAGGATCCAAGGAGGACATGCGTTTCTTTCTAGCTAGGGTGGTGTCAGTGACCTACCAGCCCTGACATTTCTATTATTCTCACCTGTATGGTTGTTGTTGTTGCGAGGCGCCTCGGATATATCGGTGACTATGTGGAGCCGATGGAGTCGTAGGACTCATTTACGCCCGGGGAAACGCAGTGTTCAGGCATTTTAATCCATATCGGTGGACCGGCCCTATGGCTCCTAAGGGTCACTCAAGCTCTGATCCTGAGACATGGTAGGCTAGATTGTCTCGAATTCGGTAAGGACTATCTTTTGCCTTGGTTCATGATGGAAATCCAATTTCCAAACACGACACCGTGCGGTTTTGATTGTGTGTGTGTGTATATATATATATATATATATATATATATATATGGCGACATGATATATGGTACCCATGCTGTCTATGATTGATAGTTATGATTGAAATTGTTTTTGAAACATATATACACTAGCAATAATATCAAATGATTTGTTTTGCACGTATCAAGCATATTTTGGCTATTATAAGGTAAAACTCTATCCTCCGGTTTGTGTTGCATTGTGTGATGGGAACTGAGTCTTATAATGGCTTCATTTTTATAAAAAAGCATTGTGATGTTTAAAAGATTTATTTGTTTTAAAGCACTGGCAATCCAATGGAGTAAACCCGTTCCGCGAAAGTGGCGTGATCCTGTGATTAGCCATATTTGAAAATGTGTTAAGTAGATTTCTCATACCAGTCCCATGACTGACTCGTAGTTTGATTCACTTGCAACCTCGGGTGCCCCTTTTTCTACACGGGCAGTCTTGTATTCAGGTTTTAGCAGGCTCTTTCTGGATAGCTGGAGCAGAAGATGGATTCTGTCATTTATCTCTTTTTATGCTGTTCAGCTCCTATTGTACATATTATGTTTGTTTTCCGCTGTAGACAGTTATGTATAGCTAAACTGTATTTGTACTAAGTATGATCCTATATACTGTGTAACTCTGATGATTATGTTTATCCAGTGTATTCTATTGTACATTATCTGGTGTATTTCTGTTTATGTGTTATATTCCAAAGATTACCCTTGCACCGCCTTATTGGGGTTAGCGGTCGTCACAACCATATAATGCTTTTTCTAGTTTGTACACATGATTTGGAAATTTGTGACTCTTAAAACTAGGGGGTTTTTCAATAAAGACTTCTTCTTTCAGCTCCCCATTCAAAAAGGCACTCTTAACATCCATTTGCTTAAGTTTGGAACCCTTAAAAAAAGAAAAACTTAGAAATATTCTAATTGATTCCAGCCTAGCAACTGGGGAGAATGTTTCATCAAAATCGATGCCTTTAATTCGATTGTATCTTTTGCGATTAACCAAGCTTTATTTCTAATTACATTTCCAGACTCATCAAAATTATTTTTAAACACCCATTTTGTTCTAATAATTGGAAAATTACTTGGTTTAGGAACAAGTTTCCAAACCTTATTCCTATCAAACTGGTTGAGTTCATCTTGCATAGCTAAAACCCAACAATCATCATTAAGAGCAACATCATAAGAGTTTGGTTCAATTTCAGAAATAAAAGCATTATGATTTTAAAAAGCACAAACATTTTTATTGAGAGAGGAACGAGTGCGAACGCCAGCAGTTGGACTTCCAATTACCATATCTGGAGGATGGTTGTGTTTAAACTTCAACTTCTCAGTTTCAACAATTTCTTCTATGAACTCATCACTACCAGCTTCAACTTCATTGCTTTACTTTTCACTTTCTTGTACAACACCATCATCTTTTCTATAATCTATTTCCAAGTCTGATTCATCAAACTTCACATTAATGGTTTCAATAATTGTTCTTGATCATTTGTTGAAGATTCTATATGCCTTGTTCCTTAATAAATAACCCATGAAAATTCCTTCATTAGCTTTTGATTCAAATTTTCCAAGTTGATCACCTATATTGAGAATATAACAGGCACACCAAAAACTCTGAAATATGAGATGTTAGGATTTTTGTCAGACCATAATTTATATGATGTTTTATTAAGTATTGGTCTAGTCATAACTCTATTCATTACATAGCAAGCAGAATTATGTGCCTCAACCCAGAAGGTTTGAGGAAATTTATAATCACTCAACATGGATCTAACCAGTTCTTGAAGTGTGCAATTTTTCCTTTCGACTACCCCATTTTGTTGAGGTGTTCGAGGAGCGGAAAATTCATGTTTAAAACCATTTTCTTCACAAAAAAAGTTCATAGTCTAAATTTTCAAACTCACCTCCATGATCACTTCTCAAAATTTTAATTGAAACGCCTTTATCATTCTGAACTAACTTTGAAAACTTTCATAAATAATCAAATGTTCCAGACTTTTTGCCTAGAAAGTAAACCCATGTTAATCTAGAATAATCATCAACCAATATAAAACAATAATGTTTTCCATTTAAGCTAGCAATATCATTTGGTCCAAACAAATCCATATGAATTAATTCAAGAACCCGAGAGGTTCTAACAACATTTTTAGGGTGAAAAGAAGAATGACTAAGTTTTCCCAATAACAAGCTTTACACACTTTAGAGCTTTTAAAATTCTTATGTGGTAGACCCTTTACAAGCTCTTTTGGTTCCAAATTTTCCAAAAGGCTCATACTAGCATGTGCTAGTCTCCTATGCCATAGAGTTGCCTCTTCATCTATGGCTACCAAACATCTAGAAAGAGATACATCATCAAAAGAAAGTGTTTATACATTTCCCTTTCTTTTCCATGTGAAAACAATGTTACCAGTGGATGTTTCAATAATTTTGTAAATCTCACTATCAAAACCACATTCATTCCTTTGTCACATAGTTAGCTGATTGAGATTAGATTGTGATGTAAATTGTCAACATATAAGACATTAGCTAAAGCAAAGGTATTGTTACCTACTTTACCTTTACCAATGATCTTACATTTGTGGTTGTCTCCTAACGTCACATTCCCTTCTTTATATTTTCTAAGGCTAAGGAACATATTCTTGTCCCCTGTCATATGTCTAAAGCAACCTGAATCCAAATACCATTTTTGTTGCTCCTTAGCTCACCAACATACTACACAAAAAGAGAAGAGGATGACCCAGAAAAGCTCTTAGGTTCAAAAGTATTAGTGACTGAGGCATTGTGAACAGAAGAACCTTTTTGAACCCAGATTCTTTTTATCTTTTTATTCCTATTCCAAGAGTGATGATAATTGTGAGCCAACTGTTTAGGAATCCAAACTCGGGTGAATTTTCTAGTTTTGTTCCTACTCATACAATTTTCAGAACTATGCCCAATTACCCTACATATCCCACAATTTGGAAAGATGCTTCTACCTTTTCTGCTATCATTTGTATCATTTTGTATTTTTACAAAACCTAGTCCCTTTCCATTGTTAGCAAACAGTTGGTTTCCTAATAGCATTTTAAACTATGTTTGACCAATTGAAAACTTATTCAAAATAATTTCAAGGTCATGGACTTTGGTTCTTAGTGTTGTGTTTTCAGTCATAAGTGAGGTGAATTGATTTATGAAATTATCCCTTTTTATATCACCATTCTATTTCAAGCACATTTTTTTTTTAAGATTTTCAGTGTTGGACTTGTAACACCCCACACCCGCTAAGGTCACTCGCTAAGGGAATGCCTTAGTTTTGGTGGAGTATTTTTAGTGAGTATAGAACAGAAAAATTACCACAAGACAGATATAAGTAATACTTGAAAATTTAAAACATTATTTCATTGCAGCGAAAAGTAAAACATGTTTGGTTACATCACAAAACCATAACAACTATTTGTACATAATATCCATCCTGATAAAATAGAAGTACATAATCCCACTACATAGACAATAGCCATAACAGAAAAGATAAACCGAGCTTTACTTCTACGGTCCAAGCCCAAAAGATAGATATAGCGGTCTGATCCAAGCCCACTAGTGCTAGGCCCACTCTGAAAACCTGAGGGTTGGGAAAAAGATAAAAACAACGCGGTCAGACATAAGTCTGAGTGAGTCCTATAACCCTAACAATACAACCATTAAAGTAATTAGGGTATGACATAAATAAGGTACGGTACCTCTGGGGATAATGACTACACTAAGTAGCCAACTAAACACCGGATGTACTACGATAACCGAAAAGACGCATTTATCCACCCAAGGATAATTCTTACACCACCCCAGACTTATTCACCCAAGGGTAATTCCTACACTGCACCACACCAGTTCTACCCACCAAGAGTAATTCCTACTTAAAGGTTGATCCCATTAAGTGTACTTAGTAATTTTTACCCGGTAGTTTCTTGTACCCCTACACAGGTGCCGTCTGCCCCTATCTTTACTAGGTGTACCCACTACCCCCAAGCGATCGGCTCCCTACCGTAGATACCCGTGCTGGTCCCACAAAAGGGGGTGTATCATTCCCCAAAGTGGCTACCAGATAATATCACTGTGCACGGCTTTATATCTACACGATGCAACAACGACTTACCAACCAGCCCGGGTCCACACACGCATATGAAACCCGTTGATCCTGCGTTGCCACCGCTAACCCGTTTTGGCCACTTATAGTCAAGCCCAATATGCGTGTCCCGTCACCCGACCAGAGTCGGGCCCACAAAGATATGTTTGGGATATTGGTTGAAATGGGCCCCCACAAGCTACTACTTAAGCTTGCTATTTTTATCTAGTGCATCCCACTTAACCCCTTTTTATAATCATGCCCCCTTACATGTTAAGATTTGGTTAAGTCATCAATCATATTTCAATTGCCACTAAGGGCACCCACTAGATTTCCACATGCCACCCAAAGCACTTACTTGATTCTCACATGCCACCCAAGGCACTTACTTAACCATTTAATCATGTTTAATTACATGTTCCACTTTGGTTAAGTATTCTAATCGTATTTTCTATATCCACCCAAGGCAACCCACTAGTTTCCTCATGCCACCCGAGGCACCCCCACTAGTTACTACATGCCACCCAAGGCACCCACTTAACCCTCATGTCCCACTACATGCTAATTTGGTTAAGTGTTTCTTAATTAATTAAGACCGTGATCCTCCTAAAGACCTCTCACATTAGACTATCTTTTATGACCGCTGGTTAAGCCGGTTGGGTCCGGGCAGCCTTACGTCATAACCGAGTCTAACCTCGTGTCTTTACGTTAATCACGTATTTAGTTTGTGACTAAGACCTCTCACATTGGGCCAATCATTTGTAGCCGCTGGATGGCCGGTCGGTTCCGGGCAGACTTCCGCTACAAAAGGGTCCAACCTCGTGTCTTAGTTGATTAATTACACCTAATTAATCACCCCCACAATTAATTATCCCTAATTAATTACACATTTTTCATAACATGGGTAGACCTAACTCAATAGGTAAATTCCCATGGGGTAGACCTAACTCAATAGGTAAATTCCCACTTATGTTAATTTATTTTTATGGTATGCTTATCATACCCAATCATACTTTTATTAACATATTTATTACCCCATCGTTCCCCACGTAAATCGTTCTCATTTCACGACATAATAAAGGGAAAGATCCATCACAAATATCATGGGTTTAGCATATAACTTTGTCATGGGTTAAGAAGATGTCAACTTGCATTTATGAGCATATATTAACCCAACTACATTTAACCCAAACTTGCATATTATCATACACATGATTTGCATAACATGTTGCATATGAGCTTGCATATTATCATACACATATCTTGCATAACATGTTGAACTTGCATATAAGCATTCTCATAACTTGCATAACATGTTAAACATGCATTTAAGCATACACATAACTTGCATAAGCATTCATATACTTGCATAAGCATTCACATACTTGCATGAGCATTCACATACTTGCATGAGCATTCACATACTTGCATGAACATGCATAACTTGCATATCACATTAAACTTGCATTTAAGCATATACATAACTTGCATAACATCATGCACATAACTTGCATAATCTCATACACATAACTTGCATAACACCATGCACATAGCTTGCATATGAACTTGCATCTTAAAGGAGGGTAAACATGCATAGCATATAAGGGTATCATCTTGCATATGTATGCATCACATTTAAAAGGGTAAACTTACATGTCATGATTTATGCATAATACCAAACACTTAGCATGCATAAAACCACATACTTAGCATGCATAGAATCAATTACTTATTATGCATAAACACACCACTTAACTTGCATAAACCCACACACTTAGCATGCACACAATCAAATACTTAACATGCATAAAATCAAATACTTAGCATGCATAACACCAAATATTTAGCATGCATAAAATCACATGCATAACTTGCATATCATGTTACATATAACTTGCATATACTCTCACATATAGTTTGCATAACATGTTACATATGCATAAATGTTGAACATAGTGTTTTGCATCATAAAACATGGCATTAACCTCGCATATAACATAAAACTTGCAAATCACATATCATACAAACTTGCATAAACATATTTATCCACAAACATAGCCATGTCTTATCACATCCTACCATAATCAATTTAACAATTGATTATTAAAGCCATAGAAACTCACCACAACTAAGATTAGCAAACTTATGAAGTGGAATTAGTGGCTTTAATTGAAGAAGATGTTGATTAGCTTGCAACTCTCTTCATTGATTTGTGGAGGCCATGCTCAAATTTCATTTTGCCATAGTTTAGTTACAAAACCTAATTATGAATGAATTAGGGTAGGGTTGGGGTCTTATTTATAGGATTAGGTAGTGTTTTAGGCCCTTAGATTAACCCTAGGTTAGATTAGGACCGTTAGATTTAGGAAATCTCTAGAACCAGCCCTCTAGGCCAGCCCAAGAACCCAAACTGGTGCACCCAGTTTCACTGGGCGTCGCACCCCTGTCGACAGGCAAGTCGACGGGGCAGTCGACACCCTTGTCGACAGCCCTGTCGACAGCGCTGTCGACATGGCTAGGGCGGGAATTTCTCCCGCCTGACCCGCTGCTTCTATTTCAAATTCTAAATTTGAATTTTTAAATCTGTTTTTATCTTTGAATTTTCTGAAAACTTCTTTGGGCCATAACCGGGCCAAACGGACTCCGATTCTCGAAAACTCGGACTCTATTTCGCGTATTTTTCCGAGACGAACGCAATGACGCAGCCCGTTACCCCCAGTTCCCACATCTGAGATTATTTATCCTATAATTAGTGAATTTTAGTATTAACTAAAATTCGGGGTGTTACATTCTCCCCTCCTTAAAGGATTTCGTCCTCGAAATCTCTAAGCTAAGGAGAATGCATACCCTACCATCCAAACAACCATCTACTCAAACCATCAACCACGGGCATCCATTGTCCTTAAAACAATTTCTAATAATGTATGAGCATATGCAAAAAGTGTGTGTATATGTTCCCTATCTAATGTATGAACATATGCAAACCATGATAGTGCCATGCATCCATTATGTATGCGAGAGAACCCTATCGACACCTACAATATCTACATGAGTGCACAATCATTCACCAAAATGCATCATCCATATGATAACACAATCATTATACATCCATAATATAGCTTCCTACACACAATTTTATGCAATATGCAATATGAAGTGATTGAGCCGATCTAGTGCCTAGAGTGTGTGTATATGCATCCACGAGCAACCACTAGCAAACACTTGCATCCACTTGCATCCATCATACATAACATGTCTCAAACACATGTTTCAACCATAGGACTATCCTATCTGAAGGTCAAAGGTACTAACGAGAGGACATACTAAGGATAAGATAAGCACAAGATATGCGATGAAGGAGAAACAAAAGGACATACCCTCCGAAAGAAAAAGGGTACCTCGAACGCCTCTTCGCTTCCGTCTCCCAGGTAGCGTCGCTCTCTTCATCTCCCCTTCGTACTTTGACTAGTTGAACCTCTCTGTTTCTCAACTTCCAAATATCTGACCCAAGGATGCAAGTAGGAGCTCGTCGAATCGTCGCTTCACGCTCTACTTCCACTTCTCTAAGCAGGCTCGGCTCTACCGCCTCTGCGGTCTCATGTAGGAACTTCCTCAAATGTAACACATGGAATATATCATGTACACCACTAAGCCTGTCGGGCAACTCCACTCTATATGTCATCTGTCCAATCCTTTCCTTAATAGGAAACGGCCCAACAAACCTTGGTACTCACTTCCCAACAGATCCAAAGTGAACCACATTCCGTAACGGAGATATCTTGATAAAAAGCATGTCCTAATATCAAACTCAAGCTCTGTTCTCCTCTTGTCCGCATAAGATTTCTGTTTATCTTGCGTCGCTTTCATCCTTCTTTGAATCAAATCAATCTTTTCCCGAAGTCTTTCTAACCTTATCGGCCCAAGCAAGATCTCATCCGTAGATTCCTACCAACGTGTAGGTGATCGACAAGGCCTTTCATAAAGAGCTTCGAAAGGTGCCATACCAATACTGGACTGAAAGCTATTATTATACGCGAACTCCACCAATGGAAGATGCTCTTCCCATGTTCCTCCAAAATCTAAGATACAAAGCCTTAAAAGGTCTTCTAGGACATGATTCACCCTCTCGGTCTGGCCGTCCGTCTGAGGATGATATGCGGTACTCAAACACAACTGAGTCCTCACTGCTTCTTGCAAACTTCTCCAGAACTCGCTAGTGAAGATAGGATCTCGATTACTCACTATGCTAGAGGGTACCCCATGCAATCGAACTATCTCTCGCAGATATAAAGAAGCTAGCCATGGAGCGGTCCCCTTGCTCTTCATAGGTATAAAAATGGGTGCTCTTAGTAAGTCTGTCTACCACCACCCAAATTCCCGTATTACCCTTTCTTGATCTGGGTAACCCGTCAATAAAATCCATCGAGATGCTATCCCACTTCCATTGCGGAACTTCCAATGGGTGAAGCAACCCACCTGGTTTCTTTTGCTCCGCTTTTACTTGTTGGCACACCAAGCATCGAGCGACATACTCGGCCCCATCTTTCTTCCTACCGGTCTAGAAGAAAACCCTCTTCATGTCTTGATACATCTTGTTCCCACCGGGATGAATGGTCATCCTAGTACGGTGTGCATCATCAAAAATAACCTTCCTCAAACCCTCGTCTTGCGGTACAAAGTCTACCGTCTCTACGCAAGCACCCCCTATCGTCTAGGGTGTACCTACTCAAATGGCTGGACGACTCCCCCCCTTATGAGCTTCTCCACCAACTCAACCAACTGTGGGTCGTCCCTCTGTGCTTCTCCAATCCACCCCAAAAGAGTAGGTCTAACCTCCAAGGAGGCTAGCAAACCGGGTACAAAGTCAACGGAAGGTCTAAAGTCAATCATAGAAATAAACTCTAAGCTCCGTCGTTCAACGAACAATGAACTCAAGGACAACCTTTTTCTACTTAAGGCGTCCGCTACCATGTTACCCTTACTCATAGGATGCTAAGGATCCCATCCACTTTTGCTGTCCTAAGACTATGCGCTCGAAGAGTCTCCAACACTTCCCTAAGATGTAGGGCATGCTCTTCTCCACCAGGATATCATCCAAAATCATCACAACTGTCTCCCACGCAGACCACCCTAGTCGAATTCGGCATCCCCCAAATGCAAGCCCCAAAGGCCTAAACCAATATCAGACAAACACCCAAGGGATACCTCCTTCGAATTCAGACGACCTACGTGAGATGATACTAGTAAAAATGGCTAAACAATTAAGCCCTTGACCAATTTTGGATGTCCTCGCTAGTCTCGCTCCAAAACCACCGTTTTCCCATAACTGGCTTTGCTCACCCCATTGAGCACATACGAAAACTTATTTCGCTCCTAGAAAAGACCCAGATGTCATCCACAAAGACCATCACGAACTTATTTAGGTACTCCCTGAACACCCTTCTCATCAAATCAACAAAGTATGCGGGGGCGTTCGTCAAACCGAATGGCATCACCAGCCACTCCTAAAAAAAAACATCCGGAGTCCTAAAGGTAGTCTTTTCTATGCTATCCTCAGCCACTCTCAACTGATGAACTTCCGTGGCTGAGTCCTACTACATAAATACTGAGGCGCCAGCCAACTGATCAAAGAGATCATCAATCCTTGGCAATGGGTGTCTATTCTTCTTTGTGAGTTTATTTAGTTCTCTTTAGCCTACACAAAGTCTGAGGGACCCATCCGCCTTCGTGACAAAAACTACTGGAGCACCTCACTCCGATACACTTCGTCTTATGAACCCCTTCTCAAGCAAATCGCCTACTTACTTATGGAGTTCCCTCCTCTCACGAAGAGCCATGTGGCCCACTGGCCAAAATACTGGTTTAGCATTATCCACCAGGTATATTCGGAAGTCAATCTCCCGCTTCGGAGGTAAGCCCTTCAACCCCCCCCCCCCCACACACACATCCGAGTATTCCCGGCCCGCTCTAACAGATCGCAAATTCCAGACCGACGCGTCAAGCGATTCTAGATAACTTAGCATAACAGATTCTATGGGATTACAAGAGATCTCGAGAGTGTTACCCAAGCGGGTCATAAGCCTAACAACTCTCCCTTCAAAATCATGAACGGCACCTCTACTGGATAACCAGTCCATGCCCAAAACTAGCCCATAGCCCGTGAAGCCCAACAAGCATCACACCTAAACTCAACGCTAAGTATAGAAACTTTCAAACCCAAACACATCATGGAGCCCAATTGGGTTTGAAACAACTAAGGGATCATCTACCAAACTGGTGTCTAAGTGCAGTGACCCAACTAACAAGGATGAGATAAACGAACTCGATGCGTCAGAATCAAATAAAGTTCGAATCGGATAATAAAGAAATCCAACCTCCAATCTAGACGGTCTTTTCCCCATCTGGTACCCTAGTCGTGAGGGAATACAACTACCCTCCAGAAGATTCCATACCTTGCCCTTGCTTCTTTGGACAATCCTAATAAGGTGTCCTATTCCTCCCAAAAGGATAACTACTAGCCTTCTTCTTCTCTATTCTCCACTCGTAACCTCCCACCAATGAGGTTTCATCCTTCATTAACCAAACAACTATTTAAGCCTTCCTCTCATCGTCTATCCTATAGGTACCTACCAGTCCTCCTCCTTCTTGAACCAACTTCTAATCTAATTAACGTCTAAGTCCCTTGAAGTGGTTTTCCATCCTTATCTATCTTAGAAAGATCATCTATACGCGGAGGGGAAACTCAAAATGAGAGAAAGGAAGAGATTCAAAATGGAGAATTCGAAAGATATAGATATGGCTATTGGGGATTATGCTTTTCTTTCAAAAAACTTTTCTCTTAAAAGACATGTTTTTGAAAATACTCCTTTCAAAAATATTCCTAGAAAATAGTTTTTCTAAAAAATTTATCTGTTCTGGTAACCTTAAGCTCTGATACCACGTGTAACACCCCACACCCGCTAAGGTCACTCGCTAAGGGAATGCCTTAGTTTTGGTGGAGTATTTTTAGTGAGTATAGAACAGAAAAATTACCACAAGACAGATATAAGTAATACTTGAAAATTTAAAACATTATTTCATTGCAGCGGAAAGTAAAACATGTTTGGTTACATCACAAAACCATAACAACTATTTGTACATAATATCCATCCTGATAAAATAGAAGTACATAATCCCACTACATAGACAATAGCCATAACAGAAAAGATAAACCGAGCTTTACTTCTACGGTCCAAGCCCAAAAGATAGATATAGCGGTCTGATCCAAGCCCACTAGTGCTAGGCCCACTCTGAAAACCTGAGGGTTGGGAAAAAGATAAAAACAACGGGGTCAGACATAAGTCTGAGTGAGTCCTATAACCCTAACAATACAACCATTAAAGTAATTAGGGTATGACATAAATAAGGTACGGTACCTCTGGGGATAATGACTACACTAAGTAGCCAACTAAACGCCGGATGTACTACGATAACCGAAAAGACGCATTTATCCACCCAAGGATAATTCTTACACCACCCCAGACTTATTCACCCAAGGGTAATTCCTACACTGCACCACACCAGTTCTACCCACCAAGAGTAATTCCTACTTAAAGGTTGATCCCATTAAGTGTACTTAGTAATTTTTACCCGGTAGTTTCTTGTACCCCTACACAGGTGCCGTCTGCCCCTATCTTTACTAGGTGTACCCACTACCCCCAAGCGATCGGCTCCCTACCGTAGATACCCGTGCTGGTCCCACAAAAGGGGGTGTATCATTCCCCAAAGTGGCTACCAGATAATATCACTGTGCACGGCTTTATATCTACACGATGCAACAACGACTTACCAACCAGCCCGGGTCCACACACGCATATGAAACCCGTTGATCCTGCGTTGCCACCGCTAACCCGTTTTGGCCACTTATAGTCAAGCCCAATATGCGTGTCCCGTCACCCGACCAGAGTCGGGCCCACAAAGATACGTTTGGGATATTGGTTGAAATGGGCCCCCACAAGCTACTACTTAAGCTTGCTATTTTTATCTAGTGCATCCCACTTAACCCCTTTTTATAATCATGCCCCCTTACATGTTAAGATTTGGTTAAGTCATCAATCATATTTCAATTGCCACTAAGGGCACCCACTAGATTTCCACATGCCACCCAAAGCACTTACTTGATTCTCACATGCCACCCAAGGCACTTACTTAACCCTTTAATCATGTTTAATTACATGTTCCACTTTGGTTAAGTATTCTAATCGTATTTTCTATTGCCACCCAAGGCAACCCACTAGTTTCCTCATGCCACCCGAGGCACCCCCACTAGTTACTACATGCCACCCAAGGCACCCACTTAACCCTCATGTCCCACTACATGCTAATTTGGTTAAGTGTTTCTTAATTAATTAAGACCGTGATCCTCCTAAAGACCTCTCACATTAGACTATCTTTTATGACCGCTGGTTAAGCCGGTTGGGTCCGGGCAGCCTTACGTCATAACCGAGTCTAACCTCGTGTCTTTACGTTAATCACGTATTTAGTTTGTGACTAAGACCTCTCACATTGGGCCAATCATTTGTAGCCGCTGGATGGCCGGTCGGTTCCGGGCAGACTTCCGCTACAAAAGGGTCCAACCTCGTGTCTTAGTTGATTAATTACACCTAATTAATCACCCCCACAATTAATTATCCCTAATTAATTACACATTTTTCATAACATGGGTAGACCTAACTCAATAGGTAAATTCCCATGGGGTAGACCTAACTCAATAGGTAAATTCCCACTTATGTTAATTTATTTTTATGGTATGCTTATCATACCCAATCATACTTTTATTAACATATTTATTACCCCATCGTTCCCCACGTAAATCGTTCTCATTTCACGACATAATAAAGGGAAAGATCCATCACAAATATCATGGGTTTAGCATATAACTTTGTCATGGGTTAAGAAGATGTCAACTTGCATTTATGAGCATATATTAACCCAACTACATTTAACCCAAACTTGCATATTATCATACACATGATTTGCATAACATGTTGCATATGAGCTTGCATATTATCATACACATATCTTGCATAACATGTTGAACTTGCATATAAGCATTCCCATAACTTGCATAACATGTTAAACATGCATTTAAGCATACACATAACTTGCATAAGCATTCATATAATTGCATAAGCATTCACATACTTGCATAAGCATTCACATACTTGCATGAGCATTCACATACTTGCATGAGCATTCACATACTTGCATGAACATGCATAACTTGCATATCACATTAAACTTGCATTTAAGCATATACATAACTTGCATAACATCATGCACATAACTTGCATAATCTCATACACATAACTTGCATAACACCATGCACATAACTTGCATATGAACTTGCATCTTAAAGGAGGGTAAACATGCATAGCATATAAGGGTATCATCTTGCATATGTATGCATCACATTTAAAAGGGTAAACTTACATGTCATGATTTATGCATAATACCAAACACTTAGCATGCATAAAACCACATACTTAGCATGCATAGAATCAATTACTTATTATGCATAAACACACCACTTAACTTGCATAAACCCACACACTTAGCATGCACACAATCAAATACTTAACATGCATAAAATCAAATACTTAGCATGCATAACACCAAATATTTAGCATGCATAAAATCACATGCATAACTTGCATATCATGTTACATATAACTTGCATATACTCTCACATATAGTTTGCATAACATGTTACATATGCATAAATGTTGAACATAGTGTTTTGCATCATAAAACATGGCATTAACCTCGCATATAACATAAAACTTGCAAATCACATATCATACAAACTTGCATAAACATATTTATCCACAAACATAGCCATGTCTTATCACATCCTACCATAATCAATTTAACAATTGATTATTAAAGCCATAGAAACTCACCAAAACTAAGATTAGCAAACTTATGAAGTGGAATTAGTGGCTTTAATTGAAGAAGATGTTGATTAGCTTGCAACTCTCTTCATTGATTTGTGGAGGCCATGCTCAAATTTCATTTTGCCATAGTTTAGTTACAAAACCTAATTATGAATGAATTAGGGTAGGGTTGGGGTCTTATTTATAGGATTAGGTAGTGTTTTAGGCCCTTAGATTAACCCTAGGTTAGATTAGGACCGTTAGATTTAGGAAATCTCTAGAACCAGCCCTCTAGGCCAGCCCAAGAACCCAAATTGGTGCACCCAGTTTCACTGGGCGTCGCACCCCTATCGACAGGCAAGTCGACAGGGCAGTCGACACCCCTGTCGACAGCCCTGTCGACAGCGCTGTCGACATGGCTAGGGCGGGAATTTCTCCCGCCTGACCCGCTGCTTCTATTTCAAATTCTGAATTTGAATTTTTAAATCTGTTTTTATCTTTGAATTTTCTGAAAACTTCTTTGGGCCATAATCGGGCCATACGGACTCCGATTCTCGAAAACTCGGACTCTATTTCGCGTATTTTTCCGAGACGAACGCAATGACGCAGCCGGTTACCCCCAATTCCCACATCTGAGATTATTTATCCTATAATTAGTGAATTTTAGTATTAACTAAAATTCGGGGTGTTACAGGACTTGAGTGTTGGTAGTTCAAGATTCAAACAGTTACAATTTTCACAATCTATATTTTGAATATTTGAAACTTTTCAAGTTTTCTAATCTATTACTATTGTGAACAAGATTCAAATTATTGGATTTTATTTTCTCCACTTTAGACTCAAGTGTTCCAATAATTTCATAAAGAGTTTGACATATCAAAAATAAGTCATTGTAACTGTATACCTTACTAGATTCTTCTCCACTTTCTTCTAAATATTATTTTTCCATAAAGCATAGATTGGCTTCTTCCTTGCTACTGTCTGAGACTTCTTCTCCTTCCTCATCATCCCAAGTTGTTGCAAAGGCTTTCTTCTTCTTTTTGTTTCTCTTGTTTTGTTGTTCTTCTTTTTGTTTCTCTTGTTTTGTTGAAGTAGTGCACATTTTGGTTTTATGTGCCCAGGCTTCTAGCAATTGTAGCAAATAGGTTCCTCGTTCGAATTGTCAGAGTTCTTTTGTTTGTTGCCTTTTGATTTGTTTTTCGAGGTTTGAATTTGCTCCATTTTGCAATTTGTCTGACGGATATAGCAAGTTGTTCGATGGTAACTTCATCATCGTTGATAGTATTGGACAAGGCAATTGGCTTATTATTCAGTTCTAAGTTGTTGTGATCATCTCGAGCTTTCAGCTCCATTTCATAAGTCATCAGATTTCTGATCAACTCTTCCATGCTCAGCTTGCTTAGATCCTTTGATTCTTGGATTGATGTGACTTTTGCTTCAAAGTTCATTGGCAGAATTCGTAGGATTTTCCTCATAAGTTCTACTTCAGTATATACTTTTCCAAGGGCTCTATGGTTGTAAACCAGCACAAAGAAATGACCATACATGAAACGACCTAGACTTCCCCGATCCCCTAAGAGACGGAGGAGCCTGGATGGCTTTGAAAACACAACGCACGAGACACAAACAATAGACCATTTAATTGCTATTACAAAAATTTACATCATAGTACAAGAATATTAGAGTACGAATAAATAATATTACACATCGAAAAAATAATATCAGAGATTTAAATTTGCATAGCAGTGGAAATAAAAATGTATAAATACAATGAACAGCGGAAATACATCAACTAACAGAACTGAAAGAAATACATGGACACAAAGCTTTCGGAATATAGCTCCAGTTGTAAACCAGGATCCTATTAAATAGAAATCTGCAAAACCAAAACTACTGACTGCGTATGTGGAATATATGGGCACCCAGAGTTTAGGCGAAGACTATAAACTCTAGGTCAGTCATGGGATTGGTGTGAGAACTAAAACAGTTATTAAACTTTTACTTTGAAATTGGATAAATCAAGGGACCACACCGTATAACGAGGAATGAGTTCACTCCCATGAATATTTTGAAATAAAACAATTTATAAACAACGCAATGCTTTTAGAAAAATGAAGCTATTATAAGACTCAAGACCCATCACATAATGCAACGCAAGCCGGAGGATAGAGTTTTACCTTATAATAGCCAAACATGCTTGATACTCTTTAAAACAAATCATTTTGATATTACTATACGTGCATAGTGTCAAAGCAACTTCAAATATAATTTTATTAAGGCCGTTACAGTCGGTTTCCGATACTGGCCACCGAACTGCATCTAAAGCGACCTCTTCCAAAATTGATTTGGACATATTTTGAAATCTAACGTTCAAATTAAAATATTTTATATTCATTGGAAAAATCTTTACGATACGAACCTAACAGTTCCGGTTTTAGGAGAATCTGACGGTCGGATCTCCCATTACATAATTTGAGGTAAAAGATTGGAATTCGCGAACGGTCGCTGCGTGACGCATTATATTTAAGCCATTTAAATATACATAATATATATATCGTCGATTTCAATTTAAAACGTATTTTATAAATTCATTTTAAAAACGGTTCCAACTTCCATTTCAGTTTTAAATCAAAAATTGAATATTCCATTTCATTCTAATATTATAATTATAATATTTTCAAAATATCTGATTTAGAAATCCATTTCCTTTTCGTATTCATTATAAAATGAATAAAACTGATTAATAAACCCGTTCGAGTTAAAAATGGCGTTTAACTACTTAACTCAGCTTCATATTCATTTTAATTAAGAATATTTCAGTATTTTTGATTTCATCCAAAATCGGACATCAAAATCACATTTTACTTCTTTACTGTATATTATATTAAAATATTTGTTCCTATTCTGAATCGGAATGCGACTCAATCAATTACCATATAATTTCAATTATATGGATTTCATACATTGCATGTATTCAAAAATAGAGATAAACAACCATTAAACAGTCAATTCACATCCAGAATTCAATTTACAACTGTATAAGCATTAAGTAATTAAATAACGTTCACCACAGTCTGTCAATCAATCGATTGACATACAACTAAATATTGGGATTAGTGTATGTCAAATATCATCCCAATACCCATGTGGGGTTTTCAAATAACAACAGTCGATTCAAATAAATCACTGGTTAATAAATTTAACCAATTCTAATTTGATTTGAATAAATTTTCTAATTAACCAATTTTCGCTGTTTAAATTATAAATAGCACAATCACAACACAATACAGTCAATTAAATCATCGATATAAATAAATACTCAACAACCAAATGCCATTTACGGCGCCACAAGTGTCCATCCACGGAGTATGAAATGCGAGTGTCCTAATATCCATACATTGCTTCTATTTCAAATGATTTGTGAAGAGTTTGTATTGAACTCCAAAAATAAATAACATAACAAAAATGATTTGAGTGAGAGAGTTCTCACTTTGGTTTCCACTCCGTCAGTCTTTAATTGATGATTTTGATTTTAAACCAAATTAAACAAACATTTAATTTTGCTCAAAGTCTAATTTGCTCCATTCCGTTTTGGTCGGTTCCATGTTGTAGTGTTCGTTGTTGCGAATCCAACGCAACTGAAACCACTGAATTCCAATCTCGTATGACAAAGATATGATAATTTTTACATTAATTACATAAACCGTTAATTAAATAATAATTAATTAAATCATTAAGGGATTAAACCTCTTCATCGTTTACAGCCGAACCACGCTCCATAATCCATCCTCCTCACGCACGACAAACGGGACAGCCGGTCGATGATCAGAGGGTGCCGCGGCGTCGACCTTGGGGTGAGCCACCATCGCCTAGAGCGAGGTGGAGTTCGGTGGGCCCAGGCAGCCGGAAGATCTCACGAACGGCGGCACTTTGTGCCCCAAAATCGTGCGCCAAGTTCATGTAACATGATCAATGTAGTATGGGGTTTAAAGAGCACACAACGATCTACATTTTTCGTTCAATGAATTTCGTGCAACGATTCGTTGATTGAAAGAAAAAAGAGGATTTAATTTGGAGCAAAATCGTCCTTCCATTTTTAAGAGCTCACGGCGAAAATTTAATGAAGGGGATTAGGATTTTAAAACCTTATATATATATTATTTTGATATATTTAATTCACAAAAATATTTGTTTATTGCCACGAACTCCAAATCAAACTCTACGACTGTCGCCGCTAGCCAAATACCCCCATTTCGGACAAAATGGGATATGTTTCGTAAGCCAATACTATTGTTTCGATAAGTTTTAATCAAAATTGAAATATAAATCAATATATTGAATTAAACGTACATTTTAATTTATCAGGGCCACATACTAACAAAAAAAATTACGAATATTGAAATCTAGCTATGTTTTGATGATGCGGTCCTAATAAAATTAATTTCGTTGAATTTGGAGACCATTTGAAAAATAGTGAAACACCCCACCTCCGTTAGGGTCACTCTCAAAGGGAATGCCCTAATTTTGGTGGAGGTTTATAAGTATAAGTCACAGATATACAAGACAGATATAAGAACACATATTTTTGAACAGCGGAAAACAACAACAACTTTTATTTCATTAAAATACGTGTAACACAAACCATGCCATAATTGTCTTACAATACTTCCAAAAAACATTACATCTTCATAACTGTCTTGATTACATTATTTAAAGAAGCATAAAAACATAAGTAAACTGCATAAGTCCCATAATCGCTGTCCAAAGCCATAGTCCAAAACGAAAAAGATCCAAGCAATACATTCTTTTTCTTCAAGCTGGATGTGAAAACTGGTCAAGCTGCGGTATTCCCTCAATGTGGACCTGGGGGGGAACGAAAGAAAAGAAGGCGAAAGAAAAGTAGAGTCCGACATAAAGCCTGAGTAAGTCTAGGACTATTCAGTCTATGAATAAAGAACTGGGCATGATAAGTATAAACTGGAAATGGGAAAGTACCATAAACAAGTTAAGTTGTCTAGAGTCGAATATACTTATCGTACCCCATATTAATCTCTGCATCCATATAAACTAGTTCCCAACAGGCACCCCATAATCAGGGTGAAGTGATCCGTTTCTAATGATCGGCTCCTACTCGCATAGTTACACGTGTATTACGGCCCCCGATGTTGTAGTTACCTATGCTGGTCCCACCATGGGGTGTATCAAGTCCCATGGTGGCGGCCCGACACAATCCTAGAATGCACAGGTATGCTACTGATGCCCAGTGCCTTATTTTTCTGCGCCGGAGTGTGTGCACGCCCGCACCCCGTTAGAACCTACACTGCTGCACCACCGCCGTCGATTTGACCTCTTACAGTCAGCCCAGTAATCGTGCCCCACCCTGCCTAGTTCAGGGTATCCTGATACACCTTGTAGGGTTACTGCTGAAAAGGGTCCCCCGCTACTAGGTTTTCTATTTCTAGCCAACATGCTAAGTTGGTTAAGTGTTTTGTAAACCTAACCCCCAATCAGTCTGTATAGTTTAGCATGTTCCATTTTGATTAAGTATTAATTCAATTTACTTAATCCTATCAATCCTGACTCAGCCTTAATTGTCTTATTAAAGCCTCGACCTCTCACATTAGACAGGTATTGTTGTGGCTGCCTGTTGCCGGTTGGGTACGGGCAGTCTTATGCCACAACTCAGTCTAACCTCGGGTCCTTATTGGGCTCCGTGTTTAACCACCCACATTGGATAGGTATTGTTGTGACTACTGGACAGCCGGGTGGTTCCGGGCAGGTTTACATCACAACTCAATCCAACCTCGGGTTAAATACATCGTATTTTTTAAATTTACATATTTTGTCTCTTTTCTTTTTATATGTAAATATTTGCGGCCCATTATTCAAATTCATCTTTATTGGGTAAAATTAATTTATACGACTTAATTTTTTTTCAAGGTTGTTGGCATGCGTCAACATGCTAACACATATGTTTATATTTTAACCCAAACGTCATTACCCCCGTTTTATACATTCGCTACAATATAACATATGTTGGGTTTAACATTTAAACCCAACTTAGCCACATAAAAAAGGGGAGGCTTAGAACATGGTGTTTATATATTCTAAGTAACATCAAAAGGGGGAGTGTGAACGCATGAACTTGCAACATACGATCTAATTAACATGAATTAGGCACTTGTGAACTTGCATTGTAATACCATTTAATCATGGCATTAACATACCTAAACATGAATCATGGTTTTTAATCTATTCATATAATCATGGCATAAACATACCTAAACATGAATCATGGTTTTTAATCTATTCATATAATCATGGCATAAACATACCTAAACATGAATCATGGTTTTTAATCTATTCATGTAAACTTGAAATTGGAATGTAAATCTAACTTAATTATGTGTCACATATATTATCATATGATTTTGATAACAACATAGGCCTAAAACATATTTTCAATTAGGCATAACACCAAACATAGTTTAGTCATGTTCATAGAGTCAACACAAGTTCACAAAAATGCTTACTTTTGTCTCTAATACAAAAGTATGGTTTTACACTTGAATCATGATGCCAATTCCAACATAAATTCATATGAATCATAATACTCAAATGGATCCAATTACACTAAAAATGATCATAAAAATATACATCATGTTGGCATAATAGTGAACCATATACTCGCATGAATCTCAAATAAACTACCACAAACATATAGTTGTTAACTTCCAATATGAATCATATACTTGCAATTATCCAATAGGTGTTGTAATAAACTACCATAAACATGTAGTTGTTGACTTTAAACATGAATCACATACTTGCAAATATATAATCGTTATACCACAACATCCCAAATCGATTAGAATCATAGCAACATACAATTATGAATTATTTTCACCACAAATTAAGTACAATTCTATTTCTCATTTTATGCAAATCAAAACACAATTATTTATTCACATCGGAATAGCACTCTACTTACAACGTATGACGAATCTTCAATTCAAGTTTCTGAATTCTGAATTTGGAGATGCTATCCTTTGTTGTAGGCATTGTTTTGATTTAGTTTTCGTTGCTTTAAGCTTTCGAATTGTCTCCTAATTGTCTCTCAATTTTGACGGCTATTCCTAGTCTTTCCTCAGCAGCATGACAGTCTCATCTTCATTTTTGTTTGTGTGAATTAGGTGGAGTCTTAGGTCCTTTTTATAGAGTTTGTGAGTTGATTAGGACCGTCGATGGAGCTTGGTTTAATAATAGCCGTTCGTTTGAAGGAGAGACCAATCAGAAGCTGACACCTAGCCCTAGTGACAAGGCAAGGCTCAGGAATTCGGCCAAGCACAGACCAGGCCAGCCAGGGGGCTGGGTTCGACCTGGCTCATAGGCCAGGTCGACCCCCCCACCCCAGTCGACCCCCAGGTCGACTATGTAGTCGACCAGGGTGCCCCAAGTCGACTACCCAGTCGACCTGGGTAGCCCAGGTCGACTACCCAGTCGACCTGGGTGCCTCGGGCAGGAAAATTCCTGCCCTGGTCAATCTGGCCCGATTTTTGAAATTTGAATTGGTTTCTGAGCTGTTTGAATTTTAAGCTAAATTCTGAAACTTCCGAAAGCCATATCTTCTTCATACGGAGTCCGTTTTACGCAAACTCGGACTCTATCCCAAGCATAATTCCGAGTCGAACGCAATGGCGTATCCCGTTTCCCTTAATTCTTTGATTTGAAATTAATTATACTTTATTTTATGAATTTCACTGTTATAGAATACACGGGGTGTTACATTCTCCCCCACTTAAAAGGATTTCGTCCCCGAAATCTCCAAGTTCAGGAAGAATGTATGTCCTAACATCCAAACATCCATCTACTCATCCATCAAACACGAGCATCCATTGTCCTTAAAAGACTTCTAATGCTTCATGATCATATGAGAAGTGTGTGTACATGTACTTATCTAATGCAAAATCAGTCGGTCTACTGATTCAGTTGACCTCCTTAATGCAAATTATGTAAGTGTCATGAATCCATTATGTATGCAAATTTTCCTATTCATAATTCTACATGAGTGCACAATCATTCATATATAAATGCAACATCCATATGGTAACACATTAAACTCCAACCATATACGAATATAAATACATTTATGCATATGCAATATGAAGTGACTGAGCCGATCTAAAACCTAGATTGTGTGTGTATATGCAACCACGAGCAACCACTAGCAATCACTTGCATCCACTTGCAACCATCATCCATAACATGTTTCAATTACATCTTTTCATCCAAAGGGTTTCTATCTAAAAGGTCGAGGAGAAATACCTAAAAAGATAGATAAAAGCGCAACTTAAGGAAAAAGAAAGATCAAAGATGTACTCTAGAAAAGAAAAGGGTAGGCTGCGCGTATTCTAGCTTCAGTTTCCCAAGTTGCGTCTCCCTCGGCGTCGCTCCACTGAACTTTGACGAGCTTGACTTCGCGGTTGTGTAGCTTCTTCACTTCTGTTCCTAATATGCGGGTTGGAACTTTCCTCACGGTTGCTTCGCGTTCCACTTCAGCTTCTAGGATATTTGGCTCTACCACTTCAGCAGATTCATGTAGACATTTTCGGAGGTGCGAAACATGGAAAACGTTGTGAACTCCGACCAGCTTTTCGGGTAGCTCTAATCTATAGGCCATTTTCCCAATTTTCCTCAATAATAGGAAACGGTCCTACGAACCTTGGTGCTAGCTTTCCTGTGGTTCCAAAACGAACAACGTTCCTTAGCGGAGATACCTTAAGAAAAACTCTGTCCCCAACCTCAAATTCAAGGTCGGTCCTCCTCTTGTCGGCGTAGGATTTTTGTCTGTCTTGGGCTGTCTTCATTCTTCTCCGTATTAAGTCTACTTTTTCTGAAGTCTCTCGGATCATATCTGGTACAAGTATGAGCTTGTCAGTAGACTCCCACCAACAAGTGGGCGATCGGCACGGTCTTTCATATAAAGCTTCGAAGGGCGCCATTCCGATGGTGGCTTGGTAGCTGTTGTTGTAGGAAAATTCCACCAAAGGAAGATGGTCTTCCCACGTCCCTCCGAAGTCAAGGACGCACAGTCTTAAAATGTAATGACCCGCATTCTACGCATCGAGGGATCGTAGAATATTTATTTCTTTCCCGTATGAAGTCGTATGGTCATGTAACTTTGGGAAACATCCATTAGAGTCATTTCCCATGTTCATGATTTTTGTCGATTTTTAAATGACCATTTTGCCCCTAGTTGGTACTGTTTTGGCCATAACTTTTGATTGGAAAGGAATTTTGACCTGAAACCACTTCCATTAGATTCGTTTGATGGTTTACCTTTCCGTAGAGTGGTCATAATAGCCAAACGGACTTACCGTTTGAGAGATATGGCTGAAACAAGGTTTGGAGGGTGAAAAACTGCTTAACCGGGCCAAATCGGGTGATTAGTGAGTAGGCCCATAACCCATTTCGGGATTAGGGTTATGGGAGGACTGAAGTGAGATGGAGAATCATTCCATTTCAGTTTTCTAGCCTCCACTTATCACCAAGGATCCCTAAAAATGGCCTCTAACCTCTAAATCACCTCCAAATCATCTTTTGGTCAAGGATTTGGCTTAGCAACCCCTAATCAAGGAAGATCTTCACCAAATCAACATAGGAGCTGCTGTTGGCATTGAGATTCACATCAAATCAGAGAATTATTTCAGATATTAGTTTATTTTGTGGCTAAGGTTAGTTATTTGCATAGTTTTACACTAATTATGGCTAGTTAAGGGTGATTAGTGTTAATTAGCGAATTTAAGCATGATAAAACTCGGGAAAAATGTTCATAAATTCCTAAATGATGTTTTAGACCTCTGATATGAATTTGGGTTAATTTGGTTTAGTTTTGCTAATCATATCATTAGTTTCACCTGAACATGCTTAAGGGGAAGATATGGGATTTTGGGTATGTTTGATCCATTTTACATGCTATGATTTATGTTTTGATGTTTGGGATCGATACTACATGTTGCTATGACTGTATGGTATGCTTTGTGATTGTTTAGAAGTGTTAGATTGGTCGAAAACGCCGTCGAATGGCGTAGAAACAGTCGCAGGAAAACATGCAGGAAATGACCCAGAATCCGGATCGGATCGGTGGAGGGGAGCGCGACTCGACCCGTTCCAGCGTGGGCGTCACGATCCGTTTGAAGGAGAAAGTTACGACTCAGCTAAGTGGCACGATCCGGTAGTAGAAGCACGACCCGAACCACCGAGTATTCACGATCCGAACCAGGAGGAGGAGCTCACGAGTCGATGGGTACTAGGGCACGACGAACCGACCCGATCAGAAGGCGCGACCCGACCCGGATAAAGCAACCCGATCCGACCCGAAGTGGTGATGCCGATCCGAACCAGGAGGAGGAGCCACGAGCTGGAGGACCACGACCCGATCCGGCGTAGGAGGCGTGACCCGACCCGAATGACTAAGGTCGATCCGATCCGATGAAGAATGTGAAGGCCAGTCCGATCCGATTCGATTGTGATGACCAGTAACCCGAGATGCAATGGTAGTCCAAATGGGAGTTAGAGCTCAGGATCCCGGAACCAGTTGGGAACCAATGAGTTCACTTTACGGTTGGGCTTTGCTGCGGGACGTGTGTTAAGGAGTTGTCGACGTTCATAACTTCGATTCACCACTAAAAAGGAATGATGGGCTACTTATCAGTGCAGTAGGGTCATTATGACCTGAGGGGCAAAGTGATGGTAGCAAGACTACGTTATCAGTGCAGTAGGGTCATTATGACCCGAGGGGCAAGGTGATGCGTAGTAAGACTATGAGCCAGTGCAGTGGGGTTCTTGTGACTCCATGGGGCAGAGTGGACATAGTAAGGATTAGTAAGGCTATGAGCCAGTGCAGTGGGGTTCTAGTGACTCCATGGGGCAAAGTGGACATAGCAAAGGATTAGTGGCTACGTTATCAGTGCAGTGAAGCCATTTATGACTTCATGGGGCAAAGTGATCGTAGCAAGGAATGTTGGGTGATCGAAGTGGTGAATATCGTACGCTTTATTCACTGAGTGAGAGATGTGAGGATGGATGCTATGCTTGATTGTTTGCCATCATTATGACATGCACACCTCCCCCACCTCCGTATCTATACACTGTTTGATATGATACCTTAGAGTGTTGTACAGTATGTAGTGCTAACTCTTTGGTTGCAGGTTCAGGTTCAGGTATGTTTTAGTCTACCTGTTATTGTTCACTTTAGATGCTTATCGCTCATACCAGGCTTTATGTCTGACCCAGAGTTTTATGTCTCCTCTTATTACTCTGGGTGCTCACACGAGCAGACTAGAGACAGGTTAGGTGGTGATGTGCGAGTAGCTGATTCGGAGGCGGGCATGAGGCTTCCACGTATGATATATATATACACATTCTCCTTGTGTCGTTGGTGGTCGCTACTTGGGCATTAGTAGTGTACCTCATTTATCTTACTTTTGCTTTGAGACAGTTTGAAAGTTGTAATAAGCTGTATTCTGAATTTCCGCTGCTATGATGTTTAGTTCTGATTTTCAGCTTATGCACTGTCTCTCCTGTTTTATGTCAAGTATGTTATTATTATACTTTATTCTATGCGCTGTGAGACATTCTACAGGTTCTTTGTATGTTCATTTCCTTTTTTCCTTTTTCCTTCTGACGACCCGTTCCGTGCTAACTGGACATGTGTACAGCGCACTATTGGAGTAAATGTCGGTTGGTGCGGGGCGGGCCGTCACACTTGGTATCAGAGCTCTAGGTTGTGTAGTTAACCTAGGGAAAGACACTAGGGAGAGATAGTACGTATATGAGAGCGCGTATTTGTGATTACTTTGGTTTTCAAAAGCTATGTATGTATATACTATTAGTAGTATATAGATGAAGTCGCACTGCACTAGCACCACTATGGGGTCGTTAATCGTTTCCCTTTTTCAGATTGACGATGAGCCGAGACACGAGGGGTGCTGGTAGAGGGACAAACCAAGGGAATGCCGCTGACATGAGGGCAATGTTTACTAACCTCATGAGAGACATGCTTAGAGAAGTGCAAGGGACAATTCCCAATCCCGGAGTTGGTGTTAGCCCAGTAGTGCAGGCGCCTAGGGTCGATTTCGCCAAGTTGTTCAAGGATTACACTAATCTTGGTGGGAAGCCGTTCCACGGAACGGAGTCGGCCACAGATGTTCAAGACTGGATGGATAGCTGTGACCGTATCTTTGATGACTTGGGTCTTGAGGATGCGATGAAGAGAAGGCTAGCGTCTCGTCAGCTGCAAGGGCGAGCGATGAATTGGTGGAATGCCATTAGAACAGCTACTCCAGAGGATCAGTTTACTTGGGATCAGTTCAAGACTCGCTTTAGCGAGAAGTTTATCCCAGCTGCCCAGAAGTCAGTGTTGTTTAAGAGGTTCTTGGAACTTAAGCAGAACGGAAGGGCAGTTTCTTATTATATTGCTGAGTTCGACACTTTGTCGAAGTATGGACTGTCTCTCATTGATACTCTTGAGAAGAAGAATGAGAAGTTCATTACCGGTTTGAATGGGTACTTGGGGGAAAGGCTTATCAACCATATCGATGAGACTTTTGAATCGATTGTGGGGAAAGCTTTGAGATCCGAGAGTCTTTACTCTAAGTCAAAGACTGAGGCTGCATCTGCAGAAGGGCCAAAGCCGCAAGCAGGCGATGGAGGCAAGAATAATTCTCAGAATAAGAGGAAGAAGGACCAATCTAAAGGTGGCCAGAAAAAGAGCAAGAAGGATGTTGAGTGCTTCAGCTGTGGTAAGAAGGGTCATTATGCTAAAGAATGTCGGGCCAAGCCAGCAGAAAGGAAGTGCTACAACTGTGATCAAGTGGGACATCATAAGGATAAGTGTCCGCAACCTCTTAAGGAGAAGCAGATTGTGAAAGCATATGCTATTGATGTTGTTCCTTCTTCGTCGGATGCCCCAACTGCGGCGGAGAAAGGAAAGAATGTTGTTATTCAAGGTATGCTTTCTATTTATGATATAACAGTTCGAGTTTTGTTTGATACTGGGGCTTCCCGTTCCTTCATATCTAGTGACCTGGTAGATAGGTTGGGACTGGAACCCGAGATAGTCGATAGACCATTGGTTGTGACGAACCCGATTGGTGGTTCGACTAGCCTTAGTATGATTTGCAGGAATTTGGTCTTATCGAGTCATGGATGTATGTTTGTATGTAATTGCTTTGTTTTGGGCTTTACTGGGTATTGCATTATATTGGGAGTCGATTGGCTCCAAAGATACGGGGTGGTGGTAGACTGTGAGGGATTTTTGGTGATAGTGAGGGCGGATGATGGGCTGAGGGTAGTGTTTGGTAGTCTACCTAGTGATGGGGTTATGGCTAGTTTTATAAATTCCCTCGACATCCCGCAGGATGAGTTGTCAGATGTGCCCGTGGTTGGCCAGTATCCGGCCATCTTCGAGGAGGTGACCGGGCTTCCACCACACCGAGAGATTGAGTTCCGTATTGATTTAGTGAAAGATGCCAGACCTATAGTGCTGCCACTTCGTCGTATGGCACCAAGGGAGCAGCGAGAGCTCGGGGTGCAAGTCAGCAATCTTTTGAAGAAGGGATTTATTAGAAGGAGTGTCTCCGAGTGGGGAGCACCAATTGTGTTTGCCACTAAGGCAGATGGTTCCCTTCGTTTGTGTGTGGACTATCGCGAGTTGAATAAGGTGACAAGAAAGAATAAGTATCCTCTGCCGCGGATAGATGATTTGTTTGATCAGCTGGAAGGAGCTAGAGTGTTCTCCCAGTTGGACCTCGCGACAGGATTTCATCAGCTTTGAGTAGCGGATGAGAGTGTTCCGAAAACGGCATTTAGGACGCCGTCTGGATTTTATGAGTGGTTGGTCATGCCGTTTGGGTTGACCAATGCACCAGCCTATTTTGTGGATCATATGAATCGAGTATTCAGAGATCAGTTGAATAAGTTTGTTCTTGTGTTCGTGGATGATATCCTTGTTTACTCAAGGACAGAGGAGGAACACAAGGGACACTTGAGGATAGTGATGGAGGTGTTGAGGAAACACCAATTGAAATCGAAATTCTCTAAGTGTCATTTTTGGAGAAGGGAAGTGAGATTCTTGGGTCATGTGTTTCAGAGAGTGGTATTGCCGTGGACCCTGCGAAGGTGGCTACGGTACAGGATTGGCCTACACCCAAGAATGCTACAGATGTAAGAAGTTTCTTGGGATTAGCTGGATATTATCGTAAGTTTATCCAGGACTTCTCCAAGATTGCAGCACCGTTGACTCAGTTGACTAAGAAGAATCAGTCCTTCGTCTGGGACGGAGTGTGCGAGGATGCCTTCAAGAGTCTAAAAGAGAGGTTGACGCGTGCGCCAGTGTTAGTCATTCCTAAAGGGAATGAAGAGATGACGGTATACACGGATGCTTGTGGTACCGGACTGGGTGCAGTATTGATGCAAGGAGGTAGGGTTGTAGCTTATGCTAGTCGACAGTTAAAGCCGCATGAGAAGAAGTATCCTACCCATGATTTGGAATTGGCAGCGATCGTGTTTGCGCTGAAGATGTGGAGACACTACCTCTTGGGAGAAAGATTTGAGTTGTTTACCGATCATAAATCGTTAAAGTATCTCTTCTCTCAGAAAGATCTGAATCTCCGTCAGCAGAGATGGTTAGAGTTCTTGGCTTCGTATGATTTTGATATCGCATATACACCTGGGAAAGGTAATGCGGTAACTGATGCCTTGAGTAGGAGACATGCCAGCTTAGGGGCAATGTTTCTTGAATGGAAGCAACTGAAGTATATCGCGGGGTTTGATTTCAGACCAAGGTGCGAATTGGATCCAGTTATGCTAGCTAGTTTGACGATCAGACCCACTTTGATAGAGCGGATTGGTTCCAGTCAGAGAGACGATCCTAATCTATTAGAAATCATCTCCAAATTAGAGATGGGTATCGATGAGGAGATGAATGTGTATGGGCTTGATCGAGATGGATGGCTTCGGAAGAATGGAAGACTAGTTGTGCCCAACGTGAATGGTTTGAGAGATGAAGTGTTGAGAGAATGTCATCACTCAAAACTGACTATACACCCCGGTAGTAATAAGATGTATCGAGGCATGAAGCAGACTTACTACCGGGAAGGGATGAAAAGAGACGTAGGGAAGTTTATATCCAAATGCATGAATTGCCAGCTAGTTAAAGCCGAGCAAAAGAAACCTAGTGGGTTGTTGCAACCATTAGAAATTCCCGAATGGAAATGGGAGCAAGTCTCGATGGATTTCATTGATGGCTTACCAAGGACTAGATCGGGATATGATAGCATTAGGGTAATTGTGGATCGATTGACTAAAAGCGCAAGATTTATACCAGTCAAATCGACCAGAACGGCAGCCAAGTTGGCAGAATTGTATATGAAGTGGGTAGTGAGATTTCATGGAGTACCCAAAAGCATTGTGAGTGACCGAGACCCGTTGTTTACTAGTGGGTTTTGGAAAAGCTTACAAGAGGCTCTAGGGTCAGGATTACATCTCAGTACCGCATATCATCCTCAGACCGACGGTCAGACGGAGAGGGTGAATCGTATATTGGAAGATCTCTTGAGAGCTTGTATATTGGATTTTGGTGGATCATGGGATGACCATTTGCATCTAGTAGAGTTTGCGTATAATAATAGCTACCAATCCAGTATCGGTATGGCTCCATATGAAGCTTTGTACGGAAGACCGTGCAACTCACCATCATGTTGGATAGAGACTGGCGAGAAGTTTGTGCTTGGACCAGATGTGGTGAGGGAAACTTCAGATAAGATTAAGATCATTCAACAACGAATGAAAGCTGCTCAAGATAGGCAGAAAAGTTATGCCGATAAGAGGAGAAGAGACTTGAAATTTTCCGTTGGTGACTTGGTGTTTGTCAAGATCTCTCCGTTGAAGAGCGTGATACGATTTGGCAGGAGAGGCAAGTTGGCACCAAGATTTGTTGGCCCATTCCCTGTTCTTGAACTAGTCGGGAATTTGGCATATAGAGTTGGCTTACCAGAGAAAATGGCGGGAGTTCACAATGTATTTCATGTTTCCCAACTAAGGAAGTTCGTTCACGGCTCAGATGTGACTATTTCACCTGATCAGTTAGAGGACTTCGAAGTAGAACCCGAGGCGGTTGGGAACCGCAAGCCGATTCGTATTGTGGGGCATGATACGAAGCAACTTCGAAGGAAGGCGGTGAAGCTAATCAAGGTTCAGTGGGGCGAGAACGAGAATGATTGTACTTGGGAGACGGAGGAGAGTATTAGGATGGCATATCCAGAATTCTGTGTCTGGTAAGACTTACTTTGCAATTTAGTTTTCCGCATGCTAGGATAGACTCATTTTACTTGCTTTGCATGTTTGATTGTTGTTTTATGATTGATAGGCATGTGGGAACCTTTGTGTATGTTTTGATTAGGGAATTTCGAGGGCGAAATTTCTTAAGGGGGGAGAGTGTAATGACCCGCATTCTACGCATCGAGGGATCGTAGAATATTTATTTCTTTCCCGTATGAAGTCGTACGGTAATGTAACTTTGGGAAACATCCATTAGAGTCATTTCCCATATTCATGATTTTTGTCGATTTTTAAATGACCATTTTGCCCCTAGTTGGTACTGTTTTGGCCATAACTTTTGATTGGAAAGGAATTTTGACCTGAAACTACTTCCATTAAATTCGTTTGATGGTTTACCTTTCCGTAGAGTGGTCATAATAGCCAAACGGACTTACCGTTTGGGAGATATGGCTGAAACAAGGTTTGGAGGGTGAAAAACTGCTTAACCGGGCCAAATCGGGTGATTAGTGAGTAGGCCCATAACCCATTTCGGGATTAGGATTATGGGAGGGCTGAAATGAGATGGAGAATCATTCCATTTCAGTTTTCTAGCCTCCACTTATCACCAAGGATCCCTAAAAATGGCCTCTAACCTCTAAATCACCTCCAAATCATCTTTTGGTCAAGGATTTGGCTTAGCAACCACTAATCAAGGAAGATCTTCACCAAATCAACATAGGAGCTGCTGTTGGCATTGAGATTCACATCAAATCAGAGAATTATTTCAGATCTTAGTTTATTTTGTGGCTAAGGTGAGTGATTTGCATAGTTTTACACTAATTATGGCTAGTTAAGGGTGATTAGTGTTAATTAGCGAATTTAAGCATGATCAAATTCGGGAAAAATGTTCATAAATTCCTAAATGATGTTTTAGACCTCTGATATGAATTTGGGTTAATTTGGTTAAGTTTTGCTAATCATATCATTAGTTTCACCTGAACATGCTTAAGGGGAAGATATGGGATTTTGGGTATGTTTGATCCATTTTATATGCTATGATTTATGTTTTGATGTTTGGGATCGATACTACATGTTGCTATAACTGTATGGTATGCTTTGTGATTGTTTAGAAGTGTTAGATTGGTCGAAAACGTCGTCGAGTGGCGTAGAAACAGTCGTAGGAAAACATGCAGGAAATGACCCAGAATCCGGATCGGATCGGTGGAGGGGAGCGCGACTCGACCCGTTCCAGCGTGGGCGTCACGATCCGTTTGAAGGAGCAAGTTACGACTCAGCTAAGTGGCACGATCTGGTAGTAGAAGCACGACCCGAACCACCGAGTATTCACGATCCGAACCAGGAGGAGGAGCTCACGAGTCGATGGGTACTAGGGCGCGACGAACCGACCCGATCAGAAGGCGCGACCCGACCCGGATGAAGCAACCCGATCCGACCCGAAGTGGTGACGCTGATCCGAACCAGGAGGAGGAGCCACGAGCTGGAGGACCACGACCCGATCCGACGTAGGAGGCGCGACCCGACCCGAATGACTAAGGCCGATCCGATCCGATGAAGAATGTGAAGGCCGGTCCGATCCGATTCGATTGTGATGACCAGTAACCCGAGATGCAAAGGTAGTCCAAATGGGAGTTAGAGCTCAGGATCCCGGAACCAGTTGGGAACCAATGAGTTCACTTCACGGTTGGGCTTTGCTGCGGGACGTGTGCTAAGGAGTTGTCGACGTTCATAACTTCGATTCACCACTAAAAAGGAATGATGGGCTACTTATCAGTGCAGTAGGGTCATTATGACCTGAGGGGCAAAGTGATGGTAGCAAGACTACGTTATCAGTGCAGTAGGGTCATTATGACCCGAGGGGCAAGGTGATGCGTAGTAAGACTATGAGCCAGTGCAGTGGGGTTCTTGTGACTCCATGGGGCAGAGTGGACATAGTAAGGATTAGTAAGGCTATGAGCCAGTGCAGTGGGGTTCTAGTGACTCCATGGGGCAAAGTGGACATAGCAAAGGATTAGTGGCTACGTTATCAGTGCAGTGGAGCCATTTATGACTTCATGGGGCAAAGTGATCGTAGCAAGGAATGTTGGGTGATCGAAGTGGTGAATATCGTACGCTTTATGCACTGAGTGAGAGATGTGAGGATGGATGCTATGCTTGATTGTTTGCCATCATTATGACATGCACACCTCCCCCACCTCCGTATCTATACACTGTTTGATATGATACCTTAGAGTGTTGTACAGTATGTAGTGCTAACTCTTTGGTTGCAGGTTCAGGTTCAGGTATGTTTTAGTCTACCTGTTATTGTTCACTTTAGATGTTTATCGCTCATACCAGGCTTTATGTCTGACCCAGAGTTTTATGTCTCCTCTTATTACTCTGGGTGCTCACACGAGCAGACTAGAGACAGGTTAGCTGGTGATGTGCAAGTAGCTGATTCTGAGGCGAGCAGGAGGCTTCCACGTATGATATATATATATACACATTCTCCCTGTGTCGTTGGTGGTCGCTACTTGGGCATTAGTAGTGTACCTCATTTATCTTACTTTTGCTTTGAGACAGTTTGAAAGTTGTAATAAGCTGTATTCTGAATTTCCGCTGCTATGATGTTTAGTTCTGATTTTCAGCTTATGCACTGTCTCTCCTGTTTTATGTCAAGTATGTTATTATTATACTTTATTCTATGCGGTGTGAGACATTCTATAGGTTCTTTGTATGTTCATTTCCTTTTTTCCCCTTTTTCCTTTCCGACGACCCGTTCCGTGCTAACTGGACATGTGTACAGCGCACTTTTGGAGTAAATGTCGGTTGGTGCGGGGTGGGCCGTCACATAAAAGGTCCTCCAAAACTCTGTTCACTCTTTCTGTCTGGCCGTCGGTTTGGGGATGATAGGCTGTGCTCAAGCATAACTGTGTGCCTACCGCTTCTTGCAGACTCCGCCAAAACTCACTTGTGAAGATAGGGTCTCGGTCACTAACAATGCTAGATGGTATTCCATGGAGTCGAACAATTTCCTTGAGGTAAAGAGATGCTAGGGATGAGGCAGTTCTTTTACTTTTGACAGGTAAAAAGTGTGCGCTTTTAGTAAGCCTATCCACTATTACCCAAATGCTAGTGTTGCCTCTTCTAGACCTAGGCAGCCCATCAATGAAGTCCATTGAGATGCTATCCCACTTCCACTGCGGGACCTCTATAGTATGGAGCAGACCGCCAGGCTTTTTCTGTTCCGCCTTAACCTGTTGGTACACCATACACTTAGAAACAAAATCTGCCACGTCCTTCTTCATGCCGTTCCAAAAGAAAGTTCTCTTTATGTCCTTGTACATTTTATCTCCGCCTGGATGTATCGTCATCTTGGAGTGATGTGCTTCCTCGAGAACCTTCTTTACTAAATCCCTTGCCTGTGGGATGCATAGTCTTCCGTCTTGCCTTAGCCAACCCTTATCGTCGATGGAGTATCTGCTAAGGTGACTTGAAGTCTCACCCCTAATTAGCCTATCAATCGTCTCCACAAGCTGAGGGTCTTCGCGTTGTGCTGTCCCTATTGAGTCCACTAAAGTCGGGCATACTTCGAGAGATGCTAGCAAGCCCGGTACAAAATCGGAGGAGGGCCTAAAGTCAAAGCTGGCTATAAACTCTAGGCTTTGTCTTTCAACAAACAGCGGGCTTAGGGTCAGTTTCTTTCGGCTCAACACGTCTGCCACTTCGTTGCCTTTGCCCGGAGTGTAGGAGATCTCAAAATCGTACGAGGCAAGAAACTCCATCCATCTCTGTTGCCTCAATTTAAGGTCCTTCTACGAGAAAAGATATTTCAACGATTTATGGTCAGTGTAAAGTTCGAACTTCTCACCTATGAGATAGTGTCGCCAAGACTTGAGTGCAAAGACGATGGCAGCTAACTCAAGATCGTGGATCGGGTAGTTCTTTTCATGAACTTTCAATTGTCTCCCGCCATAAGCTACTACCCTTCCTTCTTGCATTAAGACAGCGCCTAGCCCTGTCCCACATGCATCTGTATAAACTGTGAACATCTTGCTTCCATCTGGCAACGTCAAAACTGGGGCTGTTGTAAGAGCCCTTTTCAGTCGTTGGAAAGCAAACTCGCAATCCAAGTCCCAATTGAACACTAGATTCTTCTTTGTCAGCCTTGTGAGCGGAGCTGACATTTTAGCAAAGTCTCTGATGAATTTCCGATAGAAGCCTGCTAGCCCGAGAAAGCTTCGGACTTCTGTTGCGTTTTTTGGTGTCTTCCAGTCCTGCACCGCTACTGCCTTAGCCGGGTCTACAGCTAACCCTTCTTTGGATACTATGTGCCGAAGGAACCTCACTTCTTCTCTCTAAAAGTGGCATTTGGAGAATTTGGCTTTTAGCTGATGGACTCGCTGAGTTTCCATGATTGCCCTTAGGTGCTGAGCATGCTCTTCTTCATTCTTTGAGAAGATCAAGATATCGTCTACGAAGACCACTACGAACTTATTGAGGAAATCTCTGAACACCCTACTCATTAGGTCCATGAAGTAAGCGGGTGCGTTTGTCAAGCCGAAAGGCATGAAAAGCCATTCAAAGAAGCCGTCTGGGGTTCTGAATGCTGTCTTATCGATACTATCTTCAGCCACCCTTAGCTGATGAAATCTGGTCGCTAAATCGTGTTGGGAGAAAACAGATGCTCCTACAAGCTAATCAAACAGATCGTTAATTCTGGGAAGAGGGTGCCTATTCTTTTTCGTTAGCTTGTTGAGCTCCCTATAGTCAACACATAGACGGATTGAACCATCCGCCTTTGTAGCGAACACCACTGGAGCGCCCCATTCTGAAATGCTCCTTCTAACGAACCCCTTCTCTAGAAGCTCTTTAATCTGTTTACTGAGCTCTTTCCTTTCCCATGGAGCCATGTGTCTAACGGGAAACGCAACGGGCTTTGCATTATCTACAAGATATATGCGGAAGTGTATTTCCCGCTTCGGAGGCAAGCCCTTCACCTCTTCGAAGACATCCGGATATTCCCGGACCACTCTAACCGATTGCAAACTTTCAACAGAGGCATCTAGCGATTCAAGATAACTAAGCCTAACCGCATACGAGGGATTACAAGTAATTTCCAAAGTGTTACCGAGTTGGGTCAGGCCTAACCACCCTTTTCTCACAATCAAGGATGGCCCCATTACTGGATAGCCAATCCATGCCCAAAATCAAACCATATCCTGAAAAGCCCAAAACAAAGGCACTACATCTAAATTCTACACTTAGAATAGAAATTTTCAATCCCACACAGATCATAGACAAATGAGCTGGGCCCCCAATTGTATTTGAAACAATTAAGGGGTCCTCTACCATACTGGTTTCTAGATGCAGAGATTCTACTAAAGCAGATGAGATAAAGGAGTGTGATGCACCAGAATCAAATAAAGTGCGAACTGGGTGATCATAAAGATAAACTATACTTTCTACAGAAGTATTTATACCTCGCTATTGCAGAGGTGGTGCTTCTAGCGCATGAACTTGTGCCCCTGAGGTGGATCCAGCCCTCTGCCCCTGCCCTCGCTTCTTTGGGCAACCCTTAGCCATGTGGCCTATCTCACCGCAAGAAAAGCATCCACCATTCATCTTGGCCTTCTTTTTCCGGCAATCTTTCACTAAGTGCCCCACTTTGCCACAGAATTTACACTTCCTCTTCTCTTGGGACTTGTTGTCTTTCCCGCCCTTCTTAAAGTCTGTCTTCTTAGGCTGTAAACCCTCTTTCTTCCCTCGAGAGCTTTCTGCCTTTGTCTCCTTCTTCTTTGGGTAGTCCCTAGCCCAGTGGCCTGTCTCCCTACACTGAAAGCAAGTAGCACTCATCCTCCTCTTCTTATTCCAGCAGTCTCCCTCCAGATGTCCAAGAATTCCGCAGAAACAACATTTCCTTTTTTCACGTTTCTTGTCATTACTGTTACGATCCTCTCTTCTTTGACTATCATTTGTCATCCTGTTCTGGGACTCTTCCGCTTGCTGGTTCACGTAGAGGAGGAGGAGGAGTGAGGGCGTCAGTAGCTGGGGAGTAAGGTCTCCAGACATGCTGAAACAGAAAGGATAGATTCAAAACGAAGGATAAAAGATAGTACCTATGGCTTTGGGGGACTATGCCTTTTTAAAATAAAATAATATTTTATCTTTAAAAATGCTTCTTTAAATTTTCTTTTGAAAATAAATTTTCAAAACTTTTTATCTTATCAGGTAAACCTATGCTCTAATACCAAGTGAAACACCCCACCTCCGTTAGGGTCACTCTCAAAGGGAATGCCCTAATTTTGGTGGAGGTTTATAAATATAAGTCACAGATATACAAGACAGATATAAGAACACATATTTTTGAACAGCGGAAAACAACAACAACTTTTATTTCATTAAAATACGTGTTACACAAACCATGCCATAATTGTCTTACAATACTTCCAAAAAACATTACATCTTCATAACTGTCTTGATTACATTATTTAAAGAAGCATAAAAACATAAGTAAACTGCATAAGTCCCATAATCGCTGTCCAAAGCCATAGTCCAAAACGAAAAAGATCCAAGCAATAAATTCTTTTTCTTCAAGCTGGATGTGAAAACTGGTCAAGATGCGGTATTCCCTCCCTGTGGACCTGGGGGGAACGAAAGAAAAGAAGGCGAAAGAAAAGTAGAGTCAGACATAAAGCCTGAGTAAGTCTAGGACTATTCAGTCTATGTATAAAGAACTGGGCATGATAAGTATAAACGGAAAATGGGAAAGTACCATAAACAAGTTAAGTTGTCTAGAGTCAAATATACTTATCGTACCCCATATTAATCTCTGCATCCATATAAACTAGTTCCCAACAGGCACCCCATAATCAGGGTGAAGTGATCCGTTTCTAATGATCGGCTCCTACTCGCATAGTTACACCTGTCTTACGACCCCCGATGTTGTAGTTACCTATGCTGGTCCCACCATGGGGTGTATCAAGTCCCATGGTGGCGGCCCGACACAATCCTAGAATGCACAGGTATGCTACTGGTGCCAAGTGCCTTATTTTTCTGTGCCGGAGTGTGTGCACGCCCGCACCCCGTTAGAACCTACACTGCTGCACCACCGCCGTCGATTTGACCTCTTACAATCAGCCCAGTAATCGTGCCCCACCCTGCCTAGTTCAGGGTATCCTGATACACCTTGTAGGGTTATTGCTGAAAAGGGTCCCCCGCTACTAGGTTTTCTATTTCTAGCTAACATGCTAAGTTGGTTAAGTGTTTTGTAAACCTAACCCCCAATCAGTCTGTATAGTTTAGCATGTTCCATTTTGATTAAGTATTAATTCAATTTACTTAATCCTATCAATCCTGACTCAGCCTTAATTGTCTTATTAAAGCCTCGACCTCTCACATTAGACAGTTATTGTTGTGGCTGCCTGTTGCCGGTTGGGTCCGGGCAGTCTTATGCCACAACTCAGTCTAACCTCGGGTCCTTATTGGGCTCCGTATTTAACCACCCACATTGGATAGGTATTGTTGTGACTACTGGACAGCCGGGTGGTTCCGGGCAGGTTTACATCACAACTCAATCCAACCTCGGGTTAAACACATCGTATTTTCTAAATTTACATATTTTGTCTCTTTTCTTTTTATATGTAAATATTTGCGGCCCATTATTCAAATTCATCTTTATTGGGTAAAATTAATTTATACCACTTAATTGTTTTTCAAGGTTGTTGGCATGCGTCAACATGCCAACACATATGTTTATATTTTAACCCAAACGTCATTACCTCCGTTTTATAAGTTCGCTACAATATAACATATGTTGGGTTTAACATTTAAACCCAACTTAGCCACATGAAAAAGGGGAGGCTTAGAACATGGTGTTTATATATTCTAAGTAACATCAAAAGGGGGAGTGTGAACGCATGAACTTGCAACATACGATCTAATTAACATGAATTAGGCACTTGTGAACTTGCATTGTAATAGCATATAATCATGGCATAAACATACCTAAACATGAATCATGGTTTTTAATCTATTCATATAATCATGGCATAAACATACCTAAACATGAATCATGGTTTTTAATCTATTCATGTAAACTTGCAATTAGAATGTAAATCTAACTTAATTATGTGTCACATATATTATCATATGATTTTGATAACAACATAGGCCTAAAACATGTTTTCAATTAGGCATAACACCAAACATAGTTTAGTCATTTTCATAGAGTCAACACAAGTTCACAAAAATGCTTACTTTTGTCTCTAATACAAAAGTATGGTTTTACACTTGAATCATGATGCCAATTCCAACATAAATTCATTTGAATCATAATACTCAAATGGATCCAATTACACTAAAAATGATCATAAAAATATACATCATGTTGGCATAATAGTGAACCATATACTCGCATGAATCTCAAATAAACTACCACAAACATATAGTTGTTAACTTCCAATATGAATCATATACTTGCAATTATCCAATAGGTGTTGTAATAAACTACCATAAACATGTAGTTGTTAACTTTTAACATGAATCACATACTTGCAAATATCTAATCGTTATACCACAACATCCCAAATCGATTAGAATCATAGCAACATTCAATTATGAATTATTTTCACCACAAATTAAGTACAATTCTATTTCTCATTTTACGCATATCAAAACACAATTATTTATTCACATCGGAATAGCACTCTACTTACAACGTATGACGAATCTTCAATTCAGGTTTCTGAATTCTGAATTTGGAGATGTTATCCTTTGTTGTAGGCGTTGTTTTGATTTAGTTGTCGTTGCTTTAAGCTTTCGAATTGTCTCCTAATTGTCTCTAAATTTTAACGGCTATTCCTAGTCTTTCCTCAACAGCATGACGGTCTCATCTTCATTTTTGTTTTTGTGAATTAGGTGGAGTCTTAGGTCCTTTTTATAGAGTTTGTGAGTTGATTAGGACCGTCGATGTAGCTTGGTTTAATAATAGCCATTCGTTTGAAGGAGAGACCAATCAGGAGCTGACACCTAGCCCTAGTGACAAGGCAAGGCTCAGGAATTCGGCCAAGCACAGACCAGGCCAGCCAGGGGGCTGGGTTCGACCTGGCTCAAGGGCCAGGTCGACCCCCCAGTCGACCCCCAGGTCGACTACCCAGTCGACCTGGGTGCCTCGGGCGGGAAAATTTTAAACCTAACCATAATTTGACATTTTGGATCAACCAAAAGTGGTTTCGTTGAAAATGAAGGTCATTTGCAAAATGGCTATTTTTAAGGGCTATATATTATTAAAATATATATAAATTCCATAGCGACTATTTTAAATTTTAAACTGGCCATAACTTACAATTTATAAAGTGAAATCTCAATTTCTTACATTCATTAGAAAAATACAGTTCAAAATATTCCAATGTTTCTTATTTTACTGAAATTTAATTTATATTGAATTCTGCATATTCAACTGAAATTTAAAACCGAATTTTCAAACTACCGTGCCATTTCAGGCTCGTTTTATAATTAAAATAAATTTGTACATTCTAACTACGATTTAGATAAGTTTTTAGTTGTTATTATTTAAAATAAATCATTTTAAATATTTAAAACCTATTAAAATAGCTAAAATTAAATTTTCATATTGGTTCAGAAATTCTGGATTGTTACAATCTTCCCCACTTAAAATCTTTTCCTCCTCGAAAAGGAACGGAGCTGAAAGTTGTTCAACTAACCAACTCAACTTTCATTCTGGATTTTATTCTTCAACTTTTCAGTTTCTAAGGACTTTCAAATTTCTCAAAAATTTGGCTAACACCCTAAATTTTCGAAAAATTTCACCATAACCTCCTTTGTACGAGGATGGTTTGAAAAATTTATTGGGCCGTATTAGGTTCCGAACAAATCAATAAAAAGCATACACAATTTTTGTGACCTATCTATTCCCAAGGGAGACGTGTAAAAAGTAGAAATCTCGTATCTTTCCCCAGTGTTGGAAATAAAATAATCCATGTGCCTTAATTAAAAACAAAAGAGACGTGAATTGTTGTCATCTCCAGACCTGTGTAGGGTTTTTATTAAATCCTGTCCCGAGCACCTTTATATGCTTATTAAGTCCATAATCAGTCTTCTGTTCAACCTATAATTCAGTCCTCGCCATACAAGCGTCTTGCTCGTATGGTAATCCAAACCTCGTCATATAAGCACCAAATGCTTATATGGAATATGATGAATTGTCTTCATGTAGTATGCCATGCGGTGTAGTTCATAATTTATTCATTGTTATCCTACGGCGTACATTTCATTTCACATAGAGCAGCCATCACAGCGCATCCAAAAACGCTCACAGTAGCTTATATAATAAATAAAATTGCGCAACCAACTCATTAAGGTGCACTTGTTTGTCAGGCACGCAATTTATTTCTCTACTCAACAGCAAATCCATAATCTGCTCAGCATATACATATACATATATATATGTACATAACTATCTAATATATAAATCCAATTCAAACTAAATTTTCTATTCAGCTCTATATTATATTTGATTTGGCTTTATTTATCATTCTTTCTCATATGGGTTTTATCATTCCAATATTTTAATTAGTTAAACTAAAGATTACCAACACAACCACCAATCAATTAATTGGTTAACTTTTCAAATATATTACTTTTATATATACTCAAAAATCCAATTTCAAGACCAAATCACAAAAAATAAATTCTAACTAAGTTTTGGTTCTCACACCAGTCAATTGGAATCATATAGACATCCCACTTTCGAAACTCGAACATAAGTATTGATGATGCAGCTGCTATCATCAGAATCATCTCCGGGCGACTAGAGTGTGATTTTATATCTACCCAATATATTTGAGACTTCAAGTACACGTGGATTAGATGTATATTCAAAATCTCCTTATACCAGATAGTCCAAAATCAATATAAAATAAAATATTCAAATACATATAATAAGATATAATTTTCAAAATTAAAATCGTTTTTATAAATAATACTCTTCAAACTCATTCTAGGGTGTTACTAACCCTATCTCTAACGAGTCATTCTTATAGGATATTACTAATCCTATCTCTGATGAATTCTTTCATTTGGTTCTACTGTGTATTGTTCTCTAGCTTTGTAAACCGAAGCTCTAATACCAACTGAAACGACCCAGACTTCCCCGATCCCCGAAGAGACAGAAAAGCATGGATTGCTTTGAGAACACGATGCATCAGACATAAACAATAGAACATTTCATTGCTATTACAACAATTTACATCAGAGTACAAGAATATCAGAGTATGAATAAATTATATTATACAGTGGAAAAATAATATTAGAGATTTAAATTTACATAGAAACGGAAATAAAAATGTATAAATACAACGCACGATGGAAATACGTCAACAACCACAACTGAAAGAAATACACGGATACAAAGCTTTCCGAATATAGCTCCAGCTGCAAATCAGTATCATGTTAAATAGAAATCTGCAAAACCAAAACTACTGACTGCCTGTGTGGAAAATATAGGCACCCAGAGTTTAAGCGAAAATAATAAACTCAAGGTCAGTCATGGAACCGGTGTGAGAACTAAAACAGTTATTAAAATTTTACTTTAAAATTACGTAAATCAAGGGACCATGCCGTATAACACGGAATGGGTTCGTTCCCATGAATAGTCCGAAATAAAATAATTTATAAACAACGCAATGCTTTCCAAAAAATGAAGATATTATAAGACTCAGGTCCCATCACACAATGCAACGCAAGCCGGAAGATAGAGTTTTACCTTATAATAGCCAAACATGCTTGATACGCTTTAAAACAAATCATTTTGATATTACTATACGTGCATAGTGTCAAAAAAAAATTCAAATATAAATGTATCAATTATAGACGGCATGAGCGTCTTATGCCACTATGCCCCAATATAGGTTTACAACTACAACCGAAAAGTCACGTATTGGAAGTTGGATTCCATCTATGAGTCGAGGCAAGGGATTGCTCCTCTCCGATTCGAGACACTCTAGCAAACGCCTCAGGATCGCACCTACGGGCGACCCTTGGAAGCGGTAGGGCCGGTCCACATGTAACGACCCGTATTTTTATAACTTAAATTTTGAATATTTAAATTAGTTCAAATATTGAATTCGTAAAATAAATGGAATTTTATATTAATTAAATGAAATTTTGAACATATAAATATATATAAGATCTCGTAAATGACGCAGCAGTTCGTAATATTCAGTTTTGAACTTTAGTTGAGTGTACAGGATCCGTTATAAATCGGAATTCGCTGAAACAAGAAATATTCGAATTTGTTGAACTATAATTTTGTAATGAAAAATCAGAATTCCGTATTTTATATTGATAGTTATGGCCAAAACAAATTTTCAAATAATCGCTATGGAATTTATTTATAAACCGTAATGGTTTATTTAATAAAATAAATCAATTTTAAATCAGTTGAATATTGGTTCAACTTGAAAACGTAATATCATGTTTAAAATTCATATTGGTTTATTTTGGAATTTTTATATAAATTCAATTTGTGTATATTTATATAATAATAATTTGTTATTTTTAATCAGTTTATATTAAATCAAATTAATGTTAAATTATCAATTTAATTTAATATCTTCGGTATATGGTTAAAGTAGACCGTGGAGACTGTTCCATGTGTTCATAAGGGTGGTAAATCCCTGTACATGTCATTTGTTGTGTTCAAATAGGGGTTCGATAGCGCGTGATATTTTAATTTAAGGTACACCATTTAAATAAATAAAATTAAATCAAAATAAAACAAAAATAGGGGATGACTTAATTAGCTACCCTGTAAAGCTATGATGTCTTCTCTATGTATAAATGTAACTCCTTCCACGCCAAGTTTTATAGCCATGGTACTACATGTAAACCTACCTGAGACGACGTACTTCTTATCCTCCTCATCGCCCACAATAAAATAACCTCTCGCGCTCATCATTTTTCCCATATCTCCAGTCAAACAAAGTATTTCTTTTCCTTTCATTCCTTTCGTTTCCCTTTCTCCTTACAAATCAAATCAGAATCACCTAAGTTCTTTTCAGTTTCCCTTGTTCTCAGACAAGTCGAAATAAACCAGAACCCATGTTATTACTTCCCAATTCATAAATCAATCGACCAGAGACTTTAATAAGAAAAAAAAAGAGGATCTGAATTGCGATTGAATGAATCACGTTAACCATCTAAAGTTCGACTTCGAACCTTATGATTTGGATTTAGGTGGGACAATGGTAATTCGCGACTCGATATTGAGCGGTTACTGGAGCTCGAACCCAAATGGAGCAACCGCGTTACAGGAGGAGATGGGGGTACCAATGTCGTGGTTGTACTGAGTTTCGCTAAGAGATTTTTACCATGTTGAGGGCACGATGAAGAATTTAGGGAGTTGGAGCCATCAATTTGGGTTTGTAATTTGGGGTGCCAGAGATGGATTGGGGTTTGGAGATCGGCAGTGGGGTTTTTGAAGTGTACAATTGGATGGATGCGACTGGAGATGTTTTGATTAGGGTGAAGTTCGAATTTCTACAAAAACAAATGCGGAGACTTCAATCTGATTTTGGGAGATGCTACGGTATTGGGACAGACGTGGTTAAATGAGGTAGTTCCAGTTTACTGAAGTGATTTTGGGGTTGAACTTGGTGATGATTTGGGTATGGCAGGGGACGGTGGTGAGTGTGATCAGTGTTTGTATTGAGGAGATCTCTGTTTGATGATGAACATGGATGAACAGAAACTGGAAAAAAGTAGTCCGGTGGTATTACTGTTAGGAGAAGATTATAGTGACTGAGTATTGGGAAAAGATTGAAGTGGGTGATCAGGAAAACCAAAGAAGCTTGTTGTGATGTTGATTTTGGGGACAATAGCATGACAGTGGAGTTGCAATGTAAAGGATATTAGTCCGATGGAGATGGTTGTCAGAAGGAGTAGAGAAATTGGCAAGACGATAAGGTATATACCCTTTTTGAAAATTTATATTACATAGGAAATTTATTTAAATAGTTCATTTAAAATAAATATATATTTAAATACCCATAGGATAATTTATTAGTTTAGATTAATAATATTTTAATCAATTAATAAAATTAATAAATTGATCATAGGTGGAAATTAAATTGTATTGGAGACAATTTCAGTAGATGAGTAGTTGAGACAATTTGGAATTTTAAACAAAATATTCAGCAAGCATAATCAAGGTGAGTTAAACTCACTCAGTTAATTATTGGGAACTATTTTAAATAGTTCAAATTTATTTTATTGTTTGCTAGTTGCTAAATTGATTGATATAAAGTGATAATAATATATAATAATATTATATAATAATAATAATAATATTGGTGATTGAATATTCCCGCAGTACCATTAGCGGATGCCCGCAGTACCATTAGCAAATGATTTCCCTATGCGCCCCACAATATATATAGTGGATGACCTTCTATACCGCGATATCCAGCCTCAAAGAAGGATGGGTATTATTATTGTTGACTAACATCTGTGGATGCAGGAAAAACAGGTTGGAGGGATCCAACCGGATTCCTCAATAGTTATTTATTTATTTTTCATATATATGCTGATATGATGTGTTTATAACCTATGACAGTTCACGGTATACTCGGGTGTGTTAGTGACACTGAGTGTTGATTTGGATATTTTAAATATCCTAAATAATAATATTTGGATTTCAGAACAGAAATTGAAATATAAAAAGAGTTTTAAGATATTTATTTCCAAATAGAAATGATTATTTAGAATCCAAATTAAATAGGATTTAATATTAAATATTTGTTAAACAAATATCGTGAAGAGGTGATTTTATAAGTGACATTCTAAGTGAAATTATTTTTATTGAGGGATTTGAGGAAAATGTAAATTGTGTGAGATTTGAAATAGAAATGGAACTCGAATAATGAGCCTATATGTTAAAACAGATTTAAACCTTTTCAATTGTAAGGAAAATATGAAAAGAGATTAAATGAAATAAATTTATGATTATAAATCATAAATAGACTTTAAATTTGAGTTACAAGTATGGATTCAGGTTGACTAAATAAGTCAAATACGAATTTTGTTGGGGAATAATATTCACGATTAAGGTGAATAAGGGTTAAAGCAAATTATTTGAAAAAATCTGGGATTTACCAAAAGTAAGTCAGGAAAAATTTTAGATTATAAGTTAAATTTAAGTAAAATTAATTTAAATAGTATAATATAAGAAATTTTATATAAGATTTATAGATAATAATTATGAATAGTAAAAATTGGCAAATGATATACGAATATTTTTTGAGGAATGAAGTTATTGGAATAAACCAGGATAAATTGTAATAAAATTATAAAGGTGTGTATAAAGAATATGTATGGATTATTCGATTATGGTTATGTAAATCGTATTTTAAGTGAAATATTTGGAATTATAATGAATTTGAGAATGTGGAAAAATAATTTGAATGCGGCTTTGGAAGAAAAATAGAAATCGAATTTTAAACCAATATTTTAGATTTAAATTTTCCAATTTGCAAAGGAAAATATAAAGGGGATTTTATAACTCGCTAGAAGTTATAAAACCAAAATGTGAAGTTGTGAGTACGAAATCAAGTTGACTGATGAATCCATGTATGGATTAGTATTGAGAAATATTATTCACGGGTGAGGTGAATAAGTGCTAAAGCAAATAAGTGGAAATAGGAATTCGTTAGGAAAGGAGTTAGGAAAGGTTTGAGGTTATAAATTCTAATTGAATTTTAGATTGAACTAACTCGAATAACAATAGATTATTTATTAAAGCAATTATATAAGATTTTATAAAGTAAATATTCATAGTAAAGGATTTACGAATAATGCTTATATACGTATATTTTAAATAAAGTTAGCGGTTTATTGAATAAAGCTGAAATGAGTTGTAATTAACATATAAAGATGTTTATGAAGAATATTCGTATAAAACTTGGTTTTACAAAGGTTAAATCAAAATTGGAGTTGATTAATGAAATGATATTATTATTTAAAAATCCTTGTTTCAGTTTAGAAATAAATAAATATTTAGCAAAAGTTTTGCAAATCATATCTTTAAATAAAATATTGTATACTGGTAATAGTAAACGTGTTGAAATCATATTTGTAAGCAAATGTTTGAAATGGTAATAAGTTGAGATAATTATCTCGTTTAAAGTGATAATGAATAAAATGAGAATTTTTGTTTGTTAGAAGATAAGAAATGAAATTTAGAAACTAACTGGAGATTAATGAGTTGAACTGTAATAACCCGGAAATCCGGGCCAATTTAAAATTTTTATTTTGGCAATTTTAGCGAATTTTGATTATTTAAAATGAATTATTTTAAATAATAACGACGAGAAATTTATTTTGAATGGAATTAGAACGCATATATTTATATACATCGTTGTTAGAATATAAATATTTATATATATATAAGGAATTGAAAATGGCGCGGTAGTTTGAAAATTCGATTTCAAATTTCAAATGAATGTACCGGGTGCAGAAGAAACCGGATTTTAGTGAAACCAAAAATATTTGAATCTAATTAAGGATATCTTTCCAATGAATCCGAAAAATTGAAATTTCATAGCGGGAATCAAAAGATATGTCCCGTTGAAAATTCAGAATAGTCGCTATGGAATTTCGGCCCTTAAAAATGGGAATTTTGCAAACGACATCGGTTTTCGATGAAACTACTTTTGTTGGATCCGAGATGTCTAGTTATTGCTAGGTTTCAAAATTCGTAATTTTTCGAATTAATATGTGAGTGTGGCAAAGGAAAACGCGTTTGGCCAGTTTTAGTTGATTTTAATCGACTGGAAAATGGCCATTTTTCAAACGGTCTTAGAATTCGATGAAACTAGTTTTATTAGGACCGTATCGTGAATACAAAGCTAGAAAATATTTTTTGGGAATTTTTCTAGTTAGTATGTGGCCCCAGTAAATTGAAATGCGCGTTCAAATTCAGTATATAGAGTTATATTTTGATTTTGACGGAAACTGATCAAACAGTTGAATCGGCCTACGATACATATCCCATTGTGTTCGAAATGGGGGTAATTAGCTGGGGGTGACAGTCGGTGGGTTTGATTTCGAGGTCGAGATAAAAAGTTACTTTTGGAAATTAAAATATAATTAAATTATATTTTTTTTTCAATAACCCCCCCCCCCTTTATCTCCATTCGAAGTCAACCCATTCAAATCAGAAACCCACCCCCCCCCCCCCCCGATCGTTCCCAATCGCCATCGCGCCCCACCAACCCTCGCTGCTGCCGTTGCCAGGTGGCGCCGCCCACCACCAAAGCCTCCCCCTCGCACCTCTCCTCCCATCGCCCTCCTCCAGACCACGAACCCTCCCCCCCCCCCCCAATCAGCGCGCAAACGCCCAGAACCCTAGCCCGACCACCCCCGGCCCACTGCGACGCCTGACGCGGCGCCTCCGCCCCCTGTAGACCCCAGCGTTGCCTCCCCATCATCCATTCCGACCCTCGATCCCCCCTCTTCATTAAAAACATAATTTTTAATATTCCCACTGCTCGAAGGAAGGCTACAAACAACACAACACACCTCCGACCACACCAAGACCCCGACGCGCTCCTTCCTCAGCCTCTGTAAGCTTCCATTTGTTTTTCCTTCATGTATGATATTAAATATTCGATTTTTAGGTTGAATAACATAGGAAATTTGTTTTTAAATGATAAAATAATATAGTTTTTATATATTGAAAGAAAATAGGAAAGTTTATATTTTTATTATGAGAAAGAAATGATATTTATAAATTAAAGATTATATTTTTATATAGGTTAAGTTCATATTTTTATATAGATAAAAGTTCGATTTTATAAACACAAAAAGAGTAGAGTTTTAAACATGAAAAGATTTGATTTTTGAACGATTAAAAATATAATCTTTATTATGTAGAAGATGTAAAAATACGATTTTTGTTTATGTAGAAATTCAAAAATATAATTTTTGTATAAGCAAGAGGTTCAAAATATAATTTTTATATAAGCAGTAAGTTAAAAATATAATTCTTATATAATGTAGGTAATAAAAATATGATTTTTTACTTAGGTAGAGTATTAAAAATATGGTTTTTATTGAGGTAGAGTAATAAAAATATAATTTTTATATAGGTATGATAATAAAAATTCGATCTTTATATAAGAAGTAGAAATATAAAAATATAATTTTTATATAGAAAGGAGCGTTGTAAATATATGAAGTGAAATAAAAATCTAAACTTTATTTTTATCGTGAAGTCGAGAGAATATAAAAATGAGATTTTTATATATGTAGCAAATACGGGCGACGAAAGTGACGAAGGGCAAGCACGATGAAGATTTCCTACATATGAAGAGTCGTGGAGTTTGGTTTAGCTCTTGGTGATAACTTCTCAATTTTAATTTAATTTTCTAGTTAAAATATATACTAGGATGCAGACGGTGTTTAGTAGCACCTGACACCCGTCGTCCATAGACCATAGACAGCTTGTATGCTTGTTTATTTGATTTTGATGTGTAGTGGATTGTGTGATGTGATGTGAAATGAAATAAAATAAAATATTTATACAGTTAAAAATATTTTATAGTTGAAAATAGAATTTTTAACGTGTATTTAAAATGAAATAAATATAAACAAATCGGACGATTTGTTTATATACACATATTTGACTGATATTGATTGGGACGATAAATTTTACACATCGCCCAACTGCACAAATAAAATCTGTTTTTGATTGTTTGAAACCCCACACGGGTATTGGGATGATATATGACATACACTAATCCAAATAATTAGTTGTCTGTCTATCGATTGATTGACAAACTGTTATAAGCGTTGACTATTTATATTTGATGCTTATACAGTGTAGAATGCACTTTGGATGATAGTTGATTATTTGTCATTGTTGAGATATACATGTGTTGTAGAAAATCCATATAATTAACACTATATGGTAATTGATTGGGCCTCATTTCAATTTGGAGAATAAGAAAATAATTTCATGTGTTGAATAAAAGCTGTGTTGATTAGATTGACGCCATTTCGACGTGAACGATATGTATATCGATTATATTCGTTTTTATAATGAATATTGAAAAGAGGTTTCAAAATCGAATATTTTGAAATGAAATTCGAATTAAATTAAATTGAAACGAATTAGAATTCAAATTGAATTGAAACGAATTAGAACTCGAATTGAATTGAAAAAAAATGAATTCGAATCGAATTGAAATTGAATTGAAATCAATTTGAAATGAATTTAAAACGAATTTATAAGGAAAAATTCAACTTTGATTTGAATTTGAAATGAAGTTGAAATCATTTCGAAAACGAATTTAAAACGATTTAAAAAGTATGTTTTAAAAGAAAATCGACGAAATATATATTATATATAATATAATGGCCTGAATAGAACGCGCCGCGCCGCGGTAGTTTGCGAATTTTGACCATTGACTTCGAATGGATATTGCGGGAGATCCGACCGTCGGATTCTCCTAAAACCGGAACCGTTGCGTTCGTATCGAAAAGAGCTTTCTAACGAATATTAGAAATTAGAAATCTAACGATTGGATTTGGAATTATGTCCAAATCAAATTTGGAAAAGGTCGCTGTAAGTGTTGTTCGATGGTCGTTGATGGAAATTGACTGTACGGGCCTTGATAAAATTATTAAAAATAGTAATAATTTGTGTAAGATCATAATAAATGATTTGGGAAGAATTGGGATGAAAATTTCCATATTTGAAAAGGTAAAAATAGATTTTTATCGAAATGAACTAGTTTTGAACTAGAATAATAATATGTTTATTTTTAAAATAAATAAATTGGATTTGAAATGGTTTTGATAATAACCAGAATTTCCAATAATTGAATTGGAATGTATTTGAATCGAAATTATCTTTGGAATATTTCGATGTTGGATTTCGTGATTATACAGATATTATTATGGAAATTTGAAAGATATATTTATATCGTTATTTCCAATATGATACTTGTTAGTCGTGGAATATGATATTGAATATAAGCCGATATATTTCCTATTCAGAGCCTTGTATTTAATATCAAATGTGATTTGGGTTTTGTCGTGAATGGTGTCTTCAATAACATTGTTCTTAAACCCAGTTGAGAAAAAGATTAAATCTCTTTATTTAGATTTAATGAAGTGTACCAATTAAATAATATTTAATTGGAATTGAATTGGTATTGATTTTTGGGTTTACAGTGAACCGTGTTTTAAATGACACTGATTCTTTAACCCAGTCAAAGATTAAAACTAAGTGGAGTTTTAATGAATCTTTAATTAGATTGAAAAGATCGAGAATGGAGTATCACCAGTTTTGCTCCAGGTGATAGTTAAATTTTTAATTAGATTTGAACGTGAAATGGTAATTGAATTTACCGATAACACCGTGGTGTTAGATATGAAGTATTACCCGTTTTACTTCATGGGATGAATAGGTTAGGATTGGGAAGTAAAATAAATGATTACTTCGGTATGGGTCGCTAATCCCGACTAGTTTGAAGTGATATTCAAAAGGAAGATTAAAAAATAAATTTAAAAGAATTTATCTTTGATAAAACCTTTCCCTAAGAATGTGAAATTTAGAAACTAACTGTAGGTTGGCTAAGATAAATGGTTTCCTGGGTATTGATCTGATGTTGGTTTCGGCCTTCGGGGTTAATATTTGGGGAATTGTTCTCTTACTAATTTACGGTTAGTGACCGATGAATTGGAATGAGGCGTATGTTGTGTTTGTGTAACACTTGTTTATTATATACGCGAGTTATTCAGAAATACCGAGTTTATCCCATTCTGAATAACTGATACGGCGATAAGTCGAAGATGAAGACGGTGGTTGAGGAACGGAGGTCTTCACGTCATTTGGATAATTACTGATGATCTTGATTGGGCCGTACACCCAGGAGGGGGGAATTAGTTGGTGATCGTCTAGACGTACTTGGAGATCGATAGATATGTGAGGTTCAAGGTGCCTCCGGTTTCGTTCAGACCCAGAACGGACTTGTAGATGGACTGTGTGTCTGACATTGGATTTCATTCTGTGTGACTGATATCGGTTGCATAGAGTGGTTTGCCTGTGTGGCATGCTAAGATGCAAAAGATTAAGGCTTCTGTTGAAAAGCAGAGTCTTGTGGTTGATGATAAAAGCACGGCCTGTGTGGCATAGCTTTGTGTAGCGTGGATTCGCGAGCCTCACACCTCGGTTGTGAACCAGTAACGGGAGAAGGACCTCAGGGAGGACATGCGTTTCCTTCTAGCTAGAAGTGGCGTCAGTGGTTTGACACGCCCTGACGAGTTTGACTTATGTGGTTATTGCTGTTGTGAGGCGCCTCGGATATATCGGTGACTATGTGAAGCCGATGGAGTCATTCATTGGCTCATTTACGCCCCTAAAGGGCGGGATTACGTAGTGTTCAAGCATAATAATCCACATCGGTGGACCGGCCCTGACGATCCAAGGGGCAGTTGCGGCTGTTCCTGAGACTCGGGCTAGACAGTCTTGAATCGATAGAGGACTATCTTTTGCCTCGGTTCACAGATGGAAATCCAACTTCCAATCCGTGACTTTGCGGTTTTGATTGTAGAGCCTATTATGGTGACATAGTGGGATGGGGCGCTTATGCCGTCTATGATTGTTACTTATGATTTGAAGTTGTTTTATACACTAAGCACTTATAATAGTATCAAATGATTTGTTTTAAACGTATCAAGCGTTCTTGGCTATTATAAGGTAAAAACCCTATCCTCCGTCTTGCGTTGCATTGTGTGATGGGACCTGGATCTTATAATAACTTCATTTTTCTTTATTTAGCATGGCGCTGTTGTTTTATGCACTGGTTACCTAACTTTAAAATAAAGATTAATAACTGTTTTAGTTCTCACACCAGTCCCATGACTGACCTGGACTTTATTGTTTTAACCTAAACTTTGGGTGCCCTTATTTTGACACGGACAGCTAGTAGTTTTGGTTTTGCAGATTTATATTCACAGGATCCTGATTTACAACTGCAATGATACTCGGAAAGCTTTGTATCCGTGTACTACCTCTAGTTGTGTATTGTATTATTTTCCGCTGTGATGTATTTAAATGTAATTTAAATCTCTAATATTTTCTGTGTAAAATTGATTTATACTCAGTATATTCTTGTGATCTGATGGAATTGTTGTAATATACAATGAAATGTTCTTCTGTCTGCGTTCGGATTTGTCATGTTCTCAAAACAATCACGCGTTTCGAATGGTCTTGATCGGTTTTGAAAACGAATTTAAAACGATTTATAAAATACGTTTTAAAAAGGAAATCGACGAAGTATATATTATATATATTATATATATAATATAATGGCCTGAATAGAACGCGCCGCGCCGCGGCAGTTCGCGAATTTCGACCATTGACTTCGAACGGATATTACGGGAGATCCGACCGTCGGATTCTCCTAAAACCGGAACCGTTGGGTTCGTATCGAAATGAGATTTCTAACGAATATTAGAAATTAGAAATCTAACGGTTGTACCTGGAATTATGTCCAAATCAAATTTGGAAAAGGTCGATGTAAGTGCAGTTCGATGACCATTAGTGGAAATCGACTGTACAGGCCTTGATAAAATTATTAAAAATAGTAATAATTTGTGTAAAATCATAAGAAATGACTTGAGAAGAATTGGGATGAAAAACTCTATATTTGAAAAGATACAAATAGATTTTTATCGAAATGAACTAGTTTTGAACTAGAATTATAATTCTATTTATTTTTAAATAAATAAATTGGATTTGAAATGGTTTTGAAAATAACCAGAATTTCCAATAATTATATTGGAATGGATTTGAATCGAAATTGTCTTCGGAATATTTCGTTGTTGGATTTCGTGATGATACAGATATTGTAATGGGAATTTGAAAGATATATATATATATTGTTATTTCCAATACGATATTTGTTGGTCGTAGAATTTGATATTAAATATAAGCCGGTATATTTTCTATTCAGAGCCTTGTATTTAATATCAAATGTGATTTGGGTTTTTCGTGAAGGGTGTCTTCATTAACACTGTTCTTGAACCCAGTTGAGAAAAAGATTAAATCTTTTTATTTAGATTTAATGAAGTGTACCAATTAGATAATATTTAATTGGAATTGAATTGGTATTGATTTTTCGGTTTATCGTGAACAGTGTTTTAAACAACACTTGTTCTTTAACCCGATAATTAATGAAATGTGATTTTGGGTTGTCGTGAACGGTATCTTCAAGAATGATGTTCTTAGACCCAAAGGAGTTAAGAAAATCAGAAACTAACTGGAGATTAGTTAAGTTGAATGGTTTCTGGGGTATTGATCTGATGTTGGTTTCGGCCTTCGAGGTTAATACTTAAGAAATTGCTCACTTGCTAATTTACGATTAAGAACTGATTAAAATGTGATGTGATTTTGGGGTTTATCGTGAACCGTGTTTTAAATGACACTGATTCTTTAACCCAGTCACAGATTAAAACTAAGTGGAGTTTTAATGAATCTTTTATTAGATTAAAAAGATCGAGAATGGAGTATCACCAGTTTTACTCCAGGCGATAGTTAAATCTTTAATTAGATTTGAACATGAAATGGTAATTGAATTTACCGATAACACCATGGTGTTAGATATGAAGTATTACCAGTTTTACTTCATGGGATGAATAGGTTGGGATTGGGAAATTAAAACAAATGATTACTTCGATAAGGTTCGTTAATCCCGACTAGTTTGAATTGATATTCAAAAGAAGATTAAAGAATAAATTTAAAAGAATTTATCTTTGATAAAATTAATGGGAACCTTTCCCTAAAAATGAGAAATTTAGAAATTAACTGTCGGTTAGCTAAGCAGAAAGGTTTTCTGGATATTGATTTGATGTTGGTTTCGGCCTTCGGGGTTAATATTTGGGGAATTATTCTCTGGTTAATTTACGTTTAGTGACTGGTGAATTGAAATGAGGCGTATGTTGTGTTTGTGTAACACGTTGTTATTATATACGCAAGTTATTCAAAAAGACCGGGTTTATCCCATTCTGAATAACTGATACGACGATAAGTCGAAGATGAAGACGATGGTAGAAGACCGGAGGTCTTCACGTCGTTTGGATAATTACTGATGATCTTGATTGGGTCATACACCCAAGAGGAGGGAATCAGTTAGTGATCGTCCAGACGTACTTGGAGATCGATGGATATGCGGGGTACTAGGTGCCCCCGGTTTCGTTCAGACCCAGAACGGACTTGTAAATGGGTTGTGTGTCTGACATCGGATTTCATTCTGTGTGACTGATATCGGTTGCATGGAGTGGTTTTCCTGTGTGGCATGCTAAGATGCAAATGATCAAGGCTTATGTTGAAAAGCAAAGTCTTGTGGTTGATGATCAAAGCATGGCCTTTGTGGCATAGCTTTGTGTAATGTTGATTCGCGAGCTTCACACCCGGTATGAACCAAAAACGGGAGACGGACCTCAGGGAGGGCATGCGTTTCTTTCTAGTTAGAAGTGGCGTCAGTGGTTTTACACACCCTGACGAGTTTGACTTATGTGGTTGTTGTTGTTGCGAGGCGCCTCGGTTAGATCGGACGATCCGAGTCCGATGGAGCCATCCATTGGCTCATTTACGCCCCAAAGGGCGGGGAAACGCAGTGTTCAGGCATTTTAATCCACATCGGTGGACCGGCCCTGACGATCCAAATGTCACTCAAGCTCTGACCTGAGGCTCGGGCTAGAGAGTCTCGAATCGGTTGAGGACTATCTTTTGCCTCGGTTCATAGATGGAAATCCAATTTCCAAATACGTGACTTTGTGGTTTTATTTGTAAACCTATATATGGCGACATAGTGGCATGGGACGCTCATGTCACCTATGATTGATACTTATGAGTTGAAGTTGTTTTATTCACTATGCACTTATAATAGTATCAAATGATTTGTTTTAAACGTATCAAGCATTCTTGGCTATTATAAGGTAAAAACCCTATCCTCCGGCTTGCGTTGCATTGTGTGATGGGAACTGGTTCTTATAATAGCTTCATTGTTCTTTCTTTAGCATTGCGCTGTTGTTTTATGCACTGGTGTTCTTGGGAGGAAACCGGTCCCGTGTTATACGGCGTGGTCCCTTGATTTACCGAACTTTAAAAATAAAGATTAATTGTTTTAGTTCTCACACCAGTCCCATGATTGACCTGGAGTTTATTGTTTTAACCTAAACTCTGGGTGCCCTTATTCTGACATGGGTTTTTACATTTGGTATCAGAGCTTTGGTTTACAAAGCTCAGAGAACAAGACACATTAGAACAAAACTAAAGAATTCATTAGATGTTGGATTAGTAATATCCAATGGGAATGACTCGTTAGAGATGGGATCAGTAGTATCCTAGAACGAGTGTGAAGAGTATATTTTTAAAATGAAAACAAGTTTTGTTTTGAAAATTTAAATCAATTATTCGTATTTGATTATTTATTTTATATTGAATTGGGACAATCCAATATATAAAGATTTTGCATATACGTCTTGCAAACGTGTATTTGAAGTTTTAATGTACTGGATAGTTATAGGATCACACTCTAGTTGCCCGGGGATAATTCTGGTGACGGGGCACCATAGCCAGTATTTATTTTCGAGCAACGAAAGAGAGATTTCTATATATTTCCAATTGACTGGTGTGAGAACCGAAACTAGATAGGGCCTATTGTTGTGATTTGGCATCAAAAATCTGATTTTTTTTTGGACTATGTATCAAAATTATGAATTTGAAACGTTAATTCACTAATTGATTGATGGTTGTGTTGTTTGTTTGTTTGTTTGATAATTTTGAACCATTATGCCTAATAGAATCAAATATTGAATTGTATTGGAAATTAGTCGCATTTGCTTGCATATACATGTACATACATTGAACAAGTCATAGAAAGGAGGCTAGAGCAGAGAAATAAAATTGTTTGCCCGACAAATAGGTACATGTTTACCATAATTTACTGTTTTGTTTGGGTGATGATGATTTTATGAGCCGATTGGCTTTTTTTTTTTTTTTGAGATCAGAGCGCCTATATGGCAATTTCGAGATTTTCCCGGTGCTCCCGGTGCAGGGGTGGTTATGACGAAATTTTTTGGAAATTTAGGGTGTTAGCCAAATTTTTGAAAAATTTGAAAAGTTCCTAGAAACTGAAAAGTTGAAGAACTTAAGCCGTAATGAAAATATGGAAAGTTGAGTTGATTAGTTAAAACAACTTTCGGCTTCGTTCCTTTTCGGGGACGAAAAGTTTTAAGTGGGGGAGATTGTAACGACCCGGAAATTCTGAACCAATTTAAAAATTTTATTTTGGCAATTTTAGCGAATTTTGATTATTTAAAATGAATTATTTTAAATAATATCGACGAAAAAATTATTTTGAATAGAATACGAACGTATATACTATATAGATCGTCGTTAGAATATAAATATTTATTTTAAATTATAAAAGGAAATGAAAATGGCGCGGTAGTTCGATAATTCGATTTCAAACTTCAAATGAATGTACCAGGTGCAAAATAAACCGGATTTTAGTGAAACCAAAAATAATAGAATCTAATAGAGAATATCTTTCCAACGAATCCGAAAAATCAAAATTTCATCGCGGGAATCAAAAGATATGTCCAGTTGAAAATTTTGAATAGTCGCTATGAAATTCAGGCCCTTAAAAATGGAATTTTTGCAAACGACCTCGGATTTCGACGAAACCACTTTTGTTAGATCTGCGATGTCAAGTTATTTCTAGGTTTCAAATTTCATAATTTTTCGAATCAATATGTGAGTGTGGCAAAGGAAAACGCGTTTGACCAGTTTCAGTTGATTTTAATCGACTGTAAAATGGCCATTTTTCAAACGGTCTCAGAATTCGATGAAACTATTTTTGTTAGGACCGTATCATCAATACGAAGTTAGAAAATATTTTTCAGGAATTTTTAGAGTCCGTATGTGACCCCGATAAATTGAAATGTACGTTTAAAATAGAATATATGGATTTAAATTATGATTTAAACGGAAACTGGTCGAAACGATGGAATTGGCCTATGAAACTTATCCCATTGTATTCGGAATGGGGGTATTACGCTGGAGACGACAGTCGGTGGGTTCGATTTCGAGTTCGAAAATAAAAGTCAACTTTGACGGAGAATAAAATAATAATTAAAATAAATAGAAATATAACTTCCTTCCTTCCCCATTTCATTTCCTCCTTCTGAAATAAAACCCGCCCCTTTTTTTCACCATCACACCCTAGCCTTCCATCCCGCTGCCACTGAAGTCGGAGCCCCCGCGCCTACCGCCGGCGATGCCCCCCGACGCTCGATCCCTCCCTGACGCTCCCCTCCGCCTCTCGATCCTCCTCTTCTATTCCAGACCGCAATTGCACCCCCCCCCCCCCCTGCGCCCTCCGACCGCCTCCACCACCGCTCTGCCTATCCTCCGACCACCTGCAAAGAATCCCCTCGTCGAACGCAGCAGCGAACCTTCCCCCACCTCCTCCCTTCGCCATTTCACTCCCTTCTCAACCCGCTAGCTGTAAGTTTTTTCCTTTCTTTTTTTTTCTTTTTTTGTGTTTTAAATAAAGTTGATTATTTACTATTTGTTTATTATTCAGTTTGTATATATATATATTTTTAACATGAAAAGATTCAGTTTTTATATATATTTTTAACATGAAAAGATTCGGTTTTTATATATATTTTTAACATGAAAAGATTCAGTTTTTATATATATTTTTAGCATGAAAAGATTCAGTTTTTATATATATTTTTAATATGATAAAAGATCTGATTTTTAATTAAATATAATTTTTATTGTAAGTGAGAATTAAAAATATGGTTTTTATTAAAGTAGAAATATAGAAATATAATTTTTATATAGTTATGATAATAAAAATTCAATCTTTCTATAAGAAGTAGAAATATAAGAATATAATTTTTATATAGAATGAAGCGTTGTAAAAATATATAAAGTAGAAATAAAAATATGATTTTTATTTATTACAATGAAACAATAAAAATATAATTTTTATTTGAACAGCGTGAAAAGAACTGCATTGGAATTCCAAGCAGATCCAGACAGTTCAGAGGTTCACAGCAAAGCACGGCGGAGTGGAATCCTCTGTGAGAACTTCTCACTTCTACTTTAATTTTCTAGTTAAAAAAATATACTAGGATGCAGACGGTGTTTAGTAGCACCCGACACCCGTCGTCCACAGACCATGGACGGCTTGTATGCTTGGTTGTTTGATTTTGATGTGTAGTTGATTGTGTGATGTGATGTGAAATGAAATAAAATATTTATATAGTTAAAAATATTCTATAGTTAAAAATAGAATTTTTAACGTGTATATGAAATGAAATAAATTAATATAAACAAATCGGAGATTTGTTTATATACACACATTCGACTGATATTGATTGGGAGGATAAATCTTACACATCGCCCAACTGCACAAATAAAATCTGTGTTTGATTGTTTGAAACCCCACACGGGTATTGGGACGATAGTTGACGTACACTAATCCCGATTGTTTAGTTGTATGTCGATCGATTGATTGACAGGCTGTTATAAGCGTTGAATATTCATATTTGATGCTTATACAGTGTAGAATGCACTTTGGATGATGGTTGATTATTCATCGTTGTTATTGCATACATGTGTTGTAGAAAATCCATATAATTAACATTATATGGTAATTGATTGGGCCTCATTCCATATTTGAAAACGAAATATTTGAAAAAGAAATATTTGAAAAAGAAATATTTGAAAAAGAAATATTTGAAATAGAAATATTTGAAATAGAATATTTGAAAATAGAAATATATGAAGCCGTGTTGATTAGATTTACGCCATTTTGACGTGAACGATATTTATATCGATTTTATTCATTTTATAATGAACATCAAAAGTGATTTCAAAATCTGATACATTGAATAGAAATGAATTCGAATTGAAATTGAATAGAATCGAAATTGAAATTCGAATTGAAATTGAAAAGAGTTGAAATTCGAATTGTAATTGAAAAGAATTGAAATTCGAATTGAAATTGAATATAAATGAATTCGAATTGAAATTGAATTGAAATCGATTTGAAATGAATTTAAAACGAAATTATATTGGAATATTCAATTTCGATTTGAAATTGAATATGAAGTTGAAATCGTTTTGAAAACGAATTTAAAACGATTTATAAAATACGTTTTAAAAAGGAAATCGACGAAGTATATATTATATATATTATATATATAATATAATGGCCTGAATAGAACGCGCCGCGGCAGTTCGCGAATTTCGATCATTGACTTCGAACGGATATTACGGGAGATCCGACCGTCGGATTCTCCTAAAACTGGAACCATTGGGTTCGTATCGAAAAAAGCTTTCTAAAGAATATTAGAAATTAGAAATCTAACGGTTGGATTTGGAATTATGTCCAAATCAAATTTGGAAAAGGCCGCTGTAAGTGCAGTTCGATGGCCATTAGTGGAAATCGACTGTACGGGCCTTGATAAAATTATTAAAAATAGTAATAATTTATGTAAAATCATAAGAAACAATTTGAGAAGAACTGGGATGAAAAACTCTATATTTGAAAAGATACAAATAGATTTTTAGAGAAATGAACTAGTTTTGAACTAGAATTATAATTCTATTTATTTTTAAATAAATAAATTGGATTTGAAATGGTTTTGAAAATAACCAGAATTTCCAATAATTATATTGGAATGGATTTGAATTGAAATTGTCTTCGGAATATTTTGATGTTGGATTTCGTGATGATACAGATATTGTAATGGGAATTTGAAAGATATATATATATATATATATATATCGTTATTTCCAATACGATATTTGTTGCTCGTAGAATTTGATATTGAATATAAGCCGGTATATTTTCTATTCAGAGCCTTGTATTTAATATCAAATGTGATTTGGGTTTGTCGTGAATGGTGTGTCCATTAACACTGTTCTTGAACCCAGTTGAGAAAAAGATTAAATCTTTTTATTTAGATTTAATAAAGTGTAACAATTAGATAATATTTAATTGGAATTGAATTTGTATTGATTTTTGGGTTTATCGTGAACAGTGTTTTAAATAACACTTGTTCTTTAACCCGATAATTAATGAAATGTGATTTTTGGTTGTCGTGAACGGTATCTTCAAGAATGTTGTTCTTAGACCCAAAGGAGTTAAGAAAATCAGAAACTAACTGGAGATTAGTTAAGTTGAATGGTTTCTGGGGTATTGATCTGATGTTGGTTTCGGCCTTCGGGGTTAATACTTAAGAAATTTCTCACTTGCTAATTTACGATTAGGAACTGATTGAAATGTGATGTGATTTTGGGGTTTATCGTGAACCGTGTTTTAAATGACACTGATTCTTTAACCCAGTCACAGATTAAAACTAAGTGGAGTTTTAATGAATATTTTATTAGATTAAAAAGGTCGAGAATGGAGTATCACCAGTTTTACTCCAGGCGATAGTTAAATCTTTAATTAGATTTGAACGTGAAATGGTAATTGAATTTACCGATAACACCGTGGTGTTAGATATGAAGTATTACCAGTTTTACTTCATGGAACGAATAGGTTGGGATTGGGAAATTAAAGCAAATGATTACTTCGGTAAGGTTCGTTAATCCCGACTAGTTTGAATTGATATTCAAAAGAAGATTAAAGAATAAATTTAAAAGTATTTATCTTTGATAAAATTAATGGGAACCGTTCCCTAAGAATGTGAAATTTAGAAACTAATTGTCGGTTAGCTAAGCAGAAAGGTTTTTTGGATATTGATCTGATGTTGGTTTCGGCCTTCAGGGTTAATATTTGGGGAATTATTCTCTGGTTAATTTACGGTTAGTGACTGATGAATTGAAATGAGGCATATGTTGTGTTTGTGTAACACGTATTTATTATATACGCAAGTTATTCAGAAAGACCCGGTTTATCCCATTCTGAATAACTGATACGACGATAAGTCGAAGATGAAGACGGTGGTAGAAGACCGGAGGTCTTCACGTCATTTGGATAATTACCGATGATCTTGATTGGGTCGTACACCCAAGAGGAGGGAATCAGTTAGTGATCGTCCAGACGTACTTGGAGATCGATGGATATGCGGGGTACTAGGTGCCCCCGGTTTCGTTTAGACCCAGAACTGACTTGAAAATGGACTGTGTGTCTGACATCGGATTTTATTCTGTGTAACTGATATCGGTTGCATAGAGTGGTTTGCATGTGTGGCATGCTAAGATGCAAATGATCAAGGCTTCTGTTGAAAAGAAAAGTCTTGTGGTTGATGATCAAAGCACGGCCTTTGTGGCATGGCTTTATGTAACGTTGATTCGCGAGCTTCACACCCGGTATGAACCAAAAACGGGAGACGGACCTCAGGGAGGGCATGCGTTTCTTTCTAGTTAGAAGTGGCGTCAGTGGTTTTACATGCCCTGACGAGTTTGACTTAAGTGGTTGTTGCTGTTGCGAGGCGCCTCGGTTAGATCGGACGATCCGGGTCCGATGGAGCCATTCGTTGGCTCATTTACGCCCCAAAGGGCAGGGAAACACAGTGTTCAAGCATTTTAATCCACATCGGTGGACCGGCCCTGACGATCCAAAGTTCACTCGAGCTCTGACCTGAGGCTCGGGCTAGAGAGTCTCAAATCGGTTGAGGACTATCTTTTGCCTCGGTTCAAAGATGGAAATCCAATTTCCAAATACGTGACTTTGCAGTTTTATTTGTAAACCTATATATGGCGACATAGTGGCATGGGACGCTCATGTCGCCTATGATTGATACTTATGATTTGAAGTTGTTTTATACACTATGCACTTATAATAGTATCAAATGATTTGTTTTAAACGTATCAAGCATTCTTGGCTATTATAAGGTAAAAACCCTATCCTCCGGCTTGCGTTGCGTTGTGTGATGGGAACTGGGTATTATAATAGCTTCATTGTTCTTTATTTAGCATTGCGCTGTTGTTTTATGCACTAGTGTTCTTGGGAGGAAACCCGTTCCGTGTTATACGGCGTGCACTACACCATAATGGTCATTTGGTAACCCTTATTTTTTTCAATTGCCAACACTTATTTGTGTTGTGGAGCAGTGACAATTATAAGTGTTGCTATATTAATTATGTGTCACCAAAAATACATAATTATAATCTTTTCATTACCAACACTTATATGCATTGCTATGCCGACGTCCTAGGGGCAAAAATGTAAACAACCTATTATTTTCTGCACGCTAAACCCTAACCCCTCTCTCATCCCCTTTCTAAACGCTTTTCACTTGCAAGGCCGCTTCTTTGTAAAAGAAAAAAGCGACTTCTTCTTTGGAAAAGAAAAAAAAACGACTAATTGATCGATTTCTGATCCTATTTCTCAATCCATCCATTTCTGATCAACTTCGAACTCGGGGAAATCGACATCGGCTTCAGACTCCACGACTTGAGCTTTGCAAATTTTGGGACGTCGAGTTCAGATCCCTTCTTCGAATCTGGGCAATTGACTGTGGCTTTAGAGAATCGACTCCTCATCTTCGACTTTAGATTCGTGTGGACCAATAATAGGTTACTCGATGTTGAGTTAAGGAGTTGCGATTTCAGCTCTTGGATTTTGTCTTCAGGTGAACGTCTTGCTTGACCTACTTTAATTTCTGATTATTGGTTTCATTAATATAATCAATAACCCATAGAGTATCTACTGTCGTCGATTCGGTCTCAGTAACCCATAAACTATATGCTGTTGTCGATCTTGGTAATAGATCTATTGATGTCGATCAAGTGTAGTAAAATTAACAACCTTGTCAAGCATTGTAACACTGTACTCGTTCATTCGTATTGACTGCAGTTTAGTAGACCAATTTCCATAAATTTCTAATTAATGTATTGGCAACTCCACATTTTGTGAATATTTTTGCATGTCACCTCTATGGTTAGATCCAAACATTTGACAGACTGCTTTCTTTTTTCCAAAGATTAAGCCATGCAGTCCACAAGTACTTATCGATCTTACACCATTGTTGTGTGACATGTGATATTGTACTGCATTTTTTTAGGTACTGTCATTTGATTCATCGTTGGTTTTAAATTATTTGTGCCAGATATACGATGACTTTTACATGGAGAGTGGTTTAAAATTTGAAACTGGACATGGATATTGTTACAGTTGCACGAATAAATCTTTTGAGTTCTACCTAGGTAGAAGACGGATCTATATTCTTGGAGATTGTTCTTAACGATGACCCAGCGTTGATTAAACCTGTTCAGCGTTGATTAAATTTTTTGAGTTTTATAGAAAATTGTTGAAGTGAACAAACAAAACAAATTATTTGTTCAATTCGAAGTATAGAATGTCGTGATGCCAAGACAGATCAATTAGTGAGAGCTCTCACTGATTTCACTTTTCAAATTAATCGACAAAACAAAATTTTAATTTGAATCGATGGTCAAGCGTTTCAGTCGTGAACCATGATTTCTGCCATTTTGGTTTGGTTCTGGCTGGTGCAGGATCAAGATTAGTTTCAAACTCAAGTGCCAAGTATAAAGTGTGTATTTAAAAAAACAAAAATTTCAATTTTTTGCATAAATTAGTGAAGAAGTAACCAGAAATCAGTGCAGAATTTTTGAAACAGAAAAGAGAGGTGGGGTTATTGTTTTTGTGTTTGTTTAGTTGTCAAATTCATTAAGGTCATGGTCCTTTTTTTGTCTCTTAGGAGCTGCAAACTCATTGAATGGAGCATGAAGAATGAAAGAAGAAGTCAACCTGTTGCAATTGGTTACGGGTCAATGAACATCAGACTCTGTTTGCATGCCAATTCTATATGCCTCCTACTTTTCATTAAATAACGAGTGAGGCCCATCAATCAACCCAAAGTTGTGCGTTGTTTTAAGTTTACTTTTTTTAACCCGTACATTATTAAGTCCTCTCTCTTTATTTACAGTGGCAGCTACTATGTATTAACTAATCTAGCACTTCACTCATTTACTTGATATAGTTCTGTCACCTACTTTATTTTAGCAATCATTTACTTGATATATAATGTACCATCGGAAATTTAGTACATACTTCAATTTTGCTATTATGCAGACTACAAATTCATGTTTACTCTATGAGCTCTGTAGAGGTCAGTCTGAACATGCTGATTAGCGTTTTCCCCTTATCAAGTTCCAAAATAGGTAAATTCATATGTTATATTTACTCCGTTATTTTTAGTATTTTAAAGCTACATTTATATTGGTTGTGAACTAAATTCATATTCTGGTAGAGTTCGAAAGAAAATACATTTGAAAGGTAATTTATATTTGTAGAAGCTGTCAAATGAGAAATCTGATTAATGAACTTTAAAATAAAAGTTCTGACGGAATAATGGAGGAAGACTGAATTACTAAATATGCAAGGTATTCTGATATATCATTTGTTGATTTACTGATAAAGGAGGATTTGAAATCAATTTAGAAGATGTCAATGATTACTTTTACAATAATCTATTAAATAATATATGGTAGAAAATTGTTTATAGTTTCCAGGACAGTACATGATAAGGACTTCATTTACCCATTTTAGGGATTGTTTGATCGATTAAATGCGGCCAAGTTCTGAAAAATTTGCAGGATGATATAGTTTCTTAGTATTTTCAATTTTTAACTATATCAAAATTCAAATCACTATGCATTTGGTGAAATTTACAACTATGGCATATGGTGAAAAGTGAAGCCTAAAAAAATAAAAAATATAGAAACTATGGATTGGTGAAATTTCACTATTTTTGGTTTTCTATTGGTTATTGCTATGCATGTATTTGGTTTAATTGGATATTATTGAGTATGATGAAAATGGAAAACATAATTTATTTTCTAGAACCATACAATATATGATATCTAATCGTTATGCATCTGCATCATATTAACCTAGTCATAGACAATGACCGTGAATCTGCAAAAGAAAGGATTTCATTTATATGGGTTTGGTGAAAAACATTAACATCAAAGTTTCAAAATTCTGTCATACTTTGCAATCTGAAATTTTTTGGGGAATTAAGATTTATTTATGATGCTTTACAATTTATCTATTGTCAACACAACAATATTATAATTGCACAAAAACAAATAAGTTCTTAATCAAGCAGATTTTTTTGTCAACTGAACAAACAAACTATCCTAATTCAACGCAGCCTTGAGAGTATGAATTTTATAAAATAAGGTGACAAAACCAAATTTAAAACAAGTAGCTGATCAGAATATGTCACTGTAGTGTGAAGTATACTAAAAATTAAGATAGTGAAGTTAAAAAAAACTACAAGATTATAGATCTTAGGTTAGAACAAAACTCTATGTGTTGTTGGTGGTCTGAGAAGAATATTCGTGAGTTTAGGAATTAATCGTGGTAGAATAGAAATGGTAGTGACCTTTCTTCTCAGTAGATCATTACGTATGTTAACTGACGATTGCTCTTGACTGTCCTTTGTGTTCCATGCTAGTCAGCCCAAATGTTTTTGTTAGATGTTTAAGGTCAAGATAGTTAACATAAAATGTCACTTGTCAGTTTCAATATCCTTTTCCTTATTGACACATTTTTTACTACGACCACGAGTCATCATCTCATCTTCAAATAAAATTAACCATTTTAGGGTTATTGAGATTGAAGAACACTGTCAGTATATAACAAATACAAATTATGATTAAATGTTTAAGTTAGGATGTAAGCTCATTACTGAGCAAGCTATCACCTATAGTTTATTTTAATTTGATGACCTTAGTTCAAGCTTTTCCTTTAAAATTCAGATGTGTCTCGTTTGTTATTAAAATGTCATGTGCGTTTATGATTTTTCAATATAAAATTTAAGCAGGGTACATTTTGTCCACAATGGGGTATGCTTGGAAAAAAAGCGGGTCCCATTGAAAAATTGAGAACAAATATCTGGAAATTTGAATGGACAAAACTTTGTATTGATTATGGGTTAGGAAATTTGATATATAATCTCAATTTACTTTAGGAAAGCAAGCCGATCGTTTAGGACAACTCCCTCGGAAAGGGCAACCTCAAGCATTTAATGTTCAAAAAATAAATTTATGATACATATTCATGAAATTGCCAATCAAATAACCATGCATCAGATTTTTTTCCTTTTGATATATTACGCATTTAATTCTCAAAATGTTTAAGAAAACGCATTGGATTCGGTGGACTATTGTTGTCGTAGATATACAGCTTTTCTCGATCCTAACTGACTCCCAGCTATCAACATACGAGAATATGTAGATTTGTAAACATATACAGAGTACATAAATTTCTCATACCGGAACCAAAGTGAAGCTCTGTAATATATATACATGGGCCAAGCTCTGTGATTGTACCATCAAAATGTTGCTAATTACAAATGGAAAAAAAGGAAGGACTTTAACTGGAAAATGGCATGCAATATTTCCATTCTGATAGGCATGCATCCATTCAATACGTCCATTTTGAATGGGATGCTTTCTCATGTTGTCTTTGTAGTGCCTAAACTGTATATGTAATAATAAATCAGCATAATATGATGTTTAATAGAATGCAGTAACCATTCAACACCGTGGACAAAAGCATCATGTAGATTTTCTTTATATGTCCGGATTTGTTTGATCACTGTTATCATTTTTGCATGTAAATACTGAATCCTTTAGTTTGGGCACGAATTTTTCACTAATAAGCTAATGCCTGTTTTATGCTTTCATATGCAGAGTGGTCTATTTGTATATACTTCACTGTCACACAGCTGAAGTATAATTGTATAAATTATAGTCTTCGAAGTTTGGATAAATTTTGAGTCATATCACATCGATGTACGATTATAAAAACTTAATGGGGGCAGTTATGCAGGAGTGAAGGGTTGGAGCTAACTCATGTTTATGAATGAACTCCATTCTAAACAGAAATCAGTTTTCATGTTAAACTGTTTTGTGTAAGTCCTGCCCATATTTAACTATATAGTTACAATTCATATTTCTCGGGCATAGCTCAGTTTTGAACTGAGCCTTTCCAACTCAATTTCGAATTCGAAGCTGAGACGACGAACTGAGCTCAGTTTTTAGCAACTGTGCCTTTCCAGATCAGTTTCGAATCTGAAACTGAGCCGGAAAAGGCTCCGTTTCTAGCTTGAAACTGAGCCGGAAATGCTCAGTTTCTAAAAGGTGAGCCAGTTCAGGCTCAGTTTTTGAAACTGAGCTTTCTGGCTCAGTTTCAGATTTGAGACTGAGCCTTTTCCAGCTCAGTTTCGAAACTGATCCTTTCCGGCTCAGTTTTAGGTTCGAAATTGAGCCGGAAAAAGGCTCAGTTTCTAAAACTGAGCCTGAACTGGCTCAACTTTTAGAAACAGAGCATTTCCGACTAAGTTTCGAGCCGGAAAGGCCCAATTTGAAACTGAGCCAGCAAGGAGTATTCCCTTTGCGAATGTCTTATTTGATTCTTAGAAGTTTGTTGGCTCATCCACTTTGCGAATCCTGTAATATTTTCATGGAGCATTCCTTCCGCACTTTAACCTTTGCTGATCATATGTCTCTACCCAGGTTTGAGAATCCGTTTCCTGCATTCTAAAAGCAAGGCTCGTTCTATGAACAAATCCAGAAATAGGTTAACTAAATCCCAGGATTTGTTGATTGCCTGCAATATGTTGTAGCTTAGAAGATCAACCAAGCACTTGCAACTGACCTGTGGTTCAAACCAAAGTGAGTTATCAAGCCCACTCCTTTTACTTAGAGATTGCTTATTTTCTGTTCATAGACGCAATATTAATTTCCATGTATAAGACATTATTATCAATATGCATAGACCAAAACTTCCTTCCATTGCAATATTTTCTATTCATCCATCTACTTCATATGCAAAATTCAGAAACAGGTTAATATGATGGTTTGCCATTCTACCTGTGTGTTTTTTTTTTTTTTTTTTTGGGGCTTAGGAATACTGAGCCGATATAGGCTCAGTTTAGACTCATGTTTTTCTGTTTTTAATATTATTTTGTGCGATGCAAACTCATGTTTTTCTGTTTTTAACAAAGAACTGAAATTTTCGATTTAATGTGACATTTAATGAATGCAAACACTTCTAGAGACAGCGGAAGACAAGAGAAAATTGGATGGTAGTTCTAATAGTGCAGTAGATGATCTTGAACCGGATGCACCAATTTATGATGGTCCTCAAAATGGAATGTACAAGTTAATGTGAATTTTCAGATGGAGGCTTCGTTATATGGTCAGATTTTCGTATTCGGTATTTGTAGAATCTCATTTATGTATTGAATTTAGCAAACTAATTATGTATTGAATTTGACAACTTAATTATGTATTGTGCTTGTTTGTTGTTAACTGATATTCTATGTCGTTATTTGATTATGGATGTTGTCTATTGGTATACATTGAGTTTAATATTAGTTTTTGATTCATATTAAATATCGTCTATATTATCGTCATATTGGTTGTTAATTGACTATTAATATTAGAATATGTGAGTTGCTAGTACATATTTCTGTTATTATTAAAATATATATTTGTTGTGAATTAAAATTTTGTAACATGTATAGGTGTTGCAAACAGAAATCTTGTAACATGTATAAGCGTTGCAAACAAAAATCTACCAACGCTTATAAGCGTTGCGAATGAAAATATACCAACGCTTATAAGCGTTGGGAGAGAAAATCTACCAACGCTTATAAGCGTTGCTACTACATTGCCACGCCCCCGTAGCAACACTTGTAAGCGTTGCGGAAATTGTTTGCAACAGTTACACTCGTTGGCAATCACCTGTTTTGGTGTAGTGGTGGTCCCTTGATTTACCGAACTTTAAAAATAAATATTAACTGTTTTAGTTCTCACACCAGTCCCATGACTGACCTGGAGTTTATTGTTTTAACCTAAACTCTGGGTGCCCTTATTTTGACATGGGTTTTTACAATATTTTCAATAGACTGGTGTGAGAACCGAAACTTGATAGGGCCTATTGTTGTGATTTGGCATCAAAAATATGATTTTTAGACTATGTATCAAAGTTATGAATTTGAAAAGCTAATCAACTAATTGATTGCTGATTGTGTTGTTTAATTATAGTTTGAATAATTAGAATGTTGAACCTTTAGCCCAATTGAACCGAATATTGAGTTGTATTGAAAATTAGTCGCATTTGCATGCATATACATGTACTTACATTGAATAGGTCATAGCAAGGAGGCTAGAGCAGAAGAATAAAATTGTTTGCCCGACAAGTAGGTACATGTTTACCATAATTTACTGTTTTGTTTGGGTGAAGATGATTTTATGAGCCGATTGGCTTTTTCTTTTGGATTGAATAAGGCCATGGGAGGCTATATGAAATATCTCGAAGTCCCCAGTGCAGGGGAGGTTATGGCGAAATTTTTCGAAAATTTAGGGTGTTAGCCAAATTTTTGAAAAATTCGAAAAGTTTTTAGAAACTGAAAAGTTGAAGAAGTTAAGCCGTAATGAAAATAACGAAAGTTGAGTTGATTAGTTAGACAACTTTCGGCTTCGTTCATTTTCGGGGACGAAAAGTTTTAAGTGGGGGAGATTGTAATAACCCGGAAATCCGGGCCAATTTAAAATTTTTATTTTGGCAATTTTAGCGAATTTTGATTATTTAAAATGAATTATTTTAAATAATAACGACGAGAAATTTATTTTGAATAGAATTGGAACGCATATATTTATATACGTCGTCGTTAGAATATAAATATTTATTTATATATATAAAAGGAATTGACAATGGCGTGGTAGTTTGAAAATTCAATTGCAAATTTCAAATGAATGTACCAGGTGCAGAATAAACCGGATTTTAGTGAAACCAAAAATATTTGAATCTAATTAAGGATATCTTTCCAACGAATCCGAAAAATTGAAATTTCATCGCAGGAATCAAAAGATATGTCCAGTTGAAAATTCAGAATAGTCGCTATGGAATTTCGGCCCTTAAAAATGGGAATTTTGCAAACGACCTCGGTTTTCGACGAAACCACTTTTGTTGGATCCGGGATGTCTAGTTATTGTTAGGTTTCAAAATTCATAATTTTTCGAATCAATATGTGAGTGTGGCAAAGGAAAACGCATTTGGCCAGTTTCAGTTGATTTTAATCGACTGGAAAATGGCCATTTTTCAAACGGTCTCAGAATTCGATGAAACTAGTTTTGTTAGGACCGTATCGTGAATACGAAGCTAGAAGATATTTTTCGGGAATTTTTCTAGTTAGTATGTGGCCCTGGTAAATTGAAATGCGCGTTCAAATTCAATATATAGAGTTATATTTTGATTTTGACGGAAACTGATCTAAATAGTTGAATCGCCTTACGATACATATCCCATTGTGTTCGGAATGGGGGTAATTAGTTAGGGGTGACAGTCGATGAGTTCGATTTCGAGGTCGAGATAAAAAGTTACTTTTGGAAATTAAAATATAATTAAATTATATATATATTTTCAATAACCCCCCCTTTATCTCCATTCGAAGTCAACCCCATTCAAATCATAAAACCCTACCCACCTCTCCCCGTCATTCCCAATCGCCATCGCGCCCCACCAACACTCGCCGCTGCCGTCGCCAGGTGGCGCCGCCCACCACCAAAGCCTCCCCCACGCGCCTCTCCTCCCATCGCCCTCCTCCAGACCACGAAACCCCACCCCCCCCCCCCCCCCATCAGCGCGCAAACGCCCAGAACCCTAGCCCGACCACCCCCGGCCCACTGCGACGCCTTGCCCCCTGTAGACCCCAGCACCGCCTCCCCATCAGCCATTCCGACCCTCGATCCCCCCCTCTTCATTAAAAACATGATTTTTAATATTCCCACTGCTCGAAGGAAGGCTACAGACAATGCAACTCACCTCCGACCACACCAAGACCCCGAGGCGCTCCTTCCTCGGCCTCTGTAAGCTTCCATTTGTTTTTCCTTCATGTATGATATTAAAGATTCGATTTTTAGGTTGAATAACATAGGAAATTTGTTTTTAAATGATAAAAAAAAAGTTTTTATATATTTGAAGAAAATAGCAAAGTTTAGATTTTTATTATGAGAAAGAATTGATTTTTATAAATATAAAGATTATATTTTTATATAGGTCAAGTTCATATTTTTATATAGATAAAAGTTCGATTTTATAAACATGAAAAGAGTAGAGTTTTAAACATGAGAAGATTTGATTTTTGAACGATTAAAAATATAATCTTTATTATGTAAAAGACGTAAAAATATGATTTTTGTTTATGTAGAAATTCAAAAATATAATTTTTGTATAAGCAAGAGGTTCAAAATATAACTTTTATATAAGTAGTAAGTTAAAAATATAATTCTTATATAATGTAGGTAATAAAAATATGATTTTTACTTAGTAGAGTATTAAAATTATGGTTTTTATTGAGGTAGAGTAATAAAAATATAATTTTTATATGGAAAGGAGCATTGTAAATATATGAAGTGAAATAAAAATCTGAACTTTATTTTTATCGTGAAGTAGAGAGAATATAAAAATGTGATTTTTATATATATAGCAAATACGGGCGACGAAAGTAACGAAGGGCAAGCACGATGAAGATTTCCTACATATGAAGAGTCGTGGAGTTTGGTTTAGCTCTTGGTGAGAACTTCTCACTTTTAATTTAATTTTCTAGTTAAAATATATACTAGGATGCAGACGGTGTTTAGTAGCACCCGACACCCGTCGTCCACAGACCATGGACGACTTGTATGCTTGTTTGTTTGATTTTGATGTGTAGTTGATTGTGTGATGTGATGTGAAATGAAATGAAATAAAATATTTATATAGTTAAAATATTTTATAGTTGAAAATAGAATTTTTAACGGGTATTTAAAATGAAATAAAAATGAAATAAACATAAACAATTTGGACAATTTGTTTATATACACACATTTGACTGATATTGACTGGGATGATAAATTTTACACATCACCCAACTGCACAAATAAAATCTGTGTTTGATTGTTTGAAACCCCATACGGGTATTGGGATGATATATGACATACACTAATCCAAATAATTAGTTGTATGTCGATTGATTGATTGACAGACTGTTATAAGCGTCGAATATTTATATTTGATGCTTATACAGTTTAAAATGCACATTGGATGATGGTTGATTATTTGTCATTGTTGAGATATACATGTGTTGTAGAAAATCCATATAATTAACACTATATGGTAATTGATTGGGCCTCATTTCAATTTGGAAAATAAGAAAATAATTTCATGTGTTGAATAAAAGCTGTGTTGATTAGATTGACGCCATTTCGACGTGAACGATATGTATATCGATTATATTCATTTTTATAATGAATATTGAAAAGAGGTTTCAAAATCGAACATTTTGAAATGAAATTCAAATTAAATTAAATTGAAACGAATTAGAATTCGAATTGAAATGAATTAGAATTTGAATTGAATTGAAAATAAAATGAATTCGAATCGAATTGAAATCAATTTGAAATGAATTTAAAACGAATTTATAAGGAAAAATTCAATTTGGATTTGAATTTCAATTGAAGTTGAAATCGTTTCGAAAATGAATTTAAAACGATTTATAAAATATGTTTTAAAAGGAAATCGGCGGAATATATATTATATATATAATATAATGGCCTGAATAGAACGCGCCGCGCCGCGGCAGTTCGCGAATTTCGACCATTGACTTCGAATGGATATTGCGGGAGATCCGACCATCGGATTCTCCCAAAACCGGAACCTTGGGTTCGTATCGAAAAGAGATTTCTAACGTTTATTAGAAATTAGAAATCTAATGATTGGATTTGGAATTATGTCCAAATCAAATTTGGAAAAGGTCGCTATAAGAGTAGTTCGATGGCCGTTGATGGAAATCGATTGTACGGACCTTGATAAAATTATTAAAAATAGTAATAATTTGTGTAGAATCATAAGAAATGATTTGGGAAGAATTGGGATGAAAATTTCCGTATTTGAAAAGGTAAAAATAGATTTTTATCGAAATGAACTAGTTTGGAACTAGGATAATAATTTGTTTATTTTTAAAACAAATAAATTGGATTTGAAATGGTTTTGATAATAACCAGAATTTCCAATAATTGAATTGGAATGGATTTGAATCGAAATTATCTTTGGAATATTTCGATGTTGGATTTCATGATTATACAGATATTGTTATGGAAATTTGAAAGATATGTTTATATTGTTATTTCCAATACGATAGTTGTTAGTCGTAGAATTTGATATTGAATATAAGCTGATATATTTTCTATTCAGAGCCTTGTATTTAATATCAAATGTGATTTGGGTTTGTCGTGAATGGTGTCTTCATTAACACTATTCTTAAACCCAGTTGAGAAAAAGATTAAATCTCTTTATTTAGATTTAATGAAGTGTACCAATTAAATAATATTTAATTGGAATTGAATTGATATTGATTTTTGGGTTTATCGTGAATCGTGTTTTAAATGACACTGTTTCTTTAACCCAGTCAAAGATTAAAACTAAGTGGAGTTTTAATGAATCTTTAATTAGATTGAAAATATCGAGAATGGAGTATCACCAGTTTTGCTCCAGGCGATAGTTAAATCTTTAATTAGATTTGAACCTGAAATGGTAATTGAATTTACCGATAACACCGTGGTGTTAGATATGAAGTATGACCAGTTTTACTTCATAGGATAAATAGGTTGGGATTGGGAAATAAAATAAATAATTACTTCAGTGTGGTTCGCTAATCTTGACTAGTTTGAAGTGATATTCAAAGGAAGATTAAAGAATAAATTTAAAAGAATTTATCTTTGATAAAATTAATGGGAACCTTTCCCTAAGAATGTGAAATTTAGAAACTAACTGTAGGTCGGCTAAGATGAATGGTTTCCTGGGTATTGATCTAATGTTGGTTTCGGCCTTCGGGGTTAATATTTGGGGAAATGTTCTCTTACTAATTTACGGTTAGTGACTGATGAATTGGAATGAGACATATGTTGTGTTTGTGTAACACTTGTTTTTTATATACGCGAGTTATTCGGAAAGACCGGGTTTATCCCATTCTGAATAACTGATACGACGATAAGTCGAAGATGAAGACGGTGGTTGAAGACCAAGGTTTTCACGTCGTTTGGATAATTACTGATGATCTTGATTGGGCCGTACACCCAGGAGGAGGGAATCTGTAACAACCTTTGTTTTTATAACGTGTAATAACCATAAATCAAGGCAGAATTAATTTTTAAAATAAGAATCGAGGGAAACAGGTTGCGCCATTGCGTTCGTCTCGAAATTCTTCTTGGAAACGAGTCCAAGTTTTCGAAAATCGGAGTCCGTATGACCAAGCTATGACCATTCGAAGTTTTCAGAAATTTTCAAGTTCAAAACAGACTCAATTCGAATTCAAAAATTCGAATTTCTAACCTCCAAATGGACAGGGCGGGAAATTTCCCGCCCAGGACCAGGTCGACCTGGGGGTCAACTATGTAGTCGACCTACCCAGGACCAGGTCGACCATAGTTTCGACCTGGGGGTCGACCTGGTGCCCGAACCCATTTCTGAAGCTGGATTTACTCTGATGTATTTGGCCTCATTTCTGTCCACATTCGTTGACCTGACCCTATAAATACAGCCCTTAACACCAGTCTCTCTACACCAAATTTCTTTCTGACCTTATGCTGCTCTGATTCTGGTTGAAAAGTTTGAGAGAGGGACTGCTTCTACTATGTTGAGACTGCGTTAAGGGAATTGCTGATTTGGGGACTTCTATTAGGACTTGACTAAGCATATTCAACATCAACTCTCTTTTTTCTAATTCTTGAACCATGATCTGTAAGCCCCAGTTATTTTCAGATTTAAAATGTAAATGTATTATGAATATGATGTAAATTGAAATTGGACCTATGTATGATGACTGTTTACATTCATTCTCGTTCATCTTGGATCTTGACTCTTGAATATTACTATGACATTGATTTGGGGCCAATTCATGTTGTAAATCAAAAGAAACCCCTCTTATTATCATGTTGAATCTGTTATTAGTCACATGTTTATGACTATCACCTTATGACAGTCGTTACCATGACTATACTATCACCTTATGTCAATCGTATCATGACTATACTATCACCTTACGTCAATCGTATCATGACTATACTATCACCTTATGATAGTCGTTACCATGACTATACTATCACCTTGTGACAACTGTTATTTTGACTAGTACCTTATCTTTCTAGATTTGGAATCTTTATGTTCGAGGCCAATATTTCATATGCCAGTAATATTTTAATCTTTTATTTCAAGTCATATCATGCTAGGCTAGTAATCACTTTTGCCACATTATACCCGTTCCTTTTTATGTTATTCCCTATTAGACTTATTTGTATCGATTCGAACTTACGTGCGATGGGAATACGATTTGGGTAGACTAGGAAAAACATAAATTAGCTTTAAACTTGAACATGAACGTTATTATGACTTGAACCTGAATATGGACATGAACTTGACACGATTTGACATGAAACATGACTTGAAAACTTGACATGAAAACTTGAACGTGGGCATGACAGTTAGATAAACTTGAAAATGGCCAACTCGAGGTTGGGTTGAGTTTGCAGTGTAAATCTGCCCGGAACCGCCCGGCAAATCCAGTGGCTGCAAACAATAGGATCCAATGTGGGTAGTTGGTCATATTGCACGTAAAAACCCGAGGTTAGACTATGTTGTGGTGTAAATCTTCCCGGAACCGCCCGGCAAATCCAGTAACCACAACAGTTAGTCTAATGTGAGAGGTTGGCGTGCACTAATGAATTAATGCCACATGATTGGGTTAAGTCATGAACCACTTGAATATACTTAACCAACTTGACACGATGACTTGATAGGGTTAAGTCATGAACTGCTTGAACACACTTAACCAACTTGATACACGATCTGGATAGGGTTAAGTCACGAATTTGAATGACAGCACTTAACCCATTAGAAACCCTAGTTATGCGGTCCTTTTCAACAGTAACCCACTTAGATGTATCACGATACCCTGGGACTAGGCAGGGTGGGGCACGATTTCTGGGCTGATTGTAAGCGACCAGAACGATGGCTGAGTAGGTGCACCATTGTAGGTTCAGGCGGGCTATGGTCGTGCACGTAGTCCGGAGTTGAAAAAGCAGGCATTGGGCACCCGTAGATTTACACTGTGCGTGCTTGATTCGTGTCGGTGGTTGACACCATAAGACTTGATACACCCTATGGTGGACCTAGCACAGGTAACTACATTTCTAGATAGGGTCGTATGACACAGACACATGACGAGCTAGGACTTGTAGGGAGCCGATCGATTAATAGATCATACCGTAGGACCCGGTAATGGGTCACTTCATAACACTGGGCTAAGGGATCATTTCATGGTTAATACTTGACATGGGTTAGAATACTAGTACCGTTGGTGCAGCGAACCTTGAATATGCAATGCCAGACTTGACTTATCTTGTTATCTTAATTATCCTACTAGTTTTGTTATCATCCTTATGTTTAATTCCAGTTTTCACATATCATGTTACCTTTACTAGTTTTCATACTGAAAGTAACTAGGGCTTACCAGTCTTTATGACTGACCCTTTTTCTTTTGCCCCTTTTTCTTTCGTTTCCCCCCCAGGTTCTCAGGGAGGAAACACTAGCTCTTAGCTTGGATTTAGCTTGCTTTCTGACAGCTCATGTACGGTTTGGTCTTGGGCTATGCTATGGCTGCTTCTGCTATTTATGGGGAATAATATACTTTTGTTTTAAGTTTATGCTTCTTTATTATGAACTTGATGTAATGGAATAATTTGTATCTTGGATATATGAGCTTTTGACTCTTTTTTGGAAAATAATAAGAAGTTGGTTTTTAATTTCTACCGCTGCTTTATTTATGTTCTGCCTTGTGATATCTCTATGCATGTTTACCTAGATAATACTCCACCAAAACTAGTGCATTCCCTTTGTGAGTGACCCTAGCGGAGGTGGGGTGTTACAGAATCAGTTGGTGATCGTCCAGACGTACTTGGAGATCGATGGATATGCGAGGTACAAGGTGCCTCCGGTTTCGTTCAGACCCAGAACGGACTTGTAGATGGACTGTGTGTCTGACATTGGATTTCATTCTGTGTGACTGATATCGGTTGCATAGAGTGGTTTGCCTGTGTGGCATGCTAAGATGCAAACGATCAAGGCTTCTGTTGAAAAGCAGAGTCTTGTGGTTGATGATCAAAGCATGGCCTGTGTGGCATAGCTTTGTGTAGCGTGGATTCGCGAGCCTCACACCCCGGTTGTGAACCAGAAACGGGAGAAGGACCTCAGGGAGGACATGTGTTTCCTTCTAGCTAGAAGTGGCGTCAGTGGTTTGACATGCCCTGACGAGTTTGACTTATGTGGTTGTTGCTATTGCGAGGCGCCTCGGATATATCGGTGACTATGTGAAGCCGATGGAGTCATTCGTTGGCTCATTTACGCCCCAGATGGCGGGGAAACGTAGTGTTCAGGCATAATAATCCACATCGGTGGACCGGCCCTGACGATCCAAGGGGCAGTTGCAGTTGTTCCTGAGACTCGGGCTAGACAGTCTCGAATCGGTAGAGGACTATCTTTTGCCTCATTTCACAAATGGAAATCCAACTTCCAATACATGACTTTGCGGTTTTGATTGTAGAGCCTAGTATGGCGACATAGTGGGATGAGGTGCTTATGCCGTCTATGATTGCTACTTATGATTTGAAGTTGTTTTATACACTATGCACTTATAATAGTATCAAATGATTTGTTTTAAACGTATCAAGCATTCTTGGCTATTATAAGGTAAAAACCCTATCCTCCGTCTTGCGTTGCATTGTGTGATGGGACATGGGTCTTATAATAGCTTAATTTTTCTTTATTTAGCATGGCGTTGTTGTTTTATGCACTGGTATTCTTGGGAGGAAACCCGTTCCGTGTTATACGGCGTGGTCCCTTGATTTACCTGACTTTAAAATAAAGATCAATAACTATTTTACTTCTCACACCAGTCCCATGACTGACCTGGAGTTTATTGTTTTAACCTAAACTCTGGGTGCCCTTATTTTGACACGGGCAGCTAGTAGTTTTGCAGATTTATCACAAGATCCTGATTTACAGCTGGAACAATACTCGGAAAGCTCTGTATCCATGTACTACCTCTAGTTGTGTATTGTATTATTTTCCACTGCGATGTATTTAAATCTCTGATATTTTCTGGGTAAAATTGATTTATACTCTGTATATTCTTGTGATCTGATAGAATTATTGTAATATACAATGAAATGTTCTTCTGTCTGCGTTCTGATTTGTCGTGTTCTCAAAACAATCAGGCGTTTCGAACGGTCTTGATCGGTTTAGCGACTGATTCGGATCAAGAGAAATTCTTGGTCGTTTCATGAACAGTTTTTTGAGTGTCGATCTGATGTTGGTTTCGGCCTTCGAGGTTGATAGTTGGGGAATTATTTTCTTACTAGTTTACGGTTAGAGACTACTGACCGAAATGAGAAATACATGGTTAAAAGAATTTTAGAATGAAAAAGGGCTTTTTAATATGCGCATATATACAAATATAAAAAGAGAAACGAGTATTCCAATTATTGGAAAAATGGAGAAGCTTTGAATTAACGAATGGTTAATCAAAAGATGCCAAAGTGATTAAACAGTGAATTTAGTTTTCTTTTTATGGATGAATGGTTGTTTTATTTGATAGTTAAATAACCGACTATCAAATCTGGCCTAATAAGATTGTTTGTATGGAAAGACGGGATCGAATATATTCGAAAACCATTCTGAAACTAATACGTAAATGTGGAAGATGCTGATTGAAGATGGAGCAATGAAGACCGTAGATCTTCAAAAGCGAAAGGACTACTTATCGGAGTCTCTAGAGTCATGCCTGGAGAATTTCTAATGGTGATCCCATTGTGATTAAAATTGACGGACTGCAAGGACTACTCACTGCTGATCCATAGGGTGATTCCTAGGATGTGGTAGGAGAGTGCCTTCGGTTTGTCTACTCCCAGGACAACTTGTATGGACGAAATGTCTGATAGAGTATTTCCAAAGGATCATGTATGTTGATTTTTACAAATGTATTTCTGTTGACAGTGGAAAAGACACCTTCTCTTATCTTGAATACTAGAATATTTTTGTGGATGTCAATTAGTGATAGCTGGCAGATTTGACGATGTGGCATTCAAAGTGAATGGTGGCTAGATGATCCAGAAATACGATTACAACCTCAAGCCTCGTAACCGGGAAATGACAAAAATCGGGCAGGCAGCATAGCTATGTGGGTCGCACCCATTAGGAAGTATTGTTACCATCTAGAGAATATTCATATTTATTACTTCTTTTCGCTTCTGTATCTCCTGGAACGGTTATGTTGCTAGCAACCATAGGTGACAATATATTAGATACACTCAAGAGAAATGAGTGGTCGGTCATGTGTGGGTCTGGTTGCAAGACGTTCTTGTTGAACCCAGTGTATTCCCCTCTAGAGATACACCATCGGAAGGTGGTTCTATACATTGTCATAGTTGGAAACCCAATCTCCAATAAGGGCCTATGGTTTTGATTGTATACTATATATGTGGAGCGTGAGATGCAAGCGTTCCGCTATATTGATATTTATTTGTATTTAGACACTATTATAATATCAGAAAAGATGTTGATTTCAAAATTGGTTTGGGTTATCGTAAGGTAAAAACCGTCTGTGTTCATGTGTGGATTGGTCTTATGATTATTCTTTTCTTTCGAAATGATTTTTAACTTTAAAATCAAGTTGGATGATACCAATAATTTAGTGGGCTTTTTCTCATGCCGGTTCACCAGACTGACCTTGTCATTTGTAATGCTCGGGTCAGACTGAGTTGTACAGGTACAGGGTAAGATGATACAGATTCTAGGAGATGAGCTGAAGGAGATCAGACGTATGATATATATAGTATTTCGCTATGTGTTGTAAAAGAGGAAAGACTGTTATAACTGTCCAGATGAATTGAATGTCCGTTGTACTCTGATAACTGTAAGTATTATTTCAAGTTTTTCAATAATGATTTATTTCTGTATTATATTTTGTTCCGCTGCGATGTGAGATTTTGTGTATTGTGTTTAGTTCTTCTTCTTCTTCTATTCTAATATTTCTTTCTTTCTTATCTCACCATCTAACTTCTTTCTTTATCATGCTAGATTTCCGATACTCGAGTTTGGACACGAGATGTATTCGTGTCAAAAATTCGAGCATCGAATTTTCTGGTTCGTTACAGTGGTATCAGAGCGAGGTTTAGGAATAACCTTGGCTCTGTGTTGTAACTCGCAGAGATAGGGTTAGTAACACCCTAGATTGAGTTGAATGTGTGTGTGTGTATGTATGAGTGTGTATTTGTAGATTTCATATACAAGTATTTTGTATTGTGTCGATTGATCGGTTCAAGGTTGAAAAGCATTGAACTGGAAATTGATACAATATTGTTTTATAAAACGGGTAAATGGAATAATTTTGCCCAAATCTATTTTTATATACAAAAGAAATAATTTTATCAAACTATTGTTGATATTTGATTGCTTAAATAGTTTGAATAAAATTTAAAGGGAATTGTGAAATTGAATGGTTAATTATAACCACATGATAAATGGAATGTTTTTTGGAACAAAAATCAAAACTTAGGTATAAGTTGGAAGCTAAGAAACAAATTCCAATATAAATGAATTAAATGGATTGAAACTTGGTTGAGAAGTAAGATAAACAAATTTGGATTGAAATTGAAACCATATTAAACTAAAATGTATTATTGAATCAATATGGAATGAAATTGCTTGAATTTAAGTTGAACTACCAATTTATTGAATGTTGATAATCTAAAAAAGAACTCGGCACATGTATTTTGAATATATCGAGTAGAATAAGAAGGGAATTAGAATAAATCCAATTTGAGTAGTAATAATTAAATATGACTTAAATAGTTCTTCAATTGAGATGGGTATGAATATAAGTCTTGAAATGGAAGCGAATGAACGTGTATATTGAATAGTGAATATAAACATGGATTGTATAAACTTGGATTGAATAGAAAATGAATGAAGCATGAATCAAAACAAGTTTAATTGAACTTAAAACTCAAGTGTAAAATTTAATTGGACTTGTAAATTAGAAATAAAATCCTGAAACTTGGATTATAGATAAAATTTGACATGCTTATAAGAATATATATGTATTTGAACATGGTTGTTTAAAATTGTCATAAGTTAAGCAAGATAATGAATTAATGGATAAGTTGGCAAAGTGAAAGTAAAAAGTTAAATTGATAGTGAACGAATAGGAATGGATATGTATGTGACTGAATAGGTTTATTGGATGGAGCGAGTTTGAAGGATAAATATGAGTTGCTCGACAACAAGGTACATGTTTAATTCAATATGGGATTTCCTGAGCCTGTTTGGCTAGCCGCTTGGCTTTTCAATTTTCTTTTTGATTGGAGAAGGCCCAGAGAGGCATTTTGTAGTTGTACCAATCAGCCCGTACAAATGAGGTGCTAGCGAAATTTTTCGAAAATTTAGGGAGTTAGAAAATTTTCCAACCATTTTGAAAATTTTGTTAACAAAAAGTTAATTGAAGTTAAGGTTTTTTGAGTGGAATTGGGAACTAGCAAGTGGTCGAATAGTAAGGATATTGAGGTAAGTATCAAGTCGCATAAGTGGGTTGTAGGAAGTTAATAAGGTATAGCTACATTTCCTACTTAGTAATTTCGGGGACGAAATTCTTTTAAGGGGGAAGGAATTTTAAATATTGAATTCATAAAATAAATGGAATTTTATATTAATTAAATCAAATTTTGAACGTGTAAATATATATAAATTAAAACGAGCTCGTAAAGGACGCGGGAGTTCATAATATTCAGTTTTGAATTTTAGTTGAGTGTACAGGATCCATTATAAATCGGAATTCGGTAAAACAAGAAATATTCGATTTTGTTGAACTATAATTTTGTAATGAAAAATCAGAATTCCGTATTTTATATTGATAGTTATGGCTAAAACAAATTTTCAAATAATCGCTATGGAATTTATTTATAAACTGTAACGATTTATTTAATAAAATAAATCAATTTTAAATCAGTTGAATATTAGTTCAACTTGAAAATGTAATATCATGGTTAAAATTCATATTGGTTTATTTTGGAATATTTATATAAATTCAGTTTGTGTATATTAAGTTAATAAGGTATAGCTACATTTCCTACTTAGTAATTTCGGGGACGAAATTCTTTTAAGGGGGAAGGAATTTTAAATATTGAATTCGTAAAATAAATGGAATTTTATATTAATTAAATCAAATTTTAAACGTGAAAATATATATATAAATTAAAACGAGCTCGTAAATGACGCGAGAGTTCGTAATATTCAGTTTTGAACTTTAGTTAAGTGTACAGGATCCGTTATAAATCGGAATTCGCTAAAACAAGAAATATTCGATTTTGTTGAACTATAATTTTGTAATGAAAAACAGAATTCTGTATTTTATATTGATAGTTATGGCTAAAACAAATTTTCAAATAATCGCTATGGAATTTATTTATAAAATGTAACGATTTATTCAATAAAATAAATCAATTTTAAATCAGTTGAATATTGGTTCAACTTGAAAATGTAATATCATGGTTAAAATTCATATTGGTTTATTTTGGAACATTTATATAATTTCAGTTTGTGTATATTTATATAATAATAATTTATTTGTTATTTTTAATCAGTTTATATTAAATCAAATTAATGTTAAATTATTAATTTAATTTAATATCTTTGGTATACAGTCAAATTAGACTGTGGAAACGGTTCCAGTATGTTCATAAGGGTGGTAGAACCCTGGAAATGCCATTCATTGCGTTCAAATAGGGGTTCGATAGCATATAATATTTTAATTTAAGGTACACCAGTGAAATAAATAAAATTAAATCAAAATAAAACAAAAATAGGGGACGACTTAATCAGCTACCCTGTAAAGCTATGATGTCTTCTCCATGTACGAATGTAACTCCTTCCACTCCAAGTTTCATAGCCATGGTACTACGCCTAAACCTACCTGAGATGGCGTTCTTCTTATCCTCCTCATCGCCCACTATAAATAACCTTCGTGCTCATCATTTTTCCCATATCTCCAGTCAAACAAAGTATTTCTATTTATTTGCCTTTCATTCCTTTCATTTCCTTTTCTCCTTACAAATCAAATTGGAATCGCCTAAATTCTTTTCGGTATCCCTTGTTCTCAAACAAGTCAAAATAAACCAGAACCCATGCTATTCCCTCCCAATTCATAAATCAATCGACCAGATACTTTAATAAGAAAAAAAGAGAGGATATGAATCGCAATTGAATGATACGCTTTAACCATCTAATGCTCGACTTTGAACCTCGCGATTTGGATTTAGGTGCAACAATGGTAATTCGCGATTCGATATCGAGCGGTTACTAGAGCTCGAACCCAAATGGAGCAACCGCATTACAGGAGGTGAAACGACCCAAACTTCCATGTAAAGGAAAGTACGGATTGAATTGAGGACAAGGCAAATCAGAACACAAACAAAAGAACATTTCATTTCTTATTGCAATAATTACATCAGAGTACAAGAATATTCCAGAGTATGAATAAACAATAGAAATACAATATCAGAGATTTAAATTAAATTTTAAATAGCAGTGGAAAAATAATACAAAACACAACTGAAATAAATACACGGCCACAGAGCTTTCCAAATATCTCTTCAGCTGTAAACAGGATCCTGCGAATGTAATATCTGCAAAACAAAAACTACTAGATGCCCGTGCGGAAAATATGGGCGTCCAGAGTTTAGGTTAAAACAATAAACTCCAGGTTTCCATCTATGAACCGAGGCAAGGGATTATCCCCACCGATTCGAGACTCTCTAGCCCGAATCTTAGGATACAGCCGCAACTGCACCTGTGGTTATCAACAGGGTCGGTCACCCACCGATGATTAGCAATACCATAAACTATATGTTAGCATGCCCTATGGGGCATAAAATAATCTGGTCAGTAATGTCGATCAGAACATCTATCGATATATATATATATATATATAAGGTGCCTCTCTATCCATCAATATATAACCTCTAAGCTCGTACGTCTCAGAGAAGGGTGTTAAGCAAGAGTATAAATTCTCCGCCACCAAACAGGTATATATTTAGCAGAGATCAATGAATACAGCATAACGGAATACAACATCAGACATAACATCCATTTACAAGTCTGTTCTGGGTCTGAACGAAACCGGAGGCACATTATTCCTCGTCCCATATGTCCAATACAGGAGAGAGGTCCTCACATATCCGTTGATCTCCAAGTACGTTTGGACGATCACCACTTACTACCTTGTCTTGGGCGTACGGCCCAATCAAGACATCAGTAATCACCCAAACAATGAGAAGACCTCGGTCTTCAACCACCGTCTTCATCTTCGACTCTTGATCGTCGTAGTAATTATTCAGAATGGGTTAAACCCGGACTTTCTGAATAACATGCGTATTTTATAAATAAGTGTTGTAAAAACACATCATATGCCGCATTCCAATTCAGAATATTCTTTTAATAAAATATTCACATTATTAATCTAATTTAAGATTCATTGAAACTCTAATTCGGTTTTAAATCTCAAAAATCATTACTTAATGATTATTCAAAATTTAGAAATTAATCTTATCTTTAACTGGGTTAAAGAACCAATGTCATTTAAAACACAATTCACAATAAACCCAAATCATCTTCCATTGAATATGGAATCCGCACAGAAATCATAACGATATATAATCGATATAAATTTCTGTATCAGACTAATAATATAAATAAAGTAACGGCAAAGCCTTTTAAATTCCATATATTGTAACGGTTTTCCTTTACAGAAGCTTATCTCGATTATTATTAAATCGAATTCCATTCAATTCCAATTTAATATATTAAATTGGAAAACTTTTCTTTGGAAGATTTTCATTTAAATCTTAATAAAAGATTTATAAATTCCAAATTATATTTTCACTATTCATCGGGTTGAAGAACGAATGTCGTTAAAACACAGTTCACAATAAACCCAGTTAACATTTCATTTTATTCCAATTACTAAATATAATTGGGAACTCAAATAATCTTAATTAAAAGATTTATTCTTTTCTAAACTGGGTTTAAGAACAGTGTTATTAAAGACACCATTCACGACAAACCCAAAATCCAATTTGACATTAAATATAAGGTTCTGAATAGAAATTATATCAGCTTATATTCAATATCAAATTCTGAGACCAACAAATATTGTATTGGGAATAACGATATATATATGTGTGTGTCTTTCTTCCAAATTCCTTACAATATTCGTATAATAGCGAAATCCAATATCGAAATATTCCGAAGATAATTTCAATTCAAATCCATTCCAAAATATATAAATATATATTGGAAAATTCTGGTTATTTTAAAACCATTTTCAAATCCAATTTATTTATTTCTAAAAATAATTAAATTATTATTCTAGTTAATAACTAGTTCATTTTGATAAAAATATATTTTTATCTTTACAAAGTTGGAATTTTTCATCAAAATCTTTTCAAACCTTTTTTATGATTTCACATAATTTTTACATATTTTTAATAATTTTATTATCGCCCATACAGTTGGTTTCCAATAACGGCCACCGAACTACATCCATAGCGACCTTATCTGAAATTGATTTAGACATATTTTGTAACGACCCGTATTTTTCCGTATAATAGTTAATTTATTTAATTATATAAATAGTGATTTAGAGATTTGAATGGTCATAGTATTAAATAATAGTGAATATTTAATTAAATTAATTAATAGAATAATATATTTAAATTCTGAAATAGACGGAAATAGTAGAATTCAATACGATGTGAATTAGATCATATATAAGTTATAATCCAGTTTGGAATTGAATTAGAATAACGAATATATTATTTTAATGGTAGTTGAACGTATAATTATATTATAATTAAAATTGAGCTCGAAATGGCGCGACAGTTCGTAATTTGGCGATTAGAACTCTAAATGAATATACATAATCCATTTTAAATCGGATTTCTGTGAAACAAGAAACGTTCGGAGCTGGTGAAGTATATATTTCTAATGGAAGAGAAAAATCAGGATTAAATTGTGTAGATTTTGATTTATGTCCAAATAAAATTTTCGAAAAAGTCGCTATGGAATTCCTTTGTAATTTATAGCGAATTAATTATATTATAAATAGATTTTTCAATATAAATTGAATATCGATTCAACCGGGATTTGAATATTGAGTTATAAATCCCGATATGGAGCTGTATGGCATTCTATTGTGAATATATACGATAATATTTATTTATAAACATTTAATTTAATTATTTTTAAATATATTTATATATTTAAATAGGTATATTTAGAGTATTAAAAATAGCCATTTTTGCAAATGACCTATGTTTTCGGCGAAACTAATTTTGTTGGATCCGCAATATTAAAGTATTGTTAGATTTCAATTTCCATGATTTTTGAAGTCAGTATGTGGCCGTACGGATTTTTAATGTGAAAAATAGTCTATAATTTGACTTTAAAAATACGCTATGTGAGCAAACAGTGTCGGAATTCGAAGAAACCAGTTTCGTTGAGTCTGTAATGGCGAACTGTAGCTACATGTCAATTTTCATGATTTTTGGGTGTCAAATGTGACCATGGGGATTTTTAAAGACGAACAAGAAGTAGCGTTCGCTTAAAAAAAATTATAATATTCAAATATTAAAATATTAAAATCACTTATATATATTCCTAAACTCTTCTAACGATAAATCACTTTTCCCTGGTCAGCCACAACTTTGTACCGCCACTCATTCTCCAGGAAACGCAACTAAATCCGCTTCCAAAAAATTCTAGAAATCCAAACAAAATCAATAAATTTTTATACGAGCATCTTTGCATTTTTGGGAGGATTTCCTTTGTTTTTATATGAGTTTTGAGTGGTTCAAACCTCATCCTGTTAGTTGGAAATTTTCAGCGATGCTAGGTTTGGGCGAATGGGGGAGTTAGATCATCGATTCTTGTTTTAGTTGGTGGTTTTGTGATCGTGAGGTAGAAGGGTATCATTTTGCAAAGATTTGGCTTATACGATGCTAAGAAGGTTTGTGAGTTCTGTTGCTTGAACAGTGATGAGGAGTGCGAAGCATTTTCAGTGATTAAGTCGAGTATGGTCTTTTTGATATGGAGAGAAAGAGCTCGAGTAGAGATTGAAGTTGGTGGCATTGGTTTTAGATTTCATGAAGTAAGGAGTGAGAATAGGGCGCAGGAAAAATGGGAAAATGGACATCGAATTTGTACAGGAGGTCGTGGTTCTGTTCGGTGAAGAAGGCTGCACAGGATAGTCGTATTGTTTGAATTGGGCCAAGTAAGAAACCATAATGGTGAGGCCCATCTAAGTTAAATAATTTAGTTTAATTAAATAACACGTATAACTTGTATAATGTATAACTGGCTCATATGTTATCAGAATTTTGAACGGACAGATCCATCAGGATCGTATGGACGGTGGCTACACCATGGAACTGACCGAGAGTGAATTGGGGCTCGTTTGGATTTATGGTGAAATTTAATGCCAGAATCAAATCAACGACCAATTATCGTTGTTTAACGATAACCGTCCAAGGTGAGTAAAACTCACTAACTCTTCTCAGTTATATTTTTCTAACGTATTTTTAGAAATGATAAATGATGATTATTTGCTGTGTGTTGGCTGTTTGGTTGAACTGCTAGTTAATTGGTTGAAAATATCGATAACGATATTTATTAATCGAATATTGATTCTGTTTATCAGAATATCTCATATTCGTGTTATTCATGTGAATAACATCTGTGGATGCAGGGAAACAGTTCGGAGGAATTCGACTTGATTCCTCAACATTTATTTTACTGTTTTTCATATACTGTGTTATATGATGTGATATGAAATCTGTTGTTGATTTTGTATGGTTGAATGATACCGATCATCGTTATATGGTACGTTAAATACTATAAGGAATACTGGAATGTTAAAAAGAAAATTTTCAATGTTATATTGAAAAAGAAATATTTATAAAATCAAAAGATTTAATAAAAAGAAAATATTTATTTAGAAAATAAATAGATTAAAAAGGAATATTTATTTGTTAATCAAATAGATAAAATTGAAGGGAAATATTTGTAAAACATTTACAAATAGAATTGAAAAGGAAATATTTGTAAACCATTTACAAATAGGATTGAAAAGGGATATTTATTTGAAAAATAAATTGAATAGAAAGAGGAAATATGTGTAAAATAAACAGAAAAGGGAATAGTTAAATTATAAAAGGAATTACTTAGAAAATCAATAGATTTTATAAAAAGAAAATATTTTATAAAATTTATCAAAAAGGGATTTATTTTGTAAATAAATAGATTATAAAAGAAAATACTTGAAAAGTGACTAGAATTGTATAAAAGGAGAATTTTACATTTGAAAGGTTTAGACCCGTGCTTCGCACACGGGTACAACATGATATGGATTTAAAGCAAAGATTTTAAATAGAATCTATTCTGACCGATAGATTGAGAAGATAAATTTATAAATAATATTTTATAAATTAAATAAAATGTTTATCATTGGATAAATAGAATATATAAGTCAAGACTTATATAGAGAAGTAAGAATTGATTTCAACATCGATATTTGAAACTGAATATGGACGAAGAGTTAGTCGATTAAGAGTTAGTCGGTTAGAGTTAATCGAATTAGAGTAATCAATTAGAGTTAATCGAATTAGAGTAATTGATTAGAGTTAATCAGTTAGAGTTAACTAGTTAGAGTTAATTCGATAGAGTTAATCAGTTAGAGTTAACTAGATAGAGTTAATTGAACATAGTTAATCGAATTAGGATTAATTGAATATTAGCTATTCAATTAGAGTTGATCGAATATAGTTATTTGAGATAGAGTTAGTCAAACATAGCTATTCAGGATGAGTTTCCATTTCGTACGATTGCTAGCGCAATTCGCAAGGCTGCAGATAGCTAACGGCGGTCGGATGTTTCCTGAGGGAATCAGGCGTAACCATTGTGATTGTTGCGATCTAGAGTCAAGCGAATGGAGTTAAATCGAATATTAGCCATTCGAAATAAAGTTAAAACAAACATAGTTATTCGAATATAAGTTAATCGAATATTAGTTATTCGATAGGAGTTAATAAGTTGAGTTAAATAAGTTGAGTTAATCAAGTTGAGTTAATCGAGTTGAGTTAGTCAAGATGAGTTAATCAAACCGACTTAATCCACATGAGTTAATCCAAAGGAGTTAATCGAATATAGTTTAATCGAAAGGAGATCAATCGAATGTAAATCAATAAATTTAATCGATTGTAAATCTTTCGAAGAGAGATTATCGAATATAGTTATTCGAAGAAAGAGTTATCGAATATAGTTTATTCGAAAAGGAGTTATCGAACAGAGATTATTCGAAAAAGAGAATTATACATTGAATTCAATTATATCGAATTCGGCAAAGTAATATTTACTTTCCGTTTTTAACCAAGATTTACTTATTTATTAATAAATTAGTGGTTTATTTATTTAGTTAAATTAAGGAATAAAAGTTATATTTTGAAGTTGGATATTTAAGAAGAAGGGATTATAACACTATAGTTATAATCAACGTTTTAAAATAAAGAAGTAAATTCATAAATAGAATTCGAGTTACGTAAGGAAGTTGTTAAAGATTTACAAGTTGAACTTTGTCTATTTTGAGGTTAGGAATGTTGTTCAGTTAAGGTCTAATAGGTAGTTATACCCCAACTTGATTGACTTCGTTTTTAACTCAAGGATGGGTAAGGTTCGGTAGTGAAGGTTGATTAAGTGAATTTAGTTAATAAGTGTAATGGTTTGAATTGTCTTAGTGATGTTTTATTTAAACATCTATTTAAAACAAATGAAGGAGTTTTGGAAATGTTTTCCAAATAAGAATCAGAAATGTTTTCTAATATAGAAAATAAGGAATGGAGCAAATACGGAAATGTGTCCAATGATCAATAAAGTATATTTTCTAAATCTAGAAATAAGAATTTACAAATATATAGAAATGGGCAATGAATAAATTAATGATAAATTTAATTAAAAGAGATAAATGTTGATTGATGATTGATCGATCGAGTTTCTATCTGGAAACAAGAACGTTGGTTGTACACCTATTTTTCTTTGATAGTTAAATCGACTATCGAAGTTTTTGACCATTTTTCCGTCATCAATACGGTGAGACCGGGATCAGATTAATTATCTGAAAACCACTCTGTATGGACGTTAGTGTTGCGATCAAATATGATGAAATTAATTGAAGACGGAGTTATGCAAGGGCTATCCTGTTTACAGAATAGTGCCTTCGGTTTGTCCAGTCCCAGGACAATGTAAATGGATGAATGTTTGACAGAGTATATCTAACGGATTGCATAAGTTGATCTTTTCAAATGTACTTACGTTTGGTGGCGGAGGAATTTGTTTCTCTTAGCTTTATACCCGTGGTATTTTTGGGGAAATCAATTTGTGATTTGGTGGATATGACGATGTGGCATTCAAAGTGAAGGGTGGTCAGATGTTCCAAAAGATACGTTATGACCTCAAGCCTCATCAACCGGGAAATGACAGAAATCGGGCAGGCAGCATGGCTAGGTGGGTCGCTCCCATTAGGATGTCTATCACCTACCTAGTGAAAATCCATTTCATTCTATTATCTATTTTCGATGTTGTCCCTTTTTGGGAACGGTGGGTAGCTCCCAACCGTTGGTGATATACATTCGATACACTCAAGCGAAATGAGTGGTCGGTCATGTGTGGGCTAGGTTGCAAGACGTTCTTGTTGAACCCAGTGTATTCGCCTCTAGAGATACACTATCGACCGGTGGTCCCATACCTTGTCATAGTTGGAATCCAATCTCCAATAAGCACCCGCGGTTTTGTTTGTATACTATATATGTGGAACGTGAGATGCAAGCGTTCTGCTAGATTGTTAATTACTTGTGATTAGACACTATTGTAATATCATAGAAGTATTGATTTCCAAAACTGATTTGGGTTATCGTAAGGTAAAACCGTCCGCGTTTATGTGTGGATCGGTCTTACGATTAACTTTTCTTTGAAAAGGATTTTGAAAAGTTAAACCAAATGATTTGAGTTTACTCACACCAGTCCCATAACTGACCCAGAGTTTATTTTGTTTTGTTTTCCCTAAACTCTTGGGTGCCTAAATTTGTACGGGCAGTCAAGTAGTTCAGATCATCACATATATACTTGGAGGAGCTTGAAGCAGGAGGCTTCAGGATTATATAGCTATTGTTATTTCCACTGTGTGTAAGTGTTGTACTCTGATAGTGTTGTTGTATATATATACTGTTTTATTTCGAAGTTATGTTGTATATTATATTTTATTCATTCCGCTGTGAGATTTGTATTACTCTGATTCTGTTATGTGGTCATCTTCTTCTTCTATTCTAATTTTCTATCTTATCTATTCTCACCCTCTAACTTCTTTTTATTAATGATCAGGTATTTCTGATGTCTGAATAGTCAACATGGTAGTTTTGTGTTGATTTTCGGAGTCGAAAATCCCAGTTCGATACATATTTCCAAATCTTACCATTAGATTTCAAATCTCTTTTATTCATTAGAAATATCTCTTCGATACGAACCCAAAGGTTCCAGTTTTAGGAGAATCCGACGGTCGGATCTCCCGTTACATCAATTTGAAGTTAATGGTTGAAATTCGCGAACGGACGCTTCGCGGCGCGTTCTATTTAGGCCATTAAATATATATAATATATATTATATATATTTCGTTGATTCCCATTTAAAACGTATTTTATAGATCGTTTATAAATTCCTTTAGAACGATTCCAACTGCATTTCGAATTTTAAATCAAAATTGAATATTCTATATCTTTATCATATTAAAATGATAATATTTTCAAAACATTAGATTTTTAAATTACTTCTTTTCTATATTCATAATAAAATAAAATAAATCGATCGATAAACCCGTTCGGGTTGAAAATGGCGTTGGCTACTTAACTCGCCTTCATATTTTTATATTTTTGTGTCCATCTAAAAACAGACATCGAATTCATGATTTTATTCTTCACTGAATATTATTTTAAAATATTTGTTATTCTAAAATATACTTTACTTTAAAAGATTCTATATTTAAAAATATTCTTTATTTTAAAATGTCCTTTTTTTAATATTATAATGTCTTTCTACATTAAAATGTCTTTTACATATTAAAATGTCTTTTTCATTCTTTTACATTAAAATGTTCTTTTACATTAAAATGTTCTTTAACATTAAAATGTTCATTTTCATTCTTTTACATTAAAATGTTCTTTAACGTTAAAATGTTCTTTTTCATTCTTTTAAATTAAAATGTTCTTTAACATTAAAATGTTCTTTTTCATTCTTTTACATTATAATGTTCTTTAACATTAAAATATTCTTTTTCATTCTTCTACATTATAAATACTCTTTCATATAAAAATGTTCTTTTACATAAAAATGTAATTTTTAATGTTAAAACAATTTTGTCACCATTGAATCTTTTTAATGAATCATTCTTTACGTTAACAATGTAATTTTTAATGTAAACACAATTTTATCAAAATTGAATATTTTTATATGATTCATCTAACATCAAAAATGTACTTTTTAATGTAAACACAAATTTATTAAACTAGAATCTTTTTATATATATACAATAAAAAGTAAACTTTTAATTGTTAACTCTTTCTATTTCAAACCATGATCTTTTTACATCATTTCTTATAAACAATAAAATGTAAATTTTTATTGTTAACTTTTCCTTTCTTTTTTTTTTAAAAAAAAACAATGATCATTTTACCTATTTTTTATATACAATAAAAATGTGAATTTTTATTGTTAAACCTTTTTCTACAAACAGTGAGTATTTGGTACATGCAATAAATATAACTTTTACTGCTTCAAAACAATTTTCTTTTGTTGTATGAATATTTTTCATATTTTGTACATTCAACAAAAATGTAATTTTTATTGTTTCAACAATTTACTTTAAAATATTCTTTATTTTTACAGATTCTTTTTTTTAATATTCTCTATATTCTAAATCGGAATGCGACACAATAAATTACCATATAATTTTCAGTTATATGGATTTCATACATCGCACGTATGCAACAATAATGATAAATAATCATCAAACAGTCCAATCACATCCAAAGTGAAATTTACAACTGTGTGAGCATTAAAATAAATAAATAACGCTCATCACAGACTGTTAATCCATCGATTGACATACAACGAAATATTGGGACTAATGTATGTCAAATATCATCCCAATACCTGTGTGGGGTTTTCAAACAACAACAGTACATTTAAATAAATCATTGGCTAATAAATTTAACCAATTTTCACTGTTCAAATTATAAATGAATATTTATAATTTAATTTCACTATCCTATTAATATTAACATTAATGTGTTAAACATTTCAACAGCACAAACAACACATAATACAGTCAATTGTAAACCGTCCATGGTTTGTGGACGAAGAATGGGACTTAACATGCACTGTTTACAATTTCTAATAATTAAACTGATAAAAACCAACACTAGTAATTCAATATATTTTCCAGTTATGAGTATAAATAAATAACTATGCAGAATTTTTTGTGAGGAGTTCTCACCTTGGGTTTCCACTCCGTCATTTTTTTAAGCAAAGGAATGTGATCTTTTTGACTTTACATTCCACATACGACATCCAAATCACTCCAAATCAATTTTATTATGAAGCTCTCGTCGATACGGTTCCAAAGCATTTTGTTTCGCTGAATTCCGAGTTCATACGAAAAAGTTTTGCTTTTTATAAGATTCATGTGCATATATATGTCATTAAATATTAATTAAATAGTTAATTAGCCTCATTTCATCCCTAATCACTTCTCTAATCCTTCTCCCTCTCCAAAATATGTCATGACCTTCTCCATAATTCCTTCTCATTGTTGAAACTTCTACCTCCCCTCTCTCCCACCATACTCAATGAAATCATACACCGTAAAGTACGTTCTTCTCTTCTCCTCCTCTACAATCTCAACACCAAGAATTCAATCCAAAGCTCTTCCCAAAGATCACATCCTACAGCAGCCTATGCACGGCTACGGTTCAGCCCCGACACTTTTCGTCACCGTTTCGCCTTAAATTTTGCACACAAGCTTCATTTCTTGCCACGAATCCATAAACAATCACTAAAACCTGCATCGATGCTTCTATCTCTCCAAAAATTCAACCCTAGCCACAAAATTTAATGTTTTCCTCCCACTGTAGAAAAACGTAGCAACCAAAAGATCTTCAAATAACCCCAAAACTCATGCCAAATCGAAGAGCAACTCATGAGGATCACATATATATTTATTTCGTGATTTATAGACTTGTAATTTGATTGCTATGATTTTTTGAAAGATTAAAAAGCGCTCTCATTTTTAGGGTTAGAAGGAGGCATTAGGGCTGTCGTGTAAACAAGGAATAGGATTAGGTTAGAATGTGTTTAAGATGTTTTATAGTGGGTGCAAGTTATTTTTTATTAGTTTTATATTTTATTATACTCAATTTTCGCTTGTTTACATTGTTCAAAAATCCGTGTGGCCACCTACGGATTTCGTTTTCAATGAAAATTAACATGCATCTACTCTCTGACATTATGGATCTAACAAAATTGGTTTCGTCGAATTCTGAATCCATATGCACAAACAACGAATTTTTAAAGTCAAAATATTATCTGTTTTTCACTTTAAAAATCACTCCCTGTCACATACTGATTCTAAAAATCATGATATTTGGAATCTTACCATTATTCAACGCTACAGATTCAATAAAAAAAATTCGTCGAATTCTGAGGTCATCTCAATAATGTTCCTTTGTAAAATTGCTCAAATTAGCTTCTAAACTGCGATTTTAGCGTACTTTTTCTTCTAGCACATCCACACGCTAACTCCAAAAATTATGGCCTTTTGGATTTAACCATTATTTGACAATACAAATCCATAAATAAAGGAACCGAATTCTAAGATCGTCTGCATAATGTTCCTTTGTAAAATGACTGTTTTGCCCTAAACTGTTTTATCTCGCACAGCCACATACTAAATCCATTTGACGCACCTTTTGGAACTCAATAATAATTTATCACTGCGAATCCAGAAAAACTTATTTCGTCGAATTTTGATCTCATATGCAAAATTTCACTTTTTAAGGGCTATGTATTGATTTAAAACATCGAATTTTCAAAATTTCCAAAACAAAGTTTTTATATCAATTGAAATTTTTTACTAAGTTTATTTTTAGTCAAATAAAAGATAAAAACTAATTTTAAAATTATTCTCAAATTTTATTTAGCAAAAATAACCAACTTATATTCATAAATTCCTTAAATTAGCTTAAATTAAAATTTTAAATTGGTTCTGAAAATACGGATTGTTACATTCTCCCCCATTTAAAATCTTTTCGTCCTCGAAAAGGAACGGAGCTGAAAGTTGTTTAACTAACCAACTCAACTTCCATTCTGGCTTTCATTCTTTAACTTTCCAGTTTCTAAGAATTTTCTAATTTCTCAAAAATTTGGCTAATACCCTAAATTTTCGAATTTTTTTGCCATAACCTCCTTTGTATGGGTTGATATTTAAAACCGCAACTTGCATCACAGGCCCCTCATTAATCCAAAAAGAAAAAGAAAAAGCCAAGCGGCTAGACAATCGGCTCATAAAATCATCAAACCCCAATAAATACAGTAAATATGTACGTACCTATTTGTCGGGAATACAATTTTATTCCTCTTCTTAGCTTTTATGCTATGACCTGTTCAATGTATATACTTGTACATATATGTAATTTCAATCAAATTTCAATTCAGTTCAATATTTGATTCAATTTGGCTAAAATTTACTTTTCATTCTCTTATTGGTTTTATTGTTCCAATATTTTTATTAGTTATACTAATAAGCACACATCACAACCAGCAACCAATTTGTTGATTAAATTTTTAAACATATAACTTTAATATACTAAAAATCATATTTTGTGTGTCAAATCACAACCAATAAACACTAACTACGTTTTGGTTCTCACACCAGTCAATTGGAAATATATAGATATCCCACTTTCGAAGCTCGAACATAAACCCTGATGATGATGCACCAATCATCAGAATAATCTGCAGGCGACTAGAGTGTGATTCTATATCTATCCAGTATATTTGAGACTTCGAATATACGTTCATGACATGTATATGCAAAATCTTCATATACTCGATTGTCCAAAATAAAATATAATAATATACTCAAATATGTATAATAAGATTTAATTTTCAAACTAAATTTGTTTTTAATAAATAATACTCTTCAAACTCATTCTAGGATACTACTGATCCTATCTCTAACGAGTTATTCTTATAGGATGTTACTAATCCTATCTCTGATGAATTCTTTTGTTTGATTCTAACGTGTCTTATTCTCGTGCTCTGTAAACCAAAGCTCTGATACCAAATGAAACGACCCAAACTTCCCCATAAAGGAAAGTACGGATTGAATTGAGGACAAGGCAAATCAGAACACAAACAGAAGAACATTTCATTGCTTATTACAATAATTACATCGGAGTACAAGAATATTCCAGAGTATGAATAAATAATATACAATAGAAATACAATATCAGGGATTTAAATTAAATTTAAATAGCAGTAGAAAAATAATACAGAACACAAATGAAAGAAATACACGGCTACAGATCTTTACAAATATCTCTTCAGCTGTAAACAGGATCTTGTGAATATAATATCTGCAAAACCTAAACTACTAGTTGCCCGTGTGGAAAATATGGGCATCCAGAGTTTAGGTTAAACAATAAACTCCAGGTCAGTCATGGGACTAGTGTGAGAACTAAAGCAGTTATTAACTTGATTTTAAAGTAAGATAAATCATGGGACCACGCCGTATAACACGAAACGTGTTTACTCCACATGAACCTTAGTTCAAACTAAAACAACGCAATGCTTTTTTGAAAAATGAAGCTATTATAAGACTCAGGTCCCATCACACAATGAACGCAGTCGGAGGATAGAGTTTTCCCTTATAATAGCAATGCTTGATACGCGAAATTTCATCTTTTATTATTACCATAAGTGAGTAATCAACTTCGAATATAAATGTATCAATCATAGACGGCGTAGGTACCATTATATTACGTCGCCGTGTATATATTTACAACTAAAACAGAATATCGCGTATTGAAGATTGGGTTTCCATGTATGAACCGAGGCAAGGGATTATCCCCATCGATTCGAGACTCTCTAGCCCGAGTTTCATGATACAGCTGCAACTGCACTGCCATTATCAACAGGGCCCGTCATTTGTCGATGATTGGCAATACCGTAAACTATATGTTAGCCTGCCCTATAGGGCATAAAATAATCTAGTCAGTAATGTCGACCAGAACATCTATCGATATATATATCCAAGGCGCCTCTTTATCCATCAAGTAATAAGTAATATCCACATGAGCAAATAGTCTGGGCTCCATACCATGACATTACTCCTAGCTAGAAACTAACATATGTCCATTTCCTTGCAGTCCTCATCCCGTTTTTGGTTCATACCGGGGTGTGAAGCTCGCGAAGTAAAGCTATACACAAAGTTATGCCTAAATGGGATGTGCTTTGATCATCATCCACAAGGCTCTGATTTTCAACAAAAGCCTTGATCATTTGCATCTTAGCATGCCACATTGTCAGTCCATACCATACATTGATTTCGGCCAATATATAACCTCTAAGCTCGTACGTCTCAGAGAAGGTTGTTAAGCAAGAGAATAAATTCTCCGCCTACCAAACAGATATATATTTAGCAGAGATCAACGAATACAGCATAAAGGAATACAATGTCAGACATATCATCCATTTATAAGTCAGTTCTGGGTCTGAACAAAACGAGAGGCACCTTATTCCTCGTCTCATATGTCCAATACAGGAGAGAGGTCCTCGCATATCCATCGATCTCCAAGTACGTTTGGAAGATCACCACTTATTACCTTGTCTTGGGTGTACGGCCCAATCAAGACATCGGTTGTAACGACACGGGTTTCGCCCGGACCTAATCGATCGCTAAATCGACCAAGACCGTTCGAATCTCGCATACGCTAACTCGGGGCATACAACACGTCAGAACAAATAACAGAAGACTTTTATAAACATTATAATAATGTTACATCAAAGTACAGAATATCAGAGTATATCGAAAATAATACACAGCGGAAGATAAATTTACATAAATGTAATACAATGCGCAGCGGAAGATTATAAATATCTGGACACAGCTTAAAGCTTCAATCCAGAATCCTGCTCAATATATCTGCAAAATAAAATGACTCGACTGCCCGCATGGAAAATAAGGGCACCCGAGTTTGCAAGGGAAAAGCAAACTACAGGTCAGTCATGGGACCGGTGTGAGAAACTCTAAACAGTTATAATTAACTTATTTAATAATATGGCATATCACGGGACCACGCCGCTAACGCGTAACGGGTTTACCCCCATGAATGCCAGTGTATAAACAATAATCAATATAGATATATGGATCTACTATGCATCAATCAACATGCAATATCCCAATCTACCCATTTAGATTAATCACCACACTTAGATTTTCCAAATCCAATTCAATTTACAGAAATTATTCCTTTGGATTTTATTCCCGATTTCTTATTTCAAATCATTTGAAAAACATATCTAACTTTCTATATTAAAGTAGATTTCACTTCGGGATCTCAAATCAAATCATCTGGAAATATGAATTCCAAAACATAACAATGCATACAAACAAGTATGCAACCAAATATCGTGCTCCCCATCGACAAGGCAAAGGGTACGCACCTCGCAACTCGATATATATATAAATGTGCACCTACCCCACATAGGAGCAGGCTACACCGACGATGGACCTCCCACACATGGAGAGAATACACTGCCCTCTCACCCATACTTTTAGTCACAGGGTTACCCGAATCTTTAGCAACATACCAAATCATTTCATATCCCAAAGAAGGGAAAATCATTTCACAACATAATAATCACAAGTACTTTCAAAATATAGTACTTCACATCAGTAATTCACACATATGATCAGTCACTATTAATCACATAACCTTTGAGCTCGTACGTCTCAAAGAAGGGTGTTAAGCAAGAGAATAAATTCTCCGCCACCAAACAGATACATCATCAATAGCAACTAATCGAATATGGGATGAACCACAATGTAACACATAATACATTTCTAAATCATTTTAGAAATCATCGGGTTTTGGGCCTCGAAATCCTTTCTGTTTTATAAAACATTCCCTGTCTAAAATCGGGAATATATTTCTTTTCACTTAAAGAAAATATCATTTCAAAATCATTCATTAAACTTGAATGAACTCAACATCGCTAAACACCTTATCGTCAAATCGTGAAGTGTTTCACAAGGTGTTAACACACAGATATTTCTACCCAACCCAATGCTAAATGTAAAGGCATATTCTGCTCATAAACTGGTCGAGCACCATCCAAACAATCAATCAACCACAATCAATATCAACAACTAAGTAAATTTGGTTTAATCACATCACGTGTTTTGGTAAATTTAATCACCATTCATTCATCCAAATCTAATTAAAGATTTATTCAAACCCCAATTGGTTTCATCTCTAAAATCATTTCATATTGATTGTTCTACTTTTTGGAAATTAATCCTGCTTTTACGCGGGTTAAAGAACTAATGTCATTTAAACACAGTTCACGACAAACCCCAAATCCAATTTGATATTAAATACAAGGCTCTGAATAGAAAATATATCGGCTTATATTCTATATCAAATTCTAAAATCAACAAATATCGTATTGGAATAACGATATATATATCTTCCAAATTCCTCCACAATGTCCGTATAATCACAGAATCCAATATCGAAATATTCCGAAGATAATTTCGATTCAAATCTATTTCAATTCTTATATTGGAAATTTCTGGTTATATTAAAACCACATCTCAATCCATTTTATTTATTTAAAAATATTGGATTATTTTTCTAGTTAATAACTAGTTCATTTCAATAAAAATCTATTTTTATGTTTACAAATATGGAATTTTTCATCTCAGCTCTTTCCAAATCATTTCTTATGATTTTACACTAATTATTGATATTTTTAATAATTTTATCAAGGCCTGCACAGTCGATTTCCATCAATAGCCATCGAACTGCACTTACAGCGACCTTTCCAAATTTGATTTGGACATAATTCCAAATCCAACCATTAGATTTCAAATTCCTCATATTCGTTAGAAAGCTATTTTCGATACGAACCCAACGGTCCCGGTTTCAGGAGAATCCGACGGTCGAATCTCCCGTAATGTCTGTTCGAAGTTAATGGTCGAAATTCGCGAACTGCCGCAGCGCGGCGCGTTCTATTCAGGCCATTGTATTATATATGTAATATATAAAATATATATTTCATCGATTTCCTTTTTAAAACGTATTTTATAAATCGTTTTAAATTCGTTTTCAAAATGATTTCAACTTCATATTCAATTTCTAATCAAAATTGAATATTCCATATACACGACAATTTTATATAGTGTATATATATGTTAAAAAATATATTTTTAACAATCAAATCATTTTCACATTTCATATATATATCGTTTTCATTTCATATATATATCGTTTTCACATTTCATATATATATATATATATATATATCGTTTTCATTTCATATATACATCGATTTCACTTCATATATATATATATATATTATTTCCACCTTTCATATATACAATATTTTCACTTTTCAATATATACGATATTTTCACTTTCAATATATATACGATATTTTCACTTTCAATATATATACGATATTTTCACTTTCAATATATATACGATATTTTCACTTTCAATATATATACGATATTTTCACTTTCAATATATATATGTGATATTTTCACTTTCAATATATACGATATTTTCACTTTCAATATATACGATATTTTAACTTTCAGTATATACGATATTTTAACTTTTAATATATATATATACGATATTTTAACTTTCAATATATATACGATATTTTAACTTTCAATATATACGATATTTTCACTTTCAATATATACGATATTTATTTCATTATATATATATATATATATATTTCATTTCACATCATGATCAATTTTCACACAGAATACAATCAAACAAGTCGTCCATGGTCTGTGGACGACGGGGAGAAGTTCATATATGCAGTTACAAAATAAATAACTGTACAGAAAATTTAAAGTGAGAGAATTCTCACAGTGGGATCCACTCCGTCAGTTTTATCTGAATTTTTGTTCTGTTTCGATTTGAAATTGCCTGAAATTCCAACATCCTCAGTTTTGGAGGCGGTCAGTTCCATTGCGAAGCATTTTTCATCCCGATTCCAAAGCACTTTGTTTTGTTGAAATTTGTTTTGATTTGAACGAGATATGGCATTTTAAACATTTAAACATTATTTTACAAAATTAAATTTAAATTCAATTCCTAATCATGTAATTAAGGGGCTAACCCCTTCTTTCTTCTTCGTTGACCCCCTGTAACGTGAAAACCCAATGTCGATCACCACCTTCCCCCTGCGCACGACAAACGGAGCGCCTAGTCGATGATCCACGTCTACCCCTCGATAGCCACGACCGCCCTCCACCTCCACCTGCGGTAGCGCCCCAATAGATGCATCCCCCTCTTCGAAAACTCCATCCAAAGCCAGCGACTTCTAGCCCAAATTCCGAACGATTCAGGCCCTTACAAACGATCATACCCGTAGCCGCATCTAGATCTCGCTACACTCTCCATTTTCTGTTATATAATTTTTGTGAACTAATGCTTGAACTGGGAGAACGAACGTGATTTTGCTTGGAGCGATTTCATCCATCCAAGGCTTAGTGGCGGCGCTGAAAGAAGGGTAGGGCTAGGGTTTGGGCTTGGCCCTTTTATAGTTCAAAAATACATGTTTAATGATACGAACTCCAAATCAAACCCAACGACTGCCGCCCCTAGCTAATCACCCCCATTCCAAACACAATGGGATATGTTTTGTAACCCAATTCGGCTGTTACGATCAGTTTTCATCAAAATTAAAATATAAATCAGTATATTCAATTTTAAACGTACATTTCAATTTACCGAGGCCACATACTAACTCTAAAAATTCCCGAAAAATATTTTCTAGCTTCGTATTGACGATACGGTCCTAACAAAACTAATTTCGTCAAATTCTGAGACCGTTTGAAAAATGGCCATTTTCCAGTCAATTAAAATCAACTAAAACTTGTCAAAACACGTTTTACTTCGCCACGCTCACATATTGATTCAGAAAATTATGAAAATTGAAATCTAGTAATAATTTGACATCCTGGATCCAACAAAAGTGGTTTCGTCGAAAACTGAGGTCGTTTGCAAAATGACTATTTTTAAGGCTTTTATATATATATAAAATATATATAAATTCCACAGCGACTTTTGTGAATTTTAAACTGGACATATCTTTCACTCTATAAAGTGAAATCTCAGTTTCTTAGATCCGTTAGAAAGATATAATCGAACAGGTTCAAATATTTCTTGTTTCGCTTGAAATCCGATTTATTTTGAATCCTGTACATTCATTTGAAATTTGAAATCGAATTTTCGAACTACCACGCCATTTCAGGCTCGTTATATAATTAAATTAAATTTATTCGTTTTAACTTCATCGAAAATAAATTTTTCGATGTTATTATTTAAAATAATCCATTTTAAATAACCAAAATCCGTAAAAATTGCCAAAATAAAAAATTTAAATTGGCCCAGATTTCCGGGTTGTTACATCGGTAATCACCCAAACGATGTGAAGACCTCCGGTCTTCAACCACCGTCTTCATCTTCGACTCTTGATCGTCGTGGTATTTATTCTGAATGGATTAAACCCGGTCTTTCTGAATAACACGCGTATTTTATAAACAAGTGTTGTAAAAACACATCATACGCCTCATTCCAATTCAGAATATTCTTTTAATAAAATATTCACATTATTAATCTAATTTAAGATTCATTTAAACTCTAATTCAGTTTTAAATCTCAAAAATCATTACTTAATGATTATTCAAAATTTAGAAATTAATCTTTTCTTTAACTGGGTTAAAGAACCAATGTCATTTAAAACACAGTTCACAATAAACCCAAATCATCTTCCATTAGATATGGAATTCTCACAGAAATCATATCAATATATAATCGATATAAATTTATGTATTAGACTAATAATATAAATGAAATAACGGCAAAGCCTTTTAAATTCCATATATACTAACGATCTTCCTTTATAGAAGCTCATCTCAATTATTATTAAATCGAATTCCATTCAATTCCAATTTAATATATTAAATTGGAAAACTTTACTTTGGAAGATTTCCATTTAAATCTTAATAAAAGATTTATAAATTCCAAATTATATTTTCACTGTTCATCGGGTTGAAGAACGAATGTCGTTAAAACACAGTTCACAATAAACCCAATTCACATTTCATTTTATTCCAATTACCAAATATAATTGGAAACTCTAATAATCTTAATTAAAAGATTTATTCTTTTCTAAACTGGGTTTAAGAACAGTGTTATTAAAGATACCATTCACAACAAACCCAAAATCCAATTTGACATTAAATATAAGGTTCTAAATAGAAATTATACCAGCTTATATTCAATATCAAATTCTGAGACCAACAAATATTGTATTGGAAATAACGAAATATATATATATATATATATATATATATATATCTTTCTTCCAAATTCCTCATAATATTCGTATAATAACGAAATCCAATATCGAAATATTCCGAAGATAATTCAAATTCAAATCCATTCCAATATATATAAATATATAATGGAAAATTTTGGTTATTTTAAAACCATTTTCAAATCCAATTTATTTATTTCTAAAAATAATTAAATTATTATTCTAGTTAATAACTAGTTCATTTTAATAAAAAAATATTTTTATTTTTACAAAGTTGGAATTTTTCATCAAAATATTTCCAAACCATTTATTATGATTTCACATAATTTTTCCATATTTTTAATAATTTTGTTATCGCCCATACAGTTGGTTTCCAATCACGGCCACCGAACTGCATCCATAGCGACCTTTTCTGAAATTGATTTAGACATATATCCAAATCTAACCGTTAGATTTCAAATCTCTTATATTCATTGAAAAGCTCTTTTCGATACGAACCTAACAGTTCCAGTTTTAGGAGAATCCGACGGTCGGATCTCCCGTTACATCAATTTGAAGTTAATGGTCGAAATTCGCGAACGATCGTTGCGCGGCGCGTTCTACTTAGGCCATTAAATATATATAATATATATATTTTATATATTTCGTCGATTCCCGTTTAAAACGTATTTTATAAATCATTTATAAATTCCTTTAAAGCGATTCCAACTGCATTTTCAAATTTAAATCAAAATTGAATATTCTATATCTTTATCATATTAAAATGATAATATTTTCAAAACATTAGATTTTGAAATTACTTCTTTTCTATATTCATAATAAAATAAAATAAATCGATCGATAAACCCGTTCGGGTTGAAAATGGCGTTGGCTACTTAACTCGCCTTCATATTTTTATATTTTGTGTCCATCTAAAAACAGACATCGAAATCATGATTTTATTCTTCACTGATTATTATTTTAAAATATTCATTATTCTAAAATACACTTTATTTTAAAAGATTCTATATTTAAAAATATCCTTTATTTTAAAATGTCCTTTTCTAATATTAAAATGTCTTTCAACATTAAAATGTCTTTTATATATTAAAATGTCTTTTTCATTCTTTTACATTAAAATGTTCTTTTTCATTCTTTTACATCAAAATGTCCTTTAACATTAAAATGTTCATTTTCATTCTTTTACATTAAAATGTTCTTTAACATTAAAATGTTCTTTTTGATTAAAATGTTCTTTAACATTAAAATGTTCTTTCTCATTCTTTTACATTAAAATATTCTTTAACATTAAAATGTTCTTTTTCATTCTTTTACATTATAAATACTCTTTTTTTTTAAATTTCCTTTTACATAAAAATGTAATTTTTACTGTTAAAACACTTTTTTCACCATTAAATATTTTTAATGATTCATTCTTTACATTAACAATGTAATTTTTAATGTAAAAACAATTTTATCAAACTTGAATCCTTTTATATGATTCATCTAACATTAAAAATGTACTTTTTAATGTAAACACAAATTTAAAACTAGAATCTTTTTATATATACAATAAAAATGTAAACTTTTAATTGTTAAATCTTTCTATTTCAAACTATGATCATTTTACATCATTTCTTATAAATAATAAAATGTAAATTTTTATTGTTAACTTTTCTTTTCTTTTCTTTTCTTTTCTTTTTAAAAAAAACAATGATCATTTTACCTATTTCTTATATACAATAAAAATGTGAATTGTTATTGTTAAACCTTTTCCTACAAACACTGATTATTTGATACATACAATTGTTGGAAAATGAATGAGCAACGAAAGAGAAAAGTGGGAAGAAGAAGAGATAGGGGTAGCAACATTTAAAGTCCCACATCATAGAAATATTAGCACAATCTCTCCTTATATATTAGAAGCCAAATAGGCTTATGTAAAATAAAAAAGAGAGGGATGATAAAAGGATGTGGACTTGGCCATATTAAATATATTAAAAAGTCAAAGATAAGGGCCTTGGGCCTTGGGGCTCTTGGGGTCTCCTGATTGGATATGGCCGACGTTGCTGATTGGGCTAGTGCACTGACATGAGAATATTTTTTCTCAGAATTTTAAAGGGTGTGTCTGTTCGGTCCAGAATTCGAAAGGAATGTCTGTTAACTGAACGAATACAACCATTTGAATTCTCAGCATATGCATATTAATAACAGAGCGGTTAAAGGGTCGCAACCTTTCCTATTCTGACGGTTACTGATGCATGCGAACAGGAACTCCTCCTTGCCTATATATACACTGCCCAAAACAAAGACAGAATTTACCTTTTTTTCTGCTGCATTATTCCTTCTTCTTCAACGTAATTCTCTGATCTTGTTTCTATAACCAACTTCAGTTCGTCGGAGCTCCGTTTGCTGGCACTAAGCTACGGAGTTGGTCCGTTTTATCCTGGGAAACAAATTGCAACTACGTCGATTGGTGTATACGACGGCAATATTGTTTCAAGGAAACAGAAAAGTTCTGGACTCGGACATTATTTAAACAGAATACTTTCTGTTTATCTTTGATTTTATGCACAAATCGGTTACGCTTTCTATGATTATTGTAAACATAGTTTGACGTGACAATTGTGACATAATTGATTAACAGTGATTGTTGTTGCTGTCTGTTTGTAATACAATTGTGTAATTACAAAAGTTCTAACAATCTTGAAACAATATTTTGTTGCAGATGACGAAAAACAGCAGCACTGATTCTGCACCGATTCAGACGGTGAAAACTGCTCAGCCAGCGCCTGTGCTTCCGACAATGGCTCTGTCTCATGGCGAAAGGCCAGAGAAGTTCAATGGAATCAATTTCAAGCGCTGGCAACAGAAAATGTTGTTTTATTTAACAACACTAAGCCTTGCAAAGTTTCTGACTGAAGAGGCTCCTGTGGTAGACGAACTCGAACCTGACGCTACTAAAGTAGAGGCACTTAATATCTGGACAAATTCAGATTTCATGTGCAAAAACTATATTCTGAATGGTCTGGATGATAGCCTCTACAATGTCTATTGTACTTTTGCAACGTCCAAACAACTCTGGTTGGCTCTGGAAAAGAAGTACAAAACTGAAGATGCAGGCATGAAGAAATTCATTGCTGGAAAATTTCTAGACTTCAAAATGGTTGACTCAAAGACAGTGATAAGTCAAGCTCAAGAACTGCAACTTATCATCCGTCAATTAGAAGATGAAAAGATGACTCTTAGCGAGACTTTTCAAGTTGCTGCAACTATTGAGAAATTGCCTCCTTCTTGGAAGGACTTTAAAAATTACCTTAAGCACAAGCGTAAGGAAATGACAATGGAAGATCTCATAGTTCGGCTTCGCATTGAGGAAGATAACAGAAATTCTGAGAAAAAGATTTCTCAGAATATTGCTGCCAAAGCAAATGTTGTTGAGTCAGACAAAACTAACAAAAGAAAAAGGGAGAATGCTCCTAAGAAGTCAAAGAAATTTCTGGGTTCTTGCCACAACTGTGGAAAGAAGGGGCACAAAGCAGCCGAATGTCGTGCGCCTAAAAAGAAGAAGTTGGAAGCGAATACGGCTGATGTTTCGAAAGGCATTTCTGATATTGATTTATGTGCAGTAATATCAGAATGCAACCTTATTGGCAACTCAAAGGAATGGTTTGTAGACACTGGAGCCACTCGACACATATGTGCTAACAAGTGGATGTTTACAACCTATAAAACTGCAACTGATGCTGAACAACTTTTTATGGGCAATTCTTCCACTTCCAAGGTCGAAGGCAAAGGGAAAGTTGTGCTGAAACTGACTTCTGGAAAGGAACTGACTTTAAATGATGTTCTCCATGTTCCAGAAATTCACAAGAACCTGATTTCAGGATCGTTGCTGAGCAAGCATGGCTTCAAATTGATCTTTGAAGCTGACAAATTTGTTCTTTCCAAGAATGGGGTGTATGTTGGAAGAGGTTATGTGTGTGATGGTTTATTTAAAGCAAATGTAACCACTATTGTACCACGCACTGAAATGAATGAAAGTGAATCTTCTGCTTATATTGTTGAATCTTCTAACATATGGCATTCTAGATTAGGGCATGTAAACTTTGATACATTGCGAAAATTGATTAATCTAGAATTTATACCAAAATGCAATATAGATTCCAACTATAAATGTCAAGTTTGTGCAGAAGCAAAATTGACAAGAACCTCGTTTCATCATGTTGAACGAGTGACAGAACCTCTAGACTTAATACATACTGATGTATGCGATTTGAAAATGTGTCAAACTAGAGGTGGAAAAAGGTACTTCATTACATTCATTGATGATTGTACCAGATACTGTCATGTGTATCTCCTTAGAAGTAAGGACGAAGCATTCGAAATGTTTAAACAGTATAAGGCAGAAGTTGAGAATCAACTCAACAAGAAAATAAAATCTTTAAGAAGTGATAGAGGAGGAGAATACGAGTCTCCATTTGAGGAATTCTGTGCTGAACATGGAATTATACATCAAACTACAGCCCCGTATTCACCTCAATCCAACGGTATAGCTGAACGGAAAAATAGAACTCTTAAAGAAATGATGAATGCCTTACTAATTAGCTCTGGCTTGCCAGATAACTATTGGGGAGAAGCTATTCTTTCGGCAAATCATATTTTAAATAAAATACCCCGAAAGAAAATATCTAAATCTCCTCATGAACTTTGGAAAAACAGACCACCATCCTACAAATACCTAATAGTGTGGGGGTGTCTTGCCAAAGTAGAGGTACCAAAACCAAAGAAGGTCAAAATTGGACCAAAAACAATTGATTGTGTATTCATTGGATATGCACAAAACAGTGCTGCATATCGATTTTTGGTACACAAATCTGAAATTGATGATATTCATGAAAATACCATCATTGAGTCGAGAAATGCTAGATTTTTCGAACATGTATTTCCCTTGAAACATGGTACTGAAAATCATGCACCTAAGAGACCAAGGGAAATTGAAGTTCCTTACTCTATTGAGGACGCTGAACAAAATAACACTCAACAAAGTAGTGTTGAGCAGCAAGTGGAGGAACCAAGAAAAAGTAAAAGGTCAAAGACTTTAAAAACCTTTGGACCGGACTTCTATACATTTATGTTAGAAGATGATCCATTGACATACAAACAAGCTATGTCTTCCAACGATGCCCCTTATTGGAAGGAGGCAATTAACAATGAAATTGAATCCATTATGTCAAATCATACATGGGAATTGGTTGATTTACCTCAAGGATGTAAGGCCTTAGGTAATAAATGGATATTTAAAAAGAAATTGAAACCTGATGGTTCAATAGACAAGTACAAAGCTCGACTGGTAGTCCAAGGATTTAGACAAAAGGAAGACCTGGACTATTTCGATACATATTCACCTGTAACGAGGATAACGTCAATTAGAATGCTCATTGCAATTGCATCCGTACATGACTTGGAAATACATCAAATGGATGTTAAAACTGCATTCTTGAATGGTGAACTAGAGGAGGAAATCTATATGAAACAACCTGAAGGATTTCTAAGCTCAGAAAATGAGCATAAAGTTTGCAAATTGGTAAAATCACTTTATGGCCTTAAGCAAGCTCCAAAACAGTGGCATGAGAAGTTTGACAATACTATGTTATCAAATGGATTCACGATAAATGAATCAGATAAATGTGTGTACATAAAACATACACACATTGGATATGTCATTGTTTGTCTTTATGTTGATGACCTATTGATCCTAGGCAACAACAAGGCCATAATAACATCTACAAAGGATATGTTATCCTCTAGATTCGATATGAAAGACCTAGGACTGGCTGATGTAATATTGGGTGTAAAAATTCTTAGAACACCACAGGGATATGCATTATCCCAATCGCATTACATCACCAAAATACTTGAGAAATTCAAGCAATATAATGTAACTATTGCAAAATCACCAGTAGATATGAACCAAAATTGGGTAAAGAACACTGGTGACGGTATTTACCAATTGGAATACTCTCGTATACTAGGAAGTATCATGTATGTTATGAACTGTACTAGGCCTGATATCGCATATGCTGTAAGCAAACTAAGTAGATTTACCAGCAATCCTGGTAAACATCATTGGAAAGCGATAATCAGAGTTCTAGGATATCTAAAGTATACACAGAGTTATGGTCTATACTATACAAACTATCCTTCAATAGTGGAAGGATACAGTGATGCAAATTGGATCACTGGATCAAATGATACAAAGTCTACAAGTGGATACGTGTTCACATTAGGAAATGGAGCAATTTCATGGAAATCATCCAAACAGACTTGTATCGCTAGATCTACGATGGAATCAGAGTTTATTGCACTAGATAAGACTGCAGAAGAAGCAGAATGGATTCGAAGCTTCTTGGAAGACATTCCTAATTGGAGCAAACCTATGCCTCCAATATGTATACATTGTGATAGTCAATCAGCTATTGGAAGAGCTAATAGTACACTATACAATGGTAAATCTAGGCATATTCGTCGTAGACATAAAACGATAAGACAACTTCTCTCTAATGGGGTTATCACAATAGATTACATTCGATCTAAAGATAACTTAGCGGATCCACTTACAAAAGGCTTGCCAAGAGAGAAAGTTCAAACCTTATCGAAGGGAATGGGGCTAAGGCCTATAGACTAAAGGTTTTTCTGAAATGGAAACCCCACCTAGTTGACTGGAGATCCCAAGATCTAGGTTCAAAGGGACAACGAAGTTTTAGAGAAACTTGATGGCACTGTTATACACAAACCATTCCTATGATAAGTCAGTGCATTATATGTTGAATAAGGATAAGTATTAGTACTTTTAATGATGTCTGTACTTGAGGAATTAAAGAATACCCTTTACAGAATCACCTACGTAAGTGCGAAGGCGCCGCTTCAAAGAGAATTACGAGGCCAAATTCTCTAAGCACTTATGAGACCAGGCAGGTGTTCAAGGCAAAAACGAACACACACAGAGAACGAAGGGTTATAAGAAACATTTATCGTGTGTTATCTACTTTGGAATTACACAAAAGGCTTACAGTTCAAGGACAGTCTATGTCTACTGATTCGCCTGTGATTCAAATAGGTAATCACTAGGAAAGTTCAAAGCCCTTGTGCTACTTTAACCGATGCGATAAATGGTTCGTGAAACTAAGATCGATTGCTCATTCATGTGGGGGATTGTTGGAAAATGAATGAGCAACGAAAGAGAAAAGTGGGAAGAAGAAGAGATAGGGGTAGCAACATTTAAAGTCCCACATCATAGAAATATTAGCACAATCTCTCCTTATATATTAGAAGCCAAATAGGCTTATGTAAAATAAAAAAGAGAGGGATGATAAAAGGATGTGGACTTGGCCATATTAAATATATTAAAAAGTCAAAGATAAGGGCCTTGGGCCTTGGGGCTCTTGGGGTCTCCTGATTGGATATGGCCGACGTTGCTGATTGGGCTAGTGCACTGACATGAGAATATTTTTTCTCAGAATTTTAAAGGGTGTGTCTGTTCGGTCCAGAATTCGAAAGGAATGTCTGTTAACTGAACGAATACAACCATTTGAATTCTCAGCATATGCATATTAATAACAGAGCGGTTAAAGGGTCGCAACCTTTCCTATTCTGACGGTTACTGATGCATGCGAACAGGCACTCCTCCTTGCCTATATATACACTGCCCAAAACAAAGACAGAATTTACCTTTTTTTCTGCTGCATTATTCCTTCTTCTTCAACGTAATTCTCTGATCTTGTTTCTATAACCAACTTCAGTTCGTCGGAGCTCCGTTTGCTGGCACTAAGCTACGGAGTTGGTCCGTTTTATCCTGGGAAACAAATTGCAACTACGTCGATTGGTGTATACGACGGCAATATTGTTTCAAGGAAACAGAAAAGTTCTGGACTCGGACATTATTTAAACAGAATACTTTCTGTTTATCTTTGATTTTATGCACAAATCGGTTACGCTTTCTATGATTATTGTAAACATAGTTTGACGTGACAATTGTGACATAATTGATTAACAGTGATTGTTGTTGCTGTCTGTTTGTAATACAATTGTGTAATTACAAAAGTTCTAACAATCTTGAAACAATATTTTGTTGCAGATGACGAAAAACAGCAGCACTGATTCTGCACCGATTCAGACGGTGAAAACTGCTCAGCCAGCGCCTGTGCTTCCGACAATGGCTCTGTCTCATGGCGAAAGGCCAGAGAAGTTCAATGGAATCAATTTCAAGCGCTGGCAACAGAAAATGTTGTTTTATTTAACAACACTAAGCCTTGCAAAGTTTCTGACTGAAGAGGCTCCTGTGGTAGACGAACTCGAACCTGACGCTACTAAAGTAGAGGCACTTAATATCTGGACAAATTCAGATTTCATGTGCAAAAACTATATTCTGAATGGTCTGGATGATAGCCTCTACAATGTCTATTGTACTTTTGCAACGTCCAAACAACTCTGGTTGGCTCTGGAAAAGAAGTACAAAACTGAAGATGCAGGCATGAAGAAATTCATTGCTGGAAAATTTCTAGACTTCAAAATGGTTGACTCAAAGACAGTGATAAGTCAAGCTCAAGAACTGCAACTTATCATCCGTCAATTAGAAGATGAAAAGATGACTCTTAGCGAGACTTTTCAAGTTGCTGCAACTATTGAGAAATTGCCTCCTTCTTGGAAGGACTTTAAAAATTACCTTAAGCACAAGCGTAAGGAAATGACAATGGAAGATCTCATAGTTCGGCTTCGCATTGAGGAAGATAACAGAAATTCTGAGAAAAAGATTTCTCAGAATATTGCTGCCAAAGCAAATGTTGTTGAGTCAGACAAAACTAACAAAAGAAAAAGGGAGAATGCTCCTAAGAAGTCAAAGAAATTTCTGGGTTCTTGCCACAACTGTGGAAAGAAGGGGCACAAAGCAGCCGAATGTCGTGCGCCTAAAAAGAAGAAGTTGGAAGCGAATACGGCTGATGTTTCGAAAGGCATTTCTGATATTGATTTATGTGCAGTAATATCAGAATGCAACCTTATTGGCAACTCAAAGGAATGGTTTGTAGACACTGGAGCCACTCGACACATATGTGCTAACAAGTGGATGTTTACAACCTATAAAACTGCAACTGATGCTGAACAACTTTTTATGGGCAATTCTTCCACTTCCAAGGTCGAAGGCAAAGGGAAAGTTGTGCTGAAACTGACTTCTGGAAAGGAACTGACTTTAAATGATGTTCTCCATGTTCCAGAAATTCACAAGAACCTGATTTCAGGATCGTTGCTGAGCAAGCATGGCTTCAAATTGATCTTTGAAGCTGACAAATTTGTTCTTTCCAAGAATGGGGTGTATGTTGGAAGAGGTTATGTGTGTGATGGTTTATTTAAAGCAAATGTAACCACTATTGTACCACGCACTGAAATGAATGAAAGTGAATCTTCTGCTTATATTGTTGAATCTTCTAACATATGGCATTCTAGATTAGGGCATGTAAACTTTGATACATTGCGAAAATTGATTAATCTAGAATTTATACCAAAATGCAATATAGATTCCAACTATAAATGTCAAGTTTGTGCAGAAGCAAAATTGACAAGAACCTCGTTTCATCATGTTGAACGAGTGACAGAACCTCTAGACTTAATACATACTGATGTATGCGATTTGAAAATGTGTCAAACTAGAGGTGGAAAAAGGTACTTCATTACATTCATTGATGATTGTACCAGATACTGTCATGTGTATCTCCTTAGAAGTAAGGACGAAGCATTCGAAATGTTTAAACAGTATAAGGCAGAAGTTGAGAATCAACTCAACAAGAAAATAAAATCTTTAAGAAGTGATAGAGGAGGAGAATACGAGTCTCCATTTGAGGAATTCTGTGCTGAACATGGAATTATACATCAAACTACAGCCCCGTATTCACCTCAATCCAACGGTATAGCTGAACGGAAAAATAGAACTCTTAAAGAAATGATGAATGCCTTACTAATTAGCTCTGGCTTGCCAGATAACTATTGGGGAGAAGCTATTCTTTCGGCAAATCATATTTTAAATAAAATACCCCGAAAGAAAATATCTAAATCTCCTCATGAACTTTGGAAAAACAGACCACCATCCTACAAATACCTAATAGTGTGGGGGTGTCTTGCCAAAGTAGAGGTACCAAAACCAAAGAAGGTCAAAATTGGACCAAAAACAATTGATTGTGTATTCATTGGATATGCACAAAACAGTGCTGCATATCGATTTTTGGTACACAAATCTGAAATTGATGATATTCATGAAAATACCATCATTGAGTCGAGAAATGCTAGATTTTTCGAACATGTATTTCCCTTGAAACATGGTACTGAAAATCATGCACCTAAGAGACCAAGGGAAATTGAAGTTCCTTACTCTATTGAGGACGCTGAACAAAATAACACTCAACAAAGTAGTGTTGAGCAGCAAGTGGAGGAACCAAGAAAAAGTAAAAGGTCAAAGACTTTAAAAACCTTTGGACCGGACTTCTATACATTTATGTTAGAAGATGATCCATTGACATACAAACAAGCTATGTCTTCCAACGATGCCCCTTATTGGAAGGAGGCAATTAACAATGAAATTGAATCCATTATGTCAAATCATACATGGGAATTGGTTGATTTACCTCAAGGATGTAAGGCCTTAGGTAATAAATGGATATTTAAAAAGAAATTGAAACCTGATGGTTCAATAGACAAGTACAAAGCTCGACTGGTAGTCCAAGGATTTAGACAAAAGGAAGACCTGGACTATTTCGATACATATTCACCTGTAACGAGGATAACGTCAATTAGAATGCTCATTGCAATTGCATCCGTACATGACTTGGAAATACATCAAATGGATGTTAAAACTGCATTCTTGAATGGTGAACTAGAGGAGGAAATCTATATGAAACAACCTGAAGGATTTCTAAGCTCAGAAAATGAGCATAAAGTTTGCAAATTGGTAAAATCACTTTATGGCCTTAAGCAAGCTCCAAAACAGTGGCATGAGAAGTTTGACAATACTATGTTATCAAATGGATTCACGATAAATGAATCAGATAAATGTGTGTACATAAAACATACACACATTGGATATGTCATTGTTTGTCTTTATGTTGATGACCTATTGATCCTAGGCAACAACAAGGCCATAATAACATCTACAAAGGATATGTTATCCTCTAGATTCGATATGAAAGACCTAGGACTGGCTGATGTAATATTGGGTGTAAAAATTCTTAGAACACCACAGGGATATGCATTATCCCAATCGCATTACATCACCAAAATACTTGAGAAATTCAAGCAATATAATGTAACTATTGCAAAATCACCAGTAGATATGAACCAAAATTGGGTAAAGAACACTGGTGACGGTATTTACCAATTGGAATACTCTCGTATACTAGGAAGTATCATGTATGTTATGAACTGTACTAGGCCTGATATCGCATATGCTGTAAGCAAACTAAGTAGATTTACCAGCAATCCTGGTAAACATCATTGGAAAGCGATAATCAGAGTTCTAGGATATCTAAAGTATACACAGAGTTATGGTCTATACTATACAAACTATCCTTCAATAGTGGAAGGATACAGTGATGCAAATTGGATCACTGGATCAAATGATACAAAGTCTACAAGTGGATACGTGTTCACATTAGGAAATGGAGCAATTTCATGGAAATCATCCAAACAGACTTGTATCGCTAGATCTACGATGGAATCAGAGTTTATTGCACTAGATAAGACTGCAGAAGAAGCAGAATGGATTCGAAGCTTCTTGGAAGACATTCCTAATTGGAGCAAACCTATGCCTCCAATATGTATACATTGTGATAGTCAATCAGCTATTGGAAGAGCTAATAGTACACTATACAATGGTAAATCTAGGCATATTCGTCGTAGACATAAAACGATAAGACAACTTCTCTCTAATGGGGTTATCACAATAGATTACATTCGATCTAAAGATAACTTAGCGGATCCACTTACAAAAGGCTTGCCAAGAGAGAAAGTTCAAACCTTATCGAAGGGAATGGGGCTAAGGCCTATAGACTAAAGGTTTTTCTGAAATGGAAACCCCACCTAGTTGACTGGAGATCCCAAGATCTAGGTTCAAAGGGACAACGAAGTTTTAGAGAAACTTGATGGCACTGTTATACACAAACCATTCCTATGATAAGTCAGTGCATTATATGTTGAATAAGGATAAGTATTAGTACTTTTAATGATGTCTGTACTTGAGGAATTAAAGAATACCCTTTACAGAATCACCTACGTAAGTGCGAAGGCGCCGCTTCAAAGAGAATTACGAGGCCAAATTCTCTAAGCACTTATGAGACCAGGCAGGTGTTCAAGGCAAAAACGAACACACACAGAGAACGAAGGGTTATAAGAAACATTTATCGTGTGTTATCTACTTTGGAATTACACAAAAGGCTTACAGTTCAAGGACAGTCTATGTCTACTGATTCGCCTGTGATTCAAATAGGTAATCACTAGGAAAGTTCAAAGCCCTTGTGCTACTTTAACCGATGCGATAAATGGTTCGTGAAACTAAGATCGATTGCTCATTCATGTGGGGGATTGTTGGAAAATGAATGAGCAACGAAAGAGAAAAGTGGGAAGAAGAAGAGATAGGGGTAGCAACATTTAAAGTCCCACATCATAGAAATATTAGCACAATCTCTCCTTATATATTAGAAGCCAAATAGGCTTATGTAAAATAAAAAAGAGAGGGATGATAAAAGGATGTGGACTTGGCCATATTAAATATATTAAAAAGTCAAAGATAAGGGCCTTGGGCCTTGGGGCTCTTGGGGTCTCCTGATTGGATATGGCCGACGTTGCTGATTGGGCTAGTGCACTGACATGAGAATATTTTTTCTCAGAATTTTAAAGGGTGTGTCTGTTCGGTCCAGAATTCGAAAGGAATGTCTGTTAACTGAACGAATACAACCATTTGAATTCTCAGCATATGCATATTAATAACAGAGCGGTTAAAGGGTCGCAACCTTTCCTATTCTGATGGTTACTGATGCATGCGAACAGGCACTCCTCCTTGCCTATATATACACTGCCCAAAACAAAGACAGAATTTACCTTTTTTTCTGCTGCATTATTCCTTCTTCTTCAACGTAATTCTCTGATCTTGTTTCTATAACCAACTTCAGTTTGTCGGAGCTCCGTTTGCTGGCACTAAGCTACGGAGTTGGTCCGTTTTATCCTGGGAAACAAATTGCAACTACGTCGATTGGTGTATACGACGGCAATATTGTTTCAAGGAAACAGAAAAGTTCTGGACTCGGACATTATTTAAACAGAATACTTTCTGTTTATCTTTGATTTTATGCACAAATCGGTTACGCTTTCTATGATTATTGTAAACATAGTTTGACGTGACAATTGTGACATAATTGATTAACAGTGATTGTTGTTGCTGTCTGTTTGTAATACAATTGTGTAATTACAAAAGTTCTAACAATCTTGAAACAATATTTTGTTGCAGATGACGAAAAACAGCAGCACTGATTCTGCACCGATTCAGACGGTGAAAACTGCTCAGCCAGCGCCTGTGCTTCCGACAATGGCTCTGTCTCATGGCGAAAGGCCAGAGAAGTTCAATGGAATCAATTTCAAGCGCTGGCAACAGAAAATGTTGTTTTATTTAACAACACTAAGCCTTGCAAAGTTTCTGACTGAAGAGGCTCCTGTGGTAGACGAACTCGAACCTGACGCTACTAAAGTAGAGGCACTTAATATCTGGACAAATTCAGATTTCATGTGCAAAAACTATATTCTGAATGGTCTGGATGATAGCCTCTACAATGTCTATTGTACTTTTGCAACGTCCAAACAACTCTGGTTGGCTCTGGAAAAGAAGTACAAAACTGAAGATGCAGGCATGAAGAAATTCATTGCTGGAAAATTTCTAGACTTCAAAATGGTTGACTCAAAGACAGTGATAAGTCAAGCTCAAGAACTGCAACTTATCATCCGTCAATTAGAAGATGAAAAGATGACTCTTAGCGAGACTTTTCAAGTTGCTGCAACTATTGAGAAATTGCCTCCTTCTTGGAAGGACTTTAAAAATTACCTTAAGCACAAGCGTAAGGAAATGACAATGGAAGATCTCATAGTTCGGCTTCGCATTGAGGAAGATAACAGAAATTCTGAGAAAAAGATTTCTCAGAATATTGCTGCCAAAGCAAATGTTGTTGAGTCAGACAAAACTAACAAAAGAAAAAGGGAGAATGCTCCTAAGAAGTCAAAGAAATTTCTGGGTTCTTGCCACAACTGTGGAAAGAAGGGGCACAAAGCAGCCGAATGTCGTGCGCCTAAAAAGAAGAAGTTGGAAGCGAATACGGCTGATGTTTCGAAAGGCATTTCTGATATTGATTTATGTGCAGTAATATCAGAATGCAACCTTATTGGCAACTCAAAGGAATGGTTTGTAGACACTGGAGCCACTCGACACATATGTGCTAACAAGTGGATGTTTACAACCTATAAAACTGCAACTGATGCTGAACAACTTTTTATGGGCAATTCTTCCACTTCCAAGGTCGAAGGCAAAGGGAAAGTTGTGCTGAAACTGACTTCTGGAAAGGAACTGACTTTAAATGATGTTCTCCATGTTCCAGAAATTCACAAGAACCTGATTTCAGGATCGTTGCTGAGCAAGCATGGCTTCAAATTGATCTTTGAAGCTGACAAATTTGTTCTTTCCAAGAATGGGGTGTATGTTGGAAGAGGTTATGTGTGTGATGGTTTATTTAAAGCAAATGTAACCACTATTGTACCACGCACTGAAATGAATGAAAGTGAATCTTCTGCTTATATTGTTGAATCTTCTAACATATGGCATTCTAGATTAGGGCATGTAAACTTTGATACATTGCGAAAATTGATTAATCTAGAATTTATACCAAAATGCAATATAGATTCCAACTATAAATGTCAAGTTTGTGCAGAAGCAAAATTGACAAGAACCTCGTTTCATCATGTTGAACGAGTGACAGAACCTCTAGACTTAATACATACTGATGTATGCGATTTGAAAATGTGTCAAACTAGAGGTGGAAAAAGGTACTTCATTACATTCATTGATGATTGTACCAGATACTGTCATGTGTATCTCCTTAGAAGTAAGGACGAAGCATTCGAAATGTTTAAACAGTATAAGGCAGAAGTTGAGAATCAACTCAACAAGAAAATAAAATCTTTAAGAAGTGATAGAGGAGGAGAATACGAGTCTCCATTTGAGGAATTCTGTGCTGAACATGGAATTATACATCAAACTACAGCCCCGTATTCACCTCAATCCAACGGTATAGCTGAACGGAAAAATAGAACTCTTAAAGAAATGATGAATGCCTTACTAATTAGCTCTGGCTTGCCAGATAACTATTGGGGAGAAGCTATTCTTTCGGCAAATCATATTTTAAATAAAATACCCCGAAAGAAAATATCTAAATCTCCTCATGAACTTTGGAAAAACAGACCACCATCCTACAAATACCTAATAGTGTGGGGGTGTCTTGCCAAAGTAGAGGTACCAAAACCAAAGAAGGTCAAAATTGGACCAAAAACAATTGATTGTGTATTCATTGGATATGCACAAAACAGTGCTGCATATCGATTTTTGGTACACAAATCTGAAATTGATGATATTCATGAAAATACCATCATTGAGTCGAGAAATGCTAGATTTTTCGAACATGTATTTCCCTTGAAACATGGTACTGAAAATCATGCACCTAAGAGACCAAGGGAAATTGAAGTTCCTTACTCTATTGAGGACGCTGAACAAAATAACACTCAACAAAGTAGTGTTGAGCAGCAAGTGGAGGAACCAAGAAAAAGTAAAAGGTCAAAGACTTTAAAAACCTTTGGACCGGACTTCTATACATTTATGTTAGAAGATGATCCATTGACATACAAACAAGCTATGTCTTCCAACGATGCCCCTTATTGGAAGGAGGCAATTAACAATGAAATTGAATCCATTATGTCAAATCATACATGGGAATTGGTTGATTTACCTCAAGGATGTAAGGCCTTAGGTAATAAATGGATATTTAAAAAGAAATTGAAACCTGATGGTTCAATAGACAAGTACAAAGCTCGACTGGTAGTCCAAGGATTTAGACAAAAGGAAGACCTGGACTATTTCGATACATATTCACCTGTAACGAGGATAACGTCAATTAGAATGCTCATTGCAATTGCATCCGTACATGACTTGGAAATACATCAAATGGATGTTAAAACTGCATTCTTGAATGGTGAACTAGAGGAGGAAATCTATATGAAACAACCTGAAGGATTTCTAAGCTCAGAAAATGAGCATAAAGTTTGCAAATTGGTAAAATCACTTTATGGCCTTAAGCAAGCTCCAAAACAGTGGCATGAGAAGTTTGACAATACTATGTTATCAAATGGATTCACGATAAATGAATCAGATAAATGTGTGTACATAAAACATACACACATTGGATATGTCATTGTTTGTCTTTATGTTGATGACCTATTGATCCTAGGCAACAACAAGGCCATAATAACATCTACAAAGGATATGTTATCCTCTAGATTCGATATGAAAGACCTAGGACTGGCTGATGTAATATTGGGTGTAAAAATTCTTAGAACACCACAGGGATATGCATTATCCCAATCGCATTACATCACCAAAATACTTGAGAAATTCAAGCAATATAATGTAACTATTGCAAAATCACCAGTAGATATGAACCAAAATTGGGTAAAGAACACTGGTGACGGTATTTACCAATTGGAATACTCTCGTATACTAGGAAGTATCATGTATGTTATGAACTGTACTAGGCCTGATATCGCATATGCTGTAAGCAAACTAAGTAGATTTACCAGCAATCCTGGTAAACATCATTGGAAAGCGATAATCAGAGTTCTAGGATATCTAAAGTATACACAGAGTTATGGTCTATACTATACAAACTATCCTTCAATAGTGGAAGGATACAGTGATGCAAATTGGATCACTGGATCAAATGATACAAAGTCTACAAGTGGATACGTGTTCACATTAGGAAATGGAGCAATTTCATGGAAATCATCCAAACAGACTTGTATCGCTAGATCTACGATGGAATCAGAGTTTATTGCACTAGATAAGACTGCAGAAGAAGCAGAATGGATTCGAAGCTTCTTGGAAGACATTCCTAATTGGAGCAAACCTATGCCTCCAATATGTATACATTGTGATAGTCAATCAGCTATTGGAAGAGCTAATAGTACACTATACAATGGTAAATCTAGGCATATTCGTCGTAGACATAAAACGATAAGACAACTTCTCTCTAATGGGGTTATCACAATAGATTACATTCGATCTAAAGATAACTTAGCGGATCCACTTACAAAAGGCTTGCCAAGAGAGAAAGTTCAAACCTTATCGAAGGGAATGGGGCTAAGGCCTATAGACTAAAGGTTTTTCTGAAATGGAAACCCCACCTAGTTGACTGGAGATCCCAAGATCTAGGTTCAAAGGGACAACGAAGTTTTAGAGAAACTTGATGGCACTGTTATACACAAACCATTCCTATGATAAGTCAGTGCATTATATGTTGAATAAGGATAAGTATTAGTACTTTTAATGATGTCTGTACTTGAGGAATTAAAGAATACCCTTTACAGAATCACCTACGTAAGTGCGAAGGCGCCGCTTCAAAGAGAATTACGAGGCCAAATTCTCTAAGCACTTATGAGACCAGGCAGGTGTTCAAGGCAAAAACGAACACACACAGAGAACGAAGGGTTATAAGAAACATTTATCGTGTGTTATCTACTTTGGAATTACACAAAAGGCTTACAGTTCAAGGACAGTCTATGTCTACTGATTCGCCTGTGATTCAAATAGGTAATCACTAGGAAAGTTCAAAGCCCTTGTGCTACTTTAACCGATGCGATAAATGGTTCGTGAAACTAAGATCGATTGCTCATTCATGTGGGGGATTGTTGGAAAATGAATGAGCAACGAAAGAGAAAAGTGGGAAGAAGAAGAGATAGGGGTAGCAACATTTAAATTCCCACATCATAGAAATATTAGCACAATCTCTCCTTATATATTAGAAGCCAAATAGGCTTATGTAAAATAAAAAAGAGAGGGATGATAAAAGGATGTGGACTTGGCCATATTAAATATATTAAAAAGTCAAAGATAAGGGCCTTGGGCCTTGGGGCTCTTGGGGTCTCCTGATTGGATATGGCCGACGTTGCTGATTGGGCTAGTGCACTGACATGAGAATATTTTTTCTCAGAATTTTAAAGGGTGTGTCTGTTCGGTCCAGAATTCGAAAGGAATGTCTGTTAACTGAACGAATACAACCATTTGAATTCTCAGCATATGCATATTAATAACAGAGCGGTTAAAGGGTCGCAACCTTTCCTATTCTGACGGTTACTGATGCATGCGAACAGGCACTCCTCCTTGCCTATATATACACTGCCCAAAACAAAGACAGAATTTACCTTTTTTTCTGCTGCATTATTCCTTCTTCTTCAACGTAATTCTCTGATCTTGTTTCTATAACCAACTTCAGTTCGTCGGAGCTCCGTTTGCTGGCACTAAGCTACGGAGTTGGTCCGTTTTATCCTGGGAAACAAATTGCAACTACGTCGATTGGTGTATACGACGGCAATATTGTTTCAAGGAAACAGAAAAGTTCTGGACTCGGACATTATTTAAACAGAATACTTTCTGTTTATCTTTGATTTTATGCACAAATCGGTTACGCTTTCTATGATTATTGTAAACATAGTTTGACGTGACAATTGTGACATAATTGATTAACAGTGATTGTTGTTGCTGTCTGTTTGTAATACAATTGTGTAATTACAAAAGTTCTAACAACAATAAAATATAACTTTTATTGCTTCAAAACAATTTCTATTTCTTATATGCATATTTTTCATATTTTGTACATTCAACAAAAATGTAATTTTTATTATTTCAACAATTTACTTTAAAATATTCTTTATTTTAAAAGATTCTTTATTTTAAAATATTCTTTATATTCTGAATCGGAATGCGACTCAATCAATTACCATATAATTTTCAGTTATATGGATTTCATACATCGCATGTATGCAACAATAATGACGAGTAATCATTAAACAGTCCATTTACATCCAAAGTGAAATTTACAACTGTGTAAGCATTAAAATAAATAAATAAATAAATAAATAACGCTTGTCACAGACTATTAATCCATCGATTGACATACAACTAAATATTGGGACTAATGTATGTCAAATAGCATCCCAATAACCGTGTGGGGTTTTCAAACAACAACAGTATATTTAAATAAATCATTTGTTAATAAATTTAACCAATTTTCACTGTTCAAATTATAAATGAATATTTACAATTTAATTTCACTATTCTATTAATATTAACATTTTTAATGTGTTAAACATTTCAACAGCACAAACAATGCACAATACAGTCAATTTTAAATCTTCCATGGTTTGTGGACGAAGAATGTGATCTTACATGCACCGTATACAATTTCTGATAACTAACTGATAAAAAACTACACTAGCAATTCTATATATTTTTCAATTATGAGTATAAATATGCAGAATTTTTAGTGAGGAGTTCTCACATTGGGTTTCCACTCCGTCATTTTTTTATGCAAAAGAATGTGACCTTTTCGGCTCCACAGTCCACATACGACATCTAAATCACTCCAAATAAGTTTTATTACGAAGCTTTCGTCGATACGGTTCCAATGCATTTTGTTTCGCTGAATTCCGAGTTCATATGAAAAAGTTATGATTTTTATAAGATTCATGTACATATATATGTCATTAAACATTAATTAAATAGTTAATTACCCTCATTTCTTCCCTAATCACTTCTCTAATCCTTCTCCCTCTCCAAAATATGTCGTGACCTGCTCCACAATTCCTCCTCATTGCTGAAACTTCTACCTCCCCTCTCTCCCAACACACTAGATGAAATCATACACCGTAAAATCCATTGTTCTTATCTTCTCCTCCTCTACAATCTCAACCCCATGAATTCAACCTAAAGCTCTTCCCAAAGATTGCATCCTACAGCAGCCTACGCACGGCTATGGTTCAGCCCTGACACTTTTTGTCATCGTTTCGCCTTAAATTTTGCACACAAGCTTCATTTCTTGCCACGAATCCATAAACAATCACTAAAACATGCATCGATGCTTCTATCTTTCCAAAAATTCAACCATAGCCACAAAATTTGATGTTTTCCTCCCACTGTAGAAAAACGCAGCGACCAAAACATCTTCAAACAACCCCAAAACTCATACCGAATCGAAGAGCAACTCATGAGGATCACATATATATTTATTTCGTGATTTATGGACTTGTAATTTGATCGCTATGATTTTTGGAAAGATTGAAAAGATCTCATTTTTCGGGTTAGAAAGAGGCATTAGGGCTGTCGTGTAAATGAGGAATAGGGTAGTGGGTGGTGCAAATTATTATTTTATTAGTTTCACATTTTATTATACTCAATTTTCGCTTAATTCCATCATTCAAAAATCTGTGTGGCCACCTACAGATTCTGTTTTCAATGAAAATTGACATACATCTACTCTCTAACATTACGGACCCAACAAAATTGGTTTTGTCGAATTCTGAGTCTGTATGCACAAATAGCGAATTTTTAAAGTTAAAATATTGTCTGTTTTTCAATTTAAAAATCACTCCCGTTCACATACTAATTCTAAAAATCATGATATTTGTAATCTTACTATTAGTTGACTCTACGGATTCAATAAAAAAAATTCGTCGAATTCCGAGGTCGTCTCAATAATGTTCCTTTGTAAAATTGCTTAAATTAGCTTTAAAAATGCAATTTTAGCATACCTTTTCTTCTAGCACACCCAGACGCTAACTCCAAAAATTATGGCCTTTTGGATTAATCATTACTTGATAATAAAAATCCATAAAAAAAGGAATCGAATTCTGAGATCTTTGCATAATGTTCCTTTGTAAAATGACTACCTGTTTTTCCCTAAACTGTTTTAGCTCGCACGGCCAAATACTAACTTCGTTTGACGCACCATTTGGAACTCAACAATAATTTATCATTGCCAATCCAGAAAAACTTATTTCATCGAATTCTGAGCTCATATGCAAAATTTCACTTTTTAAGGGCTATGTATTGATTTAAAACATCGAATTTTCAAAATTTCCAAAACAAATTTTTTAAATCAATTGAAATTTTTTACTGAGTATATTTTTAGTCAAATAAAAGATAAAAAAATAATTTTAAAATTATTCCCAAATTTCATTTAGCAAAATAACCAATTTATATTCATAAATTCCTTAAATTAGTTTAAATTACAATTTTAATTTGGTTATGAAAATACGGATTGTTACAGGAGGAGATGGGGGTACTAATGTCATGGTTGTACTGAGTTTCGCAACGAGATTTTTACCATGTTAAGGGGTGCGATGAAGAATTTGGGGGGTTTGAGCCATCGATTTGGGTCCATGATTTGGGGTGCCGGAGATGGATTGGGGTTTGTAGATTGGTAGTGGAGTTATTGAAGTGTACAATTGGATGGATGCGACTGCAGTTGTTTCGATTAGGGCGAAGTTCGAATTTCTGCAAAAACAAATGCGGAGAGTTCAATCTGATTTTGGGAGATGCTGTGGTATTAGGACAGATGTGGTTAAATGAGGAAATTCCAGTTTACTGAAGTGATTTTAGGGTTGAACTTGGTGATGGTTTGGGTATGGCAGGGATGGTGGGGAGTGCGATCAGTGTTTGTATTGAGGATATCTCTGTTTGATGATGAACACGGATGAACAAAAATTGGAAAAAAGTAGTTCGATGGTATTACTGTTAGGAGAAGATTATAGAGGCCGAGTATTGGGAAAAGATTGAAGTGGGTGATTAGGAAAACTGAAGAAGCTTTGTTGTGATGTTAATTTTGGGGACAATCGCATGATACTGCAGTTGCAGTGTAAAGGATATTAGCCCGATGGAGATGGTTGTTAGAAGGAGTAGAGAAATTGGCAAGACGATAAGGTATACCATTTTATGAAAATTTATATTACATAGGAATTTTTTTAAATAATTCATTAAAATAAATAAATATTTAAATACCCATAGGATAATTTATTAGTTTAGATTAATAATTGTTTAATCGATTAATAAAATTAATAAATTGATCATAGGTGGAAATTAAATCGTATTGGAGACAATTTCAGTAGATGAGTAGCTGAGACAATTTGGAATTTTAAATAGAATATTCAGCAAGGATAATTGAGGTGAGTTAAACTCACTCAGTTAATTATTGGGAACTACTTTTAATAGTTCAAATTTATTTTATTGCTTGTTGGTTGCTAAATTGATTGATATAAAGTGATAATAATATATAATAATATTATATAATAATAATAATATTGGTGATTGGATATTCCTGCAGTACCATTAGCGGATGCCCGCAGTGCCATTAGCGAATGATTTCCCTATGTGCCCCATAATATATATATTGTGGATGACCTTCTATACCGTGATATCCTGCCTCGAAGCAGGATGGGTATTATTATTGTTGACTAACATCTGCGGATGCAGGAAAAACAAGTTGGAGTGATCCAACAAGATTCCTCAACAATTATTTATTTGTTTTTCATATATATGCCGATATGATGTGTTTATAACCTGTGACAGTTCATGGCATACTTGGGTGTGTTAGTGACACCGATTGTTGATTTGGATATTTTAAATATCCTAAATAATAATATTTGGATTTCAAAACGGAAATTGAAATATAAAAAGAGTTCTAAGATATTTATTTCCAAATAGAAATGATTATTAAGAATCCAAATTAAATAGGATTTAAAATTAAATATTTGTTAAATAAATATCGTGAAGAGGTGATTTTATAAGCGACATTCTAAGTGAAATTATTTTTATTGCGGGATTTAAGGAAAATGTAAATTGTGTGAGATTTGAAATAGAAATGGAACTTGAATAATGAGCCGATATGTTAAAATAGATTTAAACTTTTTCAATTGTAAGGAAAATTTGAAAAGAGATTATATGAAATAAATTTATGGTTATAAATTATACATAGACTTTAAACTTGAGTTACAAGTATGGATTCAGGTTGACTAAATAAGTCAAATATGAATTGTGTTGGGGAATAATATTCACGATTAAGGTGAATAAGGGTTAAAGCAAATTGTTTGAGAAAAATAGGGATTTACTAGAAGTAAGTTAGGAAATATTTTAGATTATAAGTTGAATTTAAGTCAAATTAATTTGAATAGTATAATATAAGGAATTTTATATAAGATTTATAGATAATAATATGAATAGTAAGAAATGGCAAATGATATACGAATATTTTTATGGAATGAAGTTATTGGAATAAACCGGGATAAATTGTAATAAAACTATAAAGGTGTGTATAAAGAATATTTATGGAATATTCGATTATGGTTTTGTAAATCATATTTTTAAGTGAAATATTTGGAATGATAATGAATTTGAGAATGTGGAAAAATAATTTGAATGCGGCTTTGGAAGAAAAATAGAAATAGGATTTTAAACCAATATTTTAGATTTAAATTTTCCAATTTGCAAAGGAAAATATAAAGGAGATTTTATAACTCAATAGAAGTTATATATCCAAAACGTGAAGTTGCAAGTACGAAATCAAGTTGACTAATGAATCCAAGTATGGATTAGTATTGGGAAATATTATTCACGGGTGAGGTGAATAAGTGCTAAAGCAAATAAGTGGAAATAGGAATTCGTTAGGAAAGGAGTTAGGAAAGGTTTGAGGTTATAAATCCTAATTGAATTTTAGATTGAACTAATTCGAGTAACAATATATAATTTATTAAAGCAATTACACAAGATTTTAGAAAATAAATATTCATAGTAAAGGATTTACAAATAATACTTATATACGTTTATTTTAAATATAGTTAGCAGTTTATTGAATAAAGCTGAAATGAGTTGAAATTAAAATATAAAGATGTTTTTGAAGAATATTCGTATAAAACTTGGTTTTCAAAGGTTAAATCAAAATTGGAGTTGATTAATGAAATGATATTATTATAAGAAAATCCTTGTTCCAGTTTAGAAATAAATAAACATTTAGCAAACGTTTTGCAAATCATATCTTTAAATAAAATATTGTATACTCGTAATAGTCAATGTGTTGAAATCATATTTGTAAGCAAATGTTTGAAATTGTAATAAGTTGAGATAATTATCTCATTTAAAGCGATAATGAATAAAATGAGAATTTTTATTCGTTAGAAGATAAATTATGAAATTTAGAAAACTAGAAACTAACTGGAGATTAGTGAGTTGAACAGTTTTCAGAGTGTCAATGTGATGTTGGTTTCGGCATTCGGGGTTGATACTTAGGGAATTATTTTCTTACTAGTTTACGGTTAGAGGCTAATGATCAAAATGAGAAATACGTGGTTAAAAGAATTTTAGAATGAAAAAGGGCTTTTGAATATGCTTATATATACAAATATAAGAAGAGAAACGAGTATTCCAACTATTGGAAAAACAGAGAAGCTTTGAATTAATGAATGGTTAATCAAAAGATGCTAAAGCGATTAAACAGTGAATTCAATTTTCTTCTATGGATGAATGGTTTTTTTATTTGATAGTTAAATAACTGACTATCAAATCTGGCCTAATACGATTGTTGGTATGGAAAGACCGGGATCGAATATATTCAAAAACCATTCTGAACGAACTAATCCGTAAACGTGGAAGATGCTGATTGAAGATGGAACAATCAAGACCGTAGATCTTCAAAAGCGAAAGGACTACTTGTCGGAGTCTCTGGAGTCGCGCCCGGAGAATTTCTAATGGTGATCCTGTTGTGATTGAAATCAACAGATTGCAAGGACTACTCGCTATTGATCCATAGGGTGATTCCTAGGATGTGGTAGGAGGGTGCCTTCGGTTTGTCCAGTCCTAGGACAACTTGTATGGACGAAATGTATGACAGAGTATTTATAAAGGATCACGTATGTTAATTTTTACAAACGTATTTCTGTTGATGGCGGAGAAGACACCTTCTCTTAGCTTGAATACTAGAATATTTTTGTGGACGTCAATTAGTGATAGCTGGGGGATTTGACGATGTGGCATTCAAAGTGAATGGTGGCCAGATGATCCAGAAATACGATTACAACCTCAAGCCTCATAATCGGGAAATGACAAAAATCGGGCAGGCCGCATGGCTATGTGGGTCGCACCTAGGGTGTATTGTCACCATCTAGAGAATATTCATATTTGTAACTTTTTTTGCTTTTGTATCTCCCGGGAATGGTTATGTTGCTAGCAACCGTATGTGACAATATATTTGATACACTCAAGAGAAATGAGTGGTCGGCCATGTGTAGGTCGGGTTGCAAGACGTTCTTGTTGAACCCATTGTATTCCCCTCTAGAGATACACTATCGAAAGGTGGTTCCATACCTTGTCATAGTCGGAAATCCAATATCCAATAAGCGCCTGCGGTTTTGATTGTATACTATACATGTGGAGCGTGAGATGCAAGTGTTCTGCTAGATTTATATTTATTTGTATTTAGACACTATTATAATATTAGAAAATATATTGATTTCAAAAATGGTTTGGGTTATCGTAAGGTAAAACCATCCGTGTTTATGTGTGGATTGGTCTTACGATTATTCTTTCCTTTCAAAATGATTTTGAACTTTAAAATCAACTTGGATGATACCAATAATTTAGTGGGTTTTTTCTCACGCTGGTTCACCAGACTGACCTTGTCATTTGTAATGCTCGGTTCAGACCCAGTTGGTTCAGACCGAGTTGTACAGGTTCAGGGTAAGATGATACAGATTCTAGGAGGCGAGCTGAAGGAGATCATATATATGATATATATATATATATATATAGTATTCCGCTGTGTTGTAAAATAGGACAGACTGTTATAATTGTCCAGATGAATTGATTGTCCGTGGTACTTTGATAAATATAAGTATTATTTCAAGTTTTTCAATAAAGATTTATTTCCGTATTATATTTTTTTCCGTTGCGATGTGAGATTTTGTGTATTGTGTTTAGTTCTTCTTCTTCTATTCTAATATTTCTTTCTTTCTTCTTACCCTCTAACTTCTTTCTTTAACATACTGGATTTTCGGTACTCGAGTTTGGACATGGAATGTATTCATGTCGAAAATTCGAGCATCGAATTTTCTGGTTCGTTACACCACAATTACTTTAGTGGATTGGATATTCCTGAACAATACGTTTCCCGATTGTAACACCCCACATCCATTAATGTCACTCTCAAAGGGAATTCATTAACTTTCATGGAGTATTATTAGTGTATAGAACAGAATATAAAAAGATAGATACATTATTGGTACTTGAAAATTTTAAAACAACTTTTATTGCAGCGGAAAAAAAGTTTGATTACAACAACTTCATAAACCAATTACACTTAATATCCATCTTGACAAATTGTTTTCAGAGTACATAAAGTAAAAATCACAACCCCAACATAAGTAACCATAAGAGAGATGAGCTGAACTTTACTTTCAGAAATCCAAGCGCTTCCAAAAGATAGAGAAAGAGATCCAAATCAAGCTCCACTAGTACTAGTCCCACCTTGAGAACCTGGGGGGAGGGGGGAAGGAAGAAAAGAGGCGAAAACAAGGGGGTCAGATATAAAGTCTGGCGAATACAATAAATTTAACAATATAATTATTAAAGTAATTAGGATAAGGCATAAACTGGTAAATCAAGGAATGACTGTGAAACAAGTGGGCAAGACAAAACAAACAAGAGTAATATTCTGGTGTTAATCTTGCTCCTAATCACCATAGGATAATTACTATACTGCACCATTACTAGTCACCCTAAAAATTGATCCCGCTTACTGGACAAATAATAATAATGGTAGTTTCGTGTACCCCTAGTTGTCTTCATAGGTGCCGCCTGCTCCTATCTCCACTAATTGTACCCACTACCCTCCTCATTCTAATTGCAACATTTATTCATAATATGGTAGTTGGACTCCTAGTTGTCTTCATAGGTGTCGCCTGCTCCTATCTCCGCCAGTCATACCCACTACCTTCCCCAATCGATCGGCTCCCTAACTCGTAGATACCCGTGCTGGTCCCACAGCTGGGTGTATCACTCCCCAAAGTGGCAACGCGATACCACTAAAGATACACGGCTTATATCTACACGATGCAACAACGTCTTACCTACCAGCCCGGGCCCATGCACGCACATGACCCCATTGGACTTGCGTTGCCACCGTTAACCCGTTTTGACCTCTTACAATCAAACCCAGTAAGCGTGTACCGTCCTCGATCTAACTCGAGCTCACAAAGATACTTAATGGGTTACTGGTTTGAAATGGGTCCCCCATGCTTGACACAAGCTTTCCACCTATGCTTGGTCCCCACTAGAATTTTCCACTTAACCTCTTCTTATTCATGTCTTCTTACATGTTTCAATTTGGTTAAGTGTCTCTAATCGTATTTCACATGTCTCCCATGTCATCCACTTAACCCCCATGTCCCACCACATGTTTATCTTGGTTAAGTGTTAATGATTATAACCCACATGTCACCCATGTTACCCACTTATCAAATCAACATGTGTTATAAGTTAAGCTTGTCTTAACCCTATCCGCTTATCAGATCAATATATATATATATATATTTGGTTAAGCTGGTCTTAACCCTATCCACTTATATATTATTGGCTAAGTTGGTCTTAACCCCATCCACTTATCAGATCAACATTCATTATTGGTTAAGTTTGCCTTAAACCTATCCTCTTATCAGAATATATATATTATTGGTTAAGCTAGACTTAACCCTACCCACTTATCAAATTAATATATATTATTGATTAAGTTGGTCTTAACCCTACCTACTTATCAGATTATTGGTTAAGTTGGTCTTAACCCTATCCACTTATATAGTATTCGTTAAGCTGGTCTTAACCCTACCTGCTTATCAGATTATTGGTTAAGCTAGTCTTAACCTTATCCACTTATCAGATTATTAGTTAAGCTGGTCTTAACCCTATCCACTTATCATGTTATGTAACATAGATATATATATCATATAACATGTTTTACTTAATTTATGATTAAGTACATCTTAGTTCACAAATACATTGGTTAAGAGAATAACTCCCTAAGTATCAACCCCGAAGACCGAAATCAACATCAGATTGGTACTCAGAGAATTACTCCACTAAACCAAACTTCTATTTGTCATTCATATTCGTCTTAGATCAGCATTAATTAATTGTTAATGCACAGACCTCCCACATTAAGTCGATTGCTTGCGGCCACTGGATATGTTGGGCGGTTCCAGGCAGACTTCCACCACAAGCCAGACTTAATGTAACACCCCGCCTCCGCTAGGGTCACTCGCAAAAGGAATGCACTAGCTTTAGAGGGGCATTATTGGTAAACATGCACAGAAATATCACAAGACAGAACATATAAAATAGCGGAAGTAAAATCAAACTTTCATAACATGAATAAATAAGGTCTAAAGCCTTTTACATCAGAGTACATCAAAACCTGTCTTGCAATAGTAAAGAAGCATAAAGACATTTTCATAAATTATTCCCCAAGTAAAAACAGTAAAGTAGCCATTAGCCAAGAAAAGTCCAAGCCATCCATGATGACCTTCAAGCAGAAGAAGTCCGAACTAAACAACAGTATTTCCTCCCTGTAACCTGGGGGGAAACAGAAGAAAAGAGGCGAAACAAAACGGGTCAGTCAAAAAGACTGAGTAAGCCCTATCTACTATTAGCATAAAAACTAGTAAAGTTAACTGACATGAGAAACTGAGATGAACATAAGCATGATAACAAGATAGATAAGCTAAATCAAAATAACAGGATGAACTACTGAACTCAGATAAACTAAGGTGTCATGATAAATTACGATGTCAAGATAAAACAAGGTATCACATCGTCAGGTTTCTATCAAGTATAATATCCCCAAGATATCTGTCACGTATAACGCCCCGTGATATCTATCCTGTATTTTAGCTCTGCACCTACCGTACTAGTATCCCCACCGTGTCATGTGTTAACCAAGAATGACCCTCACTCAAAAGTCGTGTAATGGTCCATGTCAACCTAATATATCGCATATATAGGTTACTCAACTTGTATGTTTTATTCCATGTAAATGTTCAGTCCCTTGCCGTAGACCATACGGGCTTTCCCATGAGATTCTATATTACTTTAACATAGTTCCATGATCCTTAAGATCGGTTTGGACTGTTACCCTAAACCTAGCCAGGGTCTTCCAACATGAATTATCGTTTGTACAACTAGGACTTATGCTACCTAGGGCTACTAGGGATTATGCTTACCTATTGCACGTTTTCGTATCTCAGTTTGGGTTCAACCACCTAGGGCCACTAGGGATTACGCTAACCGCCAACCACGCCCTTTTTCCCACGCATTCATCGTGAATCGCTTTTCCATGACTGTATGCACATGTATCACATCGTGCCATCCGAGTCCTGTCACAGGGCAGACCAGGAAATACAGGACTCGGTCGGGAGCTTTCAATTTATCTGCAGATGCTAAGGTCTGTTTTTTCCTATACGTGGCTATGGTCCCACGAGACCACTCCCTCAACTAGTGAAAGACAAGACAGGATAAATCCTGTATGAGAACACAACACTGGCCAACCCACATCCAAGCCTTACCGCAACCATAATTAGATAGCAATTATGGTCTTTTGGGTGTTCTCTGCCTTTCCGTACGTACACGCTTGACCAAAGATGGTAGGTAGCCTGACGAAATGCTATCTAGGGTACGACCGTGTATCGTCGACTATCCCCTATCCATCCCCGTCTTTAGGTCGCTCGTATAGCAACCAAGGCATACTCTTGGTTCTTCTAACGCAGACCTTAACCTCTCATGAGCCTAGTATAATCACCTGGCAGCTCATAGAGGGATACCAAGAATATCCTCACGTTCCCCGAAGCCGCTGCTTCGTTACCCAGTTCGCTGGAGCCTTTATCTAAATCAGATACTTGCTCCTACTCGTATACTTAAACGATGACCTACCGTATCAGGTTACTCATCTATCTATGAACTGGTCTAAATTTCCTTGACTAAGAATCATTACTTAGTTATTCTTCAACTAAGGTTTACCACTTAGCATTGTTCCCGTTATCCTTGTTAACTACGGTTATCCACCTAATCCTCAGAACTAGGGTTTACATAATGGATTAAGTGTCACTTAAGTTCATGACTTAACCCGTCTACAAATCCTGTCAAAATTGGCTAAGTATCCAAGTTCAAGGCTTAACCCTACAAACCATGCTCAAGTTGGTTAAGTATATTAAGCAATTCACGACTTAACCTCGTCCAATTATCATTCTAGATTGGTTAAGTATATATTAACTTGACCCTATCAATTTACTTAGTCAAATCGGTCAAGTGTATTCAAGCGATTCGTGACTTAGCCTTATCATGTTTTCACGTTATATTGGTTAAGTATTGGTTAACTTAACCACAATAAATTAACGAGTTAGATTGGATAAGTATAGGTCACTTAACCACATCAATTCATCATGTTTAGATTAGTTAAGTGTTTAACTTAACCCCATTAAACTACCAAGTGGGATTAATTAAGTCTAGGCTAACTTAACCCCATCCGATTTCCATGTTTAGACTAGTTGAGTCTAATCTTAACCCCATTCGTTAACCGTATTTTTCGGTTAAGCATCATTAAGAAAACTTACTTAACCTTACCAAGTTATCGCGTTGGATTGATTAAGTGTTGGTTAACTTAACCCCATCCACTAGTCATATAAAAATGGTTAAGTGTCATTAGGCAAATCAAGTTACTTAACCTACCCAACCTTGTCATGTTTTGTTAAGTATCATTAGCCTAATCAAATTACTTAACCCATTTGTCCATGTCATATTTGGTTAAGAGTCATTAATCAAATTAACTTAACCCTATCATGTGGCATTAATTACTTAATGCACCTTCACCTCTCACATTAGACTTTGTTGTGGTTACTAGTTAAGCCGGTCAGTTCCAGGTAGCTTTACACCACAACTTGGTCTAACCTCGGGTTCAAGCACAACATGACCAACTTTTCACATTGGGTCCTATTGTTTGCAACTACTAGTTAGGCCGGTCGGTTCCGGGTAGTTTTACGTTGCAAACTCAACCCAACCTCGAGTTGGCCACACTTATATTATCTAAGTGTCATGTCCATCATGTTTCCCAAAACATGTTACAAGTTTTCAAGCATTTGGGTAGACCTAACTTAATAGGTAAATTCCCAAAGGGTAGACCTAACTTAATAGGTAAATTCCCAAGCTTATGTTTTTATGCATACTTACATGTCAACTTCCATGTTATATTTCAAGTCATGTTTTCAAGTTGTATTTTCATGTCATTAGAAATTACCCATAACATAACCCAACGCTTTTAAACTCGCATATACGTTCGTGACAACGTAATGGATTAAAAGAAGAGACTTGACAAAGGCATGACAAAAATGGATATTAAGCCACAAGTTAATCATGGTGGCAAATGAGGCACAAATGTGTTCATTAACTTGCATGTTACATTCTTAAGCCTCAAAACATGCATAAACCCAAACTTGGCACATAAGCGAATCATGGTGACAAAAGATATGGAATGATGACTAGTAACTCGCATATATCATCATATAAGGGTTATGACTTCATATGCAAGTTGACATAAAGGTTATGAGGGTTCTCATGTTGCCTAATGCAACATTTCAACATAAAGGTTGTAGCTTTTAGCTCACAAGATCAAGATAATGACTTCATAAACTTGCATGACATGATAGCATGTATCATACTCAATGATCAAACCCAAACTTGCAACATGAACATTTAACTTCATAGTTAATATCTAAGAGTAGGGAAAGGGCTTACATTGCTATGAAGGCACAAAAGATATGACAAAGCCCTTATGCAATCAAATAGACCCAAAATGCAAGCTCTAACATAAAAACCCTTGAGCCAAAATGATCAAAACCCTTGCTTTATGATGCAAAGATAGAAACTTGACTTGAATGCAAGCTAATGACGCTCATACAAGCTTGAAAACACTTGTATGCATGGAAAATCTCTCATAGAAACCATTTAGAAATTTTATGAAGAGAGTGGAGGCCATGAGAGGTAAAATTTTGCCATAGTTTAGTTGCATGAATGAATAATGAGGATTTAGGATAGGTTAGGGTCTTATTTATAGATTAGGCAAGTGTTTTAGGCCATAGGATTAAACCTAGATTCAATCCAAGCCATCAAAGCATGTCTTGGGGAAGAAGTCAAGTGTAGGAACCATCTAGGGCCTTTAAATTAAAGATGAACCATGAGAACCATCCAAATGCAAAATCTGCATTTGAGCAAATCGGCCCACGGGTTGACAGCCAAACACCCAGGATTAACCCCTAGTCGACCCAGCAGGCTCGGGTCGACCTCAAAAATCGGCCGGTTCGGTTATTCCCCTCTCCCAATTCGCTGTTTTGAACATTTTTGCATATTTATTTATTTAATTTTCAATTATATATATATCAATATATATATATTTCTCTGCGCAACCCATTTCACTTAATTAAGTATACTTTAATTTGGGAATTTTTCGTGAAACTTCGCGAGGCTATATCTTGGTCATACGGACTCCGATTTTCGAAAACTCGGACTCTATTTCGCGTATTTTTCCGAGACGAACGCAATGGCATAGCCCGTTTCCCTTGATTCAGATTTTACAGTTTAATTCTGCCTCAATTTATGTTATAACAGGTTATTGAAAATACGGGTTGTTACACTTAACCTCATGTCTAAGCATCTTTTAATTATGCCTACGACCTTTCACATTAGACTGCCGTTTGTGGTTGCTGGATGTGTCGGGCGGGTCCGCGCAGTCTTATACCACAAACGAGTCTAACCTCGTGTCTTAGGCATTTATTACGCATTTAATTTATGCCTTTGACCTCTCACATTAGACTACCATTTGTGGTTGCTGGATTTGCCGGGCGGGTCCGGGTAGTCTTACACCACAAACGAGTCTAACCTCGTGTCTTAGGCATTTATTATTACATATTATTGTTCGACCCTAATTTGAATTAATATCTCCATTTCAAATTGTCAATAACTTCCAAATTAATCTATGTCCATAATTGTCACCTAAATTATATCCATAATTTCTATGCATATAAATTAGTCCAATTAATGTCTCAAATTTATTATACGCTTTTAAGCCATTTTTATGCCAATTCACAATATTAATATTTAATATTTCCCCACTGCCCCCACGTCGTTCGGACGTTTAATATGAAATATGTTAGACCCGCAAATAGTCTAACTCATAAAAAGAAAAGAAACATCACAACTTGCATAGCACATAAAAATAGATCTAACTTGCAAATAGGAATTATAACATAAATTCGCATAACCAATAATTTGCATATACAATGGTCATATTGGATCATATATTTGCATAAACTACCATGGATCTAAATATACATTTAAACATGAAATTGTGAACTTGCATATATAAATTATGGGTCTCACTTAACTTGCATATGTGAATAAAATTTTCACCCAAAAATGTGAATATAGTTCTTCACCTAAACTTGCATATGGATTTCTACAACTTGCATATGAATTTACCACATGTTTTTGCATATAAACTATCATATGTATATACTTGATTCACATATAAACTTGTGTACAATTCACATATAAACTTGCATAAGATTCATATTCAAACTAACATACAATTTAACATCCCAAACTTGCATAAAATTCACATATGAATTAGCATACGATTTAACATCCAAACTTGCATAAGATTTACATATGAATTAACATATGATTTAACATCCCAAACTTGCATAAGATTCACATATAAATTAACATATGATTTAACATCCCAAACTTGCATAAAATTCACATATGAATAACATATGATTTAACTTCCAAAACTTGCATAAAATTCACATATGATTTAACATCCCAAACTTGCGTAAAATTCACATATGAATTAGCATATGATTTAACATCCAAACTTGCATAAGATTCACATATAAATTAACATATGATTTAACATCCCAAACTTGCATAAGATTTACATATAAATTAACATATGATTTAACATCTCAAACTTGCATAAAATTCACATATGAATTAACATATGATTTAACATCCCAAACTTGCATAAAATTCACATATAAAATGAATCAAGTTAAATATGAAATAGATCTACCAACATAAGATAACAAAGTTAAACAACATCACGTGATTCAACAGACATGTTCTCATAATCCAATTACAAACCATAATAATTAATTTATTAATTATATTGTGAAAGAAATAGTACTCACAAAGATAGGTTAGAGAACAGAATGATTTGTTCGTCTTTTGAATTAGATTTCTGACTTGCTAATCCCTAAGCTTTAGGAAGAAGAACTATCCTAGCAGCAGCATAGTGGCCAAGTGACTGATTTAGTTTAGGTTTAGGGTTTGAGTCTAGGCACTGTTTTATAGAAGTTTAAATCAACCTAAGCCGTTAGATTAAGATAGAATTAATCCGGACCATCCAGACAAGAGAGAATTATCCAGAACAGCCACATCAGCCCTAATGACTCAGCAAAAGGTCAGGTAAGACTCGGCAATAAGTCAGGATCGACTGTTTTCAGATCTGCCCGGGTGGGTAGGTCAACCCCTAGGTCGACCCCCAGGTCGACCTGTATATAGGGAGGTCGACCTGTATATAGGGAGGTCGACCCCCAGGTCGACCTGCCTTGGTATTTAATTTTTTAAATTGTTTTATATAAATTTCTGAAAGTTCTGAGGACCATAACTTCTTCATATGAAGTCCGATTTTAAAAAACTTGGACTCTACTCCAAGCAGAATTTCGAGACGAACGCAACGGCGTAATCCCTTTCCCTTAATTCTCACTTTACAATTAAGTATTCTTAAATTTGTTAATTTTAATATTTAAAATTATGGGTTGTTACACCGGTCCTATCGGACCTCCAAAATGGTCAGTACGTCGACCAATCATATCCGAGACACGTCGCAATCCATCATCCACATAGGTAAAAATGCCTGGGCTCCATACCATGACACCACTTCTAGATAGAAAGAAACGCAAGTTCTGTAATAACCCGGAAATTCTGACCTAGTTTAAAATTTTATTTTGACAATTTTAGCGAATTTTGAACATTTAAAATGAATTATTTTAAATAATATCATCGAGAAAATTTATTTTGAATAGAATTCGATGTATATATTATATACGTCATCGTTAGAATATAAATAATTATATATAATTATAAATAGAATTGAAAATGGCGCGGTAGTTCGATAATTCGATTTCAAAGTTCAATTGAATGTACCGGGTGCAAAACAAACCGGATTTTAGCGAAACTGGAAATAATAGGATCTATTTGAGAATATCTTTCCAACAAATCCGAAAAATTGAAATTTCATAGCGGGAATCAAAAGATATGTCCAAATGAAAATTCTGAATAGTCGCTATGAAATTCAGGCACTTAAAAATGGGAATTTTGCAAACGACCTCGGATTTCGACGAAACCACTTTTGTTGGGTTCGTGATGTCAAATTATTGTTAGATTCCAAATTTCATAATTTTTCAAATCAATAGGTGAGCATGGCAAAGGAAAACGCGTTTGACCAGTTTCAGTTGATTTTAATCGACTGGAAATTGGCCATTTTTCAAACGGTCTCAGAATTAGACGAAACTAGTTTTGTTTGGACCGTATCGTCAATACAAAGCTAGAAAATATTTTTCAGGAATTTTTAGAGTTAGTATGTGACCCCGGTAAATTGAAATGCGTGTTCAAATTCAATATATAGAAGTATATGTTGATTTTAACGAAAACTGATCGAAATGATCGAATCAACCTACGATACATATCCCATTGTGTTCGGAATGGGGGTAAAACGCTAGGGACGAAAGTCGGCGGGTTTGATTTTGAATTCAAAATAGAAAGTTGCTTTTTGAATTTAAAAATAAATTAAATAATATAAAAATAAAAATATTCCTCTCCTCCCCTTAAATTCCTCTACTCCCCCCTTATTTTTCCAAACCCGATTCAGATTAAATAAAAAAAAGAAGACGACAAAGCGGAGAGGAGCCGCCGCCCCTCCCCGATGACCACCGCGCCACCGTAGGTGGCGGAGCTGCACCCCCCTCCTTCTTCCTCCCCTCGCGACCCTTCTCCTCCGCACCCAAAACCCCCAAGGCCCCAATCTAAACCGAAACCCTAGCCTTCCACCGCCGCCCGTGACTCCGGCGAGCCCCCCCCTGACCGACGCGCGCAGACACCCCTCCCACCTTTCAGCGATTAACTGTAAGTTCTTTCTTTTTTATATTTCTGTTTTATTATTTTTAGTTATTTAAATCAAGTTTAGAGGTTTATATGAAATCGAAATTAGATTTTTATGCTAAATCAAGTTTAGTTTTTTTTTTATATATGAGGAAAGTTAGTTTTTTTTTATATAAGTAAAGACTTGATTTTTAAATGATATAAAAATATGATTTATGGTTTTAGAAATGAGATTTTTTAAAAAAATAAAAATACAATTTTTCCATATAGAAAAGTAAAATAAAAATACGATATTTCCATATAGAAAAGTAAAATAAAAATACGATTTTTCCATATAGAAAAGTAAAATAAAAATACGATTTTTCCATATAGAAAAGTGAAGGAAAAAATCGATTTTTATATATTGAATAGCAAAGTAAAAATTCGATTTTTATATATTGAATAGCAAAGTAAAAATTCGATTTTTATATATTGAATAGCGAAGGAAAAATTCGATTTTTATATATTGAATAGCGAAGTAAAAATTCGATTTTTATATATTGAATAGCGAAGTAAAAATTCGATTTTTATATATTGAATAGCGAAGTAAAAATTCGATTTTTATATATTGAATAGCGAAGTAAAAATTCGATTTTTATACATGTAGTGGCTACGGGCAACGAAAGTGACAAAAGGCGAGAACGACAAGATTTTCTACATAAGAAGAGTCGAGATGATTGAATTAGCTAGTTTGTGAGAATTTCTCACTCTTTAATTTCTTTTTCTAGTTATATATATATATATATATACTAGAATACAGACGGTGTTTAGTAGCACCCGACACAATCATCCACAGACCATGGACTTGTTTGTTTGGTTGTGTAGTTGGTTAGATTATTTGGTTTGAATTGAATTGTTTGGTGAAATGGAATGGATTTGATTGATGTGTGAATGGCGTGGGCCTTCACTAGACCGGGGATAAGGCCAGGCCTCGTCCCGTTTCTAGTATCGCGTCGTTATGCCGCCGAAATTTTCTAAAACAAGTTAGCAAAATAAAGATATCATTTTATTTGATAAATGAACTGAATAGAATATTCATAGGTTGAATAAAATAATTTGGTCGTTAAAAATATAATTTTTAACGTGAATGTGAATAAATAAATATTCATTTACAAACCAGACGGTTTGTTTATGTACACCGATTTGAAGGACATTGATTGGGACGATAAATTTTACACATCGCCCAACTGCACAAATAAAAATCTGTGTTTGATTGTTTGAAACCCCACACGGGTATTGGGATAAAATACAGCATACACAAATCCCAATAATTAGTTGTATGTCGATCGATTGATTGACAGGCTGTTGTAAGCGTTAGATATCTATATTTGATGCTTATACAGTGTAGTGCACTTTGGATGATGGTTGATTATTTATCGTTGCTATTATATACATGTGTCGTATGGAATCCATATAATTAACTTTATATGGTAATTGATTGGGCCTCATTCCAATTTAGAAAATAAAGAATATTATAAAATAAAGGTTCATGTGTTGACTGTACTCATCCGTTGAGATTAGTCATGTGTTGAACGAAATATTTTAACAATAAAATTTATATCTTTATCACTATAAAGTAAAGGTTCATGTGTTGACTGTACTCATTCGTTGAGATTAGTCATGTGTTGAACGAAATATTTTAACAATAAAATTTACATCTTTATCATATAGAAAATTAGAAAACTAACTGGAAAATAGATAAGATGAGTGGTCTCCTGGATGTTGATCTGATGTTGGTTTCGGCCTTCGGGGTTAATATTCAGGGAATCGTTCTCTTACTAGTTTACGGTTGGAGTCTGATTTGAAATCAAACGATAGATACCAAAAATTTTATAAAATATATTAAACAACAAAGATAGTCACACGTGGACGGTACTCATTCATTGAGATTAGTCATGTGTTGACAAAAATATAGATTCACGTATTGAAAAGGATAAATATCCATTTGTCGAATAGAATAACGGGATTATTGAAATATATAAAGCCGTGTTGATCAGAGATGCGCTATTTTGACGCGAACGATATTTATATCGATTATATTCGTTTTTATTGAATTGAATTGAATATATAACGAATTCGAATTGAATTGAATATAAAACGAATTGGATTGAAAACGAATTAAAAACTATTTATAAAATTCATTTTGAATAGAAATCAACGAAATATATATTATATATATTATATATATAATATAATGGCCTGAATAGAACGCGTCGCGCCGCGGCAGTTCGCGAATTTCGACCATTGATTTCGAACGGACATTGCGGGAGATCCGACCGTCGGATTCTCCTAAAACCGGAACCGTTGGGTTCGTATCGAAAAGAGCTTTCTAATGAATATTAGAAATTTGAAATCTAACGGTTGGATTTGGAGATACGTCCAAATCAAATTTGGAAAAGGTCGTTGTAAGTGCAGTTCGATGGCCATAGTTTGAAATCGACTGTACGGGCCTTGATAAAATTATTAAAAATAGTAATAATTTGTGTAAAATCATAAGGAATGATTTGGGAAAAATTGGGATGAAAAACTCCATATATGAAAAGATAAAAATAGATTTTTATCGAAATGAACTAGTTTAGAACTAAAATTAAAACCCATTTATTTTTAAATAAATATTTTGGATTTGAAATGGGTTGTAAATAGAATTGATTTGTGGGTTTATCGTGAAGGGTGTTTTACATGACGCTTGTTCTTTAACCCGATAAATAAATAAGATGTGATTTGGGTTTGTCGTGAACTGTGTTTTATAAGACATTAGTTCTTTAACCCAGTAAAAGGAGTTTTAATGAATCAGCATTTAGATTGAAATGTGAATTGATAATCTAAATTATCAAATTTAGAAAATGAGCGAGAATGGTGTATCACCAGTTTTGCTCCAAAGCGATAGTTAAATCTTTAATTAGATTTGAACTTGAAATGGTAATTAATTTTACCGATATCACCATGGTGTTAGATATGGAGTATTACCAGTTTTGCTTCATGAAATGAATAGGTTGGGATTGGGAAATAAAATAAATAATTACTTCGGTGTGGTTCGCTAATCCCGACTAGTTTGGAAAACCATAATTTGGTTTGAAATGACATCCAAAGGAAGATTAAAGGATAAATTCAAAAGATTTTATCTTGTATAAAATTAATGGGAACCTTTCCCAAAGAATTGAAATTTAGAAACTAGTTGTAGGTTAGTTAAGAAGAATGGTTTCCTGGGTATTGATCTGATGTTGGTTTCGGCCTTCGGGGTTAATATTTGGGGAATTGCTCTCTTACTGATTTACGGTTAGTGACTAATGAATTGGAATGAGGCGTATGTTGTGTTTGTGTAACATTTTTTTAATATACGCGGGTTGTTCGGAAAGTCCAGGTTTATACCCATTCTGAATAACCGATTCGACGATATGTCGAAGATGAAGACGGTGGTCGAAGACCGGAAGTCTTCACATTGTTTGGGTGATTACTGATGGTCTTGATTGGGTTGTACACCCAGGATGAGGGAATCAGTTGGTGGTTGTCCAGACGTACTTGGAGATCGATGGATATGCGAGGAAAGTGCCTCCGGTTTCGTTCAGACCCAGAACGAACTTGTAAATGGATTGTGTGTCTGACATTGGATTTTATTCTGTGTTGATTGATTTCAGTTAAATATATATCTGTTTGGCGGCGGAGAATTTATTCTCTTGCTTAACGCCCTTCTCTGAGACGTACGAGCTTAGAGGTTATATATCGATAGATATCAATCGCATGGCATGAATTGCCTGTGTGGCACGCTAAGTTGCATAGATCAAGGCTTCTGTTGAAAAGCAAAGTCTTGTGGTTGATGATCAAAGCACGGCCTACGTGGCAGCTTTGTGTATAACGTGAATTCGCGAGCCTCACATCTCGGTATGAGTTAAAAACGGGATACGAACCGCTGGGAGAGCACGACGTTTCTTTCTAGCTTTGGTGGTGTCAGTGACTTACCAGCCCTGACATTTATATACTTTTCACCTATGTGGTTGTTGGATATGAGGCGCCTTGATTATAGGTCTGTAAGGACCGGGAAACGTGTGTTCAGGCATAATTAATCCTCTAACGTAAGTGAGGACCGGCCCAGCCGAATCCGGGGTTGCCCAGAGTGTGTAGTCCCGAGGCATTTGCTAGAATGTCTCGAAGTGGAGAGGAGCTTGCCCCTTGCCTCGACTCATGACAGAAATCCAATTTCCAATACGTGCATTTCGGCTTTAATTGTAGAACTAGTATGGCGACATAGTGGTATGGGGCACTTATGCCGTCTATGATTTATATTTATGATTGAAATTGTTTTGACACTATACACTTATTATAGTATCAAATGATTTGTTTTAAACGTACCAAGCATGTTTGGCTGTTATAAGGTAAAACCCTATCCTCCGGCTTGCGTTGCATTGTGTGATGGGACCTGGGTCTTATATTAGCTTCATTTTTCGAAAAAGCATTGTGTTGTTTATTCTATGCACTGGTATTCTTGGGAGGAAACCCGTTCCGTGTTATACGGCGTGGTCCCTTGAATTACTCTCTTTTAAAGTAAAGTTTTAAATAACTGTTTTAGTTCTCACACCAGTCACATGACTGACCTGGAGTTTATTGTTTTAACCTAAACTCTGGGTGCCCCTATTTTCTACACGGGCAGCTAGTAGTTTTGGTTTTGCAGATTTATATTCACAGGATCCTGGTTTACAGCTGGAATGATATCCGAAAAGCTCTGTATCCGTATATCACCTTCAGTTGTGCTTTGTATTATTTTCCGACGCTATGTAATTTATTGTAATCTCTGATATTTATCGAATGTAATTTATTCAATTATACTCTGTATATTCTTGTATCTGATGGAATTATTGTAATAGCAATGAAATGTTCTTCCGTCTGCATTCTGATTTGTCTTGTCCTCACAGTAATTCGTTCTTTCTCATCTCTTCGGAGATCGGGGAAGTTCAGGTCGCTTCATTTGGTATTAGAGCTTTGGTTTACAGAGCTCGAGAACAAGACACATTAGAACCATACGAAAGAATTCATCAGATATTGGATTAGTAATATCCGATTAGAATGACTCGTTAGAGATGGGATCAGTAGTATCCTAGAACGAGTGTGAAGAGTATATTTTTCAAATGAAAACAATTTTGTTTTGAAATTTAAATCGTTTTATACGTATTTGAATAATTGTTTATTTTGAATTTGGACAATCCGATATATAAAGATTTTGCATATACGCGTCATGAACGTATATTCGAAGTTTTAATATACTGGATAGATATAGAACCACACTCTAGTAGCCCGGAGATGTTCTGATGGTGGTTCGAAACATCATCAACATTTATTTTCGAGTGACGAAGGTGTGATATCTATATATTTCCATCAGACTGGTGTGAGAACCAAAACTTATATAGATAGGTTTATTGTTGTGAATTAGCATCAAAAACAAGATTTTTAGTATATATATCAAAATTATCAATTTGAAACGTTAAATTCACTAATTGATTGATGTTTGTGTTGTTTGTTTATTTGTTTGATAATTTTGAACCATTATGCCTAATTGAACCAAATATTGAATTATATTGAAAATTGGTTGCATTTGTTTGCATATACAAGTACTTACATTGAACAGGTCATAGCAAGGAGGCTAGAGCAGAGAATAAAATTTGTTTGCCCGACAAATAGGTACATGTTTACTATAATTTACTGTTTTGTTTTGGTGATGATGATTTTATGAGCTGATTGGCTAGCCGCTTGGCTTTTTCTTTTTCTTTTTGAGATCAGAAGGCCTATATGGCAATTTCGGGATTTTCCCGTGGCTCCCGGTGCAGGGGAGGTTATGGCGAAATTTTTCGAAAATTTAGGGTGTTAGCCAAATTTTTGAAAATTTGATAATTCTCAGAAACTGAAAAGTTGGAGAATGAAAGCCAGATCGAACGTAGAGTTGATTAATCAAACCACTTTCTACTTTGCTCCTTTTCGGGGACGAAAAGTTTTAAGTGGGGGAGATTGTAATAACCCGGAAATTCTGACCCAGTTTAAAATTTTATTTTGACAATTTTAGCGAATTTTGAACATTTAAAATGAATTATTTTAAATAATATCGTCGAGAAAATTTATTTTGAATAGAATTCGACGTATATATTATATACGTCGTCGTTAGAATATAAATAATTATAAATAGAATTGAAAATGGCGCGGTAGTTCGATAATTCGATTTCAAACTTCAATTGAATGTACCGGGTGCAAAACAAACCGGATTTTAGCGAAATTGAAAATAATAGGATCTATTTGAGAATATCTTTCCAACGAATCCGAAAAATCGAAATTTCATAGTGGGAATCAAAAGATATGTCCAAATGAAAATTCTGAATAGTCGTTATGGAATTCAGGCCCTTAAAAATGGGAATTTTGCAAACGACCTCGGATTTCGACGAAACCACTTTTGTTGGGTCCGTGATGTCAAATTATTGTTAGATTCCAAATTTCATAATTTTTCGAATCAATTTGTGAGCGTGGCAAAGGAAAACGCGTTTGACCAGTTTTAGTTGATTTTAATCGACTGGAAATTGGTCATTTTTCAAACGGTCTCAAAATTAGACGAAACTAGTTTTTTTAGGACCGTATCGTCAATACGAAGCTAGAAAATATTTTTCAGGAATTTTTAGAGTTAGTATGTGACCCCGATAAATTGAAATGCGTGTTCAAATTCAATATATAGAAGTATATGTTGATTTTAACGAAAACAGATCGAAACGATCTAATCAACCTACGATACATATCCCATTGTGTTCGGAATGAGGGTAAAACGCTAGGGACGACAGTCGGTGGGTTTGATTTTGAATTCAAAATAGAAAGTTGCTTTTTGAATTTAAAAATAAATTAAATAATATAAAAATAAAAATATTCCTCTCCTCCCCTTAAATTCCTCTGCCCCCCCCCCTTATTTTTCCAAACCCGATTCAGATTATATAAAAAAAAACGACGAAGCGGAGAGGAGCCGCCGCCCCTCCCCGATGACCACCGCGCCGCCGCAGGTGGCGGAGCTGCACCCCCCTCCTTCTTCCTCCCCTCGCGACCCTTCTCCTCTGCGCCCAAAACCCCCCAAGGCCCCAATCGAAACCGCAACCCTAGCCTTCCACCGCCGCCGGTGACTCCGGCGACCCCCCCCCCCCCCCCCCCCCGCCCCCGCTGACCGACGCGCGCAGACACCCCTGCCCCCTTTCAGCGATTAACTGTAAGTTCTTCCTTTCTTTTTTATATTTCTATTTTATTATTTTTATTTATTTAAATCAAGTTTAGAGTTTTATATGAAATCGAAATTAGATTTTTATGCTAAATCAAGTTTAGTTTTTTTTTATATACGAGGAAAGTTAGTTTTTTTTTATATAAGTAAAGACGTGATTTTTAAATGATATAAAAATATGATTTATGGTTTTAGAAATGAGATTTTAAAAAAAATAAAAATACGATTTTTCCATATAGAAAAGTAAAATAAAAATACAATTTTTCCATATAGAAAAGTAAAATAAAAATACGATTTTTCCATATAGAGAAGTAAAATAAAAATACGATTTTTCCATATAGAAAAGTAAAATAAAAATACGATTTTTCCATATAGAAAAGTGAAGGAAAAATTCGATTTTTATATATTGAATAGCAAAGTAAAAATTCGATTTTCATATATTGAATAGCAAAGTAAAAATTCGATTTTTATATATTGAATAGCAAAGTAAAAATTCGATTTTTATATATTGAATAGCAAAGGAAAAATTCGATTTTTATATATTGAATAGCAAAGTAAAAATTCGATTTTTATATATTGAATAGCAAAGTAAAAATTCGATTTTTATATATTGAATAGCGAAGTAAAAATTCGATTTTTATATATTGAATAGCGAAGTAAAAATTCGATTTTTATACATTGAATAGCGAAGTAAAAATTCGATTTTTATACATGTAGTGGCTACGGGCAACGAAAGTGACAAAAGGTGAGAACGACAAGATTTTCTACATAAGAAGAGTCGAGATGATTGGATTAGCTAGTTTGTGAGAATTTCTCACTCTTTAATTTCTTTTTCTAGTTATATATATATATATATATATACTAGGATACAGATGGTGTTTAGTAGCACCCGACACAATCGTCCACAGACCATGGACTTGTTTGTTTGGTTGTGTAGTTGGTTAGATTATTTGGTTTGAATTGAATTGTTTGGTGAAATGGAATGGATTTGATTGATGTGTGAATGGCGTGGGCCTTCACTAGACCGGGGATAAGGCTAGGCCTCGTCCCGTTTCTAATATCGCGCCGTTATGCCGCCGAAATTTTCTAAAACAAGTTAGAAAAATAAAGATATCATTTTATTTGATAAATGAACTGAATAGAATATTCATAGGTTGAATAAAATAATTTGGTCGTTAAAAATATAATTTTTAACGTGAATGTGAATAAATAAATATTCATTTACAAACCAGACGGTTTGTATATGTACACCGATTTGAAGGACATTGATTGGGACGATAAATTTTACACATCGCCCAACTGCACAAATAAAAATCTGTGTTTGATTGTTTGAAACCCCACACGGGTATTGGGATAAAATACAGCATACACTAATCCCAATAATTAGTTGTATGTTGATCGATTGATTGACAGGCTGTTGTAAGCGTTAGATATCTATATTTGATGTTTATACAGTGTAGTGCACTTTGGATGATGGTTGATTATTTATCGTTACTATTATATACATGTGTTGTATGGAATCCATATACTTAACTTTATATGGTAATTGATTGGGCCTCATTCCAATTTAGAAAATAAAGAATATTATAAAATAAAGGTTCATGTGTTGACTGTACTCATCCGTTGAGATTAGTCATGTGTTGAACAAAATATTTTAACAATAAAATTTATATCTTTATCACTATAAAGTAAAGGTTCATGTGTTGACTGTACTCATTCGTTGAGATTAGTCATGTGTTGAACGAAATATTTTAACAATAAAATTTACATCTTTATCATATAGAAAATTAGAAAACTAACTGGAAAATAGATAAGATGAGTGGTCTCCTGGATGTTGATCTGATGTTGGTTTCGGCCTTCGGGGTTAATATTCAGGGAATCGTTCTCTTACTAGTTTACGGTTGGAGTCTGATTTGAAATCAAATGATAGATACCAAAATTTTTATAAAAAATATTAAACAACAAAGATAGTCACACGTGGACGGTACTCATTCGTTGAGATTAGTCATGTGTTGACAAAAATGTAGATTCACGTATTGAAAAGGATAAATATCCATTTGTCGAATAGAATAACGGGATTATTGAAATATATAAAGCCGTGTTGATTAGAGATGCGCAATTTTGACGCGAACGATATTTATATCGATTATATTTGTTTTTATTGAATTGAATTGAATATATAACGAATTCGAATTGAATTGAATATAAAACGAATTCGAATTGGATTGAAAACGAATTTAAAACCATTTATAAAATTCATTTTGAATAGAAATCAACGAAATATATATTATATATATAATATAATGGCCTGAATAGAACGCGCCGCGCCGCGGCAGTTCGCGAATTTCGACCAATGATTTCGAACGGACATTGCGGGAGATCCGACCGTCGGATTCTCCTAAAACCGGAACCGTTGGGTTCGTATCGAAAAGAGGTTTCTAACAAATATTAGAAATTTGAAATCTAACAGTTGGATTTGGAGATACGTCCAAATCAAATTTGGAAAAGGTCGTGTTAAGTGCAGTTCGATGGCCATTGTTGGAAATCGACTGTACGGGCCTTGATAAAATTATTAAAAATAGTAATAATTTGTGTAAAATCATAATGAATGATTTGGGAAAAATTGGGATGAAAAACTCCATATTTGAAAGGATAAAAATAGATTTTATCGAAATGAACTAGTTTAGAACTAAAATTAAAACCCATTTATTTTTAAATAAATAAATTGGATTTGAAATGGGTTGTAAATAGAATTGATTTGTGGGTTTATCGTGAAGGGTGTTTTACATGACGCTTGTTCTTTAACCCGATAAATAAATAGAATGTGATTTGGGCTTGTCGTGAACTGTGTTTTAAAAGACATTAGTTCTTTAACCCAGTAAAAGGAGTTTTAATGAATCAGCAATTAGATTGAAATTTGAATTGATAATCTAAATTATCAAATTTAGAAAATGAGCGAGAATGGAGTATCACCAGTTTTGCTCCAAAGCGATAGTTAAATCTTTAATTAGATTTGAACGTGAAATGGTAATTAATTTTACCGATAACACCATGGTGTTAGATATGGAGTATTACCAGTTTTGCTTCATGGAATGAATAGGTTAGGATTGGGAAATAAAATAAATAATTACTTCGGTGTGGTTCGCTAATCCCAACTAGTTTGGAAAACCATAATTTGGTTTGAAATGACATCCAAAGGAAGATTAAAGGATAAATTCTAAAGAATTTATCTTGGATAAAATTAATGGGAACCTTTCCCTAAGAATTGAAATTTAGAAACTAGTTGTAGGTTAGTTAAGAAGAATGGTTTCCTTGGTATTGATCTGATGTTGGTCTCAGCCTTCGGGGTTAATATTTGGGGAATTGTTCTCTTACTGATTTACGGTTAGTGACTAATGAATTGGAATGAGGCGTATGTTGTGTTTGTGTAACATTTGTTTTAATATACGCGGGTTGTTCGGAAAGTTCGGGTTTATACCCATTCTGAATAACCGATTCGACGATATGTCGAAGATGAAGACGGTGGTCGAAGACCGGAAGTCTTCACATCGTTTGGGTGATTACTGATGATCTTGATTGGGTTGTACACAGGATGATGGAATCAGTTGGTGGTCGTCCAGACGTACTTGGAGATCGATGGATATGCGAGGAAAGTGCCTCCGGTTTCGTTCAGACCCAGAATGAACTTGTAAATGGATTGTGTGTCTGACATTGGATTTTAGTCTGTGTTGATTGATTTCAGTTAAATATATATCTGCTTGGCAGCGGAGAATTTATTCTCTTGCTTAAAGCCCTTCTCTGAGACGTACGAGCTTAGAGGTTAAATATCGATAGATATCAATCGCATGGCATGAATTGCCTGTGTGGCACGCTGAGTTGCATAGATCAAGGCTTCTGTTGAAAAGCAAAGTCTTGTGGTTGATGATCAAAGCACGGCCTACGTGGCAGCTTTGTGTATAACGTGAATTCGCGAGCCTCACATCTCGGTATGAGTTAAAAACGGGATACGAACCGCTGGGAGAGCACGACGTTTCTTTCTAGCTTTGGTGGTGTCAGTGACTTACCAGCCCTGACATTTATATACTTTTCACCTATGTGGTTGTTGGATGTGAGGCGCCTCGATTATAGGTCTGTAAGAACCGGGAAACGTGTGTTCAGGCATAATTAATCCTCTAACGTAAGTGAGGACCGGCCCAGCTGAATCCGGGGTTGCCCAGAGTGTGTAGTCCCGAGGCATTTGCTAGAGTGTCTCGAATCGGAGAGGAGCTTGCCCCTTGCCTCGACTCATGACAGAAATCCAATTTCCAATACGTGCATTTCGGCTTTAATTGTAGAACTAGTATGGCGACATAGTGGTATGGGGCACTTATGTCGTCTATGATTTATATTTATGATTGAAATTGTTTTGACACTATACACTTATTATAGTATCAAATGATTTGTTTTAAACGTACCAAGCATGTTTATCTATTATAAGGTAAAACCCTATCCTCCGGCTTGCGTTGCATTGTGTGATGGGACCTGGGTCTTATAATAGCTTCATTTTTTGAAAAAGCATTGCTTTGTTTATCCTATGCACTGGTATTCTTGGGAGGAAACCCGTTCCGTGTTATACGGCGTGGTCCCTTGAATTACTCTCTTTTAAAGTAAAGTTTTAAATAACTGTTTTAGTTCTCACACCAGTCACATGACTGACCTGGAGTTTATTGTTTTAACCTAAACTCTGGGTGCCCCTATTTTCTAAACGGGCAGCTAGTAGTTTTGGTTTTGCAGATTTATATTCACAGGATCCTGGTTTACAGCTGGAATGATATCCGGAAAGCTCTGTATCTGTATATCACCTTCATTTGTGCTTTGTATTATTTTCCGCTGCTATGTAATTTATTGTAATCTCTGATATTTATCGAATGTAATTTATTCAATTATACTCTGTATATTCTTGTATCTGATGGAATTATTGTAATAGCAATGAAATGTTCTTCCGTCTGCATTCTGATTTGTCTTGTCCTCATAGTAATTCGTTCTTTCTCATCTCTTCGGAGATCGGGGAAGTTCGGGTCGCTTCAAGTTCTCCCTACGGTCACTATCCCGTTTTTGACTCATACCGGGTGTGAGGCTCGCGAATTAACGCTATATACAAAGTGGTGATAATTAAAGTTGTGCTTTGATCATCAACCACAAGACTCTGCTTTTCAACAAATGCCTTGATCATTGCATCTTAGTATGCTACATTGACAGTTCACACCATACAACTGATGTCTATCAATATATAACCTCTAAGCTCATACATCTCAAAGAAGGGTGTTAAGCAAGAGAATAAATTCTCCGCCACCAAACATATATATATATATATATATATATATATATATATATATATATATATATGTATATTTCATAGAAATCAATCAACACAGAATGAAATCCAATGTCAGACACACATCCACTTACAAGTCCATTCTGGGTGAGGCACCTTATTCCTCATCACATATGTCCAATACAGGAGAGAGGTCCTCGCATATCCAGTCGATCTCCAAGTACGTCTAGACGATCACCACTTGTTACCTTGTATTGGGTGTACAGCCCAATCAAGACATTAGTAATCATCCAAACGATGTGAAGATCTCCAGTCTTCTACCACCGTCTTCAACGTTTAGTCGTCGTATCAGTTATTCAGAATGGGATATACCCGTTCTTCCCGAATAACTCGCGATTTTATAATCAATAATCAAGTGCTATAAAAACACATCATATGCCTTATTTCAATTCAGAATATTCTTTTATTCAAATATTCACATCTTTAGGGAAAGGTTCCCATTGATTTTATCGAAATAAATTCTTTTAAAATTATTCTCTAATCTTCCTTTGGATATCAATTTCAAAAGATTTTATTTTATCCTTTAACAATTCTAAACAAATTAAGGTTTAGAAAACTAGTCAGGATTATCAAGCCTTACCGAAGTAGTTATTTATTATTTTATTTTTCCCATCCCATGGAGCAAAACTAGTAGTACTTCATATCTAACACCCACGGTGCTATCGGTAAATTTAATTACCATTTCACGTTCAAATCTAATTAAAGATTTAACTATCGCATGGAATAAAACTGGTGGTACCCCATTCTCTAACATTTCTTGAATTCGGTAAACTTAATTACCTCATTCACATTCCAATCTAATTAAAGATTTATTAAAACTCCAACCTGGTTTTAATCCCAAAAATCATTACTTTATAATTATACAACTTTAAGAAACTAGTCTTGTCTTTAACAGGGTTAAAGAACCAATGTTATTAAAAACACTGTTCATAATAAACCCAAATCAACTTCCATTAAATATGGAATTTTCGCGGAAAATAAATCAATATATATAATTGATATAAATTTCTGTACCATACTAATAATATAAACAGAATAACAGCAAAGCCTTTTAAATTCCATATATAGTAACGGTCTTCCTTTACAAAAGCCCATTTCGATTATCACTAAATCAAATTCCATTCAAATCCAATTTGATATATTAAATTGGAAAACTTTACTTTGGTAAATTTCCATCAAATATTAGTAAAAAGATTTATGAATTCCCAATCATATATTCACTGTTAATTGGGTTTTAAGAACAAATGTTTAAAACATCATTTACAATGAACCCAAAATCATCTTCCATTTAATTCAAATTTATAATTATAAATTGGAAAACTTCATCAATCTTAATTAAAATATTTATACTTTTTTCTTTCAACGGGCCTTAAGAACGGTGTTACTAAAGACGCTATTCACGACAAACACCAAAATCAAATTTGATATTAAATATAACGCTCTGAATAGAAATAATATCGACTTATATTCAATATCAAATTTTGAAACCAACAGATATCATATTGGGAATAAAGATATCTGTATCTTCAAAATTTCTCAACAATATCCGTATAATCACGGAATCCAATATCAAAATATTCCGAAGATTATTTCTATTTAAATCCTATCCAATTCATACGCTGAAAATTTTGGTTATTTCAAAAACCATTTATAAATCCAGTTTATTTATTTAAACAAATTGGATTATTATTCTAGTTAATGACTAGTTCATTTCGATTAAAATATATTTTTTTCTTTTCAAACTTGGAATTTTTCATCCATAATCTTTCCAAATCGTTAATTATGATTTTACGTAATTGTTCTATAATTTTAATAAGGCCCTTATAATCAGTTTCCGATAATGGCCACCGAACTACATCCATAGCGACCTTTTCCAAAATTGATTTGGACATATTTTAAAACCTAACCGTTCAAATTTAAATCCTTTGTATTCATTGGAAAGATCTTTTCGATACGAACCCAACGGTTCGATTTTAGGAGAATCTGATGGTCGGATCTCCCATTACATCAATTTGAAGTTAATGGTTGGAATTCGCGAACGGTCGCTGCGCGGCGTGTTCTATCCAAGCCATTTAAATATATATAATATATATCGTCGATTTCCATTTAAAATGTATTTTTTAAATTCGTTTTAAAAAGATTCCAACTTCCATTTCAATTTTAAATCAAAATTGAATATTCCATATCTATAATATTAGAATGATAATATTTTCAAATATCTGATTTTGAAATCCATTTCCTTTTCGTATTCATTATAAATTGAATAAAATCGATTAATAATCCTGTTTGAGTTAAAAATGGCGTTTAACTACTTAACTAGGCTTCATATTCATTTCAGTTATAAATATTTCAATATTTTTGTGTCCATCCAAAATCGGACATCAAAATCACATTTTACTTCTTTACTGAATTTTATATTAAAATATTCGTTTATATTCTGAAACGAAATGCAACTCAATCAATTACCATATAATTTCATATATATATATATATATATATATATGGATTTTGCATGTATTCAAAAATAGTGATAAACAACCATTAAACAGTCAATTCACTTCCAGAGGGCAATTTACAACTGTATAAGCATTAAATACTTAAATAACGCTCACCACAGTCTGTCAATCAATCGATTGACATACAACTAAATATTGGGATTAGTGTATGTCAAATATCATCCCAATACCCGTGTGGGGTTTTCAACCAACAATAACCGATTCAAATAATCACTAGTTAATAAATTTAACCAATTCTAATTTGATTCGAATTAATTTTCTAATTAACCAATTTTCATTTTTTAAATTATAAATGGCACAGTCACAACACAATACAGTCAATTAAATCATCCATATAAATAAATACTTAACAACCAAACGCCATTTACGACGCCATAAGTGTCCATCCGCGAAGTATGAAATGCAAGTGTTGCTAATATCCATACATCGCTTCCATTTCAAATGATTTGTGAAGAGTTCGTGTGTTGAACTCCAAAAATAAATAACATAACAAAAATGATCTGAGTGAAAGAGTTCTCACTTTGGTTTCCACTCCGTCAGTCATTAATTGATGATTTTTATTTGAAACCAAATTAAATGAACTTTTAATTTGGCTCAAAATTCTATTTTCTCCATTTCTGTTCTGGTCAGTTTCTTGTTGTAGTGTTCGTTGTTGCAAATCCAACGCAACTGAAATCACTGAATTCCGATCTCGTATGACAAAGATATGATCATCTTTACACTAATTACATAAATCGTTAATTAAATGATTAAGGGATTAACCCTATTCATCATTTACAGCCGAACCACGCTCCATCATCCATCCTCCTCACGCATGCCAAACGAGATAGTCGGCCGACAATCAGAGGGTGTCGCGGCGTCGGCGTTGGGGTGAGCCACCACCACCTGGAGCGAGGTGGAGTTCCGTGGGCCCAGGCAGCCGGAAGATCACCACGAATGGAGGCACTTTTGTGCCCCAAAATCGAGCACCATAGTTCAGGAAACACGATCAATGTCGTATGGATTTGAAGAGCACACAAAGATCTACATTTTTCGTTCAATGAATTTCTCGCAACGATTCGTGGATTGAAAGAAAAAAGAGGATTTTGTTTAGAGAAAAATCGGCCTTCCCTTCTTAAGAGCTGACGGCGGAAATTTAATGAAGGGGATTAGGGTTTTAAAACCTTATATATATATATATAATTTTAATATATTTAGTTCACAAAAATATTTGTTTATTGCCACGAACTCCAAATCAAACCCAACAACTGTCGACCCCGGACAAATACCCCCACTCCAGACACAATGAGATATATTTCATAAGCCAATACTATTGTTTCGATCACTTTTTATCAAAATTAAAATATATATCAATATATTGAATTTAAACGTACATTTTAATTTATCGGGGCCACATACTGCCTCCAAAAATTACGAATATTGAAATCTAGCTATGTTTGGACGATACAGTCCTAACAAAATTAATTTCGTCAAATTTGGAGACCATTTGAAAAATGGCATTTTTAGCTGGTTATTAAATTCAAATGAAATTACCAAACGCGTTTAAATTTACCACGCTCGTATATTAATTCCAAAAATCATGAAATTTTAAAACTAACCATAATTTGACATTCCGGATCCAACAAAAGTGGTTTCGTCGAAAACGGAGGTTATTTGCAAAATGGCTATTTTTAAGGGCTATATATTATTAAAATATATATAAATTCCATAGCGACTATTTTAAATTTTAAACTGGCCATAACTTACAATTTGTAGAGTGAAATCTCAATTTCTTACATTCGTTAGAAAATTACAGTTCAAAATATTCCAATATTTCTTGTTTTACTAAAATCGATTTATATTGAATTCTGTATATTCAATTGAAATTTAAAATCAAATTTTCAAACTACCACGCCATTTCAGGCTCGTTTTATAATTAAAATAAATTTATATGTTCTAACTTCGATTTAAATAAATTTTTAGTCGTTATTATTTAAAATAAATCATTTTAAATATTCAAAACCCATAAAAATAGCTAAAATTAAAATTTTAAATTGGTTCAGAAATCTCGGGTTGTTACAATGCATGTCCTTTATGCTCTCGTCTTTTTGCATAGTGAAAATTTCATATTCATTACTGAACAATGCAAGACGGGATTCTTTTACTTGAGACGTTCCTTCATGGGTGACCTCCAGAGTATGCCAGATTTCCTGAGCTGTATTACAGAGAGAAGTTCTGTTAAATTCAGTTTTATCAAGAGCACAAATTAAAGCATTCATTGCTTCAGCATTAATAGAATACAACTTATCATTTGCATCCCACCTGTCCTTCGGTTCAGGAAATTCAGCTTCATTAATAAGTACAGTGGGAGTTTTATATCCAGTTACAATAATATCCCGCACATCGTAATCAACAGAAACTAAATATATTTTCATCCTAGCTTTCCAGTAAGTGTAATCACTACCATTGAACATAAGAGGCCTAGTTATGGATTACCCCTCAGAGAAAGCATTATTCATCGAGCTTATGACTCTAGAGTTAAGTTAGACACTGGCTCTGATACAACTTATTTGATCTAGTTTAACCCTAAAGGGGGTGAATAAAGTTTATTGGATATTTGATCAAATTCTAAATAATAAAAAGAATGCAGAAAAGAAAATCACGCGGAAATTACCCAGCTTCGGCAAACCATGGCTACTGTTGTATCCCTAAGATTTTAATAGGTATTAAAAACAGATCCTGATTACAACCACCTTTGTAAACCCGCAAACCCTACTCCTGTTCTAAAGCAATGCTCAAAACCTAGACTGATTGTTATACCCTAGATCGGGTTTTCCCATATTACAAAGAAGTAACCTATAGACTGTAGTTTAGAAGAACACTAGTAAACTTATAGACAGTTTTCAAAAATAACAAAGAAAAACGAAGAAAATAAAACTCTAAAAATACAAGGCTTTAAGTCAAAAAAGATTGGCCCCTTTATTTCTTTATTAATTTAAGTATTCCATCATCCCTTTATTTCATTTGCTCCTCAACATGTCTGCTAGGGTTTGTGTAACACCTCACGTCCATTAATGTCACTCGCAAAGGGAATGCATTAACTTCCATGGAGTATTTTAAGTGTGTATAGAACAGAAACTTAACAACAAGACAGATATAAACAGTACTTAAAAATGTAAAACTTTATTCATTGCAGCGGTAAACACATAAGTTCGATTACATCATCAAAACCCAGAGTCAAAGTACATAAATTGAAAGACATAACCCTAGTTCAAAATAGCCATAAATAAGAGAGGCTGAACTTTACTTCAGCGATCTAAGCAACTTCTAAAAGTAGAGATATAGCTGTCCAAAATCAAGCTCCACTGGTGCTAGTTCCAACCTGAGCACCTGGGGGGGAAAAGGAAGAAAAGAGGAGGAGACAAAGGGGGTCAGACATAAAGTCTGGCGAGTATGATAACTTTAACAATATAATTACCAAAATAACTAGGCTAAGGCATAAGTTGGAAAATAAGGAAATGACTGTGAACAATTGAGTATGGCAGAGTAAACAAGGAAATAAGCTGAACAAAGATAACGTTAGAGCGCACCTAAACCGCTATAAGATAATTACTATACTACACCACCACTAGTCACCCTAAGGTTGATCCTGCCTACAAAACTTAATAATGATAATGGTAGTTTAGTGCACCCCTAGTTGCCTCCATAGGTGCCACCTTCCCCTATCTCCACTAGGTGTACTCACTACCCCCAAGCGATCGGCTCCCTAACTCGTAGATACCCGTGCGGGCCCCACAGTGGGGTGTATCACTCCCCAAAGTGGCAACCCGATACCACAAATAATGCACGGCTTATACCTACACGATGCAACAACGTTTACCTACCAGCCCGGGCCCACACACGCATATGAACCCGTTGGACTTGCGTTGCCACCGCTAACTCGTTTTGGCCTCTTACAGTCAAGCCCAGTATGCGTGTCCTGTCCTCGACTTGGGTCGAGCCCACAAAGATACGTATAGGTTACTGGTTGAAACGGGCCCTCATTACTTGACACAAGCTATCCACCTAAGCTTGGTCCCCTCTAGTACATCCCACTTAACCCTCTTCTTATTCATGTTCACTTACATGTTTCAATTTTGGTTAAGTGTTTCTAATCGTATTTCCAATGCCACCCAAGGCACCCACTAAATTCCACATGCCACCCATGGCACCCACTTAACCCCCCTCATGTTCCACTACATGTTTATCTGGTTGAGTGTTTCTTAATTCATTAAGACCGTAACCTTATAAAGACCTCCCACATTAGACTGGCATTTGTGGCAGCTGGATTTGCCGGGCGGGCCCGGGCAGTCTTACACCACAAAAGAGCCTAACCTCGTGTCTTTACAACTGTCACGTATTTAATTTATGCCTAAGACCTCCCACATTAGACTGACATTTGTGGCAGCTGGATTTGCCGGGCGGGTCTGGGCAGTCTTACACCACAAAAGAGCCTAACCTCGTGTCTTAGACGATTAATTACACATAATTAATCATTCCCCAATTTGAATTAATTTCCCTATTCAAATTATCAATCAATTCCAAATTTAACTATGGTCATAATTGACTCAATTATGTCCATCTATTTATGGTATGTAAAATCATACCAATTTCATCACAAATTTATTTTATGCCATTTAAGGCATTTATGCCAATTCTCAATATTAAATCTTTTAATATTATCCCATGGCCCCATATTGTACGTTCGTTCGTTTAACGCAAAATATATGTTAGACTCGAATAGTCTAACTCATGGAATAAAGAGAAAACATCACAACATACATACAGATAAAACTAGATCTAAACATAAGGGGTGAACTTGCATGTGTAATGAGGTTCTACAACTAAAACTTGCATAGGACAAAGTACAAACTTGCATAAAACTACACATGTCATAGATCCAAATCTAAAAGTGTGAACTTGTTTAGGCAATAGTCATAAACTTGCATAAAATCATGTATGTCATAGATCTACATCTAAAGGTGTAAACTTGCATAGGCAATAACCACAAACTTACATAACATGATTCATACTCCAAACACATAATTTATATAAACTTGCATATGTGATTTATGCAACTTAACGATGGTGTAAACTTACATCTAAACATATAAACTAGCATGTAAAATTTAGCATTGTCATAGCCTAGCTTTAGATCTAAAATAAATGTCATGAAACATGTAAGGTTATGCATAAAATTTTCACTAACTTGCATATGATCTATGTCTCAATTAACATCCTAACTTGCATACATACATGTGATTCATCATATGAATTAGTTCCAACAACATAACCAAACTAGCATATGAAACATCATAATGAATTGATTATACATAATCATATAATTACAACATGGATGATAACATCACAACTTTACTACATAGATGATAACATCATAGAATTTACAACATAAATGATAGCATCACAATTTTACAACATAGATTATAACATGCGGTCAATAATTCACAACATAACCATATAATCCGCATCATAGCTTAATCCAATTAAATTGTTAATTATTTTATTAAAGAAATCGAACTCACAAGAAGAAGGTCTTGCGTTTTGAAATATGAGTTCTGAAATTGATTAAGCTCGCCTTATAGTAGATTCGTTGTTGTTTATATCAATGTTGAATAGAACTGAATTGATTAGCTGTTCTTCCTCTCTAATTGGTGGCGGTTACTCTAGGTTACAAGTTGACAGCATGACGGCCATAGTTTCAGTTTTTATTTTGATTTAGGGTTTGAGTCTACCCATGTTTATATAGAATTTTAATTTAATTATAGCAGTCGGATGATCTTAGGGTTAATCAAAACCATTCAGTCGGGATAGGGTGACACCTCAGCCCTAATGACTCAGCAAGGAGTTAGAAAGGACTCAGCAATGAGTCACAACACGGATCAGACTGAACCAGAAAGCTGTGCAGGCCTGCTGCTCGGCCTGGGCGCACTTGGCAGGTGCGCCAGTGCAAATTTGTACCGGTGCCCTTCCCAAGTGCGCCAGTGCAATATTTTTTTTATTTTCTTGTTTTGCCGCCTAACTTCGTTCGTCCATATCTCCTTCATCCGGTATCCGTTTCCCGCAAACGCGGACTCTGTCTCAACCAGAATTCTGAGACAAACACAATGGCGCAACCCATTTCCCTTAATTCTCTCGTCTGAGATTAATTATTCTTTAATTTAGTTAATTCGATTATTCAAAAATCCGGGGTGTTACATTCTCCCCTCCTTAAAGGATTTCGCCCTCGAAATCTCTAAGTTAAGGAGAACGCATATCCTAACATCCAAACAACCATCTACTCGACAATCAAACACATGCATCCATTGTCCTTATTAAATTCCTAATGTTGTATGAACATATGCAAGAAGTGTGTGTATATGTTCCTTATCTAATGCAAAATCAGGCGGTCTACTGATTTAGTTGACCTCCTTAATGCAAACCATGATAGTGTCATGCGTCCATTATGTATGCGAAGGAATCCTATCGTTACATATAATCTCCCCATTGCACTTTAACTAGCTTGACCTCTCCATTCCTCAACTTCTTAATCTCCGACCCAAGAATGCACGTAGGAGCTCGTCGAATCGTCGCATCACGCTCTATCTCCACCTCTCTAAGCAAGCTCGGCTCTACCACTTCCGCAGTCTCATGCAAGCACTTCCTCAAATGTGATACATGGAATACATCGTGTACACCACTAAATCTCTCGGGCAACTCCACTCTATACGCCATCTGCCCAATCCTTTTCTTAATAGGAAACGGCCCTATGAACCTTGGTGCTAACTTCCCGACGGACCCAAAGCGAAAAACATTATGTAATGGAGACACCTTGACAAAGACCATGTCCCCAATATCAAACTCAAGATCTGTCCTCCTCTTGTCCGCATACGATTTCTGCCTATCTTGCGTCGTCTTTATCCTCCTTCGAATCAAATCAATCTTTTCCGAAGTCTCTCTAATCATGTCGGGTCCAAGAAAGATCTTATCTGTAGACTCCCACCAACATGTAGGCGAACGACACGGCCGTCCATAAAGAGCCTCGAATGGTGCCATGCCAATGCTAGACTAAAAGCTATTATTATATGTGTACTCCACCAATGGAAGATGTTCCTCTCTTGTATCTCTGAAGTCTAAGACACACAACCTCAATAAGTCCTCTAGAATACGATTCACCCTCTCGGTCTGGTCGTCCGTCTGAGGATGATATGCGGTGCTCAAACATAACTGAGTCCCTACCGCCTCTTGCAAGCTCTTCCAAAACTCGCTAGTAAAGATAGGATCGCGGTCGCTCACTATGCTAGAAGGAACACCGTGTAAACGAACTATCTCTCCAATGCATATGGAGGCTGACCATGGAGCAGTCCTCTTACTCTTTACGGGAATGAAATGGGCGCTCTTAGTAAGTCTGTCTACCATGACCTAAATCCCCGTATTACCCTTCCTCAATCTCGGTAACCCATCAATAAAGTCCATCGAGACACTTTCCCACTTCCATTGTTGGACCTCCAATGGGTGAAGCAACCCACCGGGCTTCTTTTGCTCTGCTTTTACTTATTGGCACACTAAGCATCTAGCGACAAACTCGGCCACATCCCTCTTCATACCGGCCCAAAAGTAAACTCGTCTCATATCCATGTACATCTTGTCCCCGCCGGGATGGATGGTCATCTTCGAACGATGTGCATCATCAAGAATGGTCTTCCTCAAATTCTCGTCCCGTGGTACACAAAGTCTATCGTCCCTACGTAACCAACCCTTATCATCTAGGGTATACCTACTGAGATGGCTCGATGACTCCCCCCTTTTGAGCTTCTCTACTAACTCAACCAACTGTGGGTCATCTCGCTGTGCCTCATCGATCTGTCCCAAAAGCGTAGGTCTGACCTCTAAGGATGCTAGCAAACCGGGTACAAAGTCAATGGAAGGTCTAAAGTCAAACGTAGAGATGAACTCTAAGCTTTGCCGCTCAACAAACAACGGACTCAAGGATAACCTCTTCCTACTTAAGGCGTCTACCACCATGTTACCCTTGCCAGGGGTATATGCTATCTCGAAATCGTAGGATGCTAAGAATTCCATCCACCTTTGTTGCCTTAAGTTCAAGTCCTTCTGAGAGAACAAGTATTTTAGCGATTTGTGGTCAGTGAACAATTCGAATTTTTCGCCAAGAAGATAATAGCGCCAAGACTTAAGCGCGAAAACAATAGCGGCCAACTCTAGGTCATGTGTAGGGTAATTTCTCTCATGCACTCTCAACTGCCTTCCGCCATAGGCTATTACCCTTCCCTCTTGCATTAAGACTGCGCCTAGTCCTGTCCCACAAGCATCGGTATAACGGTAAATGGCTTACTCCCATCTGGCAACACTAAGACTGGGGCTGTGGTCAAAGCTCTCTTTAAACGTTGGAACGCATCATCACAATCTACGTCCCACGTGAAATCTAAGTTCTTCTTCGTCAAGCATGTTAATAGGGCTGATATTTTTGCGAAGTCTCTGATAAACTTCCTATAGTAGCCAGCCAACCCTAAGAAACTCCTCACCTCGGTAGCATTTTTAGGGACCTTCCAATCTTGGATGGCCACTACCTTTGCGGGATACATAGCTATCCCTGCTTTGGAAACCACATGCCCTAAGAATCGCACTTCCTTCCTCCAAAAGTGACACTTAGAAAATTTAGCTTTAAGGCTATGTGCTAGAAGAGTCTCCAACACTTCCCTAAGATGTAGGGCATGCTTTTCCTCGTTTTTAGAAAAGATCAATATGTCGTCCACAAAGACTACCACGAATTTATTATGGTACTCCCTAAACCCCCTTCTCATCAAGTCAATAAAGTATGCAGGGGCGTTTGTCAAACCGAAGGGCATCACAAGCCACTCGAAGAAGCTGTCTGGAGTCCTAAAGGCAGTCTTGTCTACGCTATCCTCAGCCACTCTCAACTGATGGAAACCCGTGGCTAAGTCCAACTGCGAAAACAATAAGGCGCCAACTAACTGATCGAAGAGATCATCAATCCTCGGCAATGGGTGCCTATTCTTCTTAGTAAGCTTATTAAGTTCTCTATAGTCCACACAAAGTCTAAGGGACCCATCTGCCTTCGTGGCAAATACTACTGGAGCACCCCACTCCGATATACTACGTCTGATGAACCCTTTCTCAAGCAATTCTTTCACCTGCTTACTGAGTTCTCTTCTCTCTCTTGGAGCCATGTGGCGCACTGGCAATGCAACTGGCTTTGCATTATCTACTAGATATATTCGAAAGTCTATCTCACGTTTTGGGGGGAAATCCCTCACCTCATCAAAGACATCAACATATTCACGGGCTATACGAACAGAATGTAAATCATCATCGGATGCGTCAAGGGATTCTAGGTAGCTAAGCATTACTGGACCTCTAGGGTCACAAGAAATATCAAGGGTCCTTCCACAATGAGTCAACAATCTAACTACCCTTCTTTCACAATCTAGGATGGCCCCGTATCTAGTTAGCCAATCCATACCTAGAATCAAGCCGTAGCCCATGAAGCCAAGAACAAAGGCATTGCATTCAAACCCAATGCCCAAGATAAACACTCTCAAATCCCGATAGATCTTAGAAAGATGAGCTAAACCACCAATAGGATTTGAGACTACTAAGGGATCTATAACTAGACTAGTATCTAGTGCAGTGTTTCAACTAATGATGTAGAGATAAACGAATGTGATGCGCCAGAATCGAATAAAGTACGGATAGGATGATCAAACAGAAAAACTTAACTTTCAACGGAAATTGCTCTACCTCGTTCTTGCAGCGGTGGGACCACGAGAGCCTGAACTTGTCCCCTTGCCTGCCCTGTGTAATAACCCGAAAATTCTGAGCCAGTTTAAAATTTTTATTTTGGCAATTTTAGCGAATTTTGAATATTTAAAATGAATTATTTTAAATAATATCGATGAGAGAAAATTATTTTGAATATAATTCGAACGTATATATTATATACGTCGTCGTTAGAATATAAATAATTATATATAATTATAAATAGAATTGAAAACGATTTCGAAATGAATTGAATTGAAAACGATTTCGAAATGAATTGAATATAAAATGAATTCGAAATGAATTGAATATAAAACGAATTCGAAATGAATTGAATATAAAACGAATTCGAAATGAATTGAATATAAAACGATTTCGAAATGAATTGAATATAAAACGATTTCGAAATGAATCGAATATAAAATGAATTCGAATTGAATTGAATATATAATGAGTTTGATTTGAAAAGAAAAATGAATTTGATTTGAATTGGATTTGATTTGATTTGAAAAGAAAATGAATTCGAATGGAATAGAAAACGAATTTGAATTGAATCGAATAGAAAACGAATTTGAATTGAATCGAATAGAAAACGAATTTGAATTGAATCAAATAGAAAACAAATTTGAATTGAATCAAATAGAAAAAGAATTTGAATTGAATTGAATAGAAAACGAATTCGAAATGAATTGAAAATAAAACGATTTCGAAATGAATTGTATTGAAAACAATTTCGAAATGAATTGAATTGAAAACGATTTCGAAATGAATTGAATTGAAAACAATTTCGAAATGAATTGAATTGAAAACGATTTCGAAATGAATTGAATATAAAACAATTTCGAAATGAATTGAATTGAAAACGATTTCGAAATGAATTGAATATAAAACAATTTCGAAATGAATTGAATTGAAAACGATTTCGAAATGAATTATATATAAAACGATTTCGAAAGGAATTGAATAGAAAACGAATTTGGTTTCAATTGAATATATAACGAATTCGAATTGAATTTAAAATGAAGTGAAATGAATTCAAATTGAATTGAAACTTGAATTGAATAGAAATGAATTTTAAAACGAATTTATAAGGAAAGATTCAATTTTGATTTGAATTGAGATGGAAGTTGAAATGTTTTTGAAACAAATTCAAAACTATTTATATAATTCGTTTTAAATAGAAATCGACGATAATATATATTATACATATTATATATATAATATAATGGCCTGAATAGAACGCGCCGAGGCAGTTCGTAAATTTCGACCATTTATTTCAAACGGACATTACGGGAGATCCGACCGTCGGATTCTCCTAAAACTGGAACCGTTGGGTTCGTATCGAAAAGAGCTTTCTAACGAATATTAGAAATTCAAAATCTAACGGTTGGATTTGGAGATACGTCCAAATCAAATTTGAAAAAGGTCGCTGTAAGTGCAGTTCGATGGCCGTTGATGGAAATCGACTGTACGGGCCTTGATAAAATTATTAAAAATATCAATAATTTGTGTAAAATCATAAGAAATGATTTGGGAAAATTTGGGATGAAAAACTCCATATTTAAAAAGATAAAAATAGATTTTTATCGAAAGGAACAAGTTTGAACTTAATTTAAAACCCGATTTTTTTTTATTTTTAAATAAATAAATTAGATTTAAAAAGGGGTTTTAAATAATCGGAATTCCTAATATATTTGATTTGAATTGAACTAGAATTGATTTGTGGGTTTGTCGTGAACTGTGTTTTAAACAACACTAGTTCTTTAACCCGACGATAAATAGAAGTGATTTGGGTTTGTCGTGAACTGTGTTTTAAATAACACCTAGTTCTTTAACCCAGTAAAAGGAGTCTTAACAAATCTGCAATTAGGTTGAAATGTGAATCTATAATCTAAATTATCAAATTTAGGAATGAGCGAGAATGGAGTATCGCCAGTTTTGCTCCAAAGCGATAGTTAAATCTTTAATTAGATTTGATCGTGAAATGGTAATTAATTTTGCCGATAACACCGTGGTGTTAGATATGGAGTATTACCAGTTTTGCTTCATGGGATGAATAGGTTGGGATTGGGAAATAAAATAAATAATTACTTCGTTGTGGTTCGCTAATCTCGACTAGTTTGGAAAACCATAATTTGGTTTGAAATGACATCCAAAGGAGGATTAAAGAATAAATTTAAAGAATTTATCTTTGATAAAATTAATGGGAACCTTTCCCTGAGAATATGAATTGGAATGAGGCGTATGTTGTGTTTGTGTAACATTTGTTTTTAATATACGCAGGTTGTTCGGAAAGACCGGGTTTATACCCATTCTGAATAACTGATTCGACGATAAGTCGAAGATGAAGACGGTGGTCGAAGACGGTGGTCGAAGACCGGAAGTCTTCACATCGTTTGGATTATTACTGACGATCCTGATTGGGCTGTACACCCAAAAGGATGGAAATAGTTGGTGGTCGTCCAGACGTACTTGGAGATGGATGGATATGCGAGGAAAGTGCCTCCGGTTTCGTTCAGACCCAGAACGAACTTGTAAATGGATTGTGTGTCTGACATTGGATTTTATTCTGTGTTGATTAATTTCTGTTAAATATATATCTGTTTGGCGGCGGAGAATTTATTCTCTTGCTTAACGCCCTTCTCTGAGACGTACGAGCTTAGAGGTTATATATCGATAGATATCAATCGCATGGCATGAATTGCCTGTGTGGCACGCTGAGATGCAATGATCAAGGCTTTTGTTGAAAAGCAGAGTCTTGTGGTTGATGATCAAAGCACGCCTACGTGGCAGCTTTGTGTATAACGTGAATTCGCGAGCCTCACACCTCGGTATGAGTCAAAAACGGGATACGGACTGCAGGGAGAGCACGACGTTTCTTTCTAGCTTTGGTGGTGTCAGTGACTTACCAGCCCTGACATTTATATACTTTTCACCTATGTGGTTGTTGGAATGCGAGGCGCCTCGATTATAGGTCTGTAAGGACCGGGAAACGTGTGTTCAAGAATAACTAATCCTCTAACGTAAGTGAGGACCGGCCCTGAAGCATCCAAGGGTTGCCCAGAGTGCGTAGCCCTGGGACATTTGCTAGAGTGTCTCGAACGCGGAGAGGAGCTTGCCCCTTGCCTCGACTCATGACAGAAATCCAATTTCCAATACGTGTATTGCGGTTTTAATTGTAGAACTAGTATGGCGACATAGTAGCATGGGATGCTATGCCGTCTATGATTTATATTTATGATTGAAACTGTTTTGACACTATACACTTATTATAGTATCAAATGATTTATTTTAACGTACCAAGCATGTTTGGCTATTATAAGGGAAAACCCTATCCTCCGACTTGCGTTGCATTGTGTGATGGTACCTGGGTCTTATAATAGCTTCATTTTTCGAAAAAGCATTGCGTTGTTTATTCTATGCACTGGTATTCTTGGGAGGAAATCCGTTCCGTGTTACACGGCGTGGTCCCTTGAATTACTCTCTTTTAAAATTGAATTTAAATAACTGTTTTAGTTCTCATACCAGTCACATGACTGACCTGGAGTTTATTGTTTTAACCTAAACTCTGGGTGCCCCTATTTTCCGCACGGGCAGCTAGTAGTTTTGGTTTTGCATATTTATATTCACAGGATCCTGGTTTACAGCTGGAATGATATCTGGAAAGCTCTGTATCCGTATATCACATTCAGTTGTGCTTTATATTATTTTTCCGCTGCTATGTAATTTATTGTAATCTCTGATATTAATCGAATGTAATTTATTCATTTATACTCTGTATATTCTTGTATCTGATGGAATTGTTGAATAGCAATGAAATGTTCTTCTGTTTGTGTTCTGTTTTGTCCTGTTCTCAAACGATCAGGGGTTTCGAACGGTCTAAATCAGTTTAATGATTGATTCGGGTCAAGCGAAATTCCTTGCCGTCACATTTGGTATCTGAGCTTTGGTTTACAGAGCTCGAGAACAAGACACATTAGAACCATACGAAAGAATTCATCAGATATCGGATTAGTAATATCCAATTAGAATGACTCGTTAGAGATAGGATCAGTAGCATCCTAGAACGAGTGTGAAGAGTATATTTTCCAAATGAAAAAAAATTTGTTTTGAAATCTAAACCATTTTAAAAACGTATTTGGTTATTTATTTATTTTGAATTTGGACAATCTAGTATATAAAGGTTTTGCATATACGCGTCATGAACGTATATTCAAAGTTTTAATATATTACATAGATATAGACTCACACTCTAGTCGCCCGGACATGGTCCTGATGATGAAGTATACCATCACCAGTATTTATTTTCGAGTGATGAAGGTGTGATATCTATATATTTCCATCAGACTGGTGTGAGAACCAAAACCAATATAGCTAGATTTATTGTTGTGAATTGGCATCAAAAACATGATTTTTTGTATATGTATCAAAATTATGAATTTGAAACTCTAATTCACTAATTGATTGATGTTTGTGTTGTTTGTTTATTTGTTTGATAATTTTGAACCATTTAGCCTAATTGAACCAAATATTGAATTATATTGAAAATTGGTCGCATTTGCTTGCATATACATATACTTACATTGAACAGGTCATAGCAAGGAGGCTAGAGCAGAGAATAAAATTTGTTTGCCCGACAAATAGGTACATGTTTACTACATAATTTACTGTTTTGTTTGGGTGATGATGATTTTATGAGCCTATTGGCTAGCCGCTTGGCTTTTTCTTTTTCTTTTTGAGATCAGAAGGCCTATATGGCAATTTCGGGATTTTCCCGTGGCTCCCGGTGCAGGGGAGGTTATGGCGAAATTTTTCGAAAATTTAGGGTGTTAGCCAAATTTTTGAAAATTTGAAAATTCTCAGAAACTGAAAAGTTGGAGAATGGAAGCCAGATCGAACGTAGAGTTGAATAATCAAACCGCTTTCGACTTTGTACCTTTTCGGGGACGAAAAGTTTTAAGTGGGGGAGATTGTAATAACCCGGAAATTCTGAGCCAGTTTAAAATTTTTATTTTGGCAATTTTAGCGAATTTTGAATATTTAAAATGAATTATTTTAAATAATATCGACGAGAGAAATTTATTTTGAATATAATTCGAACGTATATATTATATACGTCGTCGTTAGAATATAAATAATTATATATAATTATAAATAGAATTGAAAACGATTTCGAAATGAATTGAATATATAACGAATTCGAAATGAATTGAATATAAAACGAATTCGAAATGAATTGAATATAAAATGAATTCGAAATGAATTGAATATAAAACGATTTCGAAATGAATTGAATATAAAACGAATTCGAAATGAATTGAATATAAAACGATTTCGAAATGAATTAAATATAAAACGATTTCGAAATGAATCGAATATAAAACGAATTCGAATTGAATTGAATATATAATGAGTTTGATTTGAAAAGAAAATTGAATTTGATTTGAATTGGATTTGATTTGATTTGAAAAGAAAATGAATTCGAATGGAATAGAAAACGAATTTGAATTGAATCGAATAGAAAACGAATTTGAATTGAATCGAATAGAAAACGAATTTGAATTGAATCAAATAGAAAACGAATTTGAATTGAATTGAATAGAAAACGAATTCGAAATGAATTGAATATAAAACGATTTCGAAATGAATTGTATTGAAAACAATTTCGAAATGAATTGAATTGAAAACGACTTCGAAATGAATTGAATTGAAAACAATTTCGAAATGAATTGAATTGAAAACGATTTCGAAATGAATTGAATATAAAACAATTTCGAAATGAATTGAATTGAAAACGATTTCGAAATGAATTGAATATAAAACAATTTCGAAATGAATTGAATTGAAAACGATTTCGAAATGAATTAAATATAAAACGATTTCGAAAGGAATTGAATAGAAAACGAATTTGGTTTCAATTGAATATATAACTAATTTGAATTGAATTTAAAACGAAGTGAAATGAATTCAAATTGAATTGAAACTTGAATTGAATAGAAATGAATTTTAAAACTAATTTATAAGGAAAGATTCAATTTTGATTTGAATTGAGATGGAAGTTGAAATGTTTTTGAAACGAATTCAAAACTATTTATATAATTCGTTTTAAATAGAAATCGACGATAATATATATTATATATATAATATAATAGCCTGAATAGAACGCGCCGCGCCGTGGCAGTTCGTAAATTTCGACCATTTATTCAAACGGACATTACGGGAGATCCGACCGTCGGATTCTCCTAAAACCGGAACCGTTGGGTTCGTATCGAAAAGAGCTTTCTAACGAATATTAGAAATTCAAAATCTAACGGTTGGATTTGGAGATACGTCCAAATCAAATTTGAAAAAGGTCGTTGTAAGTGCAGTTCGATGGCCGTTGATGGAAATCGACTGTACGGGCCTTGATAAAATTATTAAAAATATCAATAATTTGTGTAAAATCATAAGAAATGATTTGGGAAAATTTGGGATGAAAAACTCCATATTTAAAAAGATAAAAATAGATTTTTATCGAAAGGAACTAGTTTGAACTTAATTTAAAACCCGATTTTTTTATTTTTAAATAAATAAATTAGATTTAAAAAGGGGTTTTAAATAATCGGAATTCCTAATATATTTGATTTGAATTGAACTAGAATTGATTTGTGGGTTTGTCGTGAACTGTGTTTTAAACAACACTAGTTCTTTAACCCGACGATAAATAGAAGTGATTTGGGTTTGTCGTGTACTGTGTTTTAAATAACACCTAGTTCTTTAACCCAGTAAAAGGAGTCTTAACGAATCTGCAATTAGGTTGAAATGTGAATCTATAATCTAAATTATCAAATTTAGAAATGAGCGAGAATGGAGTATCGCCAGTTTTGCTCCAAAGCGATAGTTAAATCTTTAATTAGATTTGATCGTGAAATGGTAATTAATTTTACCGATAACACCATGGTGTTAGATATGGAGTATTACCAGTTTTGCTTCAAGGGATGAATAGGTTGGGATTGGGAAATAAAATAAATAATTACTTCGTTGTGGTTCGCTAATCTCGACTAGTTTGGAAAACCATAATTTGGTTTGAAATGACATCCAAAGGAGGATTAAAGAATAAATTTAAAGAATTTATCTTTGATAAAATTAATGGGAACCTTTCCCTGAGAATATGAATTGGAATGAGGCGTATGTTGTGTTTGTGTAACATTTGTTTTTAATATACGCGGGTTGTTCGGAAAGACCAGGTTTATACCCATTCTGAATAACCGATTCGACGATAAGTCGAAGATGAAGACGGTGGTCGAAGATCGGAAGTCTTCACATCGTTTGGATTATTACTGACGATCCTGATTGGGATGTACACCCAAAAGGATGGAAATAGTTGGTGGTCGTCCAGACGTACTTGGAGATGGATGGATATGCGAGGAAAGTGCCTCCGGTTTCGTTCAGACCCAGAACGAACTTGTAAATGGATTGTGTGTTTGACATTGGATTTTATTCTGTGTTGATTGATTTCTATTAAATACATATATCTGTTTGGCGGCGGAGAATTTATTCTCTTGCTTAACGCCCTTCTCTGAGACGTACGAGCTTAGAGGTTATATATCGATAGATATCAATCGCATGGCATGAATTGCCTGTGTGGCACGCTGAGATGCAATGATCAAGGCTTTTGTTGAAAAGCAGAGTCTTGTGGTTGATGATCAAAGCACGCCTACGTGGCAGCTTTGTGTATAACGTGAATTCGCGAGCCTCACACCTCGGTATGAGTCAAAAACGGGATACGGACTGCAGGGAGAGCACGACGTTTCTTTCTAGCTTTGGTGGTGTCAGTGACTTACCAGCCCTGACATTTATATACTTTTCACCTATGTGGTTGTTGGAATGCGAGGCGCCTCGATTATAGGTATGTAAGGACCGGGAAACGTGTGTTCAGGAATAATTAATCCTCTAACGTAAGTGAGGATCGGCCCTGAAGCATCCAGGGGTTGCCCAGAGTGCGTAGCCCTGGGACATTTGCTAGAGTGTCTCGAACGCGGAGAGGAGCTTGCCCCTTGCCTCGACTCATGACGAAAATCCAATTTCCAATACGTGTATTGCGGTTTTAATTGTAGAACTAGTATGGCGACATAGTAGCATGGGATGATATGCCGTCTATGATTTATATTTATGATTGAAACTGTTTTGACACTATACACTTATTATAGTATCAAATGATTTGTTTTAACGTACCAAGCATGTTTGGCTGTTATAAGAGAAAACCCTATCCTCCGGCTTGCGTTGCATTGTGTGATGGGACCTGGGTCTTATAATAGCTTCATTTTTCGAAAAAGCATTGCGTTGTTTATTCTATGCACTGGTATTCTTGGGAGGAAACCCGTTCCGTGTTACACGGCGTGGTCCCTTGAATTACTCTCTTTTAAAATTGAATTTAAATAACTGTTTTAGTTCTCACACCAGTCACATGACTGACCTGGAGTTTATTGTTTTAACCTAAACTCTGGGTGCCCCTATTTTCCGCACGGGCAGCTAGTAGTTTTGGTTTTGCAGATTTATATTCACAGGATCCTGGTTTACAGCTGGAATGATATCCGGAAAGCTCTGTATCCGTATATCACATTCAGTTGTGCTTTGTATTATTTTTCCGCTGCTATGTAATTTATTGTAATCTCTGATATTAATCGAATGTAATTTATTCATTTATACTTTGTATATTCTTGTATCTGATGGAATTGTTGAATAGCAATGAAATGTTCTTCTGTTTGTGTTCTGTTTTGTCCTGTTCTCAAACGATCAGGGGTTTCGAACGGTCTAAATCGGTTTAATGACTGATTCGGATCGAGCGAAATTCCTTGCCGTCACACCCTGGTGCCATGAGAGCCTGCACCTGTCCTCCCGAGGCAGACCCTGCCCTCTGCCATTTCTTGGGCAGTCCTTAATCAGATGTCCCACTTCGCCACAGTGGAAACAGCCAGTCTTCTTTTTCTTCCTACAATCTTTGCTTAGATGGCCTGGTGTCCCACAGTTAAAGCATCTCTTCTTTCCCATACCATTGTTCCCTTTACTACCTTTCTTGTTCTGTTGTTGCTGTTGCAATTTCTTTTGATCCCCTTTCTTCTCGGGTGCCTTATTAACATTGGCGCCCTTCTCCTCTTCATGTATAAGCGCCATGTCAACTAGTCTCTCAAAGGTAGCCCCCATGGGGATGTGGGTCATAGCTAACCTATGAAGCAGTTCGTTCAAACCCTTAACAAATCTTAGGGCCTTCTTTTCTGGTGTATTCACCAAGTCGAAGCCAAATCTCGCCAATGGATTGAATTTGTTGATGTATTCTTTTACTGATAGATTCCCCTACTTCAATGCTAGAAACCTTTCCATGTATAGATTCTCTTCAGCCCATGAGAGAAACTTCGCCCCAAATCTCCGCCTGAAATCTGGCCATGTGTCAACGGGACACTCTCTGTTAGTGACCTCCCACCAAAACGAGGCCTCATCCTTCATTAGCCAGGCAGCTAACTGTACATTTCTTCCATCTTCCACTTCAAAGATCCTAAACAATTCTTCCATCTCCTTTAGCCAGTTTCGAGCTTCAACAAATGTCTCTGTCCCGTGAAAAGGTTTTCCACCCATTGCTCGAAAGTCCTTACATATCTTCACAAAAGTATCGACACGAGGAGGAGGAGGAGGAGGAGCATTTGTTGGACCTACGGTGGTGGCCCTAGTCTCCAAATACCTCCTAAACCATCCTGGTATCAGTATTCCCTCGGGTATCTCAAGAATTCAAGAAATGTTGAAACGAAAAAGGAAAGATTCAATACAAAAGAACCGAAGGAAAGATATATGGCTCTTGGGGTTATGCTTTCTAAATTAAGCTTTTCTATTGAAAATACTTTCCTTAAAACATACTTTTGAAGGTATTCTTTATAAAAGTGTTTTTGAAAAACAGTTTTTCAAAATTCATATCTGTTCTGGTAACCTTCAGCTCTGATACCACGTGTAACACCCCACGTCCATTAATGTCACTCACAAAGGGAATGCATTAACTTCCATGGAGCATTTTAAGTGTGTATAGAAAAGAAACTTAACAACAAGATAGATATAAATAGTACTTAAAATGTAAAACTTTATTCATTGCAGTGTTAAACACATAAGTTTGATTACATCATCAAAAACCAGAGTCAAAGTACATAAATTGAAAGACATAACCCCAGTTCAAAATAGCCATAAATAAGAGAGGCTGAACTTTACTTTAGCGATCCAAGCAACTTCTAAAAGCAGAGATATAGTTGCCCGAAATCAAGCTCCACTGGTGCTAGTTCCAACCTGAGCACCTGGGGGGGAAGGAATAAAAGAGGAGGAAACAAAGGGGGTCAGACATAAAGTTTGGCGAGTGCGATAACTTTAATAAGATAATTACCAAAATAACTAGGCTAAGGCATAAGTTGGAAAATAAGGAAATGACTGTGAACAATTGAGTATGGCAGAGTAAACAAGGAAATAAGCTGAACAAAGATAACATTAGAGCGCACCTAAACCACTATAAGATAATTACTATACTGCACCACCACTAGTCACCCTAAGGTTGATCCCGCCTACAAAACTTAGTAATGATAATGGTAGTTTCATGCACCCTTAGTTGCCTTCACAGATGCTGCCTACCCCTATCTCCACTAGGTGTACTCACTACCCCCAAGCGATCGGCTCCCTAACTCGTAGATACCCGTGTTGGCCCCACAGTGGGGCGTATCACTCCCCAAAGTGGCAACCCGATACCACAAATAATGCACGACTTATACCTACACGATGCAACAACGTCTTACCTACCAGCCCGGGCCCACACACGCATATGAACCCATTGGACTTGCACTGCCACCGCTAACCCGTTTTGGCCTCTTACAGTCAAGCCCAGTATGCGTGTCCCGTCCTCGACTTGGGTCGAGCCCACAAAGAAACGTATGGGTTACTGGTTGAAACGGGCCCCCATTACTTGACACAAGATATCCACATAAGCTTGGTCCCCTCTAGTACATCCCACTTAACCCTCTTCTTATTCATGTTCACTTACATGTTTCAATTTTGGTTAAGTGTTTCTAATCGTATTTCCAATGCCACCCAAAGCACCTACTAAATTCCACATGCCACCCAAGGCACCCACTTACCCCCCCCCCCCCCTCATGTCCCAGTACATGTTTATCTGGTTAAGTGTTTCTTAATTCATTAAGACCGTAACCTTATAAAGACCTCCCACATTAGACTGGCATATGTGGCAGCTGGATTTGCCGGGCGGGTCCGGGCAGTCTTACACCACAAAAGAGCCTAACCTCGTGTCTTTACAACTGTCACGTATTTAATATATGTCTAAGACCTCCCACATTAGACTGGCATTTCTAGCAGCTGGATTTGTCGGGTGGGTCCGGGCAGTCTTACACCACAAAAGAGCCTAACCTCGTGTCTTAGACGATTAATTACACCAAATTAATCATTCCCCAATTTGAATTAATTTCCCTATTCAAATTATCAATCAATTCCAAATTTAACTATGGCCATAATTGACTCAATTATGTCCATTTATTTATGGTATGTAAAATCATACCAATTTCATCACAAATTTATTTTATGCCATTTATGGCATTTATGCCAATTCTCAATATTAAATCTTTTAATATTATCCCATGGACCCACGTTGTACGTTCGTTCGTTTAACGCAAAATATACGTTAGACTCGAATAGTGTAACTCATGGAATAAAGAGAAAACATCACAACATACATACAGATAAAACTAGAGCTAAACATAAGGGGTGAACTTGCATGTGTGAATGAGGTTCTACATCTAAAACTTGCATAGGACAAAGTCACAAACTTGCATAAAACTACATATGTCATAGATCCAAATCTAAAGGTGTGAACTTGTTTAGGCAATAGTCATAAACTTGCATAAAATCATGTATGTCATAGATTTACATCTAAAGGTGTAAACTTGCATAGGCAATAACCACAAACTTACATAACATGATTCATACTCCAAACACATATATTTTTATAAACTTGCATATGCAACTTAACGATGGTGTAAGTTTACATCTAAACGTATAATCTAGCATGTAAAATTTAGCATATAACTCACAAATGTCATAGCCTAACTTTAGATCTAAAATAGATGTCATGAAACATGTAAGGTTATGCATAAAATTTTCACTAACTTGCATATGATCTATGTCTCAATTAACATCCTAACTTGCATACATACATGTGATTCATCCTATGAATTAGTTCCAACAACATAACCAAACTAGCATATGAAACATCATAATGAATTGATTATACATAATCATAGAATTACAACATGGATGATAACATCACAACTTTACAACATAGATGATAACATCATAGAATTTACAACATAAATGATAGCATCACAATTTTACAACATAGATGATAACATGCGGTCAATAATTCACAACATAACCATATAATCTGCATCATAGCTTAATCCAATTAAATTGTTAATTATTTTATTAAAGAAATCAAACTCACAAGAAGAAGGTCTTGCATTCTGAAATCTGAATTCTGCAATTGATTAAGCTCGCCTTTGTAGTAGATCCGTTGTTGTTTATATCAATGTTGAATAGAACTGAATTGATTAACTGTTCTTCCTCTCTAATTGGTGGCGGTTACTCTAGGTTACAAGTTGACAGCATGACGGCCATAGTTTCAGTTTTTATTTTGATTTAGGGTTTGAGTCTACCCATGTTTATATAGAATTTTAATTTAATTATAGTCGTCGGATGATCTTAGGGTTAATCAAAACCATTCAGTCGGGATAGGGTGACACCTCAGCCCTAATGACTCAGCAAGGAGTTAGAAAGGACTCAGCAATGAGTCACAACACGGATCAGACTGAACCAAAAAGCTGTGCAGGCCTGCTGCTCGGCCTGGGCGCACTTGGTAGGTGCGCCAGTGCAAATTTGTACTGGCGCACTTCCCAAGTGCGCCAGTGCAATATTTTTTTTCTTGTTTTGCCGCCTAACTTCGTTCGTCCATATCTCCTTCATCCGGTATCCTTTTCCCGCAAACTCGAACTCTATCTCAACCAGAATTCCGAGATGAACACAATGGCGCAACCCATTTCCCTTAATTCTCATGTCTGATATTAATTATTCTTTAATTTAGTTAATTCGATTATTCAAAAATCCGGGGTATTACAGTTTTCTTCGAATTGGCTTTGAAACTGATTCGTGGATTCCGAAACTTCTACAGTTAATTGACATTGGTTCTTTGCTTGAATTCAAAGTACAATCTCGCTCGCTCCAATGCTGTAAGATCTCTGATTTTAATTTGAGAACTTGAATGATTTTTCTGTGGTTTTGATGGATGTTTGCCGATGACGAAGTAGTGTATTTATATGGTTAAAGAAAACCTAATGTTCTGATTTTAAAGACTTTCCAGATTTGAAATTTGCTAGATTATGGAATTATTGCTTTGATTTTTTTTCCCCTTTAATTCAAATTGGACTTTTTAGGAAAGAAAAAAAACCACGAATGAAATTGTTTCCAGAAAAGATTTCCATCGATTTTGATGAGAAAAATTTGCGAATTTTTTTTGATGTACATGGGCATGAACTTTGTCCCTCTAAGAATTTGGTCGATTTATTGTCTTTGTGAAAATTGATTGATTTCCCAAACAACATTTGCACTAGAATTTGTTGATTCAACTTTCCCAAAATTAGCTGATGACCTATCCCTTAAGAAAAATGATTTGTGATAATGTTTTTCCAGTTTTTGCTTCAATTGATTTGTTAAAATCTGAAAGGTAAATTATTTGTCCCTTGTGAATTTTTGGAAAGTAAACAAATTTCCCATATACACATTAAACAGATGAACAAATACTTGGCCATAATAATGTTCTCCTTTGGTCCCTTGCATGATTATTATTTAGGAAAGAAATATTGATTTGTTTTGGCAAAAACATTAATTACATTATTGCCCAAAACAGTATCTTTGGACACTTTTAAAACTTTTGCCAAATTGTATAAGAATGCAAATTTTACTTTATGCCATATATATTCCAGTGAAAAGTTTTCAGATTTTCATATGATATTTGAAAAACCCAAAATCTATTTCTTTCCAGAAAAAACAAAGATTCTTTTTGGCATTTGTTGATTATGTGTACACAAACTTCCTTGTATAGATGTTGTTTGCCAAAAGAGATATTTAATTGTTGCCCACTGCTTTCCTGCTTTGTCATTGATTTTGGCCATTTGAAAGTCTCATTTTTATTCTTGACTTCACACAGACTAGTTTTTGAGAATCTTGATTTGTTATGGCATTTGTACTTGGTTTCCTGTATAAGCCTTGCTTATTTTATATACGAGTTACTTGGCATTTTTATTCTTTCTCCACTTGGTCACATCCTAGCTAAAACACTTTGCTTCTTGTATATTTGAGTTGTATTCATCCAGGTTATTTCATGCTATGTTGCAATACTCTGATTTACTTGCTGAAATATTTGTGTAATGACCCGCATTGGCAGAGGTGTTATAATTAATTTATTTAATTATTTGAAATGGTGATATAGTGAATTAAATGGTCGTGAAATTAAACAATGGTGAATATTTAATTAAAATAATAGATTAAATAATAAATTAAATAATATATTTAATTCTGAAATAATCAGAATTGGCTGAAATGGCGATATGGTGTGAACTGGATCATCTGTGATATTTAATTAAGTTTAGAATTGAATTTAATAACGAATATATTATTTGAACGACAGTTTGAACGTATAATTCTAATATAATTAAAATAGAGCGCGTAACAACGCGGCTGTTCGCTATTTGGCGATTTGAACTTCAACTGGATATACAGGGTTCGTTTTAAATCGGATTTCTGTGAAACAAGAAACGTCTGGAGCTGGTGGAGTATATCTTTCTAATGGAAGAGAAAAATCGGGATTTCGTTGTGTAGATTTTGATTTACGTCCAAATCAAATTTTAAAATAGTCGCTATAGAATCGTTTATCGACCGTATCGGTTTATTCGATATAACTAGAGATCGGGTTGGAATTTAGACAAGGTTCTTTTGGGACATAATGATAATTTGATTTTTAGAATTTTATTGTAATTTTTAATTAATTAAATAAGCAACTTTTTATTTGGAGTATTTGGCACCCTGGATCAACATCCCGGGGTTTCACAATATGAGTTCACCTACCGGTATTATTATATTTTTGGGATAGTGAAACGTTGTTAATCTCAACGACATCTTTGGTTCAGTCCGTAGCACACAAATGAGTATCCCGACACCTCATCCCACTAAGTCAATTACCCCATCTGATGGTGGAATATATAAATATATATAAACTGGTTTCTACTGAAGTTAATATATCAGCATATAGCAGTTGTAGATGAAAGAAGACTTGGATGTTGGATAATAGAAATGCACCAAGTCACGCAATATACCACATACGTGTATCTCTTCATACCCTCTCGTTTCAGCTGAGTTTCTATCCACAAAACTTTGTATAAATAGGAGCTTAAAAACCTAATTTGCTGGATCTCAAGACAAGCCGCCAGTTCGTTTCACAGGTCCAATTTCTGCAACAAGAAAAAATAAAATCCTACAAAATTCGACAAATTAAACTCGTGAACACCTCTTGATGTTAGAACCTATATTCTGCAGTTCGACATTTTTCCTACGGTTCGACTTTGGGCCAGGGGAGCTAGTATTCTGTTTGCTCGCAGGGCGGAGCTGGGTCGTCTCGAGACCAGTAAGGGCTTTGTAGGGTAGTTGTTGTTTCAGTTCCAAGTCTGAGGGCGTTAGCTGGAGAATGATGCGAGAACGGGAGAGGAAGTTGCGGGATGGTGAAACGACGATGAGGCAGCGTATGTTTCTGTTATTGTTCTTCTTTTGCTTTGGTGCGGTGATACTTTGGGTTGCTCATCTGTAGCTCGTGGGTGAGATAATGAGGGGGACAGTATTGTTTAATATAGAAGTAGGCGTGGATACATATGGGAGGACGTGGGGTTTAGAAATAATGAGGAACGGGAGATGTTATTTGTTTGAAGAGATTGACATCGAGTTTGAAGAAATACTGACAAGGAATCGAAATGGGAAACGGCTCTGTAGTTTTAACTGGAAGAAGAATCATACGGGAAGGAGGACGAGGCACTAACAAGTGGGTTAGCAGCTAATCACGTGATTAAAAGAGAGGAGATAAGGTGAGTACGAGGTAAGGAGATCTGAAGTAAAGATTTATGGTGATATTGGTGGGGTTTTTGTGGTGTGGAATGATTGAGGAGAAGGAATAAAAAGATGCAGATCTGGGTTGGGCAGCTCGTCAGTAAATGAAGCAGGAAGTTCGGCAATGAAAAATGAAGTGGAGGGGACGTCTGAGTCCAGCATTTTGCATAGGGAAGACTTGTACTGTTTTGTACTGGAGCAGGGCAATTCCAAAATGGTTTCAAAAGGGAATTGGGCCGGATCATAAAGTAAAACGGGATCCGATAGGATCACACAGACGAATGCTACAATACGGAACCAGACTGGAATGATTAGAGCTGTTTACAATTTTTATCGAAATAAATTGTCGGATCAGAATCGACAATTGATTATCGTTCTTTAACGATGATCGACAATGTGAGTAAATCTCACCAACTCTGAACAGTTATATTTTTATAACGTATTGTTAGAACTGTTAAATAATTGTTTGATTGACTATGTGTTGACTGTTTGATTGAACTGCTAGTCAGTTAGTTGAATTTCTATATTTGATTCTGTTTAGCAGAATATATCATATGGAACTGAAAGTGATGTTATCTATATTGTTTAACATCTGTGATGCAGGGAAACAGGTTGGAGGAATCCGACTGGATTCCTCAACAGTTATTTTATTGTTTTTCATATATTGTGATACATGATGTGATATATAATCTGTTGTCGATTATATGTGTTTGGACGATACTGGTCATCAAGATTTGATATGTTGAATACCATAACATACCGAAAGTTGATAAGGGAATATTTTCATAGTGATATTTGAAAATAAAATATTTATAAATGGAATATTTATAAATAAGAAATATTTATAAATTAAAATATTTATAAATAGGAGATATTTAGAAAATGAATAAAAGTTATAAAATGGAAACTGTTATAAGAAGGAAATCATTTGTAAAGTGAAGAACCGTTACTAAAAGTAAATCTTTATAAATGAATAGTTTAATCGAGTTAAAAGGAGTTAATCGAATATAGTTTATTCGAATAGAGTAAAAGGAGTTAATCGAATATAGTTTATTCGAATAGAGTAAAAGGAGTTAATCGAATATAGTTTCTTCGAATAGAGTAAAAGGAGTTAATCGAATATAGTTTATTCGAATAGAGTAAAAGGAGTTAATCGAATATAGTTTATTCGAATAGAAAGTAAAAGGAGTTAATCGAATATATAGTTTATTCAAATATAAATTGAATAGAGTTATCGAATATAGTCTATTCGATAGGAGTTAAGTGAATAGAGTTAGAGTTAAATCAAAAGAGTTAAGTGAATAGAATAAATTAAATAGAGTTATCGAATATACCTTATCGAAGGAAAGAATTATCGAATAGAAAAGATTTGAAAGAGAGTTACGTAGGGAAGTTTGTTAAAGAATTAGAAGGGTGAACTTTGTCTATTTCAAGGTTAGAAACGTTGTTCAGTTAAGGTCTGAGAGGTAGTATTACCCCCAACTTGATTGACTTCATTTTTAACTAAGGAATGGTTAAGGTTCGATAGTAAAGGATGGTTAAGTGAATTTAGTAATTAAAAGAAATGGTTTGAGTTGGCATCGCGATGGTTTGTTTAAACATCTGTCTAAGTCCAATGAAGAAGCTTTGGAAATGTTTTCCTAAATAAGACACCAGAAATGTTTTCTAATAAAGAAAACAAGATATGGAAATGTTTTCCATTATTAATAATGTATATTTTCCAAATTTAGAAAATAAGAAATATTGAATATAGGGAAACAGGAGATAAGTAAATTAATGAAATAAAGAGATAAATGTTGAATGATGTTTGATCAATATAAATTTCCATTTGGAAATAATATCGTTGTCTGCACACCTGTTTTTCTTCGATAGTTAAATCACAGACTATCGAAGTTTTGACCATTTTAACGTTGTTAATATGAGAGACCGGTTGGATTATTATCCAAAGAACCACTCTGTATTGGCATAAGCGTTGTGAATCATATATGCCAAAGGAAATTGAAGACGAAGTTATGCAAGGGCTATCCTGTTTACAGAATAGTGCCTTCGGTTCATCTTGTTCCTGGACGACTTGTATGGATGGATGTCTGATAAATTATTTCCAGACGATCACGTATATTGATTTCTCCAACCGTACCAAGAGTGGAAGCGGAGAAGGAAACTTATTTTAGCTAACACATAATGTATGGTTGAGGACGTCAATCGGTGATTTGATGGATTTGACGATGTGGCATTCAAAGTGAATCTGGTGTGATGATAAAGCGTAGCTTCTAGCCTCACATCCGGTAAATGACAGAAATCGGGCAGGCAACATGGCTAAGTCGGTCGCACCGAAGTAGGGTGTATAATCACTTGATCTAGAGTTTCATTTACTTCTAAAAATCTATTGTTGATGTTGTCCCATTCGGGAAACAGTTGCTGATCCCAATCGTTGGTGATATACATTCGATACACTCAAGCAAAATGAGTGGTCGGTCATGTATGGCCAGGTTGCAAGATGTTCTTGTTGAACCCAGTGTATTCCTCTCTAGAGGTACACTAGCGAAAGGTGGTTCCATACCTTGTCATAGTTGGAAATCCATTACCCAATACGTGCTTGCGGTTTTGATTATATACTATATATGTAGAACGTGAGATGAAAGCGTTTCTGCTAGATGATTATTATATTGTGGTTGATAGACATTATTATAATATCAAAAGGTTTTTGATATAAAGATAATTTGGATTCTCATAAGGGAAAAACCCGTTCCGTTATACGGCGTGGTCTTATGAGATATCGTTTACTTGTTCAAAATGTTTTAAACTGTTTTACTCATACCAGTCCCATGACTGACCCGGAGTTTATTTTGTTGTTTCCCTAAACTCTTGGGTGCCCAATTTTGTACGGGTAGTCATGTAGTCGGGGTTTACAGATGCAATTGAAGAGCTGGAGCAGGAGGCTTCAGGATTATAGCTATAGTTATTTCCGCTGTGTTGTAAGTGTTGTACTTTGATAATGATATGTATATTCAAGTACAGATGTATATTTCAAAGTTATGTTACATATATTATATGTTATTCGTTCCGCTGTGAGATTCGTGTTACTCTGATATTGTGTTCTTCTTCTTCTTCTATTCTAAGTTTCTATCTTATCTTTCCTCACCCTCTAATTTCTTTCATTAATGACTGGTATTTTTCGATGTTTGGTTAGTCGTCATTGAGTTTATGGCGATAACCAAAGTTGTCAAAATCCCGGGTCGTTACAGTTGGTATCAGAGCTTAAGTTAAGTGAATTACCTTGGCTCTGTGGCGTGACTCAGTAGAGATAGGGTTAGTAATACCCTAGATTGAGTTTGAGTGTATATATACGAGTGAACGTATTTGTTATTGATATAAAAATTTGTTTTATATTGTGGAGACTCATTGATTGAGTTGTTTATGAGTTCTGGTCGATCAGTTTGATCCACTGTATCGGTAGGAGTTACTAAACACTCGAATACGATGGGTCGACACGATATGTTTTGAAAAAATGGTAAATTAAAATAAGTTTACCCAAGGTATATCTTGATATAGAGAAGATATATTTATATATCAAAATTATAATATAGTGGATATATTGGTTGTTATTATAATCGAGTAAGATTATAAATTAAATGGTTATGTAAATAACCAATTAGAATTCATATAAGTGAAATACGTGAAATCAGATGATTTAAATCTGAAATTTAAACCAGGAATCGAATTAAAACTCTGGAGAATTGGATAAGTGTTTGTAAATGGATTTGGATTAAAAATAAGGAAAATTTAAGATCTTGGGAGATTTTAAATTGTTTTACAAGCAGTGTGAATTATATTTTGAAATGAATTTCAAAGTGGAAATGTTTAGAAATAGTTTTATAGTATTGAACTCACTTCGATAGCTGGAAAATAGATTCTGATAATGACAGCTGCATCATCAGTATTCATTTTCGAGTTGTAAGTGACGAATTACTACCAGAGATGCTATTTTGAATTTGTTTTAGGAAAGACAAGTGTGTTGAATTTCAAACTGGGATTTATAATAAAGAATGAATAAAGAAAGTTTGAAATAGAAATTGAAAATAGAAATTCAAAGGGAGTTTGAATATATGAAATTCAATGGAATTGAAATAGAGTTTGAATATAGCAATTCAAATAGAGTTTGAATACAGAAATTCAAATGGAACTTAAACTATGGAATTTGAATATAGAAATTCAAATGGAATTCAAATATAGAATTTGAATAGAATTTGAATAGAATTTGATATATAGATTCGAATAATAGAAGTGATATAAAATTTGAATAGAAATTGAATAGAATTAACTAAGTCAAAGAGGAATTAGTTAATCGAGTTTTGAGTATGAAGTTGAACTTTGAAAGGTGAATTGGATTTGTAAATGTATATTCGAAATCGAATATATAACTTAAATTTGAAATTTGGATTCAAATCAGTTAATAAGCAAGTTAAAATATATTTGAACATGTTATGTTCAAATATAAAAGTGAAATAGACTAAAGAGTTAATTAACAAATTAATTAACAAATTGAGTTAAAACGATCATATATAGTTAAAATAGATTGGGCAGGTATAAATATACATGAGATAGGTATGGATAAGGTATGAAGGTATATAAATAGAATGCTCAACGAAAAGGTATGTATTTAATTCATATATGAGATTTTATGCGCCGTATTGGCTAGCCGCTTGGTTTTTTCTTTTTCTTTTGGATTGGTGAGGGCCATGGGAGGCTATTTGAAATATCCCGATGCTCCTGGTACAAAGGAGGTTATGGTGAATTTTTCCGAGAATTTAAGAAGTTAGAATATTTTTAAGATAATTTGATAGTTAGAAATCAACGTATCGATATATATATATATAGAAGTCGGTAAGGAAACGAACTTAGAAATAGAATAGTAAAATCAAAAAGGAAGACTAAGAATAAAATCTAGTAAGAATAGAAAGAGGAAGCGTATACGTGTTTAAAAGTGAATAAGTAATTGTTTGGTATTGATTATTCGAGTAAGTAGTCATATCTGTTTTGACGTTATAAATGTTATTCAGACAAGATCTGAGAGGTAGTTATACCCCAACTTGATTGATTTCATTATTAACAAATAAATACTAAGATTTCAGGCTCGAAGATCAATGTTGAATAAGAGTTAGTTGAATATAGTATTCGGGTTGTCATAACGATGTTTTACACAACATCCGTTTTAACCCAAATAAATGTAAGCTTGGAAATATAATAAAGAATATTTCCTAAGTATAGAAATAAACGAGATCGGAAAAGAGATAAGAAATTGGAATATTTTCCAATTATAAATAGCATATATTTTCTAAAGTTTAGAAAATAAAGGAAGGCGATATCCGGTAATGTTTTCCAAATAACATAAAAGGCCAATATGGTTATTGAAAATATTTGGTTAACAAATATTGATAAAGAAATAGAGAAGTGATTTAACTATATTAATTAAGGGCTCAGTGACATGTTCAAAAGGAAAATTTGATTTTTGAAAAGAGTAAACCGTTTAAAAACTCCAAGGGAAAGACTGTTTGAATTAAAAACAAATTTAGCAGAAATTTGTGAAAGCAAATTTGAATTAAAGTAATGCCAGTAAAGTGGTAACTGAGATTGAATTAGAATGATATCAAGACAAATTGGATTGTGAGAATCAAATTTGAAGTGTAATGTGATAATCAAGTTAAGAGTTGGGAATCGAGAAGAAACTCGATTTGAAATGATATTTGGCTCGGATATAAGTGAATGGTTGTGTCGTGGATAAAAGCAGATTGGAATTTGATTGGGACAACCCTTGTATCTGCTGAACTGATAACAGGTGGAAAGGATATAATGATATGTCGACAAAAGGTACAAGTTTATATTTCATATGGTATGAGATTTTGATGAGCCGAATTGGCAAGCCGCTTGGCTGTTTGATTTTCTTTTGGGTTGGAGATGGTCTAGAGAGGCAAGTTGGAGCTTAACCGATTGACCAGTACAAAGGAGTGCTGGCGAAATTTTTCGAAGAGTTAAGGCGTTAGAAAAATTTCAGGATTTTTGAAAATTTTCGTTGATAAGAATTAATTGAAATTAAATTGGTTTTGTTGAAGCTGGAGTTAAGAAGTGAACAAATATGTTCTAAACAGTCGATAGGTCGTCCTCTACCTTTTAGCAATTTCGAGGACGAAATTATTTTAAGTGGGAAAGATTGTAATGACCCGCATTGGCAGAGGTGTTATAATTAATTTATTTAATTATTTGAAATGGTGATATAGTGAATTAAATGGTCGTGAAATTAAACAATGGTGAATATTTAATTAAAATAATAAATTAAATAATATATTTAATTCTGAAATAATCAGAATTGGCTGAAATGGCGATATGGTGTGAACTGGATCATCTGTGATATTTAATTCAGTTTAGAATTGAATTTAATAACGAATATATTATTTGAATGACAGTTTGAACGTATAATTCTAATATAATTAAAATAGAGCGCGTAACGACGCGGCTGTTCGCTATTTGGCGATTTGAACTTCAACTGGATATACAGGGTTCGTTTTAAATCAGATTTCTGTGAAACAAGAAACGTCTGGAGCTGGTGGAGTATATCTTTCTAATGGAAGAGAAAAATCGGGATTTCGTCATGTAGATTTTGATTTACGTCCAAATCAAATTTTAAAATAGTCGCTATAGAATCGTTTATCGACCGTATCGGTTTATTCGATATAACTAGAGATCGGGTTGGAATTTAGACAAGGTTCTTTTGGGACATAATGATAATTTGATTTTTAGAATTTTACTGTAATTTTTAATTAATTAAATAAGCAACTTTTTATTTGGAGTATTTGGCACCCTGGATCAACATCCCGGGGTTTCACAATATGAGTTCACCTACCGGTATTATTATATTTTTGGGATAGTGAGACGTTGTTAATCTCAACGACATCTTTGGTTCAGTCCGTAGCAACAAATGAGTATCCCGACACCTCATCCCACTAAGTCAATTACCCCATCTGATGGTGGAATATATAAATATATATAAACTGGTTTCTACTGAAGTTAATATATCAGCATATAGCAGTTGTAGATGAAAGAAGACTTGGATGTTGGATAATAGAAATGCACCAAGTCACGCAATATACCACATACGTGTATCTCTTCATACCCTCTCGTTTCAGCTGAGTTTCTATCCACAAAACTTTGTATAAATAGGAGCTTAAAAACCTAATTTGCTGGATCTCAAGACAAGCCGCCAGTTCGTTACACAGATCCAATTTCTGCAACAAGAAAAAATAAAATCCTATAAAATTCTACAAATTAAACTCGTGAACACCTCTTGATGTTAGAACCTGTATTCTGCAGTTCGACATTTTTCCTACGGTTCGACTTTGGGCCAGGGGAGCTAGTATTCTGTTTGCTCGCAGGGCGGAGCTGGGTCATCTCGAGACCAGTAAGGGCTTCGTAGGGTAGTTGTTGTTTCAGTTCCAAGTCTGAGGGCGTTAGCTGGAGAATGATGCGAGAACGGGAGAGGAAGTTGCGGGATGGTGAAACGACGATGAGGCAGCGTATGTTTCTGTTATTGTTCTTCTTTTGCTTTGGTGCGGTGATACTTTGGGTTGCTCATCTGTAGCTCGTGGGTGAGATAATGAGGGGGACAGTATTGTTTAATATAGAAGTAGGCGTGGATACATATGGGAGGACGTGGGGTTTAGAAATAATGAGGAACGGGAGATGTTATTTGTTTGAAGAGATTGACATCGAGTTTGAAGAAATACTGACAAGGAATCGAAATGGGAAACGGCTCTGTAGTTTTAACTGGAAGAAGAATCATACGGGAAGGAGGACGAGGCACTAACAAGTGGGTTAGCAGCTAATCACGTGATTAAAAGAAGGAGATAAGGTGAGTACGAGGTAAGGAGATCTGAAGTAAAGATTTATGGTGATATTGGTGGGGTTTTTGCGGTGTGGAATGATTGAGGAGAAGGAATAAAAAGATGCAGATCTGGGTTGGGCAGCTCGTCAGTAAATGAAGCAGGAAGTTCGGCAATGAAAAATGAAGTGGAGGGGACGTCTGAGTCCAGCATTTTGCATAGGGAAGACTTGTACTGTTTTGTACTGGAGCAGGACAACTCCAAAATGGTTTCAAAAGGGAATTGGGCCGGATCATAAAGTAAAACGGGATCCGATAGGATCACACAGACGAATGCTACAATACGGAACCAGACTGGAATGATTGGAGCTGTTTACAATTTTTATCGAAATAAATTGTTGGATCAGAATCGACAATTGATTATCGTTCTTTAACGATGATCGACAATGTGAGTAAATCTCACCAACTCTGAACAGTTATATTTTTATAACGTATTGTTAGAACTGTTAAATAATTGTTTGATTGACTGTGTGTTGACTGTTTGATTGAACTGCTAGTCAGTTAGTTGAATTTCTATATTTGATTCTGTTTAACAGAATATATCATATGGAACTGAAAGTGATGTTATCTATATTGTTTAACATCTGTGATGCAGGGAAACAGGTTGGAGGAATCTGACTGGATTCCTCAACAGTTATTTTATTGTTTTTCATATATTGTGATATATGATGTGATATATAATCTGTTGTCGATTATATGTGTTTGGACGATACTGGTCATCAAGATTTGATATGTTGAATACCATAACATACCGAAAGTTGATAAGGGAATATTTTCAAAGTGATATTTGAAAATAAAATATTTATAAATAAGAAATATTTATAAATAGGAGATATTTAGAAAATGAATAAACGTTATAAAATGGAAACTGTTATAAGAAGGAAATCATTTGTAAAGTGAAGAACCGTTACTAAAAGTAAATCTTTATAAATGAATAGTTTAATCGAGTTAAAAGGAGTTAATCGAATATAGTTTATTCGAATAGAGTAAAAGGAGTTAATCGAATATAGTTTATTCGAATAGAGTAAAAAGAGTTAATCGAATATAGTTTCTTCGAATAGAGTAAAAGGAGTTAATCGAATATAGTTTATTCGAATAGAGTAAAAGGAGTTAATCGAATATAGTTTATTCGAATAGAAAGTAAAAGGAGTTAATCGAATATATAGTTTATTCAAATATAAATTGAATTGAGTTATCGAATATAGTCTATTCGATAAGAGTTAAGTGAATAGAGTTAGAGTTAAATCAAAAGAGTTAAGTGAATAGAATAAATTAAATAGAGTTATCGAATATACCTTATCGAAGGAAAGAATTATCGAATAGAAAAGATTTGAAAGAGAGTTACGTAAGGAAGTTTGTTAAAGAATTAGAAGGGTGAACTTTGTCTATTTCAAGGTTAGAAACGTTGTTCAGTTAAGGTCTGAGAGGTAGTATTACCCCAACTTGATTGACTTCATTTTTAACTAAGGAATGGTTAAGGTTCGATAGTAAAGGATGGTTAAGTGAATTTAGTAATTAAAAGAAATGGTTTGAGTTGGCATCGCGATGGTTTGTTTAAACATCTGTCTAAGTCCAATGAAGAAGCTTTGGAAATGTTTTCCTAAATAAGAAACCAGAAATGTTTTCTAATAAAGAAAACAAGAAATGGAAATGTTTTCCATTATTAATAATGTATATTTTCCAAATTTAGAAAATAAGAAATATTGAATATAGGGAAACAGGAGATAAGTAAATTAATGAAATAAAGAGATAAATGTTGAATGATGTTTGATCGATATAAATTTCCATTTGGAAATAATATCGTTGTCTGCACACCTGTTTTTCTTCGATAGTTAAATCACAGACTATCGAAGTTTTGATCATTTTAACGTTGTTAATATAAGAGACCGGTTGGATTATTATCCAAAGAACCACTTTGTATTGGCATAAACGTTGTGAATCATATATGCCAAAGGAAATTGAAGACGGAGTTATGCAAGGGCTATCCTGTTTACAGAATAGTGCCTTCGGTTCATCTTGTTCCTGGACGACTTGTATGGATGGATGTCTGATAAATTATTTCCAGACGATCACGTATATTGATTTCTCCAACCGTACCAAGAGTGGAAGCGGAGAAGGAAACTTATTTTAGCTAACACATAATGTATGGTTGAGGACGTCAATCGGTGATTTGATGGATTTGACGATGTGGCATTCAAAGTGAATCTGGTGTGATGATAAAGCGTAGCTTCTAGCCTCACATCCGGTAAATGACAGAAATCGGGCAGGCAACATGGCTAAGTCGGTCGCATCGAAGTAGGGTGTATAATCACCTGATCTAGAGTTTCATTTACTTCTAAAAATCTATTGTTGATGTTGTCCCATTCGGGAAACAGTTGCTGATCCCAACCGTTGGTGATATACATTCGATACACTCAAGCAAAATGAGTGGTCGATCATGTATGGCCAGGTTGCAAGATGTTCTTGTTGAACCCAGTGTATTCCTCTCTAGAGGTACACTAGCGAAAGGTGGTTCCATACCTTGTCATAGTTGGAAATCCATTACCCAATACGTGCTTGCGGTTTTGATTATATACTATATATGTAGAACGTGAGATGAAAGCGTTTCTGCTAGATGATTATTATATTGTGGTTGATAGACATTATTATAATATCAAAAGGTTTTTGATATAAAGATAATTTGGATTCTCATAAGGGAAAAACCCGTTCCGTTATACGGCGTGGTCTTATGAGATATCGTTTACTTGTTCAAACTGTTTTAAACTGTTTTACTCATACCAGTCCCATGACTGACCCGGAGTTTATTTTGTTGTTTCCCTAAACTCTTGGGTGCCCAATTTTGTACGGGTAGTCATGTAGTCGGGGTTTACAGATGCAATTGAAGAGCTGGAGCAGGAGGCTTCAGGATTATAGCTATAGTTATTTCCGCTGTGTTGTAAGTGTTGTACTTTGATAATGATATGTATATTCAAGTACAAATGTATATTTCAAAGTTATGTTACATATATTATATGTTATTCGTTCCACTGTGAGATTCGTGTTACTCTGATATTGTGTTCTTGTTCTTCTATTCTAAGTTTCTATCTTATCTTTCCTCTCCCTCTAATTTCTTTCATTAATGACCGGTATTTTTCGATGTTTGGTTAGTCGTCATTGAGTTTATGGCGATAACCAAAGTTGTCAAAATCCCGGGTCATTACAATTTGAGTAGATCACATGCCCCTATTTATTCATGTTATTGGTCTGGCATGGTTGATGATCCCTTGGCATGTTGAATATATGAACATGAATATCCTTATTCATTGACTCTTGCATGTGTACTGGCTTATATAAAAATTCTTGGCCATGCTGCTACACTTCCATTTGCACTTACACATTCTGATTGTTCCATGCATGTCGAATCTATCTTGACCAATGTGAAATGAATTATTGTTTTGGCCCATGCTCATGCACTGGGTCGAGCTTGGTATTTATGGCCGCTCCTCATGCATGTGTGTTCATGGATACCTAACCCATGCACTGTGCATGTGTGTCGAGCTTCACCTGAACCTATTTGTCCTTGCAAATATTTTTGTGTATGTTATGGACGATGTCTACCTTATGGTATCTACAGTGTAACACTGTGAATATCACAAGTAGTCTAGTCACAGATGGCTATACAGATAAATCATATAAGTCAGAAAAATGATGAGAAACCCACTTGAAAATATGAGGCAAATAAATTTATATTTGTTTTAGTTCCAGTCTACTGTGTGTTAATTTATGTGATAGATTTCCAGATGATGGGGCAAGATCAGAACAAGATGTAGATACAATAAGAGTGGACACATAATTGTACCCGAGTGAGAGAGATAATATAGTGGGGATCATATGTAAAGAAATGGTGAGTGTAGACTGTATATATGTATATGAGAGTTTTGAAAAGATGTACTATTCTGTTTATGACATAAAATTTATTTTTGAATAATAAATACTTGTCTAAATATTTTAATTCTGTGTAAAAGTATTATTAGTCAAAAATAATTTTTATTTATGTATGATGTGAAAAATAGAGAACAATACAGTTTCAAACACATTTGTAAAATAAAATATGTTTGTTATCATCAAACAAAAAACCATAGATTCAATAGGAGGCGCCGAGGACGATAGGTTTGAGGTGGCGAACAGTGTCGGGTTTTATACCTGGAAATAACCGTGTTTTACAAAGTGGTAATGCATTGTTTAAGTTTTAATCAAAATAACTAAAAAAATAATTAACATCATCAGTGAATAATAATATCTATATTAATTCTTATATAAAATTGTAATAGCTGTAATTTATTCGCACGTTGCAGATTTGAAGAAACACAAAGTGTTGCGATCGTGGAGACAAATATTACACTATGGAATTGGATTAAACTAGTTTAGAGCAAGCAAAAATTTTTGCTTAAATTAAGTGCCTGTTTAATTTAATTGAAACTAATCATTATTTCAACTATTAAAAATCCATGTGAATAAACTCACTACCTCTGGTTCGTTTATATTTTTACAAATGAGTTTTAACTTAGTATATAAAGTTTATATGATGTTTATTGGTAATTTAGATGGATTGATAATCAATTGTTTGCTATATATATATATATATATATATATATATATATAGTAGTTGGATATTGACCCTTTTTACCATGATATCCCACATCGGAGTGGAATTGACATTATTTATGATGATTAACATCTATGAATGCAGGGAAGTAGTTGAAGGGATCCAACTGGATTCCTCAACATTTACATTGTTGTTTTTTATATAAAGCGATATATGACGTGTTGAAATATCTATGATAGACTATTGTTTGACCGGATGCTTGAATAACACTGCCCTTAATTTCAGTATTTAGAGACCATAAAAATGTATTTGATTGAAAATGGAATTTCAAAAGTGATTATTTTCAGAAAGATTTGTATTAAATCTAGGATTTTTATAAAAGAAAGCTTATGGAGTTGAATAAAACTCGATCGATAGAAATCAATTAACTATTTAAATAAAAAAATTAAACAGTTTTATGGAAATACTGTAACGACCCGGATTTTTGAATAGTTTATTTTAAATATTTAATATGGTTTTAAATATTGAGTTGATAATATAAATGGATTTTTATATTAAGTTATCGATTTAATAATCGATTTCAATTTAATATCAAATATATTAAATTATCGTAATATGAAAAATAACTCAATTTGAAATTAAAACTGAATTAAAATAGTTCAGATGATCAATACTAATTGTGTTTGAATATAGACGATAATAAAAATATTTTATTACCAGCGAATTGATTAGTTTTGAATTTAAATTATATTATATTAATTTAATACGGTACATACATTGAAAATTAAATATAAAAATATATTCAGTTCAGTTCAGAATAACGCAATACTATTGAAACGTCGGTTAGTACGTTGAAATAGCGGTTAGTGAATTAAAGTAACAGACCCTGAGATATTTGATTTGTAGATAAGCTTGAAATCAAATCAGAATCTTATTAAAAAGAATAGAAATCTCTTTAAATCAAATTGCATTAAATTTAATATCAAATCGGATTAAATATGGCGTACTTAACCTATAAGCTATAATGTACCTTATGCTTACTAAATTCCTTAATGCTTAAGGTATTGTTCTTCTATAAAATCGCATGTAAGCTTTCTTCCATCTTTTCTTCAGCATTTCCTTTGTAGCCTTCAAAAGGAAAAAAATGGTCGTTAAACCATATATTTCCTAATCCTTTTTCTGCTCATTTTCTTATCAATAAAGCAAGCTCCCCTTTACTAATGAACAAAGCAGCTCTTTCATAAAATAATACTGTGATTTCCTCTTTTAGAAGTCAAAGCTGCAGTAAACTAGGAAAACGGTCACTCCCCATCTTTTTAATTCGATCAGAAGAAAAAATAGGGTCCAAGCTTTCGATTTCAAAATGAAATCGAAATCATAAATCCCGTTTCTAAATCTTCGAAGCCGACCCCTTTCCTGATTTCCATTTAAGTCTTTCAAAAGCCATATTTTTATTTTTATTCTCCAAATCGATTTGCCTTAAAAAAACAATGAACATTGCAAATTGAAACCGAATCTTGACTTCGAGATGGAATGCTCGCAGATGCCGTCATGGTGTATTTTGGGTGCGATGAGTTTCTGGTAATCGAAGTGGTGATGCCGCGAATCTTGAGGCTCGAAATATTGGATTAAATCAAAGGTGTGATGTAAGTAGGATTGTTGTCAATAGCGAACGCTGCAAGGAGGTCTTGGATGGAAAGGTGCAACAGTGGATGTCATGGAGTTCGATTTCAAGAATCGACATGCTAGTTACTTTGATTTTGGGTTATTCGAAATGCAGACTTTGGATTCACGGTTAAGAATGACTGTTGAGGCAGCTGCGAAGTTTTTGATGATGGCGATAGTGAAATTCTAAAGAGGGAGAGTAGAGAAGGTTTAAAGTCAGAAATGGCATTTCAGTTTTTCCAAAGAGGAAGAAATAGTTAAGGTATATTTTTAGTTTATATTTTAAATCTACATGGGAAATGAATTATGAAGTTAGTGATTAATTAAAGAAATTGCTACAATTAGGGTACAGATAGCTAGTACCAAAGTTACATAGTAAACTAACTATTTAAGTATGAAAGTTAGGAAAGGTTAGATTTTTATTAAATAGTTAATATGGTAATTTGGCTTTATAATAGATATTAATTTCGATTTTTTTTCACATATAGATAGTAAAATTATTAAATGTATAACCTTATTTTATGTTTCTAAAATAAAATGAAATTGATTAAGTTGGATTTGAATGGCGAAAGCTTGCAATGGAATCGGGTTTGGGATTTGTTGAGTTAAATAGGATATTTTCAAATTTTATCGAACGTTGTTTGATTTAAATTTGAAAAGAAACTGGAAGGTTTGCAAATAAAACCCTAGTGAGTAGATCTCACTCACATTTTTACTTAGAATTATTTTATTCGTTAAAATAATTGTTCGTTGGTTGTTTGCATGCACTGAAATATTTTTGTGGCTATCGTATATATTAGTTATTTATGATTGGTGTTTGTGGCTATTATATATATATATATATATATATATATATATATATATATATATTGGTGACTGGTTGGATTCCTGCAGTACCATTAGCGGATGCCCGCAGTATCATTAGCGGATGACCCTGTACGCCCCACGCTATGATTGTGGATGAACTTCTATACCACGATATCCTTCCTCAACGCAAAATGGTTATTTTTTATGTTGGCTAACACTGTGGATGCAGGAAAAAAGGTTGGAGGAATCCAACTGGATTCCTCGAAAATATTATTATTTGTTTGTTTCATATATATCATCATATATGATGTGTTAGATAACCTGTGGTTGATAATTGGGTGTTGTTAATGTTTGAAATATCATTGGGGCCTGAATATTGATTTATAAAAATATCGTAAAAAGAATATTTTGATATTTAAAAGGGAAATCTATTTTTCTAAAAATAGAATTTGAATTTAAATTGGGCTATAAATATATTAACTTGTTTTGAATATATAAAACAAGTAGTGAATTTATAAACGTTGTTTATAAATTAATTAATGCAGAGAATTGAAATGAATTTATAAGCAGTGTTTATAAATAAAGTGGAAAAAATATCATTTGATAATTTGAATATTTAAATACAAATGTGAATTTAAAAATAGAAATGGGGAAATCGTTTTAAAGAAATAAACGATGGAATTTATTCTGATGTTCAGAACATAAATTGAACTATAATAAATCCGTAAGGATTTATGATTTGAATTCGATTAATTCGAATTTATTTAAATAGAAGTTAAATTGAATACAAAAATAAATTGGGTGTTATATATATATATATAAGTTATTATAAATAGAAATATTCCAAAATAAGATTTTGGTTTAAATAGATTTCGAAATGGAACTTGTTAGAATTTGTAAAAAGTAAATTTATAAACAATATTTATAAATATAGTGAACTAATTATCTGGAGATATTTTGTAATTTTAAATTCAAATAAGAATTTGAAATATAATTTGAAATCATTTCGAAAAGGCAACATCGGTTTTTATTTTGGAATTCAGAATATAAAAGGAGTTGGATTTCAAATGGAAGTTGAAATTGAAAACTTGTTTAATATATGAAACAAGGAAGTTGAATTTAAAAATAATTTATTTATAAAGGAATTAGAATTTAATATAGAGGATTGAATTATAAATAAATTTATAATGGAGATACGAAATAAATGGGCGATGTGGGATAATTAGAATTATTAAGTTGAATTTGGAAAATTGGTTTAATATATATTAAAATATATTATAATGGAGTTGAAATTTTATTATAAACAGAGTTTAAACGTTTATATATATAAATATAATTAAAACGAACTCGCCGCTGCGCGGTAGTTCGTAATTTGGTGTTTCGAACTTCAATTGAGTATACAGAACTCAAATTATGTCGGAATTCTTTGAAACAAAAATAGTCAGAATCCGAATCTTCATTAGAAAAATCCAGACTTGAGTTATAAAATATATTTGAACTCAAGTGAAGTATATGAAATGATTTTTGAAACAAAAATCATATTTTTAATTTTTGAATAGAATTAACTAAGTTAAAGAAGGGTTAGTTAATTGAATTTTAGAATGAGTTTAACCTTAAATAGCAAAAATGGAATTTATGAAATTTTATTCGCAGTCGAATATGAAACATAAATTAAAAATGGGATTTCAATTAGCTTATAAGCGAATTGAAATATTTTTGAACATGTCATGTTCAAATATAAAAGTGAAATAGGCAAAATAACTAATTAGAGAATTAATTAGCAAATCAAGTTTAAAATGACCAGATTGAGTTGTGATAAATGGGAATGGATAGATATATATTAGACAGGTATGGAATGAAGTGTATGAAGGATTTAAATAGAATGCCCGACAATAAGGTACATGTTTAAATTCCATATGAGATTTTATGCGCCAAAACTGCAAGCCACTTGGCTTTTTGATTTTCTTTTTGAATGGAAAGGGCCCAGAGGGGCGAGTTGAGGTCTGAACTATCGACCGGTACAAAGGAGGTTATGGCGAAATTTTTTGGAAATTTAAGGAGTTAGAATTTTTTTTAAGAAAATTTGATAATTAGAAATCTATAGATCAACATATATAGAATTCGATAATGAAACGAAATTTAAATAGAATGTTATAAACAAAAGGGAAATCTATAATTAAATCTGATAAATTTAGAAAGAGAAATGTATGCGGGTTTAAAAATGAATAATTGGTTTTATGATGTTGATTATTCGAGGTAAGTGGTCTTGTATATTTTGAATTGAAGGATGTTTTCAGTCAAGGTCCGAGAGGTAGTTATACCCAACTTGTTTGATTTCATTTTTAACCAATAAATAGCAGGATCCAGTCTTGAAGAGAAATGTTTGAATAAGAGTTAGTTGAATGCAATATTTTGGGTTGTTGTAACGATGTTTTACACAACATTCATTTTAACCCAAGTAAGTGGAAATTAGAAATATAATAAATAAATATTTCCTGAGTGTAGAAATGAACGGGCGTGAAAGATATAAGTAATTGGAATGTTTTCCAGTTATAAATAGAAGATATTTTCTACGTATAGAAAATAAAAGGAGGCGATATATGGAAATGTTTTCCAAATAGCGGAAAGGGCCAAGATGATTGTTGAAAATATTTGGCTAACAAATATTGATAAGGAAATGGAGTAGTGATTTAATTAATGAATGACATATCAATTAAATGGCCCAGTGATTTGTTTGATGTTTTGAATGGATGTTTGTTTTTCTTCGATAGTTAAATAGTCGACTATCGAGGTGCTTGCCAATATCGTATTAATATGGAAAGACTAGTTGGATTATTATCCGAGAACCACTTTGTATTGGCAGTAGCGTTGCGAATCAGATTATATGAAGATAATCGAAGATGGAGTAAAGTGCAATGGCTTTTCTATTATTGGAAATTGTGCCTTCAGTTTCGTTCAATCCCAGAACGAACGTATATGGATGAGTGTCTGACAAGTATTTCCAATGATCGTATATGTTGATTTGTATAAATATATATGGTGGTGGAGAATTTATTCTCTTAGCAAATATTCAGAATATATTTGTGTAAACCAATTAGTGATTAACGAATCTGACAATATGGCATTCAAAGTGATTGTGTTATCAATGAATGGAAAGTAATCGTAGCCTCTGGCCTCAACAATTAGGAAATGACAAAAATCGGACAGGCAGCATGGCTATGTGGGTCGCTCCCATTAGGGTGTATAATCACCTATCTAGAGAAATTCCATTTGCTTCTTTAATTTACCGATGTTGTCCCTTTTTGGGAAACGGTTGCTGATCCCAACCGTTGGTGATATACATTCGATACACTCAAGCGAAATGAGTGGTCGTGTAACACCCCGTATTTTTAATGTAATTAAAAATGTATATATATCCACAGATAGGATTATTATGGTGATGTATAATGAAAATTAATTAATATATGAAAGAAAGAAAGGATTGGTTGCATGCGATGTAAATATGTTGCATGCACTGATTTGCAAACATAATGCATTAACATTAAAAGAAAAAGATTCATGCATTGGTTTAATTTAAGTATTGTAACTAACATGAAAAAGAGAAGTAAGGAAAGAACAATAATTATCATTGTTCTAAGACTTATTAACAAAAGACTTCGTAGCTCAGTTGGTTAAGGCATTGGATTTGTAACAGGGAGGTCGGGGGTTCGAACCCCGGCGAAAGCATAATTTTTATCTCTGTTATAAAGAGGGCCAACTGAACATTCAAATATATGTACATATACAAATTCAAAATTTGAAAGGATAAGAACGTACATATAAGGAAATAAAGAAAACATATGTATATACATGAGAATATATATATATATATATATATGCAGAAATATATGTATACGAAAGATAAAATTTAAGATAAGGCTATAGTAAATGAAATATGGAAAGAATCAAATAACGGTGCAACATCGTTTGAATTTTGAAAATAAAATGAAAGTTGTGCGTATATATATACGCGTAAAATGGTTGTTAGAGGATTTTGTATACATATAAGACTATTTCATGTGAATAAAACAGTTAAATAAATTCCAGAAATTCAAAAGTTCGAAAATCAAATTTCTACGCCAAATACAATTCATTCGAATTTCAAATTTCTACGCCAAAATAGTGGGACCCAATGCTGACTCAGCACTGCGTGTATGATAAGGTTTGGCTAGATTCATCTACGTACCTGGACTATTTTCTTAACTAGGTTCAATGCTGACTCAGCGCTGCGTGTACGATAAGGTCTTGAGCAGCTATATAAACAGCCCTAGTCTTCATTCTCTTTGCACCAATTCTCTTCTATCCTTATGCTGCTAAGATTCATGGCTTCTTCCCCTCCTCTAAATTTTATTAAATAATTAAAATAAAATATAAATTCAAGACATGGAGATGCTGCTCAAATCTGTTCAAGAGAAGATTCAAATCAAAGTGAAGAATTCAAAGGCTAAATCAACAAACCTCGAGCAACGACATACGAATCTTAGCATCGCCATTCTTCTATTCTAGATCTAATTTCTGTAAGTCAGTTGTTTCTAGATTTGAACGTTTTTGCTTTATTTTGTGACATGAAATTAAAGGAATAAAAGAATATGCCAAATCTCTCTCTCTCTATTCGAATCTGTGTTTATACTCTTGGACTAAATTTAGAACTGTTATGATTCAAGGACAAATAAGACTTTGCCTAAGACCGTTGCCTATGACTATGGATTCTGAGATCATGTGCCTTTGGACTATGAACATAAGCCTTTGATTTTGGGACATAAAACATTGCCTATGACGGTGACTTATGACTGTGGGAATTATTTTCCCTTTTGACTATGAATATTGCCTATGACTATGGACATTTGCCTATGATTATGAACACAAGCCTTTGATTTGGACATAAAGTATTACCTATGACATAACAACGGTGATTTAAACACCTATGATTCATGACTAGGAAAATTGTTGGTTAGGTTTTGTGACTATGAAATTGGGTCTAAAACCCGATTTATCTATTCTGTCAGTTCTTGATTTTCTTTGGTTTTAGACTATGGGAATTTACCTATTAAGTTAGGTCTACCCATGTTCTCGAACCTATTCTGTCTATTCTTGGTTTTAGACCGTGGGAATTTACCTATTAAGTTAGGTCTACCCATATTCTTGAACCTGCGTCGTTATTCAAAATCTTTTTATGCCAATTATTATGTCCACCCTTTTTCTTAGCATCTTTGGTTCATTCCCTATTTTCTACGAATCTAGATTTATTTACAATCTAGGTTGAATCATGATTATACGAACGGTGGGAATGCGATTTGGGAAAAACACAAAAATAAACATAAATATAGTTGTAAGCTTGAAATTGGCATAGTTTGGAAGCGAACATGATTCTGATTTATACAATTTTAGAACATGTGTTAAGACATGTGAATTGGGTAGATTTGACATGGATTATAGGTTATGAAATTTAGATCTAGTATTGGCCTGTAAACTGAAAAACTAGAATAATAAATCTAGTTTGTATGTAGACTGTAAACTAGAAGAATAAATCTAGTTTTTGGGCATAAACGGTGAACTAGAATAGAAAATCTGGTTTGGCATATAAAATCTAGTTTAGCATAAACTGAAAATAAAGATGATAGATCTAAATTGCTATGAACTGTAGGTTAGGCAAATGAAGATTTGGGCCTAGAATATAAGTCTGTTAGCGACAAATGAATATAGGCCAAATTTGTTTAAAAAGGGGGAAATGGGTTGTAAGATAAATTGTTAACAATTTATAAACAAAAGAAAGATATTTTGATAACACCCCTTTTTATAACTCGTACCAGAAAATTCTAGGGTGACAGAGAGGATAGTGTCTAGGCTTGGGTTTGGAAAATATAAGTTTCCTGCCCTCCCTGGCTATCCCTAACTGATCCGACGAATGGGATGGTTGCTTTCAAAACCAGTTTTGGAAATTAATCAGAAAACCCTTTGAACTTAGAAAACATGAATATGCCTAACCCGAGGTTAGACTGAGTTGCGGTGTAAACCTGCCCGGAACCGACCGGCACATCCAGTAACCGCATCAATATCTGTCTAATGTGAGAGGTTGCGGCTTTAATTTATTAATTAAAGCTAGAACAAGAAGGGGAGGGTTAAGTCCATAGGAACACTTAATCAACACAGTTAAAGCTAGAATGGGAAGGTTAAGTCCATAGGAGCACTTAACCAAATTAACACTGTTAAGCTAGAATGGTAGGATTAAGTCCATAGAAACACTTAACCAACTTAACACAGTTAAAGCTAGAATGGAAGGGTTAAGTCCATGGGAATACTTAGCCAAATTAACATGTTGACTAGACTAGAAGGTGGGGTTAAGTAAAGTTAATACACTTAGCCAATTTAACATGTTAATTAGACTAGAGGTTGGGGTTAAGTAATACACTTAGCCAATTTAATATGTTAGCTGGGTTGGACCGTAGGGTTAAGTAAGCTTGAACACTTAACCATCAGAATATGATAAATGAATAGGGTTAAGTCTGATACACGAAGAGATGATACTTAACCATTAATAACAGGTTTAGTTAAAACCGGTGGGAAAGGTTAAGTTAAAAAGGGAACACTTAACCAATACAGGATGAATGGGTAGGGTTAAGAAATACTTAACCAATATGACTTGGTTTGTGGTGGGGTTAAGTCAACATGAATACCGACAACACTTAACCAGTTTAACAGGATAGGGAAGAGGGTTAAGTTAGCTTGAATCGACTAAAGACACTTAACCAATCCAACTTAACGGGAAAGAGAACTAAGTAGTAAAACTTAGTTAAGAAGACAATGATCCTGTAAACTAAGTGGTAAAACTTAGTTAGTAGAACTAAGTAGTAATTCTTAGTATAACACGAAGGAGCGGACGTCCATCTGATTTTAAAGAAGACTCCAACGAATTGGGATATGAAGCCCGAGGCTTCGAGGGGACGTGAGGGTACTCTTGGTATCCCTCTGTGAGGCTGCAGATGATCCGCCTGGGCGCACAGAGGTTAAGGTCTGCGGTAGAAGAGCCAAGGGTATGCCTTGGTTGCAATATATGGCAACCAAAAGACTAGGATGGACCAGCGTGATTCGGCGAGAAGACGGAAGCCCTGTGATAGCAACTCGTCGTCTACCTACCATCTTCAGTCAAGCGAGACACGTGAAGCGGGAAGGCTGGAGGACTCATACGGACCACATACTTGCTATCTAGTTGTGGTTGCGGGGTGTTGTTGGCCATAGAATTAGTGGTGCAGATAGGGGCCTTCGTACAGTTCTCATTTTACAAGGGTGGCCTTCCATTAGTTGAGGGAGGGGTCGAGTGGGACCATAGCCACTGGAAAAACAGACCTTAACATCTGCATCGGCAGATATTGAAAGCTCCCGACCGAGTTCCGTATTTCTAGAGTAGCCCTGACACGGGACTCGGGTAGCACATTACAGGACATGTGCATCTAGACAAGCGATAACGATTCGCGATACATGCGTGGGGAAAGTCTAGGAACATATACCACTCTAGGTAGTGTATCCTAGACTAAAGGGCATCGTTCGACAGGTAGCATAATCCCTAGTTTGGAACTAGGTGGCATAAATCCTGAATACAAGAAGCGTTCAACAGATAGTGTAAACTCTAATTGAATCTAGAAAGCACTTGATATAAAACCTAGACTAGATCTAGGTAATAAATAATCAAGGTACGCCTGAAGGCGACGGAAACTACAGGGATTGGGATCACGTTATCGTTACTAGTTGGAACACTAGTTAGGTGGTGCAAAGATATAGAAACGAGTATATCGCGGTAAAAGCGAAGTGGAGAAAGTGTTGTAGTATATCCAGTTTATCTTGTCTTAGCATGTCTTGTGTGAATCTTATCTTGTTAGCCTTATCATCATGGTATTATCTTGTATTCAGTTAATTCATGTCGTTCTGTTTCCCCTGTTCACATGCTAGAAGTTACTGACTTACTCAGGCTTTATGTCTGACTCTGTTTTTCTTTCGCTTCTTTTCTTCCGTTCCCCCCCCCCCCCCGGTAGTTGAGGAGGGAATAGTATAACTCAGGATTAAATTGGACCGTTGCTCTTTCCCAGCTTGAAGATTTGACGAAGTTGTCCTTGGATTCTCTTTCAGATGCTATGGCTGGCTTATGCTACATTGGGGAATATAAATGTATTTTTATGCTTCTTTATCTAGTAAAGACAGATGATACTCTGATATTGTAAAGCAATCTTGTACAATCTATTTTATCAATAAAGCAAAGTTTTATTTTCCACTGTTAATTGTTTGTCTGTCTTGTAATTTATCTGCATCTTTTACCCATAATACTCCACAGAACTTAGTGCATTCCCTTTGCGAGTGACACTAACGGACGTGGGGTGTTACACGTGGCATCAGAGCTGAAGGTTACCGGATCAGAAAAAAGATTTGAAAAAAATATTTTTCAAAACTGTTTTTAAAGAAGCATTTTCAAGAGAAAAGATTTGTTTTAAAGACATATTCCCCGAAGCCATACGCACTATCTTCTCTTCCTCTATTTAAATTCTTGTCTCCTTCTTTCTTGAGTCTCTGGGGCTCCTGGCTTTCTGGGAGGTAACCTCAACGAAGGGCAAAGTAGTGCCCGGCTTCCATCCATAGCCGTAGTTGTTTCATCTACGGGCAGTTTTCTTTCGAAACTTATAGGGTTTTCCGGACGATAGAGGCAGTTTTCGAGAGATTTGTCAACATGACTACACACAGAAGGGGATGAGGAGTTTGGCTAAGGAGCACAACCCAAGGATAAGGAATTCATGGATAGGGACTTGGCTCACCAAGGAGGAAGGAATTATAAAGCGTAAGACAAGAGGAAGTAGTTTTTCTATGATATAATAGGGCATATAATTAAGGACAAGAGCAAGAACGAGGAACAAGATTTTCATAAGGGCAAGTACCTACTTTCGCCACCAAGCGTACCTAGGGGAAAGGTAGTAAAAGTTCTCTTGGAAGAGTCTAGTTTTGCTATTCGTACTATTTCCTTTGGTTTTATCGCTTCGCATTTGTTCATATCCACTTCCATAGTTGAGTCCCTGCACCACAGTACTTGTATAGTAGAAAGGTCCCACTAGAGTCTCAAATCCAATTAGTGGTCCGACCAGTTTATTTTTGGTTAGTAGGGATTTGAGAATAGCTATCGAGTCTGCTTATATCATCTCACGTAGATCGTTTAAATTCAAAGGAGATATTCCTTGGGTGCTTGTCTGATATTGGTTTAGGCCTTTGGGGCTTGTACTTGAGGAATGTCAAGTTTGACTAGGATGGTTTACGTGCGAGAGGAATAGTTGTGGCAGGCACTCCAAAAAGCACATAGCGACCTTTTGACCCTTATAGTTATGGCATGATGGATAAGCTAGGAGGAGAGATCTCTGATCATCCTAGTATATACACTTGGTTGACATCTGTTTATTTTGGAAATGGAGGTCAGAAACTTCACAATCGTAAAGTTAAATTGGTTAGGATACAGTGGAGTAAAGCTCAAGAAGACTAGATACTTGCATCATACCCTTTTTCTTAAGGGTGCATCCTTGATTCCTTTTTGTAGGAGCTTTACACATAATTGTTTCTCTCTTTCCATAACATATCCTCTAGGTCGTATCTTCGATCTTTAGGTAGAAACTCTTTTGGGTGTAAACATGTATTTGAAACATGTTATGATTGATGGTTGCGAGTGGTTGCTAATGGTTGCTCGTGGATGCATATACATACGTATTAAGCACTAGATCAGTTCAGACGCTTTCATATTGCATTTACAGATATGTATTTGTTTGTAACTTGAACTTGATATGTTATCATATGGGTGTTGCATATGGATGAATGGTTGTGCACTCATATAGTATTTACATAACTAGGGATGCTTGCATACATGGTTGGACGCATGGCACTGACATGACTCGCATTAAGGAGGTCGACTGAATCAGTAGACCGCCTGATTTTACAGTAGATAAAGACATATACACACACTATGCATATGAACATGAAAGCATTAGAAATCTTTTAAGGACAATGAATGCCTGTGATTGAATGGTTGAGTAGATGGGTGATTGGATGGTAGGACACATTCTTCCTAACTTGGAGATTTCGGGGACGAAATCCTTTTAAGTGGGGGAGAATGTAACACCCCGTATTTTTAATGTAATTAAAAATGTATATATATCCACAGATAGGATTATTATGGTGATGTATAATGAAAATTAATTAATATATGAAAGAAAGAAAGGATTGGTTGCATGCGATGTAAATATGTTGCATGCACTGATTTGCAAACATAATGCATTAACATTAAAAGAAAAAGATTCATGCATTGGTTTAATTTAAGTATTGTAACTAACATGAAAAAGAGAAGTAAGGAAAGAACAATAATTATCATTGTTCTAAGACTTATTAACAAAAGACTTCGTAGCTCAGTTGGTTAAGGCATTGGATTTGTAACAGGGAGGTCGGGGGTTCGAACCCCGGCGAAAGCATAATTTTTATCTCTGTTATAAAGAGGGCCAACTGAACATTCAAATATATGTACATATACAAATTCAAAATTTGAAAGGATAAGAACGTACATATAAGGAAATAAAGAAAACATATGTATATACATGAGAATATATATATATATATATATATATATGCAGAAATATATGTATACGAAAGATAAAATTTAAGATAAGGCTATAGTAAATGAAATATGGAAAGAATCAAATAACGGTGCAACATCGTTTGAATTTTGAAAATAAAATGAAAGTTGTGCGTATATATATACGCGTAAAATGGTTGTTAGAGGAATTGTATACATATAAGACTATTTCATGTGAATAAAACAGTTAAATAAATTCCAGAAATTCAAAAGTTCGAAAATCAAATTTCTACGCCAAATACAATTCATTCGAATTTCAAATTTCTACGCCAAAATAGTGGGACCCAATGCTGACTCAGCACTGCGTGTATGATAAGGTTTGGCTAGATTCATCTACGTACCTGGACTATTTTCTTAACTAGGTTCAATGCTGACTCAGCGCTGCGTGTACGATAAGGTCTTGAGCAGCTATATAAACAGCCCTAGTCTTCATTCTCTTTGCACCAATTCTCTTCTATCCTTATGCTGCTAAGATTCATGGCTTCTTCCCCTCCTCTAAATTTTCTTAAATAATTAAAATAAAATATAAATTCAAGACATGGAGATGCTGCTCAAATCTGTTCAAGAGAAGATTCAAATCAAAGTGAAGAATTCAAAGGCTAAATCAACAAACCTCGAGCAACGACATACGAATCTTAGCATCGCCATTCTTCTATTCTAGATCTAATTTCTGTAAGTCAGTTGTTTCTAGATTTGAACGTTTTTGCTTTATTTTGTGACATGAAATTAAAGGAATAAAAGAATATGCCAAATCTCTCTCTCTCTATTCGAATCTGTGTTTATACTCTTGGACTAAATTAAGAACTGTTATGATTCAAGGACAAATAAGACTTTGCCTAAGACCGTTGCCTATGACTATGGATTCTGAGATCATGTGCCTTTGGACTATGAACATAAGCCTTTGATTTTGGGACATAAAACATTGCCTATGACGGTGACTTATGACTGTGGGAATTATTTTCCCTTTTGACTATGAATATTGCCTATGACTATGGACATTTGCCTATGATTATGAACACAAGCCTTTGATTTGGACATAAAGTATTACCTATGACATAACAACGGTGATTTAAACACCTATGATTCATGACTAGGAAAATTGTTGCTTAGGTTTTGTGACTATGAAATTGGGTCTAAAACCCGATTTATCTATTCTGTCAGTTCTTGATTTTCTTTGGTTTTAGACTGTGGGAATTTACCTATTAAGTTAGGTCTACCCATGTTCTCGAACCTATTCTGTCTATTCTTGGTTTTAGACCGTGGGAATTTACCTATTAAGTTAGGTCTACCCATATTCTTGAACCTGCGTCGTTATTCAAAATCTTTTTATGCCAATTATTATGTCCACCCTTTTTCTTAGCATCTTTGGTTCATTCCCTATTTTCTACGAATCTAGATTTATTTACAATCTAGGTTGAATCATGATTATACGAACGGTGGGAATGCGATTTGGGAAAAACACAAAAATAAACATAAATATAGTTGTAAGCTTGAAATTGGCATAGTTTGGAAGCGAACATGATTCTGATTTATACAATTTTAGAACATGTGTTAAGACATGTGAATTGGGTAGATTTGACATGGATTATAGGTTATGAAATTTAGATCTAGTATTGGCCTGTAAACTGAAAAACTAGAATAATAAATCTAGTTTGTATGTAGACTGTAAACTAGAAGAATAAATCTAGTTTTTGGGCATAAACGGTGAACTAGAATAGAAAATCTAGTTTGGCATATAAAATCTAGTTTAGCATAAACTGAAAATAAAGATGATAGATCTAAATTGCTATGAACTGTAGGTTAGGCAAATGAAGATTTGGGCCTAGAATATAAGTCTGTTAGCGACAATTGAATATAGGCCAAATTTGTTTAAAAAGGGGGAAATGGGCTGTAAGATAAATTGTTAACAATTTATAAACAAAAGAAAGATATTTTGATAACACCCCTTTTTATAACTCGTACCAGAAAGTTCTAGGGTGACAGAGAGGATAGTGTCTAGGCTTGGGTTTGGAAAATATAAGTTTCCTGCCCTCCCTGGCTATCCCTAACTGATCCGACGAACGGGATGGTTGCTTTCAAAACCAGTTTTGGAAATTAATCAGAAAACCCTTTGAACTTAGAAAACATGAATATGCCTAACCCGAGGTTAGACTGAGTTGCGGTGTAAACCTGCCCGGAACCGACCGGCACATCTAGTAACCGCAGCAATATCTGTCTAATGTGAGAGGTTGCGGCTTTAATTTATTAATTAAAGCTAGAACAAGAAGGGGAGGGTTAAGTCCATAGGAACACTTAACCAACACAGATAAAGCTAGAATGGGAAGGTTAAGTCCATAGGAGCACTTAACCAAATTAACACTGTTAAGCTAGAATGGTAGGATTAAGTCCATAGAAACACTTAACCAACTTAACACAGTTAAAGCTAGAATGGGAGGGTTAAGTCCATGGGAATACTTAACCAAATTAACATGTTGACTAGACTAGAAGGTGGAGTTAAATAAAGTTAATACACTTAGCCAATTTAACATGTTAATTAGACTAGAGGTTGGGGTTAAGTAATACACTTAGCCAATTTAATATGTTAGCTGGGTTGGACCGTAGGGTTAAGTAAACTTGAACACTTAACCATCAGAATATGATAAATGAATAGGGTTAAGTCTGAGACACGAAGAGATGATACTTAACCATAAATAACAGGTTTAGTTAAAACCGGTGGGAAAGGTTAAGTTAAAAAGGGAATACTTAACCAATACAGGATGAATGGGTAGGGTTAAGAAATACTTAACCAATATGACTTGGTTTGTGGTGGGGTTAAGTCAACATGAATACTGACAACACTTAACCAGTTTAACAGGATAGGGAAGAGGGTTAAGTTAGCTTGAATCGACTAAAGACACATAACCAATCCAACTTAACGGGAAAGAGAACTAAGTAGTAAAACTTAGTTAAGAAGACAATGATCCTGGAAACTAAGTGGTAAAACTTAGTTAGTAGAACTAAGTAGTAATTCTTAGTATAACACGAAGGAGCGGACGTCCATCTGATTTTAAAGAAGACTCCAACGAATTGGGATACGAAGCCCGAGGCTTCGAGGGGACGTGAGGGTACTCTTGGTATCCCTCTGTGAGGCTGCAGATGATCCGCCTAGGCGCACAGAGGTTAAGGTCTGCGGTAGAAGAGCCAAGGGTATGCCTTGGTTGTAATATATGGCAACCAAAAGACTAGGATGGACCAGCGTGATTTGGCGAGAAGACGGAAGCCCTGTGATAGCAACTCGTCATCTACCTACCATCTTCAGTCAAGCGAGACACGTGAAGCGGGAAGGCTGGAGGACTCATACGGACCACATACTTGCTATCTAATTGTGGTTGCGGGGTGTTGTTGGCCATAGAATTAGTGGGGCAGATAGGGGCCTTCATACAGTTCTCATTTTACAAGGGTGGCCTTCCATTAGTTGAGGGAGGGGTCGAGTGGGACCATAGCCACTGGAAAAACCGACCTTAACATCTGCATCGGCAGATATTGAATGCTCCCGACCGAGTTCTGTATTTCTAGAGTAGCCCTGACACGGGACTCGGGTAGCACATTACAGGACATGTGCATCTAGACAAGCGATAACGATTCGCGATACATGCGTGGGGAAAGTCTAGGAACATATACCACTCTAGGTAGTGTATCCTAGACTAAAGGGCATCGTTCGACAGGTAGCATAATCCCTAGTTTGGAACTAGGTGGCATAAATCCTGAATACAAGAAGCGTTCAACAGATAGCGTAAACTCTAATTGAATCTAGAAAGCACTTGATATAAAACCTAGACTAGATCTAGGTAATAAATAATCAAGGTACGCCTGAAGGCGACGGAAACTACAGGGATTGGGATCACGTTATCGTTACTAGTTGGAACACTAGTTAGGTGGTGCAGAGATATAGAAACGAGTATATCGCGGTAAAAGCGAAGTGGAGAAAGTGTTGTAGTATATCCAGTTTATCTTGCCTTAGCATGTCTTGTGTGAATCTTATCTTGTTAGCCTTATCATCATGGTATTATCTTGTATTCAGTTAATTCATGTCGTTCTGTTTCCCCTGTTCACATGCTAGAAGTTACTGACTTACTCAGGCTTTATGTCTGACTCTGTTTTTCTTTCGCTTCTTTTCTTCCGTTCCCCCCCCCCCCCCCCAGGTAGTTGAGGAGGGAATAGTATAACTCAGGATTAAATTGGACCGTTGCTCTTTCCCAGCTTGAAGATTTGACGAAGTTGTCCTTGGATTCTCTTTCAGATGTTATGGCTGGCTTATGCTACATTGGGGAATATAGATGTATTTTTATGCTTCTTTATCTAGTAAAGACAGATGATACTCTGATATTGTAAAGCAATCTTGTACAATCTATTTTATCAATAAAGCAAAGTTTTATTTTCCGTTGTTAATTGTTTGTCTGTCTTGTAATTTATCTGCATCTTTTACCCATAATGCTCCACAGAACTTAGTGCATTCCCTTTGCGAGTGACACTAACGGACGTGGGGTGTTACAGGTCGGTCATGTGTGGGTCGGGTTGCAAGATGTTCTTGTTGAACCCAATGCATTTGTGATGACCCCAAACTTCTGTGGTTCGAAAGAAAGGATTATCATTTGAAATACAACATATTTACAACAATAACATATCTCGGATAATATCATAACACATAATCATTTCAGCGGAAATACAAATGTCATAACGTCATAGCAACTGAACAACAGAGTACACAGTTACAGGATTCACTTAGCAAAATAGAAAGTCTGAATAAAAGGAAATAAGTTTCAAAAGGAAATAGGTCTCAACTCCAAAACGTACATCAAAATACAAAGATGGAATAAAGTCTCTAAAGCAGAAATAAAGATAAAAGAGAGGACTTCGTCTTCTTCTCCAGCAAGCTCCAGTCCAGAAAATGTCTCCCTAAAACCTGTCACTTGGCTGCCCGTGTAAAGAGAGGGCACCCGAGTTTGCAAAGTGAAACAAACATCGAGTCAGTCGTGGGACTGGTATGAGAAATCTTTCTATACTAACTGACAATATGGCGAATCACAGGACCACGCGGCTACCGCAGAACGGGTTTACTCCATTGGATTTCTAGTGTATGATTAAATAAATCTGATACAAAATAACGCAATGACTTTTTGAAAAATGAAATCATTATAAGACCCAAGTCCCATCACACGATGCAACGCAAACCGGAGGATAGAGTTTTACCTTATAATGATCAAACATGACTTGATACGTATAAAGTAATATCTTATTATTATTAGTGTCTAATCGGTTTAAAATACTTCAAAGTAAATGTATCAATCCTAGATAGCATAGCTACCATATACTATGTCGCTATATTATAAGTTTACAATCAAGACCGTAATGTCGTATTGGAAATTGGTTTTCCATCATGAAATCGAGGCTAGGGATCGTCCTCTTCGATTCGAGACACTCTAGAAAATGTCTCAGGATCACACCTATGGGCAACCCTTGGAGTGGTAGGGTCAGTCCCCACCTAACGGTAGTGGATTAGTTATGCCTGAACACATGTTTCCCAGTTCCTTTGAACCTCCATATGGCCACTAACAACCTATAAATCCGAGGTACCTCATAATCCATCTTCCACATAAGTAAAAATGTCAGGGTTGGTAAGTCGCTGACACTACTCTAGCTAGAAATAAACGTGTGCACTCCCTACGGTCCATATTCCGTTTTTGACTCATACCGGGGTGTGAGGCTCGCGAAGTCACGCTATGCTCAAAGCTACGCCTAAACAGGCTATGCTTTGATCATCACCACAAGGCCCTGCTTTCAACAAAATCCTTTACCATCTGCATATTGGCGTGCCACATTGACAATTCACGCCATGCTATCGATAACTACTAATATATATCAGCGTGTTAAGTAGAGAATAAATTCTCCACCACCAAACAGACATACATTAATAAAAATCGATTTAATTACATGAAATGAATTCCAACGTCAGACCCGCATCCATTTACAAGTCCGTTCTGGGTCTGAACGAAACCGGAGACACCAGAGAAGTTCTCGCTTATCCGGACAATCAACACATACGTTCGGACAACTAGTGCTTCAACCCCTTCCTGGGAGCAAGTCAGTCCAAGGCATCAGTAGTCGTCGTCCATTCGATGTGAAGATCGTCGGTCTTCAATCACCGTCTTCTACATCTTTTATTTAATCGTCGTGCAATTATTTGAAATGAGTTGAACTCGGTCTTTTCAAATAATTCTCGCATAATTATTATTTTGATCATTTCAGACCTTTAATATTCATTTATAACGATTTATCGCAATTTTATCTATTTAAAGATAGCCCAATATAATAGAACGACGCTTCGGGTTAGTGGGCGGCCCTGGCGCTGTTTTTACCGATTTTTGATTTACGCATATCTTGAAATCTAACCATTGGATTTTGACGAAATTTATATCATTGGAAAGATCTTCCCAAAGCGGTCCTAACGGTTCTGGTTTTGGGAAGATCCAACGGTCGGATCTTTCGGTATAATCATTTAAAGTTACGATTGCCGATACGCGAACTGCCGTGCGCGTTTCGTTTTAATTTTATATTTATATATATAATTATAAATATAGATCATTTGGAGATTTCAACTATAAAAATCCATTCTTTTTTTCGCACCTAAAATGACGATAAAAATATCACTTTTAATTTCTACTCTTTTCATCGCATCTAAAATGACGATAAAATATTACTATTAATTTCACCCTTTTTATCGCATCTAAATTATAAATAAAATTCACCTTTTAAAATTCATGTTTTTATTCACATCTAAAATGTGAATAAAATAATCCTTTTAATTTCATGTTTTTATTCATAACTAGTTCACAAATAAAAATGTACTTTCTCAAATTCATGTTTTTATTTGCAACTAGTTTGCAAATAAAAATTCACTTTTTTAAAATGGTGTTTTTATTTACATATAAAATGCAAATAAAGATGTCCATTTTATTTTCATATTTTTATTCACATCTAAAAAGTGAATAAAAATGTGCTTTACATATTTGCAAATAAAAGTGTAATTCATTCCTATGTTTTATTTGCATCTAAAAATGCAAATAAAAAGTATACTTCTTTTTCTTTTATGTTTTTACTCGCATCTAGAAATGCAAATAAAAGTATAATTCTTTTTCTATGTCCTATTTTCATTTACACTAAATGGTAAATAAAAATGTCTCTTTTTTTATATCATGTTTTATTTACCTACATGTAAATAAAAGAATCCTTTCTTTATCTCATGCTTTATTTACTCTAAATGTAAATAAATGGATTCTTTTTCTTTGTCATGTTTATTTACCTAAATGTAAATAAATGTATTCTTTTTCTTTTTCATGTTTATTTACCTAAATGTAAATAAATGTGTCATTTAATTTTCTTCTTTTTTATTTACCTAAATGTAAATAAAGGTGTCCACAATTTGTTCTTTTTATTTACCTAAATGTAAATAAAATGTCATGCAAATTTTGTTCTTTTTATTTACAACAGAAAATGTAAATAAAGGTCATCGCAAAGTTTGTTCTTTTTATTTACATAAGAAAATGTAAATAAAGGTAATCGCAAAGTTTGTTCTTTTTATTTACATAAGAAAATGTAAATAAAGGTCATCTAAAGTTTGTTCTTTGTATTTACATAAGAAAATGTAAATAAAGGTCATCACAAAGTTTGTTCTTTTTATTTACATAAGAAAATGTAAATAAAGGTCATCGCAAAGTTTGTTCTTTTTATTTACATAAGAAAATGTAAATAAAGGTCATCGCAAAGTTTGTTCTTTTTATTTACATAAGAAAATGTAAATAAAGGTATCACTAAAAAAATATTTCATATAGACGTTAAAAATATTCTTATTTTCATGTTTCAACAAAGACGCTAAGAATGTGTTTATTTTCATGTATATAGACATGACACTAAAAAAATGATGTTTCATTTTCAATGTATTAACATAACGCTAAAAATAATGTTCATTTTCAATGTCGATTTCATATCTCTTCCATATTACAACTAATATTTTGGTGTCAATATTGAGGTGAATTTCTCATATCAATACATGCAATCACATTAAACTTTAGTGTTAACATATGGTGTAAATTTCCATAACACTACATGTAACAATGTTCTAAATTTTGATGTCAATATTCATAACATGATTCAAATCAATACATGATATTTCATTTAAAAATTGAATCTTTGAATGGTAACAATCTTGTGTAAACTAACAATATTAAAAACTGAATCTTTTTATTCATTTATTTAAAACAAGATCTAATCTAATCGGTGTTTACAGATCTAAATAAATAGATCTAACATAATAGATCTGAAATAAAGAATGGAATTTCATCGTAGAATCAGATCTAGAACAATGGATCTGAAATAAATAATACATTTTCATCGCAGAACTAGATCATTACATACAAACACAGAATTAATCAGCGAGAAAATAATTAATTTAAAAATTAATTCTGTAAATAGGAATTCTCACCTTGCTTTAAGCAAATTTAAAAATCCAAACGAATTCAGAAATTGTTCCAATCAGTTTCAATAAGTTCTATTCGACGTTAGGGTCCAACCGGATCTGAAATTATCTGATTCCGAGTTTGTATGGGTGAGATACGATTTAATTTGTGTAAATAAAATTTAAAAGAAAGAGAATCAAAAGGGAATATTCCCTCTTCTCCTACCTTCTGAAACTGGCCGTAAGTTTTCAAATTTCGTTCGATTCTAGGTCTGAGTTTTACTCGCGAACCGAAGCACTGGAGCTCGATCAGGACGCGCCACGTGGAAGGGGAAGGAGCGGCGCCTGTTCACCGGAGGTGGGGCGCCACTCGGTGGTGCCATGTGTAGGGGTGAGCATTATTCGGTTAAACCAAATAAACCAACCAAACCAATTTATTTCGGTCGGTTTGGTTCAGTTTTGAAATTAAATCGGTTTGTAATCGGCCCGAAAAAATATTATGTTCGGTTATCGGTTTAACCAAATTAACCGAATTTTGACTATATTTTCAAAATTATCGGTATTATAATAAATATTTTATGTTAGTTTAGTTATTTAATTATATATTAATCATCACCCATGTGTCAAAATTAATAGTAAAAAAGCATAAAAATCAAAAATAATAATATTGTAATCATATATTTATAATTTGTTTCAAATTATAGTTAATATTTCAAACACAAAGTGTAAAACATTGTTAGTTCGGTTTAATCGGATAACCAACCGAATCAACCAAACATAATTTGGTTGGTTTGGTTCGGTTTTCATTTTTATTGGTTTCAGTTTGGTTTGACATATTTATCATCGGATAAACCATACCAACCAAACGCTCACCCCTAGCCACGTGTGCAGGGCGGCGGTGGAAACCCGCAGGGTTTGGGGGCCTGGTTCTCGGTGTCTGTGCCTCCTGGTGACGATCAACTCGTATGGAAATGAAGAGGAGGAGAATCTCTTCAATACTTGAACTGGAGGGAGGTCTAATTTGTGGTGAATGAAGAGAATTTAGAAGAGGAAGAGCGGAGCGGTTTCAGCCATTGACGCGAGATGGTGGCGGCTACTACACAATGTACAGTCTAATTGGGATTTTAAATTTTAATATTTATAATATAAAATTTGCTATTTTACAAATAAATCTATATCTTTTTAACAGATTCAATTCCAGTCTAGCAGAAGGTGTCCCTAGAAAATAGCCCATTTTCCGGATCCAACGGGCTAAGTCCCGTCAGCCCAAACGGTTGTTTGTGGCCTGAATTATTTAATTTAATAATTAAATTCTTTATTAAATTAATTCGTTCGCATAAATAAATTCACCGAGGCCACATACGAACTCAGAAAAATAAAAAAAAAATTGGCTTTGTTATGATGATACGGTCCTAACAAAATTAATTTCGTCGAATTCTGAGCCGTTTGAAAAATGACTATTTTTCAGTCGATTAAATTTGACTGAATCGAGCAAAACACACTTTCCTTCGCCACGCTCACATACTAATTCGGATAATTCTAAAAATTGAAACCTTGTAATAATTTGACATTCCGGTTTCAACAAAAGTGGTTTTGTTGAAAACATAAGTCGTTTGAAAATTGACTATTTTCGCTGGCTTTTTATATTATTTAAAAATGAAAATTTTAATTTCTGGCACATTCTCCAACCAAATTATTTAAAATAAATTTTTTTAATTAGTCCTGATTTTTCGGGTTGTTACAACATTCCCCTCTAGAGATACACTATCGGAAGGTAGTTCCATACCTTGTCATAGTCGGAATCCAATCTCCAATAAGTGCCCTACGGTTTTTAATTTTATATTATATATGGAGCGTGAGATGCAAGCGTTCCGCTAGATTCTATTTATTTGATGTAGACATTATTATAATATCAATGGATTTGATATTAGAAATATTTTGGGTTATCGTAAGGTAAAAACCATCTGTGTTTATGTGTGGATCGGTCTTACGATTATCATTTCTTTCGAAAGGATTTTTTAAAGTTAGACAAATGATTGGAGTTTACTCACACCAGTCACATGACTGACCCAGAGTTTATTTTGTTTTTGTTTTCCCTAAACTCTTAGGTGCCCAAATTTGTATGGGCAGTCAAGTAGTCGGGATTTTTCAAATTCACTTGGAAGTGCTGGAAGCAGGAGGCTTCACTAGTTAGCTATAGACTATCATATTTCCATTGTGTACTATATTGTATCTAGAAAACAGGGGGTTATAACTGTTCCAGGAAAAACTGTTGTGCTCTGATAATGGTATGTATATACAGTTACTGATTTGTATTTCAAAAGTTATGTTATTTAATATATTTTATTCGTTCCGCTATGAGTTTGTGATCCTCGTTTTCTTCTATTCTAATATTTCTTTCTATTTCTCATCCTCTAACTTCTTTCTAATAATGATCCGTACTTCTATGCAATTTGGGTTGGACATGTGATGTATGTAGTCAACTCAGATAGTACGGATTTGCGGACTGTTACAGTTGGTATCAGAGCTTAGGTTGAGCGAACACCTAGGCTTTGGTGGGTTTGTGGTCATTAGAGATAGGGTCAATAGTACCCTAGAATGAGTTTAGCGTATATATATGAGAGCGCGTATTTGTTAATTGATATGAAAATTATTTTATATTGTGTTGACTTGTCTGTTAAGTGGTTTATGAATTCTGATCGAATCATGGGATGCCACGAAGTCGATAGGAATTTCTAAACACTTGAACATAGAAATTTGACACAATATTGTTTTAAGTGGGTAAATGAAATAATATTACCCAAAATTCTATTTTGATAGAAAAGGAACAATTTTATGAAATTATTATATTATATGGATGTGTTGGTTGTTAATATTGTAATCAAATAATATTATAAAATTAGAAATGGTTATATACAACCAAATATAAATTGTATATGAATGATGTATACAAATGAGATGAACTGGAATTGAATTCGAAACCAGATTTAAGAATTTAAAATCCTGAGTGTTTGGAATAATATTTTCTAAAGTATATTGAAATAATATAATTCAGAATTAAGAATTTAAAATCCTAGCTATTTGGAATAATATTTTCTGAAGTATATTGAAATAATATAACTTTGTTTTAAAAGGATTTTTGATTAAAAACCCATTTTATATGGATTTTAAAAGTATAAAGCACTGAACTCACTTCGATGGCTGGGAAATAATTCTGATGATGACTGTAGCATCATCGGTGTTCATTTTCAAGTTTCTAAGTGATGAATTGCTACCTTAAAAAGTTTTGTTGGAAATTTGTTTGAAAGAAGACAAGTTGATTTGGAAAATTCAAATGTTTTGAATTTGAAAGGATGATAAATATATGAATGATATATACAAATGAGATGAACTGGAATTGAATTCAGAATCAGAATTTAAAATTTAAAATCCTAAGTGTTTGGAATAATATTTTCTGAAGTATATTGAAATAATATAACTTTGTTTTGAAAGGATTTTTGATTAAAAAAACATTTTAGATGGATTTTAAAAGTATAAAGCACTGAACTCACTTCGATGGCTGGGAAATAATTCTGATGATGACTGCAGCAGCATCAGTGTTCATTTTCGAGTTTCTAAGTGATGAATTGCTACCTTAGAAAAGTTTTGTTGGAAATTTGTTTGAAAGAAAACAAGTTGATTTGGAAAATTCAAATGTTTTGAATTTGAAAGGATGATAAATATATGTATATATTTATGTGATCTCAAAAGAATTTGAAATGAAAACCTAGGAATTAAAATTTAACTTAAGCTAGTTAAATGGATCGATGTGAATAAAATGATTAATATCGATTTGAATGAATTTAAATATGTGCAAATGGAATATGAATGAGATATGAATATATTGGATGTGAATATATATTGATCACTCGAATCAGATGAATAAAAACCAAAAGTTTTGGTAGAACTAAATTTGTAGAAACGTGAAATGTTGAGTTTCAACATAAGTGAGATTTTGAAAAGTAAAGAGTTTGTACCATTTTTCCTACCTTAGTAATTTCGGGGGCGAAATTCTTTTAAGGGGGAAGAACGTAACGCCCCGGATTTTTGAATAGTTTATTTTAAATATTTAATATGGTTTTAAATATTGAGTTGATAATATAAATGGATTTTTATATTAAGTTATCGATTTCAATTTAATATCGAATATATTAAATTATCGTAACATGAAAAATAACTCAATTTGAAATTAAAACTGAATTAAAACAATTCAGATGATCAATACTAATTTTGTTTGAATATAGACGATAATAAAAATATTTTATTACCAGCGAATTGATTAGTTTTTAATTTAAATTATATTATATTAATTTAATACGGTATATACGTTGAAAATTAAATATAAAAATATACTCAATTCAGTTCAGAATAACGCAATAATATTGAAACGTCGGTCAGTACGTTGAAATAACGGTTAGTGAATCAAACTAACAGACCCCGAGATATTTGATTTGTATATAAGCTTGAAATCAAATCAGAATCTTTTTAAAAAGAATAGAAATCTCTTTAAATCAAATCGCATTAAATTTAATATCGAATCGGATTAAATATGGCGTACTTAACCTATAAGCTATAATGCACCTTACGCTTACTAAATTCCTTAATGCTTAAGGTATTGTTCTTCTATAAAATCGCACGTAAGCTTTCTTCCATCTTTTCTTCAGCATTTCGTTTGTAGCCTTCAAAAGGAAAACAAAAATGGTCGTTAAATCATATATTTGCTAATCCTTTTTCTGCTCATTTTCTTATCAATAAAGCAAGCTTCCCTTTACTAATGAACGAAGCAGCTCTTTCATAAAATAATACCATGATTTCCTCTATTAGAAATCAAAGCTGCAGTAGACTAAGAAAATGGTCACTCCCCATCTTTTTAATTCGATCAGAAGAAAAAATAGGGTTCAAGCTTTCGATTTCAACATGAAATCGAAAATCATAAATCCTGTTTCTAAATCTTCGAAGCCGACCCCTTTCCTGATTTCCATTTAAGTCTTTCAAAAGCCATATTTTTATTTTTATTCTCCAAATCGATTCGCCTTAAAAAAAATGGACATCGCAAATTGAAACTGAAGCTTGACTTCGAGATGGAATGCTCGCAGATGCCGTCATGGGGTATTTCGGGTGCGATGAGTTTCTAGTTATCGAAGTGGTGATGCCATGAATCCTGAGGCTCGAAATATTGGATTAAATCATAGGTGCAATGTAAGGAGGATTGTTGTCAGTAGCGAACGCTGCAGGGAGGTCTTGGATGGAAAGGTGTGATAGTTGATGTCATGGAGTTCGATTTCAAGAATCGACATGCTGGGTACTTTGATTTTGAGTTATTCGAATTGCAGACTTTGGATTCACAGTTAAGGATGACAATTGAGGCAACTGCGAAGTTTCTGATGATGGCGATAGTGAAAACTCTAAAGAGGGAGAGTGGAGAAAATAAAAAATAAAAATAAGGAATTCTTATCGTAATATGGGGATTTAACCAAATCTTTGATTTGAGAAAATTAAAAATAAGGAATTGGGAGAGAAGTATAATCTCTTAGTTAAGATTAAAGAATTGAACGTTGGGAAACCGATTTAATTGGAAACTATGGTTGAAATGTGGGTAAGGATTTTTAAAGGAAACTGGGGTTTTGATAACGAGTTATTAAATTGAAAATTAGTTAAGGCTTTGAGGCTAAAATATCTTTGATTTAAGGGATGTGTTTTACAGAAGAAGGGTTAAATATGGATTTTGTTAAAGATAATTTGAGAATGGGTTTAAAGAAATTTAATTTAAAAAAAATCCAAGATGTAAGGAGATTTGGTTGAAAGCCTATGTGTTTCGTAATTGTGTTTTAAAAATTACGCTTATTTGGGAAGACCGTGGTCAGATGTATGTCCGAAAACCATTCTAAGTAATAATATGACGTTGTGGAGCAATTGAAGATAGTATTGAAGACCGAGACCCTTCATATCGTAAGGACGACTTGCTGAATGTCTCAAATAGGTAGCTCCATTTGCAGATGGATTTTATATCATAAGTGGCAAGAAGCCCAAACGTATGTGAATGAACTTCGAACTGTTGTTTCGTTCAGACCCAGAACAGACATTTATGGATTGTGTGTCTGACATTGTAATTGACTGCGTAGCACTGATCTCTGTTAAATATATATCTCTTTGGTGGTGGAGAATTTATTCTCTTGCTTAACACCCTTATCTAAGACATATGAGCTTAGAGGATATATATGGATAGAAATCAGTGATGCGTTGTGAATGGACAATGTGGCATACTTAAGTTATGTGTGAGCTTTGGATGATCAAAGCATGGCTTATTTAAGCATAGCTTTGTGTATATCGTGTCCTCGGCAAGCCTCGCACCCCGGTAAATGGCCAAAACAGGAAGAAATGTGGCAAGGTTATGGGGGTGTTGTCTCCTTCTAGATAAAAGGTGTACTATGGTATGGAGCCCAGGTATTAACCTATGTGGTAAAAGCATCTACTTTTGTGGTTGTTGCTGGCGCGCTCTCGGAAAGGTCGGTAACGCCAGGAGATAACATACTTAGGCATACTCTGAGTTACCCAGTAAAGGTTTAACCTGGCCTTGTGTTGGCATGAGGGGCATCACTGTTGATCCTCGGACATCCCACTAGAGGTGTTCAAAATTCGGTTCGGAAGGAAGTTCCTTTGCCTGGTCATTGTTGGAAACTCAATCTCCGCTATGAGCCCGTACGATTTTGATTGTATACCATACATCAGTATAGTATATGGTACCTATGCTGGCTAGGATTGATACATTTACTTTCGAAATTGTTTTCGCACTATATTATAGTATCGAAAGAGGATTTTCACGTATTAACATTTTTGACTGCATAAAGAGAAACCTCGCCCACGTGTGTGTTTGCATTGTGTATGTGCCTTAAGACCTTATGTTAGTTTCATTTTTCATAAAGTCATTGCGAATTTCTATGCACTGGTATTCACATGGAGTAAACCCATTCCGCATTAGAGGCGTGGTACAGTGAATTACATAACTTTAAAATAAACCCTAAAAACAAATGTTTTGAGTTCTCACAACAGTTCCATGACTAACCTGGAGTTTAATGTTCCCACGCCTAAACTTTGGGTTCCCATAATTTTTACACAGGCAGCCTAGTAGTTTGATTGGCAGATTTAGTCTTGGAGTTGGCAGGATTCTGGTTTTAGCTGGAGCTATTATGTCTTGGAGTATTTGTATTCTTCCGCTGAGTTTAGTATATTTTCCGCTGTGTAATCGATGTACTCTGATGTTTCTCCGGTAACTCTGATGTAATATTATTGTACTGGTAATGGAAAAGTTCTTTTTATTTCGTGCAAATGTGTAAGTACCCCTAACAATCTGTCTTTATGAACGGTTTAAGTTGGTTTAATTACCGGTGAAAACCGAGCAAAAAGCCGGGTACTTACATACTCTTATGTTTACTAAGATGATTTTAAGGCATAGACCTTTAGAGCGGAAAGGGTTGCTCGCTGATATCTCTGGTTAGCCACCAAGATTAAACTTGTAGCAGTAATCCCTACATTCTGGGCTATCTTCGGTTTCGTTCAGTCCTGGAATGAACTTGTATAGACGAATGTCCGACAGGGTATTTCCAATAATCACGTACATTGTTTTTACAAATCTACCAAGTATGGTGGTGGAAAAGACAACTTCTTTTAGCTTAACTCATGGAGTATCTTTGTGCAAATCAATTAATTATTTACATATCTGATAATGTGGCATTCAAAGTTGAATGTGATGTTTCCAAAAGGTAATCATAGTCTCAGGCCTCATCAACCGGGAAATGACTGAAATCGAGTAGGTAACAGAACTATATGGGTCATATCCATTATGATATATCATCCTCTGATCTAGAGAAATCGACTGTCCCTTTTTGTATGCTTCGAAATGAGTACGGTTGGACGACCAACAACCATGGTGATGATATATTCGGTACACTCAAGTTGAATGAGTGATCGGTTTTGTGTGAATGGGTCGCAAGGTGTTCTTTTTGAACCCTGATGTTTTATCTCTAGAGAACACTGATCGGAAAGTAGTTCTTTACCTAGTCATGTGTGAAAATCCAAACTCCAATTTGAGCCGTATGGTTTTAGATGTAAACCAACTATGTCGAATAGTGAGAAGCATGTTTTTTTGTTAAATTCATGTTTTATTTTTGGATTGATAGACATTATTGTAATATCATTGGATTTTATAATAAAAGTGATCTGGATATCGTATGATAAAAACATGTGCCATGTTGTGTGGTCGTGTCCTATGAGAGTTCCATTCTTTTAAAAGGATTTTTAAATTTAAGCAATTTGTTTGGATTTTACTCACACGATCCCTTTGACTGGCCTAGAGTTTATTTTGTTTGTTTTCACTAAAAACTCATAGGAGCTCAAATTTGTACGGGTAGTCAGGTAGTTCAGGTTCTGATGGATACATTTAAAGGAGCTTGAAGTAGGAAGTTTCACCATTTGGCTATAGCTGTCGCATTTCCGCTGTGTACGATATATGTATGCGTAAATAAATAATTATAATTGTTCCAGTGTTTAGCTAGAAATAGTTGGTGTACTATGATGATATGTAATATACAATTTTGTTTTCAAGTATTGTTTAAATATTATATTTTATTCCGCTACGATTTTGAAATTTTATGTATTGTTTATGTCTTCTTCTATCCTATTTTTTTTAACCCGAGTGTTTTGGTATTTTCGGTACTTGAATAGTCGACATGTTATACAGTTAACGTATTTATGTCGATTTTCAAGGTTGAGAATCGCTCGGGCCGTTACATTACCATTCAATGTATCTTGCTTTCAAGTGCCTATAAGTATACATCTTTCATTAGCTTGATTGATAAATTACAGTTGGAAATATATATCATACAATTTTCTTCCTTCCATAATGTATAAAACTTTGACGTGATCAACAAATGCTACTTTTTCATATGACATCATGTTTACATAGTTGTATAATTTGCTTTGTTAAATATGGCTTTTGGTTATTCATAATAACCATTTAGACGGGTATTCAAATTATACTAAAAAACATATCAGCATTAAATATTTTGGATTGCCCGAAGTTTTCTATTAATTCTTTTCTATATGCATATCATATCGCCCACTAAGCCACCTTAAATTTCAAAACATTACTTGAATTTTTTTATCACGAATATTAAATGTTTTATCCTATTACTAATTCCTTTTCATAAATACAATAGAATAGAGGGAAATAACTTAATAGAATGAAGGAAACAAATTAATACAATGAAAGGAATATTATGAAATATTTGGGAAATGATAAATAAAAGGAATGAGTCAGTTTTGAGGGAGTGGAATAGTGCAGTTTTAAGGAAATAATGAAGATACGAGGGAACTGACAAGGATACAATTTTTCACATTTCAAAATTATTTATTTATTAAAAGCTTGAATGTGTAATCCATTTTTTTTTGGATTTGTGTTACTACTCAGATTTGGCTACTACATGTTTTCTTAAATTTCAAAAATACCAATTGATAATATATAGTCTTTGATTTTTTTTCATAAATTTTATAACATTTGCAGTTATTGAAAGGAAATGCCAACCACAAACCTTCTTATTATCTATATTTTTCTTCATCTACAAAATTCATCCACGAAAAGTGTGTTCTGTTTAAATTTATATGCATAATGTTATTTATATATATGTTGTGTTTTCAATATGGTGAACTACACATAATTATACTTTTATGGTTTGTTTGCTAGTGTAATTTTTACCTTTGATAGTTAAACTGCAGCTTAGATCCTCAAGAATGAAGGAATCGGAAATTTCAGGAATAATACAACTATTCAAAGAGTGAAGATTTTGATAAATAACATTATTATTGTGTATATTTGGTAATGACTTATTCTTTCTTGCATTTGAACATTAAAATAAATGTGCACTAAACTATTTGTTTGAACATATCTATTTTACGGTTGTAATCTAAATAGGAATCCAATATGTCTGCATTTAACTATGGTTGTTCAAGTGATTGTATATTTTGTAAATGAGTTTATTTCTATGCAAATACAACCGCTTATTTGCTAATGAAGTACCAGTAAACGATTACTCCTAGTGTGCTTTTGATTCCACGCATCCATTACTAGCTGCTATCTCCGAGGTTGTTAATGCATTTCGGTATTTTGTATCCTGAGGTACACAATACTCGGACAAACACTGCTTGCAAAATTAACTATAAATGTCTGTGTGAAACGATTTACGAACACATTTGAATAATATGCTCAACCAATTGCATGGTCGGGCAACCCTTGATTTTCATATGCTTAAACGAATATATCTATTTTATTTTCAAGTATTTGTGAACCTCTAATTGTATATTTTCTCGTCAGATATATCAGTGTATAGACCAAACCTATAAAAATAGATATTTCTTGATGGAATAGTAGATTAAAAAGGTTAAATAAGAAAGAAAAGCTATAGGTGGAATAGTGGATGGAAAATATACTAAATTCCTCTACAAAAATTAATATAAAATCAACTAAGGTGTAGTTTGACACCGATGAGGATAGTGTCATTATTTACAGTTTGTTGCTCCATCTTCAGCTTTTATATATAACTTTATCGTTCACATATTCCTTCAATTACATCTCAGACTAACATATCCCAACTACGTGCGTAGCATGGGTTCGTGCTCGTTAGTGTAACTTAGTAATAACCACTACATCGATAAACGATAGGAATTTGAAAATGTAATATTTGAAGAGAACCAACGCAAGCACAAGAAATCTATGGTTAAATAGAAGAGAAGGAAATTCTTATGCTTTATGATTATTTAATATATAGAGATAAACAAAAGCCCATGAGTTCAAATACCGGTATGAATAAAAATTAACAACTATCTCCAATAGGAAACTCAAAACACAAACAATCAAACTTTCTTTATAAATTCAAAACTTCTATCCACACTTTTTAATCATATAAAAATAAGATTTAAAAATTAAAGTTCTTTTATAAATTTAGAATGCTAATCTACAAACATCGTCAAATATTAAAATTTAAAAGTATGGTCTAATAAATATTTTTTCTTCAAAATTCGTTTTCAATAATAACGTTATCAAATTTTTCGAAGATCATTTTTTTCGAATGCGTTAAATGTGTATAATTTGTTAAATAAACAGTTTATATTTGAAAATTGCACTATAATCACGCATGGAACATATGCCACGTTCGTACTTAAACCTGGTTGTTCTACTATTTTCATATATTTGGATTCTATAGATAGATTTATAGTTTTTTATTTTATTTTAAATTAGGAAAATAACAGGAAGAGGTAATTAGGAAGAAGGACAAACTTTGCCGAAAAATTAGACTGGAGGTTAACAAGTTTTATTTTTAGTCTGAAGGACAAACTCTAAACCAAAATTAAACTGAAGGAAAATACTAAATGTAATTAGCATTATATTCATTTTTTTACACTACACGAAAATGCTGGTTTTAACTAGCATTATTCAGTTTTACACCGTAGAAAATGCTAATTATATTTAGCATTGTCCTTCAGCCTAATTTTTTTCAAAATTTGTTCTTCAGTATAAAATAAAACTTGACGTCCTTCAGACTATTTTTTTCTTCAAAGTTTGTCCTTATGCCTATTTTCCACTAACAGAAATAAAGGGTAGAGGGCAAAAAAAAAATAAAAAAATAAAAAAAAAAATAAAAAAAAAATCTATCAATTTGATTCACATTTATGTACAAAACTAGCAACTCCACAACATTCATAGTCAAATGCAAATAGTGAATTTCAAAAAGGTTTTCAGTAAAACCCTTAACAAACAAAGGAAAGAAACCGAAGAAACCACCAAATGACAGCTTAGTAACAAATTAAAGCGGTTCTTCATAAAGTCCATCTGCTGCTTTGAACTGCGAAAAGTAAAAAAACACAATAGCACGCTATTGGTCCGAAACAAACAAACCGGATTACAGACACCAGCAATCAACACCGTTGATTCTTAATGAAATCCAACGAGCAATACTAGTCATCCGCGTCAACCCTAGGACTATAAAATCCCCTCCTTCCGCTTGTTGATCGACATCGTAATCGCCTTTCTTCCCAAATCAATTCAGGAAACCCTAGCTTTAATTTAGAAGTCCAAACTCGAAGCAATGGAGGCAGGCGGAAAAACGAAGAAGGGAGCTGCAGGTAGAAAGGGACCAAGCGGGCCCAGGAAGAAGTCCGTCACTAGATCCATCAAAGCAGGTCTTCAATTCCCCGTTGGCCGTATTGGCCGATACTTGAAGAAAGGCCGGTACGCTCAACGTGTTGGCACCGGAGCTCCTGTTTACCTTTCCGCCGTTCTTGAATACTTAGCAGCAGAGGTCCTGGAGCTTGCAGGAAATGCAGCCAAAGACAACAAGAAGAACCGAATCATTCCAAGGCACGTTCTCCTTGCAATAAGAAATGATGAGGAGTTGGGTAAACTGCTTGGTGGAGTGACAATTGCGCATGGTGGAGTATTGCCAAACATCAACCCTGTCCTTTTGCCTAAGAAGACCGCTGCTAAGGAATCTGACACCCCAAAATCCCCTAAGAAGACTGCTGCCAAAACGCCTAAAAAGTCTACTTAACTGATTTGATGGAAGGTGCCAAGTACTGTATTTATATAATGAAGTTTGGATCAGATTTCTTATTGGAAGTTTGTTGATTTGTAGTTTCCTTATATTAATCAATAAATTTTTTTCCTCTATCGATTCATGTCACTGTTTAGTTTTTCTTTGCGGAAAATGTTCCATCTGGTTATTCAATTTTTTTATTTTATCTAAAAATGACTTTTTGCTGTTTGTGGTGATGTGATAATGCAGAAGTTCGTATTCTTACTTTAAACTTTGGTCTAAACTGATAAACAATGAAGTTCGATTGGATTTTGGATATGTTTTATCTCCAAAAAAATACTGTTCAGATGTGTCTGGAGATAGATAGGTCATCAGTTTCAGCAGTTAAATTTGTAGATTCAATTCTACATATTTAGAGTTACGATATTCATTTAATCAGTTGACTTGAAACCTTGCTGCAGTGTTGCTTCTATTGTTAGTTCTTACCTTCCTTCACTGTAAAATTGAAATAGTGGTTGAAATACTTGAAATTTGTTTCGCAATTTGGGAATTATTTATTTGATGGGGGAACAAAGTAAGATGGTTTATAAAATGATAGCCTACTTAAGATTTTAAATCATATCATAAGATGTTGACGGCTTTTTCAGCCATCTTCTATTTCGTAAAGCATCATAATAAAAATAATTCAGTTGATGCTGACAATAAATTTATATTATTGTAAATATTTGATATTTAAGTTTGGCGACATTTTTAGAAAGTTAGCTTAAGGTTTCACAATTAATTTTTAGTAAGTTAACTTGTAACAATTACGATAAAATTCACGAATTACCAATCAAACTATTCAACCTTAGTTAATAGCAATTTATAATTAAGTTTGATTAATTGTCAAACGCCATTCAAAAATTGAGATATTTTTTTTAGCACTATGGAAGAAGCCATACAAACGTGAAGGTGTGGTTGTGAAAGACTTTAGATCCATACCATATGGATTAAACTTAATGCGGTTATGTAGCCAAATTGTACGATATGGATGAATTGAGAAGCGAATTTAAAAAAAAATGATCTAAAAGCCCCATTGTAATATAATGTCCAAAGATTTCATGATCAAACCATGAATCGAAATATAACAACTCATGATTTAAAGGTCTGACGGTTCAATTGATTAAACTGTCAAAAACGTATTGAATTTTAATTTATTTTTGAAAATCTACACATTTAATTACAAGATACATGCAAAAATATTTAATTTAAAATGCCATGTAAACGAGCTATGAAGGACCTTTAAGGTCTGCATCTAAAATTATGTATTGTTATGATGTAGAACCGTATCAAACTATAGTTGATTATGCAAAATAGTAGTGGATAATAACAGAAGTTTATAGGTGCCAAATTTGATAAAACTTGTAGTCGTCTTAAAGAAATTTGCAATGGTGAACCATACCAAACTATAGTTGATTATGTATGTTCATTTTCGTAGTTATTAAGGGTGGCTCGCTAGTTAGTAGCCAACAGGCTACACCCATTAAGTGTATGTCATGCATTCAATTTTATGTTTCCTACTAAATATAGCCTATACAGGAAAACTTTATGATTTTGCTACTATGAAGGTAAAGAGGAAATAATTCAAGAAACTATTTTGAGTCAATCAGTCCCTAGATCCTAGAAATTTCTATAGGGAGAATTACTCCTAGAAACTATGGGTTATATTGGTAGTTTTTTTCTCTAGAATTTTAGGTAGTACTTGGTTTATTTGTTTTAATTTTGAGTTTTCATCCGTATAAAAATATGAACAATGCTTGTAAATCATGAAAAACTGGCGCTTTAGAAAACGAAATCGAGACAAGAAACATAAAAACAACTTTTATTTATTTTTCGTATTTTGTGAAGTAATTAAAGAACGAAAGACAATTCATCCCTTAGTCGTTCCTCCATCCCCTTTGTCTTCCGCTCCATCGTTTTTCTATTTCCTCCACTACTCCTCACCTCTTCTTATTTTTTGTAGTTAATGTTGAAAATACAAAACATCATATAAACAAAATACTACCTATTTTTCAATACGGTGATTACAACCATCTAACTTTGGGTCATACCAAAATTGGATATAAGGGTACTTCTTTAACACAGATCACATTGTTTATTCAAGTCGGAATTGTTTTTTAATTTTTTTGGCAAGGCATTCAAGTTGTAATCGTTGTAATTGTGTATGTATAATTTCTTCCGAGCTTTCCTTTGTTATACTAAAGACTTTTTATCGGTATTCATTTCCAAGTATAAATTATTTCTCTTGGTCGATTTGTGTATTACATCAAAGGCGTGTGATATACAAAGGTGTTTGCTTAAATTATCCAGCCTTACATCAAAGGTGTGTGATATACAAAGGTGTTTGCTTAAATTATCCAGTCTCAAGCTCTAGAAGACCCTCAACTGTAGGACCCTGTAACACCCCGAGAATTCTATAGCTGTGAAATTAACAAATTACAGTATAATTAATCTGAAATCAAAGAACCAAGGGAAACGGGATACGCCATTGCGTTCGTCTCGGAAAAATACGCGAAATAGTGTCCGAGTTTTCGAAAAACGGAGTCCGTATGAAGAAGATATGGCCTTCGGAAGTTTTGAATTAAATTTAAAAATTCAAACAGAATAAAATAATTAAAAATCGGGCCCAATGGGCCAGGGCAGATAATCACCCGCCTAGGCCACCCAGGTCGACTGGGCTGTCGACCTGGGCTACCCATGTCGACAGGGCTGTCGACAGCCCTGTCGACAGGGGTGTCGACCTGGTCGAGCCCAGTCAACCTGGCTGGCCAGGTCGGTGTGTGGTCGAATTTCTGTGGTCTGCTTTGTCATTAGGGCTAGGTGGCGGATTTTTATTGGTCTCTCTTCCTAATGAATGGCTACGATCTAACCTAGCAACATCAAGGGTCCTAATCAATTCCTAACCTCTATATAAACAACCCTAGACTAAACCCTAATCTATTCATTCAAATTAAGAACATAGCCGCCATGTTGCTGAGGAACGACTAAGAGTAGCCGCCAACTAGAGAGGGAATTAGGAAGAAAGTTCTAAAGCCTAAAGCAATTCAAGCAACCTAAAGCTAATCAATTCAACAAAGGAATCGTGTCTCTTAATTAGAGAATTCGCCGCAACCATTGTAAGTAGAGTATTACTTTGGTATAAATAAACAACTGTGTTGATGTGTATGCTTGAATTGTGGCAATGAAAGTAATTCATATTTGTGCAAAATTATGTTATTCATTATAAAGAACTACATGCGGTAGTTCTATGCAAATATACGTTTGGAATATTGCGCAAATTATGTAATCTATGTTGAAGCTACATGTATGTAGTTGAGTGAAATTTATGCAAGTTTGGGGCTTTGTTATTATGTCATCATGATGCATATTTTGTGCATAAATCATTTTGCAAGCAATTGAGACAAGTTTGGTTGTTATAGTTCATATGAAACTATGTTGGAATTTTGACACCATAATCCATGTATTAAGTCATGCTTATGAATATGGCTAGGCTATGAATGATATTTGGCATAATTGAAATCCATGATTAAGTTTATCTTGTTTAAAAGAATTATATGATGACATATGTGAGACATGGCTAGGTTAGACTCAAAAATCCCTTTTTGCAAGTTTAAAGCAAAGACCATGATTAGGAATATTTGTGCATAAGTATATTTATACCATCGTTATGTGATTAGACTTAAACCATGATTAAGTTGAACTATGCTTTTGTGTTAGTAACAAAGTATCCCCTTTGTAAACATGTAGAAACCTTATGAACATGACTTGTTTATGTTTATGCCATGAACAAATTGAACTTTACCTATGCCATGCTTATGTTTGACATTATGCCATGTTTATGCTAGAAGTATTTATGCCATGCTTATGTTTGACATTATGCCATGTTTATGCTAGGAATATTTATGACATGCTTATGTTTGACATTATGCCTAAATAAGAGTATAGGTTCATGTTGTAGTTAAACCTATGCAAGTTCACATGCTTTGATTTATGTCACCTATGTTGCCACTATGCAAGTACACCAATTTCTATTTTGTATTTCCAACGTCGTATTGCAAGTTCATGCGCTCACCTTCCCCTCTTTGTGTATACGCCATAAGCCTCCCCTTTTCGCATGGCTAAATTGGGCTTTAAAAGGCTAAGCCCAATATATATATAAACGGACGTGTAAAACGGGGGAAAATAACGTTGGGTTAAAAATAAATTAATGAATGAAAATATAAAATAGAAGGGCCCAAATTCAAGTATGGGTTGGGCCCGTGATTGGTGTAACCTTTACACCATTAACTTAATAATGGGCCGCAAATATTTACATATAAACAAAGAAGAATGACAAGATATGTAAATGTAGAAAATACGATGTGTTTAACCCGAGGTTGGATTGAGTTGTGATGTAAACCTGCCCGGAACCGCCCGGCTGTCCAGTAGTCACAACAATACCTATCCAATGTGGGAGGTTAAACATGGAGCCCAGCAAGGACCTGAGGTTAGACTGAGTTGTGGCGTAAGACTGCCCGGAACCAACCGGCAACAGGCAGCCACAACAACACCTGTCTAATGTGAGAGGTCAGGGCCTTAATAAGACAATTAAGGCTGAGTCAGGATTGATAGGATTAAGTGAACTAAAGACTTAATCAAAATGGAACATGCTAAACTAAACGGACTGGTGGGGTTAGGTAGGAAACACTTAACCAACTTAGCATGTTGGCTAGAGATAGAAAACCTAGTAACGGGGGACCCTTTTCAGCAGTAACCCTAAAAGGTGTATCAGGATACCCTGAAACTAGGCAGGGTGGGGCACGATTACTGGGCTGATTGTAAGAGGTCAAAGCGACGGCGGTGGTGTAGCAGTGTAGGTTCTAACGGAGTGCGGGCGTGCACACACTCCGGCGCAGAAAAATAAGGCACTGGACACCAGTAGCATACCTGTGCATTGTGTCGGGTTGCCACTATGGGACTTGATACACCCCATGGTGGGACCAGCATAGGTAACTACAGACATCGGGGGCCGTAAGACACATGTAATTATGCGAGTAGGAGCCGATCATCATTGAATGGATCACATCACCCTGATTATGGGGTGCAAATTGGAAACTAGTTTATATGGGTTCAGAGATTAACATGGGGTACGATAGTATATTCGACCCTAGATAACTTAACCAAGTTCATAGTGTTTGCCCACTTCTTGTTATATTTATCATACCCAGTTCTTTATTCATAGACAAAGTAGTACTAGACTTACTCAGGCTTTATGTCTGACTCTATTTTTCTTTCGTCTTCTTCCTTCCGTTTCCCCCCCCGGTCCTCAGGGAGGGAACACAGCTGCTTGATCAGCCTCAACATCCAGCTTGAAGAAGGGAAATGTATTGCTTGGACTTTCCTGTTTTGAACTATGGCTTTGGACAATCCACTAAGGGGCTTTTGCAGTTTATCTATGTTTTATTTATGCTTCTTTAAATAATGTACTCAAGACAGATTATGAAAGTGTTATGTTATGTTTTTGGAAAGGATGTTGTTGTAACACGTATTTGACTTTATGAAATAAAGTTTGTTGTTCTTCCGCTGTTTTACAAATATGTGTTCTTATATTTGTCTTGTATATCTGTGACTTGTACTTATAAACCTCCACCAAAATTAGGGCATTCCCTTTGAGAGTGACCCTAACGGAGGTGGGGTGTTTCACTTGGTATCAGAGCATAGGTTTACCAGATAAGATAAAAAGTTTTGAAAAATTATTTTCAAAAAGGAAATTTAAAGAAGCATTTTTAAAGAAAAATATTATTTTATTTTAAAAAGGCAAAAGTCCACCCCCCAAAGCCATAGGAACTATCTCTTATCCTTCGTTTTGAATCTATCCTTTTTGTTTCAGCATGTCCCAAGAACTTAACTTGCCTGAAGGGGTGCCAATACCTGGTTGGTTTAGACGGTTCTTAGAAGCAAGGGCCACTCAGCCAGGTCCTACCGTTCCTCCTCCCCCAGCTGAAGGAAATCATCCAGCTGCAGCAGCACCTTTTCCTCCACCTCCTCCTCGGGGAAACACATTCGCTAAGATATGTAAAGATTTTAAAGCTATGGGAGGAAGGGATTTCCATGGAACTGAGTCCTTCGTAGCAGCTAGGAATTGGCTGAAAGAAACTGAAGACCTATTCATCATCTTTGAGGTAGAAGATAGACAAAAAGTACAGTTGGCAGTGTGGCTATTGAAGGGTGAGGCTTCCTACTGGTGGGAAGTCACTAATGCTGAAAGACCAGTGGAGACATGGGAGGACTTTAGGGCAAGGTTTGAGACCAAATTTCTCTCAGATGCAGAAAGGAGTTTGCAGTTAGAAAAATTCCTATTTCTTAAACAAGGGGACAAGACAGTCAGGGAGTATGTGAATCAGTTCGATGAGCTGGCTAGGTTTGGGCTTGACCTAGTCAACACCCCGCACAAGAAGGCTCTCCGTTTCGTCAAAGGGTTGAATGAGCCATTACACAGTTTGGCCATGACCCATATACCTATGGGAGCCACGTATGAAAGATTGGTGCAAATGGCATTGCTGAATGAGGAGGATAAGGGCAAGAAGGAGACAAAGGCAGAAAGCTCTCAAGGAAAGAAAGAGGGTTTGCAGCCTAAGAAGGCGGACTTTAAGAAAGGCGGAAAAGGCAACAAAGAGAAGAGGAAGTGCAATTTCTGTGGAAAAGTGGGGCACTTAGTAAAGGACTGCCGGAAAAAGAAGGCCAAGGAGAATGGTGGGTGCTTTTCATGCGGTCAGACAGGCCATAGGGCTAAGGACTGCCCAAAGAAACGAGGACAGGGGCAGGGCGCTGGATCCACCCCAGGGGCACAGGTTCATGTGCTAGAAGCGCCACCATTGCAACAGCGAGGTATAAATACTTCTGTAGAAAGCGTAATTTATCTTTATGATCACCCCGTTCGCACTTTATTTGATTCCGGCGCATCACACTCCTTTATCTCGTCTGCTTTAGTAGAATCTCTGCACCTAAAAACTAGTATGGTAGAGGACCCCTTAATTGTTTCAAACCCAATTGGGGGCCCAGCTCATTTGTCTATGATCTGTTTGGATTTGAAAATTTCTATTCTAAGCGTAGAATTTCAGTGTAGTGCCTTTGTTTTGGGCTTTTCGGGGTATGTTTGATTTTGGGTATGGATTGGCTATCCAGTAATGGGGCCATCCTTGATTGTGAGAAAAGGGTTGTTAGGCTCCTAACCCAACTCGGTAATACTTTGGAAATTTCTTGTAATCCCTCGTATGCGGTTATGCTTAGTTATCTTGAATCGCTAGATGCCTCTGTTGAAAATTTGAAATCAGTTAGAGTGGTCCGGGAATATCCGGATGTCTTCGAAGAGGTGAAGGGCTTGCCTCCGAAGCGGGAAATAGACTTCCGCATATATCTTGTAGATAATGCAAAGCCCGTTGCGTTGCCCGTTAGACATATGGCTCCACGAGAAAGGAAAGAGCTCAGTAAACAGATTAAAGAGCTCCTAGAAAAGGGGTTCATTAGGAGAAGCATTTCAGAATGGGGCGCTCCGGTGGTGTTCGCTACAAAGGCGGATGGTTCACTCCGTCTATGTGTTGACTATAGGGAGCTCAACAAGCTAACGAAAAAGAATAAGAACCCTCTCCCTAGAATTGACGATTTATTTGACCAGCTTGTAGGAGCGTCTGTTTTCTCCCAACTCGATTTAGCAACCGGTTTTCATCAGCTAAGGGTGGCTGAAGATAGCATCGATAAAACGGCGTTCAGAACCCCAGACGGCTTCTTTGAATGGCTTGTCATGCCTTTCGGCTTGACAAATGCACCTGCTTACTTCGTGGACTTGATGAGTAGGGTATTTAGAGATTTCCTCAACAAATTCGTAGTGGTCTTCGTAGATGATATCCTTATCTTCTCAAAGAGTGAAGAGGAACATGCTCAACACTTAAGGGCAATCATGGAAACTTTGCGAGTCCATCAACTAAAAGCCAAATTCTCCAAATGCCACTTTTGGAGAGAAGAGGTAAGGTTCCTTGGGCACATAGTATCCAAACAAGGGTTAGCGGTGGACCCTGCGAAGGTAGTGGCGGTACAGGATTGGAAGACACCAAGGAATGCAACTGAGGTCCGAAGTTTTCTAGGACTAGCAGGTTTCTATCGGAAGTTCATAAGGGATTTTGCGAAAATTTCAGCTCCACTCACGAAATTGACTAAAAAGAATCTAGTGTTTAATTGGGATTTGGATTGCGAGTTTGCTTTCCAACGACTAAAAAGGGCTCTCACAACAGCCCCAGTTTTGACGCTGCCAGATGGGAGCAAGATGTTCACTGTTTATACGGATGCATGTGGGACAGGGCTAGGCGCCGTCTTAATGCAAGAAGGAAGGGTAGTAGCTTATGGCGGGAGGCAGTTGAAGGTGCACGAAAAGAACTACCCAACCCACGATCTTGAGTTAGCCGCCATCGTCTTTGCACTCAAGTCTTGGCGACATTATCTCCTAGGTGAGAAGTTCGAACTTTACACTGACCATAAATCGTTGAAATATCTTTTCTCGCAGAAGGATCTTAACTTGAGGCAACAGAGATGGATGGAGTTTCTTGCCTCGTACGATTTCGAAATCTCCTACACTCCGGGCAAAGGCAACGTAGTAGCAGACACGTTGAGCCGAAAGAAATTGACCCTAAGTCCATTGTTTGTTGAAAGACAAAGCCTAGAGTTTATAGCCAGTTTCGACTTTAGGCCTTCCTCCGATTTCGTACCGGGCTTGCTAGCATCTCTCGAAGTACGACCAACTTTAGTGGATTCAGTAGGGACAGCACAACGCGAAGACCCTCAACTTGTGGAAATAATTGATAGGCTAATTAGGGGTGAGACTTCAAGTCACCTCAACAGATACTCCATCGACGATAAGGGTTTGCTAAGGCGAGACGGAAGACTATGCGTCCCACAAACAAACGGTTTAATAAAGAAGGTTCTCGAGGAAGCACATCACTCCAAGATGACGATACACCCAGGCGGAGATAAAATGAACAAAGACATAAAAAGGACTTTCTTCTGGAACGGCATGAAAAAGGACGTGGCAGAATTCGTTTCTAAGTGCATGGTGTGCCAACAGGTTAAGGCGGAACAGAAAAAGCCTGGCGGACTACTACATCCTCTGGAGGTCCCGCAGTGGAAGTGGGATAGCATCTCAATGGACTTCATCGATGGGCTGCCTAGGTCTAGGAGAGGCAACACTAGCATTTGGGTAATAGTGGATAGGCTTACTAAAAGCGCCCACTTTTTACCTGTCAAAAGTAAAAGAACTGCCTCATCTCTAGCATCACTTTACCTCAAGGAAATCGTTCGACTCCTTGGAATACCATCTAGCATTGTTAGTGACCGAGACCCCATCTTCACCAGCGAGTTTTGGCGGAGTCTGCAAGAAGCAGTAGGAACGCAGTTATGCTTGAGCACAGCCTATCATCCCCAAACCGACGGTCAAACAGAGAGAGTGAATAGAGTTTTGGAAGACCTCTTAAGGCTATGCGTCCTTGACTTCGGAGGGACATGGGAAGACCACCTTCCTTTGGTGGAATTTGCCTACAACAACAGCTATCAAGCAACCATAGAAATGGCGCCCTTCGAAGCTTTATATGGAAGACCGTGCCGTTCGCCCACTTGTTGGTGGGAGTCCACGGATAAGCTTATACTTGGACCAGATATGATCCGAGAGACTTCAGAGAAAGTAGACTTAATACGAAGAAGGATGAAGACGGCCCAAGACAGACAAAAGTCCTATGCCGACAAGAGGAGGACCGACCTTGAATTCGGAGTTGGAGACAGAGTTTTTCTAAAGGTATCACCGCTAAGAAACGTTGTTCGTTTTGGAACCACAGGAAAGCTAGCGCCAAGATTCGTAGGGCCATTCCCTATTATCGAGAAGATTGGGAAAATGGCCTATAGATTAGAGCTACCCGAGAAGTTGGCTGGAGTCCACAACGTCTTTCACGTTTCACATCTCCGAAAATGTCTGCATGAGTCAGCTGAAGTGGTAGAGCCAAATATCCTCGAAGAGGCCGAAGTGGAACGCGAAGCGACCATAAGAAAAGTTCCAACCCGCATCTTAGGAACAGAAGTGAAGAAGCTACGCAACCGCGAAGTCAAGCTTGTCAAAGTTCAGTGGAGCGACACCGAGGGAGACGCGACTTGGGAAACTGAAGCTAAAATACGCACAGCCTACCCTTTTCTGTTCGAGGGTACATCCTTGATCTTTCCTTTTCCTTAAGTTGCGCTTTTATCTATCTTTTAGGTATATTTCCTCGACCGTACCTTTTAGGTAGAATCTTTTTGGATGGAAACATGTAGTTGAAACATGTTATGTATGAATGGTTGCAAGTGGTTGCAAGTGATTGCTAGTGGTTGCTCGTGGTTGCATATACACACACAATCTAGGTTTTAGATCGGCTCAGTCACTTCATATTGCATATGCATATATGTTTGCTTTCGTATGTGGTTGAACTATAATGTGTTGTCATATGGATGTTGCATTTGTATTGAATGATTGTGCACTCATGTAGAATCAAGAATAGGAAAATTCGCATACATAATGGATTCATGGCACTTACATAATTCGCATTAAGGAGGTCAACTGAATCAGTAGACCACCTGATTTTGCATTAGATAAGTACATGTACACACACATTTCGCATATGATCATGAAGCATTAGAAGTCTTTTAAGGACAATGGATGCTCGTGTTTGATGGATGAGTAGATGGATGATTGGATGTTAGGATATACATTCCTCCTAACTTGAAAATTTCGGGGACGAAATCCTTTTAAGTGGGGGAGAATGTAACACCCCGAGAATTCTATAGCTGTGAAATTAACAAATTACAGTATAATTAATCTGAAATCAAAGAACCAAGGGAAACGGGATACGCCATTGCGTTCGTCTCAGAAAAATACGCGAAATAGAGTCCGAGTTTTCGAAAAACGGAGTCCGTATGAAGAAGATATGGCCTTCGGAAGTTTTGAATTAAATTTAAAAAATTCAAACAGAATAAAATAATAAAAAATCGGGCCCAATGGGCCAGGGCAGATAATCACCCGCCTAGGCCACCCAGGTCGACTGGGCTGTCGACCTGGGCTACCCATGTCGACAGGGCTGTCGACAACCCTGTCGACAGGGGTGTCGACCTGGTCGAGCCCAGTCAACCTGGCTGGCCAGGTCGGTGTGTGGTCGAATTTCTGTGGTCTGCTTTGTCATTAGGGCTAGGTGGCGGATTTTTATTGGTTCTCTCTTCCTAATGAATGGCTACGATCTAACCTAGCAACATCAAGGGTCCTAATCAATTCCTAATCTCTATATAAACAACCCTAGACTAAACCCTAGTCTATTCATTCAAATTAAGAACATAGCCGCCATGTTGCTGAGGAACGACTAAGAGTAGCCGCCAACTAGAGAGGGAATTAGGAAGAAAGTTCTAAAGCCTAAAGCAATTCAAGCAACCTAAAGCTAATCAATTCAACAAAGGAATCGTGTCTCTTAATTAGAGAATTCGCCGCAACCATTGTAAGTAGAGTATTACTTTGGTATAAATAAACAACTGTGTTGATGTGTATGCTTGAATTGTGGCAATGAAAGTAATTCATATTTGTGCAAAATTATGTTATTCATTATAAAGAACTACATGCGGTAGTTCTATGCAAATATACGTTTGGAATATTGTGCAAATTATGTAATCTATGTTGAAGCTACATGTATGTAGTTGAGTGAAATTTATGCAAGTTTGGGGCTTTGTTATTATGTCATCATGATGCATATTTTGTGCATAAATCATTTTGCAAGCAATTGAGACAAGTTTGGTTGTTATAGTTCATATGAAACTATGTTGGAATTTTGACACCATAATCCATGTATTAAGTCATGCTTATGAATATGGCTAGGCTATGAATGATATTTGGCATAATTGAAATCCATGATTAAGTTTATCTTGTTTAAAAGAATTATATGATGACATATGTGAGACATGGCTAGGTTAGACTCAAAAATCCCTTTTTGCAAGTTTAAAGCAAAGACCATGATTAGGAATATTTGTGCATAAGTATATTTATACCATCGTTATGTGATTAGACTTAAACCATGATTAAGTTGAACTATGCTTTTGTGTTAGTAACAAAGTATCCCCTTTGTAAACATGTAGAAACCTTATGAACATGACTTGTTTATGTTTATGCCATGAACAAATTGAACTTTACCTATGCCATGCTTATGTTTGACATTATGCCATGTTTATGCTAGAAGTATTTATGCCATGCTTATGTTTGACATTATGCCATGTTTATGCTAGGAATATTTATGACATGCTTATGTTTGACATTATGCCTAAATAAGAGTATAGGTTCATGTTGTAGTTAAACCTATGCAAGTTCACATGCTTTGATTTATGTCACCTATGTTGCCACTATGCAAGTACACCAATTTCTATTTTGTATTTCCAACGTCGTATTGCAAGTTCATGCGCTCACCTTCCCCTCTTTGTGTATACGCCATAAGCCTCCCCTTTTCGCATGGCTAAATTGGGCTTTAAAAGGCTAAGCCCAATATATATATAAACGGACGTGTAAAACGGGGGAAAATAACGTTGGGTTAAAAATAAATTAATGAATGAAAATATAAAATAGAAGGGCCCAAATTCAAGTATGGGTTGGGCCCGTGATTGGTGTAACCTTTACACCATTAACTTAATAATGGGCCGCAAATATTTACATATAAACAAAGAAGAATGACAAGATATGTAAATGTAGAAAATACGATGTGTTTAACCCGAGGTTGGATTGAGTTGTGATGTAAACCTGCCCGGAACCGCCCGGCTGTCCAGTAGTCACAACAATACCTATCCAATGTGGGAGGTTAAACATGGAGCCCAGCAAGGACCCGAGGTTAGACTGAGTTATGGCGTAAGACTGCCCGGAACCAACCGGCAACAGGCAGCCACAACAATACCTGTCTAATGTGAGAGGTCAGGGCCTTAATAAGACAATTAAGGCTGAGTCAGGATTGATAGGATTAAGTGAACTAAAGACTTAATCAAAATGGAACATGCTAAACTAAACGGACTGGTGGGGTTAGGTAGGAAACACTTAACCAACTTAGCATGTTGGCTAGAGATAGAAAACCTAGTAACGGGGGACCCTTTTCAGCAGTAACCCTAAAAGGTGTATCAGGATACCCTGAAACTAGGCAGGGTGGGGCACGATTACTGGGCTGATTGTAAGAGGTCAAAGCGACGGCGGTGGTGTAGCAGTGTAGGTTCTAACGGAGTGCGGGCGTGCACACACTCCGGCACAGAAAAATAAGGCACTGGACACCAGTAGCATACCTGTGCACTTTAAGGTTGTGTCGGGTTGCCACTATTGGAGTTGATACACCCCATGGTGGGACCAGCATAGGTAACTACAGACATCGGGGGCCGTAAGACACATGTAACTATGCGAGTAGGAGCCGATCATCATTTAATGGATCACATCACCCTGATTATGGGGTGCAAATTGGAAACTAGTTTATATGGGTTCAGAGATTAACATGGGGTACGATAGTATATTCGACCCTAGATAACTTAACCAAGTTCATAGTGTTTGCCCACTTCTTGTTATATTTATCATACCCAGTTCTTTATTCATAGACAAAGTAGTACTAGACTTACTCAGGCTTTATGTCTGACTCTATTTTTCTTTCGTCTTCTTCCTTCCATTTCCCCCCCCTCAGGTCCTCAGGGAGGGAACACAGCTGCTTGATCAGCCTCAACATCCAGCTTGAAGAAGGGAAATGTATTGCTTGGACTTTCCTGTTTTGAACTATGGCTTTGGACAATCCACTAAGGGGCTTTTGCAGTTTATCTATGTTTTATTTATGCTTCTTTAAATAATGTACTCAAGACAGATTATGAAAGTGTTATGTTATGTTTTTGGAAAGGATGTTGTTGTAACACGTATTTGACTTTATGAAATAAAGTTTGTTGTTCTTCCGCTGTTTTACAAATATGTGTTCTTATATCTGTCTTGTATATCTGTGACTTGTACTTATAAACCTCCACCAAAATTAGGGCATTCCCTTTGAGAGTGACCCTAACGGAGGTGGGGTGTTTCAGACCCTTCCACCTTTAGTCTCCATTTCTCCTCTCAATCCCTTTCTCCCAATTTCTCCTCTCCTATCTTGCATTCAATCTCGACTATAGTTGTAACCTATAGTCCTCGTCTCGTCTCTAATTCCTTTGTTTGATCTTCCTTTGGCACTCAAAATTAGCCTCTTAAGCAAGCCTCTACTTATTTGAAAATGAAACATTCAACCTATGTTACTAACCCTCTCAACTACCTCTAATTCTTAGTGCATGACAATTCATATCATGTTATTATTAGGTTATCTGTTACGTAACAATTTGTTTGATACTTTTCTAGAAATTAGAAAAGCGCAAATTTATTATAAACTGTAAGCGCATAGATCGTGTAATATGCAGGTCAAACACAGAGAGGAATTTTAAATTTTATTATATATATATTTCTAGGGCGAGTTAGACAATATTTGAAGTTGGTTTTGAATTAATGCTATTGAATTTACTATAGATCTGAATTTAATCAGATCAATACCAAATTCAACAACTAAAACAAAAGGACAAATTACTAGAAAAGAAACAACAAACAAAAACAACAGAAAATTAAAATTAGTATTGTCATTGAATTTAATCGAACGGTATCCCAATATGCAATAAAAAATAACAATAATAATTCGTGTTATAACAAAACTAATTGATTAGAAAACACGTATTGTTACGAAGAAAATAATAAACTTGTAACACCCTGTAATTCTGCAACACTAAGATTCACAAATCAAGGAAGAATTAAAAGTTAAAATCAAAATAAAGGGAAACGGGCTACGCCATTGCGTTCGTCTTGGAATTCTGCATGAAAACGAGTCCGAGTTTGCGTAAATCGGAGTCCGTACAAGGAAGATATGGCCTCCGGAAGATTCAGCGAAGTTCAAATTTCAAAACAGGTCAGAAAACGAGTTCGAAATTCAAAAACAGACCCAGATTGGGCTGGGCGGGAATTTTCCCGCCCAAGGCACCCAGGTCGACTGGGTAGTCGACCTGGGGGTCGACCCCCCCCCCCCCCCCCGCTTTTTCCAGCTTTCTGAACCTGATTCATTTCTCTGTATCCGGACGCCCTTCTGACCAGATTCGTTGACTTCTACACTATATAAACAACCCTAGTCTTCTTCTCTATTCACAATTCTTTTCTATCCTTATGCTGCCTCTGAGAAAATATATAAATAAGTAATATATAAAATAAATCAAGACGAGGAAGTGCTGCTCAAGTTGTCAAGAGGAGGTTCGAATCAAGATTAAGGCTTCAGAATGAGAATCAAAGGCTACCTCAAACGATTTCGAGCAACGTCGCACGAATCATAGCATCGCCATCTTTCTATTCTAATCTAATCTCTGTAAGTCGGTTACTTTTTAGATTTGAACGTTTCTCTCTTCGTGACATGAAATTAAAGGAATAAAAGAATATGCCAATTCTTTCTATTCGAATCTGTGCCTATTTCTTTGGACCTAATTAAGAACTGTTATGATTCGAGGACAAATAAGACTGTGACTATGAAACTATGGACCTTAGAACCATATGCCTCTTTGACTATGAACATTGCCTATGACTATGAACATTGCCTATGACTGTGACTGTGACTATGAGAATTATTTCCTAGACTATGAACACAAGCCTATGCCTTTGATTAGAAAACATAAACTATTGCCTATGACATAACAAGGACAATTGTGACTAAACACCTATGATTCATGACTAGGAAAGTATTGTTTAAGTTTTGTGACTGTGAAATTGGGTCTAAACCTGATTTTCTATTCTGACTATTCTTGGTTTTCTTTGGTTTTAGACCTTGGGAATTTACCTATTAAGTTAGGTCTACCCATGTTCTTGAACCTACGCCTCTATTCTGTTTATTCTTGGTTTTCTTTGGTTTTAAACCTTGGGAATTTACCTATTAAGTTAGGTCTACCCATGTTCTTGAACCTACGTCGTTATTCAACCCTTTTTATGCTAGTTATTATGCCTATCTTTTGCATAGCATCTTTGGTTCATTCCCTATTTTCTACGAATCTAGATTTATCTATAATCTAGATTGAATCACGATTATACGAATGGTGGGAATACGATTTGGGCAAAATATGAAATTTACTAAAACGTAGTTATAAATTTGGAAATTGGCATAAAGTGGGAACTTGTATTATGACATGTTCATAGAAATGCAAATTGGACAAATTTGACATGAATTATGGGACGTGTAATTTGAATCTAGTATTGACTTGTAAATCTAGCATTTACATAAACTGTGAACTAGAATAATAAGTCTAGTTTGACATGAACTGTAATTAGAATGTTAAATCAGAATTGGATTAGCCAATTTGGCATAAGAAGTATATTGGCATAAATTTGAAATTGGCCATAATAGGGAGTAATTGTCATGTTTAGCAAAATCATGGTTAGTGACACTTAATTTGGTATAGTTTATATACCAAAAGGGCATAAATATGATATAGAGGGGAGAATGGGCCATAATGATAATTGTTGACAATTTATTAAAAGAGTAATTGAGAAATAAGTAAATTAGGAATAATTTACTTATAGAATTTGTCATAAATGAGAAAATGTAAATTTAGACAAATTAAAGGTTTATTTTAATAATACACCAGAAAGTTCTAGGGTGACAGAGAGGATAGTGTCTAGGCTTGGGTTTGGAAAATACAAGTTTCCTGCTCTCCCTGGCTATCCCTAACTGATCCGACGGATGGGATGGTTACTTTCAAAACCTAATTTGAAAATTAATCAAAACCCTTTGAACTTAGAAAACACGAATATGCCTAACCCGAGGTTAGACTGAGTTGCGATGTAAACCTGCCCGGAACCAACCGGCACATCCAGTATTCGCAACAATATCTGTCTAATGTGAGTGGTCGCGGCTTTAATCTATTTAATTAAAGCTAGAACAAGAATGGTAGGGTTAAGTTAACTAAGACACTTAACCAATTCAACAAGATAACCAAACCGATGGGTGGGGTTAGGTTCATACAGACACTTAACACAGTTTAGCTAGAATGGGAGGGTTAAGTCCATAGGAACACTTAACCAACTTAACATAGTCAAGCTAGAATGGGAGGGCTAAGTCCATAGGGACACTTAACCAAACTTATGGTAACAAGACCAGATTTGTAGGGGTTAAGTAACTAAGAAAACACTTAGCCAAATTAACATGTTAACTAGACTAGAAGGTGGGGTTAAGTAAAGTTAATACACTTAGCCAAATTAACATGTTAACTAGAGTAGAGGTTGGGGTTAAGTAAATACACATAGCCAATTTGATATGTTAGCTGGGCTAGACCGTAGGGTTAAGTAAACTTGAACACTTAACCATCAGATTGTGATAAAGGAAGTCTAAAACATGAAGGGATAATACTTAACCGTTAATAACATGTTAGTTAAAACAGACGGGCAAGGTTAAGTTAAAAAGGAACACTGAACCAATACAGGGTGAATGGGTAGGGTTAAGTGTGAAGACCCGTAACTTCCCCGTAAAGGAAAGCGTCGGATAGTTCGAGAACAAACCACAACAGAACGCATATAGAAGAACATTTCATTGTATATAACAACAATGCATCAGATTACAAGAATATACAGAGTATAAAAGAATATTACACAGAAATATCAGAGATTTAAATTACATTTAAATACATAGCAGCGGAAAATAATACAATACACAACTAGAATGAGATATACGGATACAAAGCTTCCCGGATATCGTTCCAGTCGTAAACCAGGATCCTGTGAATATAAATCTGCAAAACCAAAACTACTAGCTGCCCGTGTCAAAATAAGGGCACCCAGAGTTTAGGTCAAAACAATAAACTCCAGGTCAGTCATGTGACTGGTGTGAGAACTAAAGCAGTTATAAATCTTTATTTTCAAAGCTAGGTAAAACAAGGGACCACGCCGTATAACACGGAACGGGTTTCCTCCCAAGAATACCAGTGCATAAGACAAACAACGCAATGCTAAATAAAGAAAAATGAAGCTGTTATAAGACCCAGGTCCCATCACACAATGCAACGCAGTCGAGGATAGGGTTTTCCCTTATAACAGCCAAAGAATGCTTGATACGTTTAAAACAAATCATTTGATACTATTATAAGTGCATAGAGTATAAAACAACTTCAAATCATAAGTATCAATCATAGGCGGCATGAATGCCCCATACCACTATGTCGCCATATATAGGTTTACAAATAAAACCGCAAATGTCACGTATTTGGAAATTGGGTTTCCATCTATGAACCGAGGCTAGGGGCAAGATCCTCAACCGATTCGAGACGCTCTAGCCCGCCCCTCAGGAACAGCCGCAACTGCCCCTTGGATCGTCAGGGCCGGTCCACACGGAGTGGATTATTATGCCTGAACAATACGTCTCCCCACCCTATGGGGTGTAAGTCTGGTCCGTCAGCCGACCAGAATGCATTCGGCCGAAACCGATATAACCGAGGCGCCTCGCAACAGCAACAACAACATAAGTCAAACTCGTCAGGGCGTGTAAAACCACTGACGCCACTTCTAACTAGAAAGAAACGCATGCCCTCCCTGAGGTCCGTCTCCCGTTTTTGATTCATACCGGGTGTGAAACTCGCGAATCAAACGTTACACAAAGCTACGCCACAAAGGTCGTGCTTTGATCATCAACCACAAGACTTTGCTTTTCAACAGAAGCCTTGATCATTTGCATCTTAGCATGCCACACAGGCAAGCCATCCTATGCAACCGATATCAGTCACACAGAATGAAATCCGATGTCAGACACACAGTCCATTTACAAGTCCGTTCTGGGTCTGAACGAAACCGGAGGCACCTAGTACCCCGCATATCCATCGATCTCCAAGTACGTCTGGACGATCACTAACTGTTTCCATCTTCTTGGGTGTACAGCCCAATCAAGATCATCAGTTATCACCCAAACGACGTGAAGACCTCCGGTCTTCGACCATCGTCTTCGTCTTCGACTTATCGTCGTATCAGTTACTCAGAATGGGATAAACCCGGTCTTTCCGAATAACTCGCGTATATTTTAAATAAGTGTTACACAAACACAACATACGCCTCATTCCAATTCATTAGTCACTAACCGTAAATTAATCAAGAGAATAATTCCCCAAATATTAACCCCGAAGGCCGAAACCAACATCAGATCAATATCCAGAAAACCATTCTGCTTGGCTAACCGCCAGTTAGTTTCTAAATTTCACATTCAAATCTAATTACAGATTTATCTATCGCCTGGAGCAAAACTGGTGATACTCCATTCTCGATCTTTTCAATCTAATTAAAGATTCATTAAAACTCCACTTAGTTTTAATCATTATCTGGGTTAAAGAATCAGTGTCATTTAAAACACGATTCACGATAAACCCAAAATCACATTCCATTAATTATCGGGTTAAAGAACAAGTGTTATTTAAAACACTGTTCACGATAAACCCAAAAATCAATACCAATTCAATTCCAATTAAATATCATTTAATTGGTACACTTCATTAAATCTAAATAAAAAGATTTAATCTTTTCTCAACTGGGTTCAAGAACAGTGTTAGTGAAGACACCATTCACGACAAACCCAAATCACATTCGATATTCAATACAAGGCTCTGAATAGAAAATATATCGGCTTATATTCAATATCGAATTCTACGACTAACAAATGTCGTATTGGAAATAACGATACAAATATATATCTTTCAAATTTCCATAACAACACCTGTAATGTCACGAATTCCAACATCGAAATATTCCGAAGACAATTTCGATTCAAATCCACTCCAATGCAATCATTGGAAATTTTGGTTATTTTCAAAACCATTTCAAATTCAATTTATTTATTTAAAAATAAATAGAATTATAATTCTAGTTCAAAACTAGTTCATTTCGATAAAAATCCATTTTTTTATCTTTTCAAATATGGAGATTTTCACCCCAAACTTTCACAAATCATTTCTTATGATTTTACACAAATTATTACTATTTTTAATAATTTTATCAAGGCCCGTACAGTCGATTTCCAACAATGGCCATCGAACTGCACTTACAACGACCTTTTTCGAATTTGATTTGGACGTATCTCCAAATCCAACCGTTAGATTTCAAATTTCTAACATTAATTAGAAAGCTCTTTTCGATCCGAACCCAACGGTTCCGGTTTTAGGAGAATCCGACGGTCGGATCTCCTGTAATGTCCGTTTGAAATAAATGGTCGAAATTCGCGAACTGCCGCGGCGCGGCGCGTTCTATTCAGGCCATTATATTATATATAATATATATAATATATATTTCGTCGATTTCTATTTAAAACGAATTATATAAATAGTTTTGAATTCGTTTCAAAAACATTTTCAACTTCCATTTCAATTCAAATCAAAATTGAATTCTTCTCTATAAATTCGTTTTAAAATTCATTTCTATTCAATTCGAATTTCAATTCAATTTGAATTCATTTCAATTCGCTTTCTATTCCATTTGAATTCGTTTTCAATTCAATTCATTTCGAAATCGTTTTCAATTCATTTCATTTCGAAATCGTTTTCAATTCAATTCATTTCGAAATCGTTTTCAATTCATTTCATTTCGAAATCGTTTTCAATTTATTTTGAATTCGTTTTCAATTCAATTCATTTCGAAATCGTTTTCAATTCAATTCATTTCGAAATCGTTTTCAATTCATTTCATTTCGAAATCGTTTTCAATTCAATTCATTTCGAAATCGTTTTCAATTCATTTCATTTCGAAATCGTTTTCAATTCGATATAAATATCGTTCACGTCAAAATGGCGTCCATACACGGCTTCATAAATTTCTATTTTCAAATATTCTATTTCAAATATTTCTTTTTCAAAATAGTTGTTATTATCAAAATATTTCGTTCAACACATGACCAATCTCAATGAATGAGTACTGTCAACACATGAACTTTTATTTTATAATATTCTTTATTTTTCAAATTGGAATGAGGCCCAATCAATTACCATATAAAGTTAATTATATGGATTTTCATACAACACATGTATATCATAGCATTGAAAAATAATCAACCATCAACCAAAGTGCACTACACTGCATAAGCATCAAATACAGATATTCAACGCTTATAACAGCCTGTCAATCAATCGATCGACATATTTAATCAATCAGGATGAGTGAACTGCATATTTCATCCTAACACCCGTGTGGGGTTTCAAACAATCAAACACAGATTTTATTTGTGCAGTTGGGCGATGTGTGAAATTTATCGACCCAATCAATATCATTCAAATAAGTGTACATAAACAAACCATCTGGTTTGTAAATGAATATTTATTTATTCACTTCACTATTTTCATATTCACGTTAAAAATTATATTTTTAACGATAAAACATTTTATTTCAACCTATGAATTTCTATTCAATTCATTTATTCAATAAAATGATATTTTTATTTTTCTAACATGTTTTAGAAAATTTCGGCGGCATAACGGCACGATACTAGAAACGGGACAAGGCCTAGCCTTATCCCCGGTCTAGTGAAGGCCCACGCCATTCACACATCAATCAAATCAATTCGTTATGCAAACCGCAAACTTTGGAGTAAGGATCTAACCTAGCCTTACTCCTTCGCCTTATAACGGCGCACGTCTAATCCTAACCAATTTATCGATTCGATTTTTCACACCACAAACCACATTCAAACAATATCGCAATCAATCACCAAACTGTCAAACAAACAAGTCCATGGTCTGTGGACGATTGTGTCGGGTGCTACTAAGCACCGTCTGCATCCTAGTATATATATATAACTAGAAAATAAATAGAAAGGTGAGAAATTCTCACCGATTAGCTATCCTAGCTCCACGGCACTTCATTGATAGAAATCTTCATCGCTATCGCATCTTCGTCATCTTCGCTGCCCGTAGCCACTACATATGTAAAAATCGAATTTTTACTATGCTATTCAATATATAAAATCGAATTTTGACTTCGCTATTCAATATATAAAAATCGAATTTTTTTCTTTTGCAAGTTCAAATCTTTTTCTACTAAAAGATTAAACTTTTTTTCCTATTTTAAAGTTCAAAATAAAATCAGTTTTTCGCTTTCATAAAAATGCAGTTTTTTCATAACTTAAAAAATAAAAATACAGTTTTTGCCTTATTTAAAAATTCAGTTTAAAAATCATTTAAAAATCAGTTTTCTAATCTAAAATAAAATTCAGTCTTAAACCTAAAATAAAATTCAGTTTTAAACCTACCTAAAATCAGAATTTTAAAAACATAAAAATCGGTTTTTAATATTAACAAAATCAGTTTTATAAATTAAGTAAAAATCAGTTTTATAAATAAAGTAAAAACTTACAGTTCGAAAGGGGGGGGTTCACCACCATCGGAGAGGCTTCGGGTGGCTCTGGGTCGGCGGCAGGAGGAGGCGGAGGGTTGGGGCGGCCTTCAGTTCGTCGGCGGTCATCACTGTGGGGGGGGAAAGCTCTGGCGTTTTCGTCTTCGATTCGAAGGGAGGAAGGAGATGAGCTAGAGGGGAGAGGAAGGCGCGACTTTAGGGGGGAGCGGCGGTCCATCGTCGGCGTCAGCAAGGGGGAGGAAGAGGCGTCGCGATCTGAAACTGGAAGGGGTTTTTTTTTTTTTTTTTTTTTTTTATATTTTGACCGTGGTTTGACTTGTGAGGAAAGAGAGAGCTCAAGGGGGTTATATAATATTTTAATTATTTAAATAATTAATTTCTCCATAAAGTAACTTTAAATTTCGATCTCCGAACGAGGCCCAATGACTGTCGTCCCTAGCTAATTACCCCCATTCCGAATACAATGGGATATGTTTCATAAGCCAGTTCGGCTGTTACGCTCAGTTTTCGCTGAAATTAATGTATAAATCTATATATTCAATTTTAAACGTACATTTCAATTTACCGGGGTCACATACTAACTTTAAAAATTCTAGAAAAATATTTTCTAGCTTCGTATTGACGATACGGTCCTAACAAAACTAGTTTCGTCGAAATCTGAGACCGTTAGAAAAATGGCCAATTTCCAGTCGATTAAAATCAACTGAAACTGGTCAAACGCGTTTTCCTTTGCCACGCTCACATATTGATTCGAAAAATTATGAAATTTGAAATCTAGCAATAACTTTACATCACGGACCCAACAAAACTGGTTTCGTCGAAATCCGAGGTCGTTTGCAAAATGTCCATTTTTAAGGGCCTGAATTCCATAGCGACTATTCAGAATTTTCAACTGGACATATCTTTTGATTCCCGCTAAGAAATTTTGATCATTCGGGTTCGTTGGAAAGATATTCACTATTAGATTCCATTATTTTTGGTTTCACTAAAATCCGGATTGTTTTGCACCCGGTACATTCAATTGAAGTTTGAAATCGAATTATCGAACTACCGCGCCATTTTCAATTCTATTTATAATTATATATAATTATTTATATTCTAACGACGACGCGTATAATATATACGTTCGAATATATTCAAAATAAATTTCTCGTCGATATTATTTAAAATAATTCATTTTAAATAATCTAAATTCGCTAAAATGGCCAAAATAAAAATTTTAAACTGGCCCAGATTTTACGGGTTGTTACAATCTCCCCCACTTAAAACTTTTCGTCCCCGAAAAGGAACAAAGTCGAAAGTGGTTTGATTATTCAGCTCCACATTTGATCTGGCTTCCATTCTCCAACTCTTTAGTTTCTGAGAATTTTTAAAATTTCAAAAATTTGGCTAACACCCTAAATTTTTGAAAAATTTCGCCATAACCTCCCCTGCACCGGGAGCATCGGGAAATTGCAAATAGCGTTCCCGGTCCTTCAGATCTCAAAAAGAAAAAGAAAAAGCCAAGCGGCTAGCCAATAGGCTCATAAAATCATCATCACCCAAACAAAACAGTAAATTATGTAATAAACATGTACCTATTTGTCGGGCAAACAAATTTTATTCTCTGCTCTAGCCTCCTTGCTATGACCTGTTCAATGATATATATGTATATGCAAACAAATGCGACCAATTTTCAATAGAGTTCAATATTTGATTCAATTAGGCATAATTGTTCAAAATTAGCAAACAATTAAACAAACAACACAAACTTCAATCAATTAGTGGATTAACGTTTCAAATTCATAATTTCGATATATATACAAAAATCAGATTTTTGATGCCAAATCACAACAATTAGCCCTATCTAATTTTGGTTCTCACACCAGTCAATAGGAAATATATAGATATCAAACCTTCGAAACACGAACATAAATGTTGATGATGCGATCGCTATCATCAATATCATCTCCGGGCGACTAGGGTGTGGTGCTATATCTATCCAATATATTAAAACTTCGAATACACGCTAGCTAGGCGCATACGCAAAAATCTTTATATTTTGGATTGTCCTAATCAATATAAAATAAATAATCAAATACGAATAATTGATTTAAATTTTCAAATCAAAAATCGTTTTCATTTTAAAAATATACTCTTCACACTCGTTCTAGGATACTACTGATCCCATCTCTAACGAGTCATTCCATTGGATATTACTAATCCAATATCTGATGAATTCCTTCGTACGGTTCTAATGTGTCTTGTTCTCTGCTTTGTAAACCAAAGCTCTGATACCAACTGTGAAGACCCGTAACTTCCCCGTAAAGGAAAGCGTCGGATAGTTCGAGAACAAACCACAACAGAACGCATATAGAAGAACATTTCATTGTATATAACAACAATGCATCAGATTACAAGAATATACAGAGTATAAAAGAATATTACACAGAAATATCAGAGATTTAAATTACATTTAAATACATAGCAGCGGAAAATAATACAATACACAACTAGAATGAGATATACGGATACAAAGCTTCCCGGATATCGTTCCAGTCGTAAACCAGGATCCTGTGAATATAAATCTGCAAAACCAAAACTACTAGCTGCCCGTGTCAAAATAAGGGCACCCAGAGTTTAGGTCAAAACAATAAACTCCAGGTCAGTCATGTGACTGGTGTGAGAACTAAAGCAGTTATAAATCTTTATTTTCAAAGCTAGGTAAAACAAGGGACCACGCCGTATAACACGGAACGGGTTTCCTCCCAAGAATACCAGTGCATAAGACAAACAACGCAATGCTAAATAAAGAAAAATGAAGCTGTTATAAGACCCAGGTCCCATCACACAATGCAACGCAGTCGAGGATAGGGTTTTCCCTTATAACAGCCAAAGAATGCTTGATACGTTTAAAACAAATCATTTGATACTATTATAAGTGCATAGAGTATAAAACAACTTCAAATCATAAGTATCAATCATAGGCGGCATGAATGCCCCATACCACTATGTCGCCATATATAGGTTTACAAATAAAACCGCAAATGTCACGTATTTGGAAATTGGGTTTCCATCTATGAACCGAGGCTAGGGGCAAGATCCTCAACCGATTCGAGACGCTCTAGCCCGCCCCTCAGGAACAGCCGCAACTGCCCCTTGGATCGTCAGGGCCGGTCCACACGGAGTGGATTATTATGCCTGAACAATACGTCTCCCCACCCTATGGGGTGTAAGTCTGGTCCGTCAGCCGACCAGAATGCATTCGGCCGAAACCGATATAACCGAGGCGCCTCGCAACAGCAACAACAACATAAGTCAAACTCGTCAGGGCGTGTAAAACCACTGACGCCACTTCTAACTAGAAAGAAACGCATGCCCTCCCTGAGGTCCGTCTCCCGTTTTTGATTCATACCGGGTGTGAAACTCGCGAATCAAACGTTACACAAAGCTACGCCACAAAGGTCGTGCTTTGATCATCAACCACAAGACTTTGCTTTTCAACAGAAGCCTTGATCATTTGCATCTTAGCATGCCACACAGGCAAGCCATCCTATGCAACCGATATCAGTCACACAGAATGAAATCCGATGTCAGACACACAGTCCATTTACAAGTCCGTTCTGGGTCTGAACGAAACCGGAGGCACCTAGTACCCCGCATATCCATCGATCTCCAAGTACGTCTGGACGATCACTAACTGTTTCCATCTTCTTGGGTGTACAGCCCAATCAAGATCATCAGTTATCACCCAAACGACGTGAAGACCTCCGGTCTTCGACCATCGTCTTCGTCTTCGACTTATCGTCGTATCAGTTACTCAGAATGGGATAAACCCGGTCTTTCCGAATAACTCGCGTATATTTTAAATAAGTGTTACACAAACACAACATACGCCTCATTCCAATTCATTAGTCACTAACCGTAAATTAATCAAGAGAATAATTCCCCAAATATTAACCCCGAAGGCCGAAACCAACATCAGATCAATATCCAGAAAACCATTCTGCTTGGCTAACCGCCAGTTAGTTTCTAAATTTCACATTCAAATCTAATTACAGATTTATCTATCGCCTGGAGCAAAACTGGTGATACTCCATTCTCGATCTTTTCAATCTAATTAAAGATTCATTAAAACTCCACTTAGTTTTAATCATTATCTGGGTTAAAGAATCAGTGTCATTTAAAACACGATTCACGATAAACCCAAAATCACATTCCATTAATTATCGGGTTAAAGAACAAGTGTTATTTAAAACACTGTTCACGATAAACCCAAAAATCAATACCAATTCAATTCCAATTAAATATCATTTAATTGGTACACTTCATTAAATCTAAATAAAAAGATTTAATCTTTTCTCAACTGGGTTCAAGAACAGTGTTAGTGAAGACACCATTCACGACAAACCCAAATCACATTCGATATTCAATACAAGGCTCTGAATAGAAAATATATCGGCTTATATTCAATATCGAATTCTACGACTAACAAATGTCGTATTGGAAATAACGATACAAATATATATCTTTCAAATTTCCATAACAACACCTGTAATGTCACGAATTCCAACATCGAAATATTCCGAAGACAATTTCGATTCAAATCCACTCCAATGCAATCATTGGAAATTTTGGTTATTTTCAAAACCATTTCAAATTCAATTTATTTATTTAAAAATAAATAGAATTATAATTCTAGTTCAAAACTAGTTCATTTCGATAAAAATCCATTTTTTTATCTTTTCAAATATGGAGATTTTCACCCCAAACTTTCACAAATCATTTCTTATGATTTTACACAAATTATTACTATTTTTAATAATTTTATCAAGGCCCGTACAGTCGATTTCCAACAATGGCCATCGAACTGCACTTACAACGACCTTTTTCGAATTTGATTTGGACGTATCTCCAAATCCAACCGTTAGATTTCAAATTTCTAACATTAATTAGAAAGCTCTTTTCGATCCGAACCCAACGGTTCCGGTTTTAGGAGAATCCGACGGTCGGATCTCCTGTAATGTCCGTTTGAAATAAATGGTCGAAATTCGCGAACTGCCGCGGCGCGGCGCGTTCTATTCAGGCCATTATATTATATATAATATATATAATATATATTTCGTCGATTTCTATTTAAAACGAATTATATAAATAGTTTTGAATTCGTTTCAAAAACATTTTCAACTTCCATTTCAATTCAAATCAAAATTGAATTCTTCTCTATAAATTCGTTTTAAAATTCATTTCTATTCAATTCGAATTTCAATTCAATTTGAATTCATTTCAATTCGCTTTCTATTCCATTTGAATTCGTTTTCAATTCAATTCATTTCGAAATCGTTTTCAATTCATTTCATTTCGAAATCGTTTTCAATTCAATTCATTTCGAAATCGTTTTCAATTCATTTCATTTCGAAATCGTTTTCAATTTATTTTGAATTCGTTTTCAATTCAATTCATTTCGAAATCGTTTTCAATTCAATTCATTTCGAAATCGTTTTCAATTCATTTCATTTCGAAATCGTTTTCAATTCAATTCATTTCGAAATCGTTTTCAATTCATTTCATTTCGAAATCGTTTTCAATTCGATATAAATATCGTTCACGTCAAAATGGCGTCCATACACGGCTTCATAAATTTCTATTTTCAAATATTCTATTTCAAATATTTCTTTTTCAAAATAGTTGTTATTATCAAAATATTTCGTTCAACACATGACCAATCTCAATGAATGAGTACTGTCAACACATGAACTTTTATTTTATAATATTCTTTATTTTTCAAATTGGAATGAGGCCCAATCAATTACCATATAAAGTTAATTATATGGATTTTCATACAACACATGTATATCATAGCATTGAAAAATAATCAACCATCAACCAAAGTGCACTACACTGCATAAGCATCAAATACAGATATTCAACGCTTATAACAGCCTGTCAATCAATCGATCGACATATTTAATCAATCAGGATGAGTGAACTGCATATTTCATCCTAACACCCGTGTGGGGTTTCAAACAATCAAACACAGATTTTATTTGTGCAGTTGGGCGATGTGTGAAATTTATCGACCCAATCAATATCATTCAAATAAGTGTACATAAACAAACCATCTGGTTTGTAAATGAATATTTATTTATTCACTTCACTATTTTCATATTCACGTTAAAAATTATATTTTTAACGATAAAACATTTTATTTCAACCTATGAATTTCTATTCAATTCATTTATTCAATAAAATGATATTTTTATTTTTCTAACATGTTTTAGAAAATTTCGGCGGCATAACGGCACGATACTAGAAACGGGACAAGGCCTAGCCTTATCCCCGGTCTAGTGAAGGCCCACGCCATTCACACATCAATCAAATCAATTCGTTATGCAAACCGCAAACTTTGGAGTAAGGATCTAACCTAGCCTTACTCCTTCGCCTTATAACGGCGCACGTCTAATCCTAACCAATTTATCGATTCGATTTTTCACACCACAAACCACATTCAAACAATATCGCAATCAATCACCAAACTGTCAAACAAACAAGTCCATGGTCTGTGGACGATTGTGTCGGGTGCTACTAAGCACCGTCTGCATCCTAGTATATATATATAACTAGAAAATAAATAGAAAGGTGAGAAATTCTCACCGATTAGCTATCCTAGCTCCACGGCACTTCATTGATAGAAATCTTCATCGCTATCGCATCTTCGTCATCTTCGCTGCCCGTAGCCACTACATATGTAAAAATCGAATTTTTACTATGCTATTCAATATATAAAATCGAATTTTGACTTCGCTATTCAATATATAAAAATCGAATTTTTTTCTTTTGCAAGTTCAAATCTTTTTCTACTAAAAGATTAAACTTTTTTTCCTATTTTAAAGTTCAAAATAAAATCAGTTTTTCGCTTTCATAAAAATGCAGTTTTTTCATAACTTAAAAAATAAAAATACAGTTTTTGCCTTATTTAAAAATTCAGTTTAAAAATCATTTAAAAATCAGTTTTCTAATCTAAAATAAAATTCAGTCTTAAACCTAAAATAAAATTCAGTTTTAAACCTACCTAAAATCAGAATTTTAAAAACATAAAAATCGGTTTTTAATATTAACAAAATCAGTTTTATAAATTAAGTAAAAATCAGTTTTATAAATAAAGTAAAAACTTACAGTTCGAAAGGGGGGGGTTCACCACCATCGGAGAGGCTTCGGGTGGCTCTGGGTCGGCGGCAGGAGGAGGCGGAGGGTTGGGGCGGCCTTCAGTTCGTCGGCGGTCATCACTGTGGGGGGGGAAAGCTCTGGCGTTTTCGTCTTCGATTCGAAGGGAGGAAGGAGATGAGCTAGAGGGGAGAGGAAGGCGCGACTTTAGGGGGGAGCGGCGGTCCATCGTCGGCGTCAGCAAGGGGGAGGAAGAGGCGTCGCGATCTGAAACTGGAAGGGGTTTTTTTTTTTTTTTTTTTTTTTTATATTTTGACCGTGGTTTGACTTGTGAGGAAAGAGAGAGCTCAAGGGGGTTATATAATATTTTAATTATTTAAATAATTAATTTCTCCATAAAGTAACTTTAAATTTCGATCTCCGAACGAGGCCCAATGACTGTCGTCCCTAGCTAATTACCCCCATTCCGAATACAATGGGATATGTTTCATAAGCCAGTTCGGCTGTTACGCTCAGTTTTCGCTGAAATTAATGTATAAATCTATATATTCAATTTTAAACGTACATTTCAATTTACCGGGGTCACATACTAACTTTAAAAATTCTAGAAAAATATTTTCTAGCTTCGTATTGACGATACGGTCCTAACAAAACTAGTTTCGTCGAAATCTGAGACCGTTAGAAAAATGGCCAATTTCCAGTCGATTAAAATCAACTGAAACTGGTCAAACGCGTTTTCCTTTGCCACGCTCACATATTGATTCGAAAAATTATGAAATTTGAAATCTAGCAATAACTTTACATCACGGACCCAACAAAACTGGTTTCGTCGAAATCCGAGGTCGTTTGCAAAATGTCCATTTTTAAGGGCCTGAATTCCATAGCGACTATTCAGAATTTTCAACTGGACATATCTTTTGATTCCCGCTAAGAAATTTTGATCATTCGGGTTCGTTGGAAAGATATTCACTATTAGATTCCATTATTTTTGGTTTCACTAAAATCCGGATTGTTTTGCACCCGGTACATTCAATTGAAGTTTGAAATCGAATTATCGAACTACCGCGCCATTTTCAATTCTATTTATAATTATATATAATTATTTATATTCTAACGACGACGCGTATAATATATACGTTCGAATATATTCAAAATAAATTTCTCGTCGATATTATTTAAAATAATTCATTTTAAATAATCTAAATTCGCTAAAATGGCCAAAATAAAAATTTTAAACTGGCCCAGATTTTACGGGTTGTTACATTAAGTAATAAGAAATACTTAACCAATATAACTTGGTTTGTGGTGGGGTTAAGTCAACATGAATTACTGATAACACTTAACCAGTTTGACAGGATAAATGAAGAGGGTTAAGTTGGCTTGAATTGACTAATGACACTTAACCAATCCAAATTGACGGGAAAGGGAACTAAGTAGTAAACCTTAGTTAAGAAAACAACGATTCTGGAAACTAAGTGGTAAATCTTAGTTAGTAGAACTAAGTAGTAATTCTTAGTATAACACGGGAACGAGTGAATGTCCGTCTAAGTAAAAAGAAGGCTCCAACGAATTGGGTTACGAAGCCCGAGGCTTCGAGGGGACGTGAGGGTACTCTTGGTATCCCTCTGTGAGGCTGCAGATGATCCTCCTGGGCTCACAGAGGTTAAGGTCTGCGTAGAAGAACCAGGGGTATGCCTTGGTTGCAATATATGGCAACCTAAAGACTAGGATGGACCGGCGTGATTCAGCGAGAAAACGGTAGCCCTGTGATAGCAACTCGTCGTCTACCATCCATCTTGAGTCAATCGAGATACGTGAAGCGGAAAGGCGGAGAACTCCAAAAGACCATATACTTGCTATCTAGTTATGGGTGAGGATGGCCATAGGATAGTAGGGCACCGGGGGCCTGCGTATAGTTCTCATTTTTCAAGGTGTGCCTTTCATTAGTTGAGGGAGGGGTCAAGTGGGACCATAGCCACTGGAACAAAAACAGACCTTAGCATCTGCATCGGCAGATATCTGAAAGCTCCCAACCGAGTTCTGTATTCCTTGATTTGCCCTGACACAGGACTCGGGCCGCACATTACAGGACATGTGCATCTAGGCAAGCGATAACGATTCGCGATACATGCGTGGGGAAGTATAGGAACATATACCACTCTAGGTAGTGTGTCCTAGACTTAGGGGCATCGTTCGACAGGTAGCATAATCCCTAGTTGGACTAGGTGGCATAAACCCTGAATCCGAGAAGCGTTCAGCAGATAGCGGAAACTCTAGTTGAATCTAGAAGCACTTGATAGAAACCCTAGATTAGATCTAGATAACAAATAATAAATGTATGACTGAAGGCAACGGAAACTACAGGGATTGGGATCACGTTGTCGTTACTAGTAGGGACACTAGTTGGGTGGTGCAGAGATATAGAAACCAGTATAACAAGGAAATAACGAAGCGACGAAAGTATTAGAGCATATCCAGTTTATCTTAGCTTAGCATATCTTGTGTTAATCTTGTCTAATCTTGCCAACCCTATCATCATGGTGTTATCTTGTATTCAGTTAATTCATGTCGTTTTGTTTTCCCATGTTCACATGCTAGAAGTTACTGAACTTACTCAGGCTTTATGTCTGACTCTGTTTTTCTTTCGTCTTCTTTTCTTCCGTTCCCCCCCAAGGTAGTAAAGAAGGGAATAGTATAGCTCAGGTTAAGTTGGACTGTCACTCTTTCCCAGCTTGAAAATTTGTCGAAGTTTGCTTGGATTCTCTTTTCAGATGCTATGGCCGACTCTTGCTAAAGTTGGGGAATATAAATATTGTTTTATGCTTCTTTATTTTGTAAGACAGATGATACTCTGATATTGTAAAGAAATCATTGTACAAACTATTTTATCAATAAAGCAAAGTTTTATTTTCCGCTGTTTAATTTATGTCTGTCTTGTAATTTATCTGCATCTTTTACCCTAAATGCTCCACAGAACTTAGTGCATTCCCTTTGTGAGTGACACTATCGGATGTGGGGTGTTACACGTGGTATCAGAGCTGAAGGTTACCAGATCAGATAAAAGATTTGAAAAATTATTTTCAAAACGGTTTTAAAAGAAGCATTTTTGAAAAAAAAGATTTGTTTTAAAGGCATATTCCCCAAAGCCATACGCATTTTCTTCTCTTCCTCTGTTTGAATTCTTGTCTCCTTCTTTCTTGAATCTCTGGGGTTCTTGGCTTTCTGGGAGGTAACCTCATCGATGGGCGAAGTAGTGCCCGGCTTCCATCCATAACCGTAGTAGTTTCACCTACGGCTAGTTTTCTTTCAAGCTTATAGGGTTTTCTGTACGATGGAAGCAGCTTTCGAAATATTTGTCAACATGGTTACACACGGAAGGGGATGAGGAGTTTGGCTAGGGAGCACAACCCTAGGATGAGAAATTCATGGATGTAGATTTAGCTCACGAAGGAGGAAGAAATTATAAAACCTAAGACAAGAGGAAGTATCTTTACTAGGGTATGATATGGCATATAATTAAGGACAAGGGCAAGAACGAGGAACAAAATTTTCAGAAGGGCAAGTAAATACTTTCACCACCAAGCGTACCTAGGAGAAGGGTAGCAAAGTTCTGTTGGAAGAGTCTAGTTTTTGCTGTTCGTACTCTTTCCTTTGGTTTTAGCGCTTCGCATTTGTTCATATCCACTTCCATAGTTGAGTCTCTGCACCATAGTACTTGTATAGTAGAAAGATCCCACTAGAGTCTCAAATCCAATTGATGGTCCGACCAATTTATTTTTGGTTAGTAGGGATTTGAGAATAGCTATCGAGATTGCTTATATCATCTCACGTAGATCATCTAAATTCGGAGGAGATATTCCTTGGGTGCTTGTCTGATATTGGTTTAGGCCTTTGGGGCTTGTACTTGAGGAATGCCGAGTTCGACTAGGATGGTTTGCGTGAGAGATGAATAGTTGTGACAGGCACTCTAAAAAGTACGTAGTGACGTTTCGACCCTTATAGTATGGCATGATGGATAAGCTAAGAGGAGAGACCTCTGATCATTCTAGCATATACACTCAGTATCATGGTTAACATCTGTTTATTTTGGAAATGGAGGTCAGAAACTTCACAATCGTGAAGTTAAATTAGTTAAAATACAGTGGAGTAAAGCTCAAGAAGGCTAGATACTAGCATCATACCCTTTTTCCTTAAGGGTGTATCCTTGATTTCTTTTTTTAGGAGCTTTACGCATAATTGTTTCTCTCTTTCCAAAGTATATCCTCTAGATCGTATCTTCGATCCTTAAGTAGAAGCCAATGGATGTAAACATGTATTTGAAACCTGTTATGGTTGATGGTTGCAAGTGGTTGCTAATGGTTGCTCGTGAATGCATATGCATACGTATTAGGCATTAGATCAGTTCGGACGCTTTCATATTGCATTTACAGATATGTATTTGTTTGTAAGTTGAAATTGATATGTTATCATATGGATGTTGCATATGGATGAATGGCTATGCACACATGTAGTATTTACATAACTAGGGATGCTTGCATACATGATTGGACGCACGGCACTGACATGATTCGCCTTAAGGAGGTCAACTGAATCAGTAGACCGCCTGATCTTGCATTAGATAAAGACATATACACACACTATGCATATGAACATGAAAGCATTAGATTTTTTTTAAGGACAATGAATGCCAATGATCGAATGGTTGAGTAGATGGGTGACTGGATGGTAGGACACATTCTTCCTAACTTGAAGATTTCGGGGATGAAATCCTTTTAAGTGGGGGAGAATGTAACACCCCGTAATTCTGCAACACTAAGATTCAAAAATCAAGGCAGAATTAAAAGTTAAAATCAAAATCAAGGGAAACGGGCTACGCCATTGCGTTCGTCTCGGAATTCTGCATGAAAACGAGTCCGAGTTTGCGTAAATCGGAGTCCGTATAAGGAAGATATGGCCTCCGGAAGATTCAACGAAGTTCAAATTTCAAAACAGGCCAGAAAACGAGTTCGAAATTCAAAAACAGACCCAGATTGGGCTGGGCGGGAATTTTCCCGCCCAAGGCACCCAGGTCGACAGGGTAGTCGACCTGGGTCACCCAGGTCGACTGGGTAGTCGACCTGGGGGTCGACCCCCCCCGCTTTTTCCAGCTTTCTGAACCTGATTCATTTCTCTGTATCCGGACGCCCTTCTGACCAGATTCGTTGACTTCTACACTATATAAACAGCCCTAGTCTTCTTCTCTATTCACAATTCTTTTTTATCCTTATGCTGCCTCTGAGAAAATATATAAATAAGTAATATATAAAATAAATCAAGACGAGGAAGTGCTTCTCAAGTTGTCAAGAGGAGGTTCGAATCAAGATTAAGGCTTCAGAATGAGAATCAAAGTCTACCTCAAACGATTTCGAGCAACGTCGCACGAATCATAGCATCGCCATCTTTCTATTCTAATCTAATCTCTGTAAGTCGGTTACTTTTTAGATTTGAACGTTTCTCTCTTCGTGACATGAAATTAAAAGAATAAAAGAGTATGCCAATTCTTTCTATTCGAATCTGTGCCTATTTCTTTGGACCTAATTAAGAACTGTTATGATTCGAGGACAAATAAGACTGTGACTATGAAACTATGGACCTTAGAACCATATGCCTCTTTGACTATGAACATTGCCTATGACTATGAACATTGCCTATGACTGTGACTGTGACTATGAGAATTATTTCCTAGACTATGAACACAAGCCTATGCCTTTGATTAGAAAACATAAACTATTGCCTATGACATAACAAGGACAATTGTGACTAAACACCTATGATTCATGACTAGGAAAGTATTGTTTAAGTTTTGTGACTATGAAATTGGGTCTAAACCTGATTTTCTATTCTGACTATTCTTGGTTTTCTTTAGTTTTAGACCTTGGGAATTTACCTATTAAGTTAGGTCTACCCATGTTCTTGAACCTACGCCTCTATTCTGTCTATTTTTGGTTTTCTTTGGTTTTAGACCTTGGGAATTTACCTATTAAGTTAGGTCTACCCATGTTCTTGAACCTACGTCGTTATTCAACCCTTTTTATGCCAGTTATTATGTATATCTTTTGCATAGCATCTTTGGTTCATTCCCTATTTTCTACGAATCTAGATTTATCTATAATCTAGATTGAATCACGATTATACGAATGGTGGGAATACGATTTGGGCAAAATATGAAGTTTACTAAAACGTAGTTATAAACTTGAAAATTGGCATAAAGTGGGAACATGTATTATGACATGTTCATAGAAATGCAAATTGGACAAATTTGACATGAATTATAGGATGTGTAATTTGAATCTAGTATTGACTTGTAAATCTAGCATTTACATAAACTGTGAACTAGAATAATAAGTATAGTTTGACATGAACTGTAATTAGAATGTTAAATCAGAATTGGATTAGCTAATTTTCCATAAGAAGTATATTGGCATAAATTTGAAATTGGCCATAATAGGGAGTAATTGTCATGTTTAGCAAAATCATGGTTAGTGACACTTAATTTGGTATAGTTTACATACCAAAAGGGCATAAATATGATATAGAGGGGAGAATGGGCCATAATGATAATTGTTGACAATTTATTAAAAGAGTAATTAAGAAATAAATAAATTAGGAATAATTTACTTATAGAATTTTTCATAAATGAGAAAATGTAAATTTAGACAAATTAAAGGTTTATTTTAATAATACACCAGAAAGTTCTAGGGTGACAAAGAGGATAGTGTGTAGGCTTGGGTTTGGAAAATACAAGTTTCCTGCTCTCCCTGGCTATCCCTAACTGATCCGACGGACGGGATGGTTACTTTCAAAACCTGATTTGAAAATTAATCAAAACCCTTTGAACTTAGAAAACACGAATATGCCTAACCCGAGGTTAGACCGAGTTGCGATGTAAACCTGCCCGGAACCAACCGGCACATCCAGTATTCGCAACAATATCTGTCTAATGTGAGTGGTCGCGGATTTAATCTATTTAATTAAAACTAGAACAAGAATGGTAGGGTTAAGTTAACTAAGACACTTAACCAATTCAACAAGATAACCAAACCGATGGGTGGGGTTAGGTTCATACAGACACTTAACACAGTTAAGCTAGAATGGGAGGGTTAAGTCCATAGGAACACTTAACCAACTTAACACAGTCAATCTAGAATGGGAGGGCTAAGTCCATAGGGACACTTAACCAAACTTATGGTAACAAGACCAGATTTGTAGGGGTTAAGTAACTAAGAAAACACTTAGCCAAATTAACATGTTAAGTAGACTAGAAGGTGGGGTAAAGTAAAGTTAATACACTTAGCCAAATTAACATGTTAACTAGAATAGAGGTTGGGATTAAGTAAATACACAGAGCCAATTTGATATGTTAGCTGGGCTAGACCATAGGGTTAAGTAAACTTGAACACTTAACCATCAGATTGTGATAAAGGAATAGGGTTAAGTCTAAAACATGAAGGGATAATACTTAACCTTTGATAACATGTTAGTTAAAACAAACGGGCAAGGTTAAGTTAAAAAGGAACACTGAACCAATACAGGGTGAATGGGTATGGTTAAGTAATAAGAAATACTTAACCAATATAACTTGGTTTGTGGTGGGGTTAAGTCAACATGAATTACTGATAACACTTAACCAGTTTGACAGGATAAATGAAGAGGGTTAAGTTGGCTTGAATTGACTAATGACACTTAACCAATCCAAATTGACGGGAAAGGGAACTAAGTAGTAAACCTTAGTTAAGAAAACAACGATTCTGGAAACTAAGTGGTAAATCTTAGTTAGTAGAACTAAGTAGTAATTCTTAGTATAACACGGGAATTAGCGAATGTCCGTCTAAGTAAAAAGAAGGCTCCAACGAATTGGGTTATGAAGCCCGAGGCTTCGAGGGGACGTGAGGGTACTCTTGGTATCCCTCTGTGAGGCTGCAGATGATCCTCCTGGGCTCACAGAGGTTAAGGTCTGCATAGAAGAACCAGGGGTATGCCTTGGTTGCAATATATGGCAACCTAAAGACTAGGATGGATCGGCGTGATTCGGCGAGAGAACGGTAGCCCTGTGATAGCAACTCGTCGTCTACCATCCATCTTGAGTCAATCGAGATACGTGAAGCGGAAAGGCGGAGAACTCCAAAAGACCATATACTTGCTATCTAGTTATGGGTGAGGATGGCCATAGGATAGTAGGGCACCGGGGGCCTGCGTATAGTTCTCATTTTTCAAGGTGTGCCTTTCATTAGTTGAGGGAGGGGTCAAGTGGGACCATAGCCACTGGAACAAAAACAGACCTTAGCATCTACATCGGCAGATATCTGAAAGCTCCCGACCGAGTTCTGTATTCCTTGATTTGCCCTGACACAGGACTCGGGCCGCACATTACAGGACATGTGCATCTAGACAAGAGATAATGATTCGCGATACATGCATGGGGAAGTATATGAACATATACCACTCTAGGTAGTGTGTCCTAGACTTGGGGGCATCGTTCGGCAGGTAGCATAATCCCTAGTTGGACTAGGTGGCATTAACCCTGAATCCGAGAAGCGTTCAGCAGATAGCAGAAACTCTAGTTGAATCTAGAAGCACTTGATAGAAACCCTAGATAAGATCTAGATAACAAATAATAAATGTATGCCTGAAGGCAACGGAAACTACAGGGATTGGGATCACGTTGTCGTTACTAGTTGGGACACTAGTTGGGTGGTGCAGAGATATAGAAACCAGTATAACAAGGAAATAACGAAGCGGCGAAAGTATTAGAGCATATCCAGTTTATCTTAGCTTAGCATATCTTGTGTTAATCTTGTCTAATCTTACCAACCCTATCATCATGGTGTTATCTTGTATTCAGTTAATTCATGTCGTTTTGTTTTCCCGTGTTCACATGCTAGAAGTTACTGAACTTACTCAGGCTTTATGTCTGACTCTGTTTTTCTTTCGTCTTCTTTTCTTTCGTCCCCCCCCAAGGTAGTAAAGAAGGGAATAGTATAGCTCAGGTTAAGTTGGACTGTCACTCTTTCCCAACTTGAAGATTTTCGAAGTTTGCTTGGATTCTCTTTTCAGATGCTATGGCTGGCTCTTGCTAAAGTTAGGGAATATAAATATTGTTTTATGCTTCTTTATTTTGTAAGACAGATGATACTCTGATATTGTAAAGAAATCATTGTACAAACTATTTTATCAATAAAGCAAAGTTTTATTTTCCGCTGTTTAATTTATGTCTGTCTTGTAATTTATCTGCATCTTTTACCCTAAATGCTCCACAGAACTTAGTGCATTCCCTTTGTGAGTGACACTAACAGATGTGGGGTGTTACAAAACTAGAATGAAGAAAAAATTTATTAAGAATAAAATGAGAATACAGGAAAAATGGAATGTCTCTTTAGAATGAATACAATAGTATTTATAGGAGATGTAGTCTCGTATCAATGTGAATATAAGGCCTACGAAAAATATAAATTCTTTCCAAAAATAAAGGAATATTCCTTTCATGGTGCTTGATTTGAAAATTTGTAATCAATGCATTCCTTTTGATGTGTGACACTATCAGTGGGAAGATGAGCAATGTGCTTAATTAGAGAATTTTTATCAAAGCATTCCCTTTTATTTTGCATGACAATTAAACATATTTGATTTTATTTGAATTCTTTGAGAGGAATATGCCAAATTCCTAAAATCTTTTATTTAGTGTGTGTGTATATATATATATAACACTAGTTCATATATTCTTCAGAGCAAAGGAGGCGGTGTGAATGTTCTTTTTTCAGCAAAAAGGGCTTAACAGGGATTGAACTCAGGCCACTCTATCCAAGTTTCTGAGCCTTTACCATTGAGCTACAACATTATTTGGGATTCATATAGTGATGACATATAGAAGTAGCTTTTTCTTTGCAGTTGGCCTTTAATCGAAATGAAGGAGACATTTATTGATAACCTGTGAAAACACACCAAAAATACCAAAAGTAATATTTATTTACAAAAGATAAAATATAAGAGTATAAAATAAACACATTTCTATGTTAATCAAATACCCCCACACTTATCTTTTACTCGTCCTCGAGTAAAACAAAAATGAAAAACTGAACTAGATAGGTCACACTTTCTAGGAAACACGATTGCATTGAGCGTATGCAACAAGCCGTTAAACCCCTAGGTGTCCCTGGTAGGACGAGTGGTGTCTTGTAAGAGTTTTCAGTGGATACTACCAACAAAATCCAAATGCAGTATGTTGTGGTTCTAATGCAACTACATGAATGCAGTAGACATGCAAATGAAAAAGTTTTTTTTTTTGAAAACATGACTTGTTCAGAAAAGTAGTACAACAAGGTAAGTTGACAATTTCTAGTCAATTGATTGTATTTTAATACCTCAATTTGTCATAAATTTTCAACATAATTCAAGTTTTCAATGTTAAACTCTAGTTTGGCCAGTTGGTTCGGTCGATAACATAATGCAAGCATGAAATAAATTCTTTGTTTGCTTGTCACAGTTTGCAAAGTGGTATTTTCAATTCCTTGTGTATGACTAATCAAATCATAAAATTTGGCGGATTGTGTAGACCGATGCTGACTTTGTCAACAACATATCAGTAATCCTTAGATGTCCGACTCATAAAATGAGACCAAGATATATCGACGCTGACTTTGTCAACAACATGTCGGATAGACCTTGGCGGGTTTGCACACCAATGCTAGATTTACAAGCAATGTTGGATACCATTGGAGTACTATTATTAAAAATATAAGAACAAGAGAGAGTTACGCGAATTCATCTTTACACAACTTAGTTTTAAAGACTCAAAAAGGCAATATAAGTATGAAAAGAATGAGATTGGTTCGGTCTTAAAAGTCTTTGGGTGAATTCATTTAGGTTTAAGTCCTCCACTCATTAAACAAAGACAACAATTTGGAATAAATTTCATGGCCATCACCTAAGAATCTCCTTATGTACCGGTTACACTATTATCCCTTAAAATTCAACTTTTCATTATATTTCTTATTCGATCTTAGTTGAGAGAAAAAAATACTATCAACTGACTAACAATTTTTAACTTATTTTGTTGTATCAATCTAAATTGAGTCGTATTTCCCAAAAATAAATCGACATGTTACTATGACCTAAAATGCATGATGGTCCTATATAAATGATGAAAATAAAGAAGAAGAATTAAAGAAAATTAAAAATGAATGCAATGCAGACTCCCCCAACACTTGGTCAAAACATTGTCCACACTGTAAACACATTTTCTAAACTTGAAAGATAGTACCCACAGGTGGATGAGATGCAAAATGGTTTGTAAAATGAAATGCAGTTTAACAACCAAAAACTTATAAAAATCATATGCAAAATGAAATCTACGATGATGATGAATGTTATGTGAAAAATGAGATTTCCATTCCCCCCTACACTTGCCTCTATAAAAAATAATGCATAATGATTTCTTATTTGATTTGTGATGTGCAATAGGCATGTCAGTGAATTCTAAACTGAAAATCTTTCCTATGAAAATTTTGTCATGCCAATGGTTTATACAATTCAGATGTAGATTATCCCATAATTTTTTTTTAAAGAATTTTCTTCTTGGTCCTCGGTTAGATTAAAGGCCAAGATTATAGGAAAATTTTCTGTAGAGTCCAAGTAAGTATACTGAAGGTCTTGCGGCAGGGGTTTAAGGTCTAACTTAGGAAGTTCTTGTGTATTAACATTGGCTAAAATTCCTTGGTTAGATTCAAATGACGAGGGTTTCATTCAAGTAGTTCATTTAGTTTAGAAATGTATTCGAGATCATCGGAATTAGAGTTGAAATGATCAAGACACATTTTCAAGGCTTCAGAAGTGTCACTAGAGGTTTCATCAACTGTGGTTTGAATCATGTCAATTTCTTCAATCTCAAAATCTCCAGGTTCTTTGTTGAGATTAAAGATATTTAGCTCAATGGTTAGATTCTCGAAAGAAAGTCAAAGTTGACCGTTCCTACAATTAATGATAACAATTGAGGTTGCTAAGAAGGGTCGTCCTAATATCAATGGGATTTGAACATTGGGATTTGAGACAGGCTCGGTTTCTAGAACTATGAAATCGGCAGGGACGAAAAACTATTCAATCTATATCAAGACGTCCTCGATTATTCCCAATGGCTTTTTGACAGATCGATCAGCTGATTGAAGAGTGATGTTTGTTGGTTTAATCTCCCCTAATCCAAGTTGACGATAAACAGTGTAAGGAAGAATATTGACACTAGCACCAAGATCAACAAGGGCATGAGAGATATGAGTGTTTCCTATTTTGCAATCAATTGTAGGGCAGCCAGGTCCTTATACTTGATTGGTGAAGGATTCGAGAAAAACAGAGCTAGTATTCGCAATCAAGAAGGATGTTTGTAAGAACCCGTAACTTCCCCGCGAAGGAAAGCACGAATACTTTGAGAACATGACAAAATAGAAAGCATACGGAAGAACATTTCATTGTTATTACAACAATTCCATCAGATGCAAGAATATACAGAGTATAAATGAATAAATTACATTCGACAATTATCAGAGATTACAATAAATTACATAGCAGCGGAAAAATATACAAAACACAACTAGAAGTGATACACGGATACAGAGCTTTCCGAGCATCGTTCCAGCTGTAAATCAGGACCCTGTGAATATAAATCTGCAAAACCAAAACTACTAGCTGCCCGTGTGGAAAATAGGGGCACCCAGAGTTTAGGTTAAAACAATAAACTCCAGGTCAGTCATGTGACTGGTGTGAGAACTAAAACAGTTATTAATATTGGTTTTAAAGTTAGGTAAATCAAGGGACTACGCCATATAACATGGAACGGGTTTCCTCCCAAGAATACCAGTGCATAAAACAAACAGCGCAATGCTAAATAAAGAAAAATGAAGTTGTTATAAGACCCAGGTCCCATCACACAATGCAACGCAAGCCGGAGGATAGGGTTTTTACCTTATAACAGCCAAAGCATGCTTGATACGTTTAAAACACATTATTTGATACTATTATAGGTGTATAGTGTCAAAACAATTTCAATCATAAATATCAATCATAGGCGGCATGAATGACCCATACCACTATGTCGCCATACTAGGTTCTACAAATAAAACCGCAATATCACGTATTGGAAATTGGATTCCATCATGAGCCGAGGCAAGGGGCAAGCTCCTCTCCGATTCGAGACACTCTAGCAAATGTCCCAGGACCCCACTATGATCCTTGGATCTTCAGGGCCGGTCCTTTCTTACTTTTGAGGATTGGCAATTCCTGAACACACGTTTCCCGGTCCTTACAGACCTATATCCGAGGCGCCTCGTATCCAACAACCACACAGGTGAAAAGTATATAAATGTCAGGGCTGGTAGGTCACTGACACCACCTTAGCTAGAAAGAAACGTCGTGCTCTCCCTGCAGTCACTATCCCGTTTTTGACTCATACCGAGGTGTGAGGCTCGCGAATTCACGTTATACACAAAGCTACGCCACACAGGCCGTGCTTTGATCATCAACCACAAGACTTTGCTTTTCAACAGAAGCCTTGATCAATTTCCACTTACGCGTGCCACACTGGCAATTCACTCCATGCGACTGATGTCCATCGATATACAACCTCTGAGCTCGTACGTCTCAGAGAAGGGCGTTAAGCAAGAGAATAAATTCTCTGCCGCCAAACAGATGTATATTTAATAGAGATCAATCAACACAGAATAAAATCCAATGTCAGACACACAATCCATTTACAAGTTCGTTCTGGGTCTGAACGAAACCGGAGGCACTTTCCTCGCATATCCATCCATCTCCAAGTACGTCTGGACGATCACCAACTGATTCCCTCATCCTGGGTGTACATCCCAATCAAGATCATCAGTAATCACCCAAACGATGTGAAGACTTCCGGTCTTCAACCACCGTCTTCATCTTCGACATCTCGTCGAATCGGTTATTCAGAATGGGTATAATCCGGCCTTTCTGAATAACCCACGTATATGATAAACAAATGTTACACAAACACAATGAACGCCTCATTCCAATTCAGAATATTCTTTTATTCACAAAATCACATTCTTAGGGAAATGTTCCCATTAATTTTATCCAAGATAAATTCTTCTAAATTTATTCTTTAATCTTCCTTTGGATATCATTTCAAACCATATTATGGTTTTCCAAACTAGTCGGGATTAGCGAACCACACCGAAGTAATTATTTGTTTTATTTCCCAATCCTAATCTATATATCCCATGGAGCAAAACTGGTGATACTCCATATCTAACACCACGGTGTTATCGGTAAAATTAATTACCATTTCACGTTCAAATCTAATTAAAGATTTAACTATCGCTTTGGAGCAAAACTGGTGATACTCCACTCTCGATCACTTTTCAGATTTGATAATTTAAATTATCAATTCACTTTTTTAATCTAATTAAAGATTCATTAAAACTCCACTTAGCTTTAATCTTTCAGAAATCAACATTTTGCCTTTAACTGGGTTAAAGCACCAATGTCATCTAAAACACGATCCACGATAAACCCAAATCACATTTGATATTAAATACAAGGCTTTGAATAGAAAATATATCGGCTTATATTCAATATCAAATTCTGAAACCAACATATATCGTATTGGCAATAACGATATAAAATATATCTTTCAAATTCCCATAACAATATCTGTATAGTCACGAAATCCAACATCGAAATATCCCGAAGATAATTTCGATTCAACTCCATTCCAATCCACGTATTGGGAATATTGATTATTTTTAAAATCACTTTCAAATTCAATTTATTCATTTCACAAATAAATTGATTTTAATTTTAGTTCACAACTGGTTCATTTCGATAAAAATCTATTTTTATCATTTCAAATGTGGAATTCTTCATCCTAGTTCTTTCCAATTCACATATTATGATTTTACACAAATTATTAATATTTTTAATAATTTTATCAAGGCCCGTACAGTCGATTTCCATCAACGGCTATCGAACTGCACTTACAGCGACCTTTTTCGAATTTGATTTGGACATAATTTCAAATCCAACCGTTAGATTTCAAATTTCTAATATTCATTGGAAAGCTCTTTTCGATACGAACCCAACGGTTCTGGTTTTAGGAGAATCCGACGGTCGGATCTCCCGCAATGTCCGTTTGAAATAAATGGTCGAAATTCACGAACTGCCGCAGCGCGGCGCGTTCTATTCAGGCCATTATATTATATATATAATATATATAATATATATTTCGTCGATTTCTATTTAAAACGAATTTTATAAATCGTTTTAAAATCGTTTCAAAAGCAATTTCAACTTTCTTTTCAATTCAAATCAAAATTGAATTCTTCTTTATAAATTCGTTTTAAAATTCATTTCTATTCAATTCAAATTTTAATTCAATTTGAATTCATTTCAATTCACTTTCAATTCAATTTGAATTCGTTTTCAATTCAATTCATTTCGAAATCGTTTTCAATTCAATTCATTTCGAAATCGTTTTCAATTTAATTCATTTCGAAATCGTTTTTAATTCAATTCATTTCGAAATTGTTTTCAATTCAATTCATTTCGAAATCGTTTTCAATTCAATTCATTTCGAAATCGTTTTCAATTCAATTCATTTCGAAATCGTTTTCAATTCAGTTCATTTCGAAATCGTTTTCAATTCAATTCATTTCAAATTTCAATTTCAAAATATTTAATTTCGGAATCACTTTTCAATATTCATTATACAACGAATAAAATCGATATAAATATCGTTCACGTCAAAATGGCGCAAAACTAATCAACACGGCTTTATATTTTTCACAACTTCTTTATTTTATTCAACAAATGAATATTCATCCCATTCAACACATGAATCTATATTTTTTTTTTACCCACGACTAATCTCAACACATGAGTACTGTCAACACATCACTATTTTTGTTATGTAAAATATTTTATAAAACTATGGTATCTATCGTTTGATTTTCAATTAGACTTCTACTGGGAAGTAGTTCTAATTTTAAATATGATAAAGATGTAATTTATTTTATTTAAAATATTTTACTCAACACACGGATATTTTCAACACATGAACATCGTCAACACATGATTATCTTTATATTCAACACATGAATCTTCTTTTATAATATTCATTATTTTCCCGATTGGAATGAGGCCCAATCAATCACCATATAATGTTAATTATATGGATTCCATACAACACATGTATATAATAGCATTGAAAAATAATCAACCATCAACCAAAGTGCACTACACTGTATAAGCATCAAATATAGATATCTGACGCTTATAACAGCCTGCCAATCGATCGATCGACATATTTAATCAATCAGGATGAGTGAACTTCCAAATTTCATCCCAACACCCGTGTGGGGTTTCAAACAATCAAACACAGATTTTATTTGTGCAGTTGGGCGACGTGTAAAATTTATCGACCCAATCGATATCAGTCAAATCAGTGTATACAAACAAATCGGCCGATTTGTTTATAAATATTTATTTATTCACTTTCACGTTAAAAATTATATTTTTAACGATAAAACATTTTATTTTAACACATGAATTTCTATTCAGTTCATTTATTCAATAAATGATATTTTTATTTTTCTAACATATTTTAGAAAATTTCGGCGGCATAACGACACGATACTAGAAACGGGACGAGGCCTAGCCTTATCCCCGGTCTAGTGAAGGCCCACGCCATTCACACATCAATCAAGTCCATTCATTTCACCAAACCATTCAATTCAAACCAAATAGTCTAACTAATTTGCAATCAAACAAATAAGTCCATGGTCTGTGGACGATTGTGTCAGGTGCTACTAAGCACCGTCTGCATCCTAGTATATATATATAACTAGAAAAATAAATTGAAAGGTGAGAAATTCTCACCAAGGGATCCACTCCTCCATTCTCGATTACTAAATGGTCTGGATTCTGCTTTTGCTTCCAGCCTATTCCATCGCACTCTTATTCACTCTGCCCATAATAAAAATCACATTTTTATTTCTACGCTATAAAAAATCACATTTTTATTTCACTATATATATATATAATAAAAATCAGAATTTTATTTTGTTACCTATATAAAAATCGTATTTTTATATTCTCTACTTTATAAAAATTTTATTTTTATAATATCTACTATATAAAAATTATATTTTTTTTATTTCACTACTACTGCCTATAAAATCCATTTATATAAAAACCTAATTTTCTTATCCTATGTTTTATACATAAAAATCCGAATTTGAATCGATGATTATTTATATATAAAACTGAAAAGAAAACAATGTGAATCATACTTTAAAACTGAAATTAAACAATAAGAATTATATTTAAAAACTGAAATTAAACTATGTGAATTTACTCACTTTAAAACTGATGCAGTAGGGTGCGTGGACGATCAGCTGCAGTTGCAAGACTGCTGGACGGGTTCTCCTAAGATGGTCAATGAGTTTTAGGCGCTCGACTGGTGGTTGGAGGTGACTCTAGGGGGCGCAGTTTGGTCTACCGGTTGCGGCGGATGGAAGGGGGAGCGGTTCCTGTCGGTTTCAAGGTTTTCGGGTTTGTGGTTCGGGGCTCGCGCTAAGGGAGGAGAGGCGATGGGGCTGGGGTCGCGGCGCTGGTGCAGGGGAGGCGGAGGGGCTCGAAGGCTTCGGCGATCTGGTAGAGGGGGGTGGCGACTGGAGGTTTGTGGAGGGAGCGGGTTCTGGCGATTTGGAGGGAGAGTGGGGGCGATGGTAATCGCCTGGAGCACAGGCGACAGGTTTTTTTTTTTTTATTTATTTATTTTGGTCAACGGTTGAATGAAAACGAGAAGGGGGGGGGGGGGTTATATGAAAAATATATATATATATTTAATTATTTAATTACTTTCAAAAAGCAACTTTTATTTTCGAACTCAAAACGAGACCCACCGCCTGTCGTCCATAGCATTTCACCCCCATTCCAAACACAATGGGATATGTATCGCAAGCCAATTCGACTGTTTGAATCAGTTTCCGTTGAATTTAAAATATAAATCAGTATATTGAATTTTAAACGTACATTTCAAATTACCGGGGTCACATACTAACTAGAAAAATTCCAGAAAAATATTTTCTAGCTTCGTATTGACGATACGGTCCTAACAAAACTAGTTTCGTCGAATTCTGAGACCGTTGGAAAAATGGCCAATTTCTAGTCGATTAAAATCAACTGAAACTGGTCAAACGCGTTTTCCTTTGCCACGCTCACATAATGATTCGAAAAATTATGAAATTTGAAACCTAGCAATAACTTTACATCACGGACCCAACAAAACTGGTTTCGTCGAAATCCGAGGTCGTTTGCAAAATGTCCATTTTTAAGGGCCTGAATTCCATAGCGACTATTCAGAATTTTCAACTGGACATATCTTTTGATTCCCGCTATGAAATCTTGATTTGTCGGATTCGTTGGAAAGATACTATCAATTAGATCCTAATGTTTTTGGTTTCACTAAAATCCGGATTGTTTTGCACCCGGTACATTCAATTGAAGTTTGAAATCGAATTATCGAACTACCGCGCCATTTTCAATTCCTTTTATAATTATATATAAATATTTATATTCTAACGACGACGTATATAATATATACGTTCGAATTCTATTCAAAATAAATTTCTCGTCGATTAAATTTAAAATAATCTATTTTAAATATTCAAAATTCGCTAAAATTGCCGAAATAAAAATTTTAAACTGGCCCAGATTTTCGGGTTATTACAATCTCTCCCACTTAAAACTTTTCGTCCCCGAAAAGGAACAAAGTCGAAAGTGGTTTGATCAATCAACTCTACGTTCGATCTGGCTTGCATCCTCCAACTTTTCAGTTTCTGAGAATTTTCAAATTTTCAAAAATTTGGCTAACACCCTAAATTTTCGAAAAATTTCGCCATAACCTCCCCTGCACCGGGAGCATCGGGGAATTTCAAATAGCTTCCCCGGTCCTTCAGATCTCAAAAAGAAAAAGAAAAAGCCAAGCGGCTAGCCAATAGGCTCATAAAATCATCATCACCCAAACAAAACAGTAAATTATGTAGTAAACATGTACCTATTTGTCGGGCAAAAAAATTTTATACTCTGCTCTAGCCTCCTTGCTATGACCTGTTCAATGTAAGTATATGTATATGCAAGCAAATGCGACCAATTTTCAATATAATTCAATATTTGATTCAATTAGGCCAAATGGTTAAAAATTAGCAAACAATCAATCAAACAATACAAACATCAATCAATTAGTGGATTAACGTTTCAAATTGATAATTTTACTACATATAAAAAAAATCATGTTTTGATGCCAATTCACAACAATGTATTCTAACTATACAAGTTTTGGTTCTCACACCAGTCTAATGGAAATATATAGAAATCACACCTTCGAAACACGAACATAAATACTGATGATGTGGCCACATAATCAGAATTATCCCCGGATGTCTAGAATGTGATTCTATATCTATCCAGTATATTAAAACTTCGAATATACGTTCATGACGCGTATACGCGAAATCTATATATACTCGATTGTCCATATTCAAAATAAATAAATAATCAAATACGTATAAAATGATTTAAATTTTAAAACAAAATGGTTTTCTTTTGAAAAATATACTCTTCACACTCGTTCTAGGATACTACTGATCCTATCTCTAACGAGTCATTCTAATTGGATATTGCTAATCCAATATCTGATGAATTCTTTTGTATGGTTCTAATGTGTCTTGTTCTCGAGCTCTGTAAACCAAAGCTCTGATACCACTGTAAGAACCCGTAACTTCCCCGCGAAGGAAAGCACGAATACTTTGAGAACAGGACAAAATAGAAAGCATACGGAAGAACATTTCATTGTTATTACAACAATTCCATCAGATGCAAGAATATACAGAGTATAAATGAATAAATTACATTCGACAATTATCAGAGATTACAATAAATTACATAGCAGCGGAAAAATATACAAAACACAACTAGAAGTGATACACGGATACAGAGCTTTCCGAGCATCGTTCCAGCTGTAAATCAGGACCCTGTGAATATAAATCTGCAAAACCAAAACTACTAGCTGCCCGTGTGGAAAATAGGGGCACCCAGAGTTTAGGTTAAAACAATAAACTCCAGGTCAGTCATGTGACTGGTGTGAGAACTAAAACAGTTATTAATATTGGTTTTAAAGTTAGGTAAATCAAGGGACCACGCCATATAACATGGAACGGGTTTCCTCCCAAGAATACCAGTGCATAAAACAAACAGCACAATGCTAAATAAAGAAAAATGAAGTTGTTATAAGACCCAGGTCCCATCACACAATGCAACGCAAGCCGGAGGATAGGGTTTTTACCTTATAACAGCCAAAGCATGCTTGATACGTTTAAAACACATTATTTGATACTATTATAGGTGTATAGTGTCAAAACAATTTCAATCATAAATATCAATCATAGGCGGCATGAATGACCCATACCACTATGTCGCCATACTAGGTTCTACAAATAAAACCGCAATATCACGTATTGGAAATTGGATTCCATCATGAGCCGAGGCAAGGGGCAAGCTCCTCTCCGATTCGAGACACTCTAGCAAATGTCCCAGGACCCCACTATGATCCTTGGATCTTCAGGGCCGGTCCTCTCTTACTTTTGAGGATTGGCAATTCCTGAACACACGTTTCCCGGTCGTTACAGACCTATATCCGAGGCGCCTCGTATCCAACAACCACACAGGTGAAAAGTATATAAATGTCAGGGCTGGTAGGTCACTGACACCACCTTAGCTAGAAAGAAACGTCGTGCTCTCCCTGCAGTCACTATCCCGTTTTTGACTCATACCGAGGTGTGAGGCTCGCGAATTCACGTTATACACAAAGCTACGCCACACAGGCCGTGCTTTGATCATCAACCACAAGACTTTGCTTTTCAACAGAAGCCTTGATCAATTGCCACTTACGCGTGCCACACTGGCAATTCACTCCATGCGACTGATGTCCATCGATATACAACCTCTGAGCTCGTACGTCTCAGAGAAGGGCGTTAAGCAAGAGAATAAATTCTCTGCCGCCAAACAGATGTATATTTAATAGAGATCAATCAACACAGAATAAAATCCAATGTCAGACACACAATCCATTTACAAGTTCGTTCTGGGTCTGAACGAAACCGGAGGCACTTTCCTCGCATATCCATCCATCTCCAAGTACGTCTGGACGATCACCAACTGATTCCCTCATCCTGGGTGTACAGCCCAATCAAGATCATCAGTAATCACCCAAACGATGTGAAGACTTCCGGTCTTCAACCACCGTCTTCATCTTCGACATCTCGTCGAATCGGTTATTCAGAATGGGTATAATCCGGCCTTTCTGAATAACCCACGTACATAATAAACAAATGTTACACAAACACAATGAACGCCTCATTCCAATTCAGAATATTCTTTTATTCACAAAATCACATTCTTAGGGAAATGTTCCCATTAATTTTATCCAAGATAAATTCTTCTAAATTTATTCTTTAATCTTCCTTTGGATATCATTTCAAACCATATTATGGTTTTCCAAACTAGTCGGGATTAGCGAACCACACCGAAGTAATTATTTGTTTTATTTCCCAATCCTAATCTATATATCCCATGGAGCAAAACTGGTGATACTCCATATCTAACACCACGGTGTTATCGGTAAAATTAATTACCATTTCACGTTCAAATCTAATTAAAGATTTAACTATCGCTTTGGAGCAAAACTGGTGATACTCCACTCTCGATCACTTTTCAGATTTGATAATTTAAATTATCAATTCACTTTTTTAATCTAATTAAAGATTCATTAAAACTCCACTTAGCTTTAATCTTTCAGAAATCAACATTTTGCCTTTAACTGGGTTAAAGCACCAATGTCATCTAAAACACGATCCACGATAAACCCAAATCACATTTGATATTAAATACAAGGCTTTGAATAGAAAATATATCGGCTTATATTCAATATCAAATTCTGAAACCAACATATATCGTATTGGCAATAACGATATAAAATATATCTTTCAAATTCCCATAACAATATCTGTATAGTCACGAAATCCAACATCGAAATATCCCGAAGATAATTTCGATTCAACTCCATTCCAATCCACGTATTGGGAATATTGATTATTTTTAAAATCACTTTCAAATTCAATTTATTCATTTCACAAATAAATTGATTTTAATTTTAGTTCACAACTGGTTCATTTCGATAAAAATCTATTTTTATCATTTCAAATGTGGAATTCTTCATCCCAGTTCTTTCCAATTCACATATTATGATTTTACACAAATTATTAATATTTTTAATAATTTTATCAAGGCCCGTACAGTTGATTTCCATCAACGGCTATCGAACTGCACTTACAGCGACCTTTTTCGAATTTGATTTGGACATAATTTCAAATCCAACCGTTAGATTTCAAATTTCTAATATTCATTGGAAAGCTCTTTTCGATACGAACCCAAAGGTTCCGGTTTTAGGAGAATCCAACGGTCGGATCTCCCGCAATGTCCGTTTGAAATAAATGGTCGAAATTCACGAACTGCCGCGGCGCGGCGCGTTCTATTCAGGCCATTATATTATATATATAATATATATAATATATATTTCGTCGATTTCTATTTAAAACGAATTTTATAAATCGTTTTAAAATCGTTTCAAAAGCAATTTCAACTTTCTTTTCAATTCAAATCAAAATTGAATTCTTCTTTATAAATTCGTTTTAATATTCATTTCTATTCAATTCAAATTTTAATTCAATTTGAATTCATTTCAATTCACTTTCAATTCAATTTGAATTCGTTTTCAATTCAATTCATTTCGAAATCGTTTTCAATTCAATTCATTTCGAAATCGTTTTCAATTTAATTCATTTCGAAATCGTTTTTAATTCAATTCATTTCGAAATTGTTTTCAATTCAATTCATTTCGAAATTGTTTTCAATTCAATTCATTTCGAAATCGTTTTCAATTCAATTCATTTCGAAATCGTTTTCAATTCAGTTCATTTTGAAATCGTTTTCAATTCAATTCATTTCAAATTTCAATTTCAAAATATTTAATTTCGGAATCACTTTTCAATATTCATTATACAACGAATAAAATCGATATAAATATCGTTCACGTCAAAATGGCGCAAAACTAATCAACACGGCTTTATATTTTTCACAACTTCTTTATTTTATTCAACAAATGAATATTCATCCCATTCAACACATGAATCTATATTTTTTTTACCCACGACTAATCTCAACACATGAGTACTGTCAACGCATCACTATTTTTGTTATGTAAAATATTTTATAAAACTATGGTATCTATCGTTTGATTTTCAATTAGACTTCTACTGGGAAGTAGTTCTAATTTTAAATATGATAAAGATGTAATTTATTTTGTTTAAAATATTTTACTCAACACACGGATATTTTCAACACATGAACATCGTCAACACATGATTATCTTTATATTCAACACATGAATCTTCTTTTATAATATTCATTATTTTCCCGATTGGAATGAGGCCCAATCAATCACCATATAATGTTAATTATATGGATTCCATACAACACATGTATATAATAGCATTGAAAAATAAACAACCATCAACCAAAGTGCACTACACTGTATAAGCATCAAATATAGATATCTGACGCTTATAACAGCCTGTCAATCGATCGATCGACATATTTAATCAATCAGGATGAGTGAACTTCCAAATTTCATCCCAACACCCGTGTGGGGTTTCAAACAATCAAACACAGATTTTATTTGTGCAGTTGGGCGACGTGTAAAATTTATCAACCCAATCGATATCAGTCAAATCAGTGTATACAAACAAATCGGCCGATTTGTTTATAAATATTTATTTATTCACTTTCACGTTAAAAATTATATTTTTAACGATAAAACATTTTATTTTAACACATGAATTTCTATTCAGTTCATTTATTCAATAAATGATATTTTTATTTTTCTAACATATTTTAGAAAATTTCGGCGGCATAACGGCACGATACTAGAAACGGGACGAGGCCTAGCCTTATCCCCGGTCTAGTGAAGGCCCACGCCATTCACACATCCATCAAGTCCATTCATTTTACCAAACCATTCAATTCAAACCAAATAGTCTAACTAATTTGCAATCAAACAAACAAGTCCATGGTCTGTGGACGATTGTGTCGGGTGCTACTAAGCACCGTCTGCATCCTAGTATATATATATAACTAGAAAAATAAATTGAAAGGTGAGAAATTCTCACCAAGGGATCCACTCCTCCATTCTCGATTACTAAATGGTCTGGATTCTGCTTTTGCTTCCAGCCTATTCCATCGCACTCTTATTCACTCTGCCCATAATAAAAATCACATTTTTATTTCTACGCTATAAAAAATCACATTTTTATTTCACTATATATATAATAAAAATCAGAATTTTATTTTGTTACCTATATAAAAATCGTATTTTTATATTCTCTACTTTATAAAAATTTTATTTTTATAATATCTACTATATAAAAATTATATTTTTTTTTATTTCACTACTACTGCCTATAAAATCCATTTATATAAAAACCTAATTTTCTTATCCTATGTTTTATACATAAAAATCCGAATTTGAATCGATGATTATTTATATATAAAACTGAAAAGAAAACAATGTGAATCATACTTTAAAACTGAAATTAAACAATAAGAATTATATTTAAAAACTGAAATTAAACTATGTGAATTTACTCACTTTAAAACTGATGCAGTAGGGTGCGTGGACGATCAGCTGCAGTTGCAAGACTGCTGGACGGGTTCTCCTAAGATGGTCAACGAGTTTTAGGCGCTCGACTGGTGGTTGGAGGTGACTCTAGGGGGCGCAGTTTGGTCTACCGGTTGCGGCGGATGGAAGGGGGAGCGGTTCCTGTCGGTTTCAAGGTTTTCGGGTTTGTGGTTCGGGGCTCGCGCTAAGGGAGGAGAGGCGATGGGGCTGGGGTCGCGGCGCTGGTGCAGGGGAGGCAGAGGGGCTCGAAGGCGGCGACGATCTGGTAGAGGGGGGGTGGCGACTGGAGGTTTGTGGAGGGAGCGGGTTCTGGCGATTTGGAGGGAGAGTGGGGGCGATGGTAATCCCCTGGAGCACAGGCGACAGGGTTTTTTTTTTGGTCAACGGTTGAATGAAAACGAGAAGGGGGGGGGGTTATATGAAAAATATATATATATATATTTAATTATTTAATTACTTTCAAAAAGCAACTTTTATTTTCGACCTCAAAACGAGACCCACCGCCTGTCGTCCATAGCGTTTCACCCCCATTCCGAACACAATGGGATATGTATCGTAAGCCAATTCGACTGTTTGAATCAGTTTCCGTTGAATTTAAAATATAAATCAGTATTTTGAATTTTAAACGTACATTTCAAATTACCGGGGTCACATACTAACTAGAAAAATTCCAGAAAAATATTTTCTAGCTTCGTATTGACGATACGGTCCTAACAAAACTAGTTTCGTTGAATTCTAAGACCGTTGGAAAAATGGCCAATTTCTAGTCGATTAAAATCAACTGAAACTGGTCAAACGCGTTTTCCTTTTCCACGCTCACATACTGATTCGAAAAATTATGAAATTTGAAACCTAGCAATAACTTTACATCACGGACCCAACAAAACTGGTTTCGTCGAAATCCGAGGTCGTTTGCAAAATGTCCATTTTTAAGGGCCTGAATTCCATAGCGACTATTCAGAATTCTCAACTGGACATATCTTTTGATTCCCGCTATGAAATCTTGATTTGTCGGATTCGTTGGAAAGATACTATCAATTAGATCCTAATGTTTTTGGTTTCACTAAAATCCGGATTGTTTTGCACCCGGTACATTCAATTGAAGTTTGAAATCGAATTATCGAACTACCGCGCCATTTTCAATTCCTTTTATAATTATATATAAATATTTATATTCTAACGACGATGTATATAATATATACGTTCGAATTCTATTCAAAATAAATTTCTCGTCGATTAAATTTAAAATAATCTATTTTAAATATTCAAAATTCGCTAAAATTGCCAAAATAAAATTTTTAAACTGGCCCAGATTTTCGGGTTATTACAATGTTTTAGGAACGTTAGTGGCTCATTTTCGGGTGCATAGTTCCTTGAGGCATTTGGCATATTGAGGGATTTTTCGCCCAAATGCGTTATTGTATTGCTGTAGATATTTCTCTTTCTAACCACACGATTACTAGAACCCCTATTGTTATTCCCAATATACAGGTGAAAATAAGAACAAAGATCCATATGCGCTCAAAAACTTCTTTTACTTCTATGTTGGGATTAGTTACTAGTTCGAATTTAATACACATTTATATTTTTTGGGAACTTGTAGGAATGTGTTCCTATTTATTAATAGATTTTGGTTATGGTGTCTAAGAGTGGAATATTGGCACAAACTTGTTTGAAGATTTCAAGAATTTTTCAAAATTCGCATCCTTCTTCTTATTGTTAAGTCTATGAGGATAAGGAGCTATTGGTTTATAAACTCTTTTAGAATTTTGATCGTTCGAAGAAGAAGGTTTAGCCATGGGAAAAGAAAGTGGTAAAGGTGTAGAAGTTGGAATGTTGGTATTGCCAACATTGATTTTCTAAGGCGTGTCGGGTTTGCCGACACTAGGAGAAGAACAGTTGGGATTGCCAATAGTTAAGGAAGATGGAGGTTTAGAAGAACTTGCATTCGTAGCCATTAAGTGGTCGTCAAGCTTTTGCATTTGGGGTGAGTTCGAAGGTTTATCAAGGCCGCCAACATTATTATCAATCCTCTTTTCTGACCTAAGGGTTGTAACAACATTGACCGGATTATGGTTTTCGTCTGCACAAGAATTTATAGTACGAGAGTTATATTTTGGATTCACATCGGGTTGACTAGGCAATTTTCCCTTCTCATTATTTTTCATTAGTTCCTTCATCATATTCATCATTTGTTTAACTTGTTTCTCTAAATGCAGATTGGTTTGATGATTGAAAGTTGGGGCGCCTATAAGGTTGCTTGGATTGAGGTGCAACTTGAGAGGTTTGAGAATTGAGAGATGGAACTTGGCAATTCGGATTTGGAATAAAGGGTTGCATGTGAGATGGGTTTGCCGAATTGTTAGGATTTGACCAAGAAATTTTTTGGTGGTTCCTCCAACTAGGGTTGTACGTGAACGAGTAAGGATTATTTTGAGCTATAGCATTGGCTTGGTCTTGAGAGTAATAATGGGGTAGCACTTCTCTGACTTAAGGGGTTTGATTTTTTAAGGGAAGGTGACTTGGGTCCATGACATGCACACCTCTAGTAGAAGTACGAACGGGAGCACAAATTGACTCCTATTGCATGTCCTTTTCAGAATAATCTTCTAAGAATTCCTAAGCTTCATCGGCCGTTTTAGACATAAATTCTCCTCCACACATTGATTCTAGTTGAGTTCTACTCTGATAGTTAAGTCCTTCATATGCAATTTGACATAAGTGATGTTTGGGAATTGCACGATGAGGACAACTATATAATAATTGGTTGAATCTCTCAAAGTATTTTGAAAAAGTTTACACCTCGTTATGAGAAAATTGATTTATTTCAGTTTGGATTTTCAGTGTTTTATGGAAAGGGAAAAACTTTTTCAAGAATACAGTGACAAATTCATCCCAACTTCTTATGGAATGTTTGGGAAGATAATTTAGCCATCGTTTAGAGCTTTCTAGTAGTGCAAATGGAATTAGCCTTAGCTTGATTGATTCGTTAGACAATTGTCGCATATTTGTTGTGGACGCATACAGTTCAAATTCACTTAGAAATTCGTAAGCATTATCAAAACCAGTAAATTTTGGTACCCTTGAATAAACAAATGCTTAAATTCAAAATTATTTCCTTCAGTTAGTGGAAACACGATGACAGAAGGTTGAACGGTCCTAGTTGGGTAACATCGGTCTCAAAGAGATAAGGGTTTATCCATTCTGACATTGAGATTTTGAAAATTTTGATTTATCCGATTGTTATCCATCTCGTTATCAAAATTTTGATTTATTTGAGGACCCCTAGAAGAATTATGGTGGTTAACACTTCTTTCACTCATCATTGTCAGATGCAAACAAAGGAAATCCTAGACTTAAAGTTGACACAATTAGCTGCTATTCAAAATAAATAACGTATTCAAGTATATCATATTAATTGATAGTCTCGATCTAAAGGGGAAAGAGGGTCTTATGGTCATTCACGTATAGTATAAATACTAAGGGATACAAAAAATGTTTTACAGGTAGTATGCAACCTCTTTTGCTAAAAGTTCAATAAATTGAACTAATATATACCCGTGATCAAACCCTTGAGAAAATCAATTTCACAAAATACACTCTTATAGTTAAATACTTTTCAAATCAAATTAAATAAATAGATTAGAAAAGTTAAGTTGCTAGAATGTCGAAAGATTCCTGATGTAATACGTATCACCATCCTTTACAAAAGGAATAAAACAAATTCCACACAGCAAAATAAATTTTTAAATCTAAGATATTTAACTCAATTTGTTTGTCCTATTGAGCTTGAGTTTTGCTGCTAAGGCCAATGTCTAATAAATTTTTATTTAAGTCCAAGGAGTATGAAAATGACAGAATTTAATTGTTTTATAGCCAAGGAAAGGTAATGACTTCCTTACGTTATGTTTGTTAGGGCTTTGCTCGTAACTAAATTTATTTCAGAATGCAGCCAAAACAATAGTCACACAAAATAATTGCAGAAATTTAAATTGTACAAGTAAGCCGCAATCCCTGCAGATTTTGTTTACAAACAATTTCTATCATTTTTTTCTTTGCAACAGAGCACCTGCAGAGTTTAATTTTTTTTACAGTGGGGTATGGTTGTCCGCCTAATGCAATCGAGTAGTATCAACGATTAAAATCCCACTGTTAGCAAATTGGTTGATCTCTGAAATTCTTGATTGTTTGCTTGAACCTGATCTTTCACTTTGGCCTTTGTTCTTTCTTTCTTCTTCTTGTTTTTTTTTGAAGAAAACTGGAATTAAGCAAAACTAGACAAAAAAAATGAAATGAAAGAGTAGAACAAAAACTAAACCTAAGCAAACAATAAAAAACAAAAAACTCACGCATAAAAGTTCACGCACTCCACTTTAACAAATAAAACCACGCCCTGTTTAGTTTTTGCAGTCAAACTTTAACAAATAAAACAACGCCTTTAATTTGCCAAGTTCCTAAAATAATAGCCCGTCTTTATATAATTATCAACCCAAACTCATGCCCTTTTTTATAAGGAAACAATTCACCTATTCTTTTCAAATCTTGAAACAATACGTTTCACACTTCTCTCTCCTTTTTTTCTTGTTTTTTTAAGGAAAAAATCATGCAACAATCACGTGAAACACCCTACGTCCGTTAATGTCACTCACTAAGGGAATGCATTAAGTTTCGTGAAGCGCTATAGGTAAACAGACACAGAATAATTACAAGACAAATATAAATAAGGTAGCAGCGGAAAAATTAAACTTTTATTTCAAACATATGTCATAATACCGTGGTCCACAATTTCATAAGTCACAAAAATCATTACAAAAAAAAAAAATACTTCTGACTTGCACCATCAGATTACATAAGTAAATAAAAAGCATCATTTCCCCAATAAAAAGAGTTAAGGCATCGTAGAGACAAGAACTTGAGCCATACTTCAGAAGTAGCTCCTAGCAAGATGATATCTGATTCCTGATTAAGTCTGAGTGTTTCCCCCCTAAGAACCTGGGGGGGGGGGGGGAGAGGAGGGAGGGGGAGGGGAATGGAAGAAAGAAGGAGAAACAACAGGGTCAGACATAAAGTCTGCCAAGTCTAGTTACTTTTAGCCAGTAGATAAATAAAAGCAACATGATAGGCATATAAAGTGGATAAGAGAGATCACTACATAAATGGCAGGTGTGACAAGGTAAGCAAGTCAGTGTGTTTGTGCCTCACTAATGATTACTCTGCATTATTACTAGTATAACTGAAATGAGATGATCCCTTCCACTTCGAGTTGGTAGGCTTAGGTCATACGTCCAAGTATACACTAACCATTACCCTAATCGATCGGCTCCCTATCCTGTAGATACCGTGTGCTGGCCCCATAGTAGGAGGTATCACTTCCTAAAGTGGCAACCCATGGCGTGCATAACCATATTTACTGGTGTCACAGTCATCTTAGCCCCCTCTGCCTAGCCCATGCACGCACAAGTCCCCGGTCGGTTTGCGCCGCCCACTCCATCCGCCTCGTTTGGATCTCTTATAATCAATCAGTAAGCGTGTCCCTTTCTCCGCCTAGTACGGAAGTCCTAACTTGATACCAACTCCGGGTTAATGACTGAAATGGGTCCCACAAAATATGATACAAGCTCTCTCACTTGTCTTGTATCCCCCACTAGGTTTTCCACTGACTATGTATACCCTTAGGTGTCTTTAATTACATAGCCCTATATAGTTATGCTTACCCCAAAGGGTGTCTTTAATTACATAACTTCATTAAATTATCTATCGGTTATGTATACCACTAGGTGTCTTTAATTACATAACCCTATTACATTATTTACTGGTTATGTATACCACTAGATGTCTTTAATTACATAACCTTATTGGTTAAGTTTGTGGGTCTATATATACATATTACCCACCCCGTCTAATTTACTTAACCCACCACTACCCATCCAATTTTACTTAACCCTAAATTATATCCACGGTCATATTAAATTAGGTTAAGTAGTCCATTTCTTTACCATGTCCAATTATGGTTATAATGGACTAGACCTCCTACATTAGGCCTACAACGTGTGGATGCTGGATATGCTGGTCGGGTCTGGGTAGTCTTATTCCACAGTTGGGCCTAACCTCGTGTCTTAGCCCGATTCGTATTTGCGTACTTAGACCTCCCACATTAGGTTCAACATTAGTGGCTGCTGGATATGCCGGTCGGGTCCGGGCAGACTTCCACCACTAATGTAACCTAACCTCGTGTCATAAGCACAATTTACAATTCCTAATTGTAAATTACTAAACATTCCAAATTAATCCAAACCTACCTATGTCATTATAGGTAATTATTTCTATGTTTTCCCCATTTGAATTACGTGTCCCATTTCCTATTAAACATTACATAAATCATGCCAATTATAATCCCTTTTTCCCCTTTTCCTCTCTAACGTATTCGTACGTATTTTGGCGGCATCTAGGCTTAAACATGTTGCCTAGTTATACAATAAAAAGGGAACATGACAAGAGTGATAGTTTCAACATGTTTTGGCATAAACATGAACATAAACAAGCATAACAACAAAGTGAATGGACATGTGATTAACATCATAATAAAGCATACATCAAACTAGTAATTTGTGGCAATCACTATGATGTTTTAAGCAAGCATAATGAGATGTAGATTAAACCTTAGGTGTCCAATTACCTATATCTAGCATAGTTAGGTGACAGAAACATGTTTAGATCAAAAGTAGATTCACATGTCAAATTTACAATATATATCAATGTATCACAATATGATAGGTGATTAACGTAAAGATCTAGATCCAAGTAATGTCACAATTGTCCAAATTAATAGATGTACATCCACCATAATATGGTTACAAGTCAAGATCCACATAAGCATCATAATCGAATCACCACAATTTTATTAGATATAGGAAATTAGATCTGTCATGACATATGATAGAATTTCATATTAACACAGAATCATACTTTACAAAATATCTAATTCATTGTCTATCAAAGCACACTTTTATTTATCTAAACCAAAAATTAATCTAGAAACTCACAGTGTTAGGTTTAGAGAATTTAGGAAGAATGGATCTAGAATTCTGAATTGGATTTGTAGAATATGTTGTGGTAGAAACGGTTCAGTTCGTACTCCAACAACATATGGCCTCCATGACTCCCAATGAAGATATGAGAAATATGACACATACATATAGCTGCCAGACCCCGTGAAACCGAGTGCTACCTCAGCCCTAGGGGTGTCGACCCCCCTGGGGGTGGGTGAACCCCTAGGTCGACACCCCTTTAGGGGGGTCGACCCCCTAGAGCGGGAATTTTGCCGCTCAGAGGAATTTTTCGAATTTGAATTCTATGGATAGGATTCTGACTCATCTTTGACTCACCTCTAACTCATGCGTATATATAAAATATTTCTATGTGTATACAAACTTAAAACTCTCATAACTTCTTCATACGGTGTCCGTTTTACGCAAACCAAACATCTATCTTGACCAGAATTTTGAGACGGACGCAATAGTGCACTCCGTTTCCTATGATTCCAAACATTAAATTAATTATTATTTAATTTATTCTCTTTTAATGTCATTAAAAATTAGGGGTGTTACATTCTCCCCTACTCAAAGGATTTTGTCCCCGAAATCTCTAAACTGAGAAGAGTACATATCCTACCATCCATCATCCATCTACTCATCCACCAATCACTGGTATCCATTGTCCTTAAAGATTTATAATGCTTATATGAATATACGCAAAGGTGTGTGTATATGTCCCAACACTAATGCGAAGATCAGGCGGTCTACTGATTCAGTTGACCTCCTTAATGCAATGTATGTTAGTGCCATGAATCTAATATGTATGCAAATAAACCTATTGTATCATATAAGTTCTATATGTGTGCACACCTATTCGTCCAAATTAGGCATCCATATGCCAGTTCATCCATTTTCATCCATAAAAGAAAAGAAAATGCACACACATCCATATGCAATATGGAAGTGATTGAGCCGATCTTAGTGTCTAGTGTGTGTGTATATGCGTCCACAGGCAACTACTAGCAAACACTTGCATCCATCAAACATAACATGTTTCAAACACATGTTTACATCCATAGGATTCCTATCTAAAGATCGAAAATACTATGGATAAGATATACTCTATTGATAGAAACAAATACTGATAAAACTTAGGAAAAGGAGTTAAGAACATACCCTCGAAAAGAAAAGGGTACGAAGCACGAATCTTGTCTTCGGTCTCCCAAATCGCATCTTCTGGGTTATCTCCCCATTGAACCTTTAGCAACTTGATTTCCTTATTACGAAACTTCTTAACCTATGACCCAAGAATATGGGCGAGGACTCGTCTGACTATCGCCTCCCGTTCCACTTTGACTTCTTCCAACACGCTCGGCTCAACAACTGCCGCGGTGTCACGCAAACACTTCCGTAGATGAGAGACATGGAAAACGTCATGAACACCAAATAAATTTTCCTAGAGCTTTACTTTGTAGGACATTTGGCCAACCCTCTCGGCTATGGGAAATGGTCCCACAAATCTAGGTGCCAACTTCCCTACTGACCCGAAGCGAACCACATTCTTCAGAGGTGATACTTTGATAAAAACTAAGTCTCCCACTTCAAATTCGATGTCAGTCCTTCTCTTGTCTGCATAGGACTTCCGCCTATCTTGAGCTGTCTTCATCCGCCGTCGAATAAGATCAATCTTTTGGGAAGTTTCCCTAACCATATCTGGTCCAAGCAATAATATTTCTGTAGATTCCCACCTATAAGCTAGCGATCTACAGGGTCGTTCGTACAATGTTTCGAAGGGTGTCATACCGATGCTAGCCTGATAGCTGTTATTATAGGCAAACTCTACTAATGGAAGATGCTCTTCCCAAGTCCCTCCGAAGTCAAGGACACACAGTCTTAGAAGATCTTCTAGAAGTCTGTTCACCCTCTCTGTCTTCCCATCGGTCTGAGGATGATAAGCGGTGCTCAAACACAACTGCATACCTAATGCTTCTTGCAAGCTCCTCCAAAATTCGCTAGTAAGGATGGGGTCACGATCGCTCATAATGCTGGAAGGAACCCCGTGGAGACGAACTATCTCACGAACATAAATTGCTGCGAACCATGTTACCGTCCTTTTACTTTTAACTGGAATAAAGTGAGCGCTCTTAGTGAATCTGTCCACTATCACCCAAATACTGGTATTACATTTCTTTGATCTAGGCATACCATCTATGAAATCCATAGAGACACTCTCCCATTTCCATTGTGGAACCTCCAACGGATGAAGCAATCCACCGATCTTCTTTTGCTCAGCTTTGACTTGCTGGCAAACCAAACATTGAGAAACATATTCGGCTACGTCCTTCTTCATCCCAGCCCAAAAGAAAACCCTCTTCATGTCTTTTTACATCTTGTCTTCGTCTGGATGAATGGTCATGTTAGAATGGTGGGCTGCTTCTAGGACTGCCTTTATCAAGCTTCCAGTTTGAGGAACACAAAGCCTTCCATTTCGTTGCAACCACCCTTTTCATCTTTGGCATACCTACTGAGGTAACTAGAAGTCTCCCCTCTTCTAAGCTTATCCATGATGTCTAGAATCTGCGGGTCACCTTATTGCGAAGCTCCTATCTGATCCACAAGAGTCGGTCGTATCTCCAAGGATGCAAATAAATCAGGCAAAACCTCGATGGAGGGTCTAAAATCGAAAGCAGATATGAACTCCAAGTACTTTCTTTCCACAAACAGAGGACTCAAGGCTACCCTCTGCCTACTTAGTGCGTCTGTTGTGTTGAGAAATTCACGGAGTTTTGATTTTTGGCAAAGAGATATGCCATGATCAACAAAAAGAAATTATTCATTGGTTTAACAAGACACAAGAGTTACATACATTAGAGGTTGATTATTTGGCATGATTAGTAGTATTATTTTATGTTAAAATCTAGCCTTAAATAGTCTCACACCTCCAATATTTGAATATATATACATATGTATATGAATGCACATTAACTGTGCATTCTGGATAAATCGGTCGACCGGTTAAAAACCAAGCAATCGACCATTTCTGCCCAGAATGTACAGATAACATGCACACAGATATATAATGTATATATCTTCAAATTCCTGTCTACTGGCCCTTTTTGACTTGTCAATCATTTTCAAGCAGAAGCAACCTTTCATATAGACACTTCCATTTCTTCAAGAGTTGCTTCTCTTCCTCTTCATGAATGGTGTTGGCCTTTGATTATAACTCTTCACGAAGGGTTATAATTGTTTATACTCTATATAAACATCACAAAATCATCGCTCCAAATCACCAATTTCTTTCATACTAATCTCTATTCTTTTGATCTTAGTTTTCATATTCTCAAGCAGTCACTCGCTCATATTCTATTCTATATCGTTTGAATCCTAGAATTTATATAATATTCTTTTTATTCAATATGATATTCACTTCCAATCTTCACATACACAAATAAATTATTTGAGGATAAGATTATAGGAAATCTGTACTACAAGAGACAAAATCGTGTTTTCAAGACACATATTGTCAACAACAAAAGTTTACTTGTCTTAGTTGAAGTCCTCAGTGTTGTAAGAGGCACATGTTGAAGTCCTCGTGTTGTTAGAGGCGTGAAACCCCGTTCGGCTACTCGGGTGTTGTATACCTGTTCCTCCAGGTGAAGTGAGGTGATTAATTAGTGAAAATCTAGATAGAAGTCTGGGACTGGATGTAGGACGGTGCTCCGAACCAGTACAAAATCCCTGGTTTGATTTTTCTTTTTACTGCATTTTCTGCGATTTGCTATTATTGCATACTTGTGTGTCATACTCCATATTACATGATCCTTGTGTACTATACTAGCACATACATACACGCTTTTTCATTTGGTATCAGAGAGGGTTCATCATATAACTGCAACACAGTTATTTGGTATATTCCAGTAATATGACAGATAACGCAAGCACTAGCACTAACACTTACATGGAAGGTCAATAGACACACAGACCTCCATTCTTCAATGGTCCCAACTATAGCTATTGGGCAACACATATGTCATTCTTTGTGCAATCAAATAGCTATGATGCCTGGAATGCTACCAAAAGGAAATAGTGAATCCTACAACTGATTATTCAGAATGGACACCGGTTGAGAAAATGACAGCAGCCGTAAATGAAAAAGTAGTAAACATGTTGTTTTGTGCATTAGACCAAAATGAATATAACCGTGTTTAGCATCTGTACCACCGCATATCAAATTTGGCAAATGCTGAAAGCCGCTCATGAAGGTACTAATAAGGTTAAACAAGCCAAAATAGCCATGCTAAAAAGTCAGTTTCAAAATTTCAAAATGAAGCCAAATGGGACAATTAATGATATGTGTTCATGGTTTCAAACTATTCATCATGCACTTATTGGATTAGGACAAAAATATTCCGATTTTGATGTTGTTTTAACAATCCTACATTCTCTGACTAGTGAATGAGAAAGAAAAGTATTAGCAATTGAAGAAGCTAATGACCTTTCCATCATGAAGCCAGATGAATTGATAGGAAATCTAATGTCCTATGAAGCAAACTTGCAGGCTAAAAAAGGAAAAGAAAGAAGAAAAGAAAAATGTAGCATTTCACGCTGAAAAAGATGAAGATGAATCAGATTCTAAAGATGAAGACTTAGCATTCATTGCTAAAGGTTTCAAAAAATTCCTAAAGCAAGGAAAAGCTAGTCGTTATAGCAAAAAGAAATCTGGATCAAATAAACCATCATCATCAGCTGTAGAATGTTTCAACTGCCAAAAAAAGGGGCACATACACAAAGATTGTCCAGAAAAGAAGAAGTCAGAAAATGATAAATTCAAATATAAGAAGGACAGATCAAAGAAACGAGCATTCTCAGTAACATGGGATGATTCAGACTCATCTTCATCATAAAGTTAAAGTGATTCAGAGAATAAATAAGCAAATGTCTGTTTCATGGCAATAGAAGATGAGGTAAAAATTCCTACTTCTGATGAAGTACTTGATATTAACACTGAATTGATAGTCAAATATAAAAATACAACTCAAGGAAGCCAAAGTTGATTTGAGTAGAGCAGAGTTTGAACGAGATATGTTAAAAGACGAGAAGTAAATATTAGGAGAAGAACTTGAAAAACTTCAAGAATCATCATCTAATATTGATTCACAATTATCTCATTTGAGTCAAGAAATTGAAACTCAAAAAGAGAAAAACGATGCTCTTACTATTGAAAATCATGAACTTAAGGCAAAAGGCAAAATTCTAGACCTAGAAAAGGCATGTTTACAAACTAAGTTAGACAATATTACTCAAAATGTTTCTAACTTCAATACAGGTTGAGAAAATTTGACAAGGATTATTGAAAGTTCACAATCTGCTTCAAACAAACAAGGTTTGGGATATAAGAAACAAGAAACTCAAAAACATCTTGCTTACAAAAGGAAGAATGTAAAGAAAAATAAAACATAGAAAAATTCTAGTTTATTATATTCCAAGCCAAAACCAGTTGTGAATTTTCAAAAGAAAAATGTCAAGACCATCAAGATAAGGGTTCCTAAAACAAATAACAATTTGATTAGGAACAAATATATTCATCATTTCATGAATATCGTGCATCATAATTCTAATTATATATATAAAGGGGATACCAGACCCATATGGGTTTGGACTCCTAAGACCTAACTCTTAGGACCCCATAAAAAATGGGTACCATGGACTTAATCTTATTTTTTGCAGGTCCCACTTAAGAAGAGAGGAAAGTGGATTTTGGACAGTGGTTGCTCAAAACACATGACTGGAGACAAAAGCTTATTGACAAATATTACATACTCAGATGGTGGCTCCGTCACTTTTGGAGACAATTCAAAAGGATATATCATCGGCAAAGGCGATGTGAGCCATTGCGGTACATCTAACTTTCTCTTATTACAAATGTCATGCAAGTTAGGAATTTGAAAAATAATTTACTTAGCATTAGTCAGTTATGCGACAAGGAATTTACAATTTCCTTTTCGGATAATAAATGTTGTATTCTAGATAAAGACCATAATTTAGTTTTTGAAGGATATAGAGACAGAAACATATATATTATGAATATGAATATTAATCATAATTCAGATATGTGTCTTAGAGCTAACGATAATAATCCATGGCTATGGTACAAACGCTTCTGTCATATAAGCTTTAGAACCCTTGACAAGCTAGCCAAAATCGATCTAGTTAGAGGACTACCCAAACTAAGCTTTAAAGTTGACAACATTTGTGACGCATGTCAATCCGGAAAATTGACGAAATCCTCCTTTAAATCCAAGTAAGTCATATCAACATTACAACCACTTGAATTATTACATATGGATTTTTTCGGACCAACTCAGGTTCAGTCAATAAACCATAGTCGATACGTGTTTGTAATTGTTGATCACTTTTCCCGTTACACTTGGACAATTTTTCTGAAAAACAAAAGTGACACCTTCGAACATTTCAAATCTTTCGTCAAGAGAATTCAAAAATCAAAAGGGCTTAAGGTTAAAAATATAAGAAGTGATCATGGAGGAGAGTTCGAAAATAATGAGTTTAAATATTTTTGTACAAAGAAAGGTATATATCATAATTTTTCGTTTCCTATACCTCCACAACAAAATGGAGTTGTAGAACGGAAAGATCGAACCTTACAAGAATGTGCAAGAACTTTATTAAATGGAACCACCTTACCAAAACATTTCTGGGCAGAAGCCGTTGCAACTGCTTGTTATGTTTTGAATCGTGTATCTATTCGACCTCTCAATAAGAATACTTCTTATGAATTATTTAACACAGAAAGCCTATTATTTCATACTTCAAAGTATTTGGTTCTAAATGCTTTATCTTAAATATGAAAGACCATCTCGGTAAATTCGATCCAAAGGCCGATGAAGGTATATTTGTAGGTTATTCAGAACGAAGCAAGGCCTATCGTATATTTAATAAACGAACCAAAACTATTGAAGAATCTCTTCATGTATCTTTCGATGAGTTCTATCGGCATCCTCATAATATATTAGATGATGACGAAACAATAGTCATTGATAATCCAATTATCACAAATATTGACTCTGACTCTGAAATAGTTACTGAAAATTTTCATCAACCATTTGAGTTACAATCTCCACCAAGGATACAATCCCCATCAAGGATACAATCTCCACCAAGGATATTAAGAGATCATCCTTCTCAAAATATAATCGGGGAGGTAACATCACAAGTCAGAACAAGGAGTCAACTAAATCAAATGGGTCATGTTGCATTTCTTTCCAATATCGAACCTAAGAATCTGAAAGAAGCTGCAACTGATGATTACTGGATCATTGCCATGCAAGAAGAACTAAATCAGTTTGAGCGCAATGATGTCTGGAAACTTGTTCCAAGACCAACCGATCAATATGTTATTTGTACTAAGTGGGTCTATAAAAATAAAGCTAATGAACAAGGTAATATCACCAAAAATAAAGCAAGGTTAGTAGCACAATGGTATAATCAGGAAAAAGGAATTGATTATGAAGAAACATTTGCACCATTTGCTCGATTAGAAGCTATTAGAATCTTATTGTCCTTTGCTTGTCATCGTAACTTCAAACTTTATCAGATGGATGTCAAGAGTGCATTTCTCAATGGATTCATCAAAGAGAATGTTTATGTCGAACAACCTCCTTTATTCGTACATGAAAAATATCCTGACCACGTGTATAAACTTAAGAAAGCTCTGTATGGTCTAAAACTAGCACCTTATGCTTGGTATGAATGACTACGAAGCTATCTTATTGATTCAGGATTTCAAATAAGAAAAGTTGATCAAACCTTATTTATCAAACATTCTCGAAAAGATATTCTAGTCATCCGGATATATGTACACGACATTATCTTTGGTTCAACAAACGATAAAATCTGTAAAGAGTTTGCAAATATTATGACCAAAGAATTTGAAATGTCTCATATGGGAGAACTATCATATTTTCTTGGACTTCAAATCAAACAACTTCCGACTGGTATTTTTATCAATCAAGAAAAATATTGTGGAAATCTTATCAAACGCTTCGGTTTAGAAAGCGCATCTGGTAAACCCACTCCTATGAGTACATCTACACATCTTGAAAAAGATGAAAACGACAAGAGTGTTGACCAGAAGTTATATCGAAGCATGATTGGTTCTCTTCTCTATCTTACAGCTAGTCGTCCAAATATAATGATAAGTGTTTGTTTATGTGCACGCTTTCAAGCAGATCCAAAAGATTCACACTTACGAGCAGTGAAACGAATAATTCGTTATCTTAATAATACCAAAGATTTCGGCCTTTTCTACCCGAAAGAATGTCCATTCGAACTAGTATCATATAGTGATGCTGACTTCAGAGGATCACGAATGAATAGAAAGAGCACAAGTGGTACGTGCCATTTTATTGGAAAATACCTGTCTCTTGATTTAGTAAGAAACAGAATTGTGTTTCACTATCGACATGTGAAGCTGAATATATATCAGCGGCTCTTGCTTGTACACAAGTTATATACATGCAACAAACACTTCAAGACTTTGATATTCATTTATCAAATTCGACTATATACTACAATAACACAAGTGCTATAAATCTATCTAAGAATCCAATAAATCACTCTCACACAAAACATATTGATAACCATCATCATTTCCTTCGAGATAATATCGGAAAAGGAAATATATGTCTTGAATATGTCCAAACTGATAATCAACTAGCAGACATCTTCACTAAGCCTCTACTTGAATCTAGTTTTATTACATTACGTAGAGAGCTTGGCTTAATTTCTAGAAAAGAACTTGATTAGTAATCACTGATGCTACATACTAAAGTTCTTTCTTCTTTTCGTTTATTCATTCTCAAATTTTTTAAGCCTTTACTATTTTTAGAAAACGAATATGAGCTTCCCATTATCTCTACGACAAATTTTGCTTGATAATTCACATCCACAAGTTTATATATAAGAACTTCTATATAAGCTTGTAAATTTTTTCTTTTTTCCATCTCTTCCTATACGAGCCTCAAGTTTATCTAACTTATATATAAGCCTAAAGTTTATATACTTCATTATGGCTCATATCTATGATGAGTGTGCTCAAAGATCTCACATTTCGATCACGAGTTCTGAACCAGAAGAGTATTACTCTCCTGAAACTCCGAAAAACAAATCAAAGTGTCATCACAAATGCACTCATACTCCTGGTAATACACCAACTTCGAAACGCACAAAGAAAGCGCTGTTTTGTTCTCCCCGCACTAGATAGAAGATCAATAAGATTCATCATTATCAAAAGCATCAAATCGATCTTCAGAGGCAACTACATTATGAACAACAACTGACTTCGGAGCGCCTATCTCTTTTAGAAAGAATGGCATCATTCTTTTGTGGTACTAACAAACATGGCGTGTACGAGCCGATGCCGCACGTTCCTTCATCTTTTAGGAGTCCAAACTCTTAGGAATGAAACTATAATCGTAATGAAGGATCAAAAGAAAAGTGGTCACCGTGGACACCATGAATTAACGAAGCCAAAGAAGAATCTACCAAGCATAGTTCTTCTTCCTCTCATTAAATTTCTATATTAATTTTATGATTGTATTTTCGTATATGTTCTCCGTGTACTATTTCATATATTTCATGTTTGAATATTTCAATTATATATGGACCGTTAATAATGTAAAACAAGAGTAAAAATGCATGAAAACAACTCCCAGCCTAACCAGTCGACCGGCCAATATACACCTGTCGATTGTTTTGTCATCTGTTTGAAAACGGTCGACCAGTGATTTTTAGGCGGTCGACCGATCACGAGGAAAACTGTTTTTCCACCATCCATATATGTTCAGTTTTTCAACCCATCTATTCACTTTTGCCTTAAACGTTTTTCTCTTTCAAAAACCCTCATAACCCTAGAAATCAATTTCCTATTCCACTTTCAATCAAAATGGCTCCTCCACAAAAGAAGTTAAAGCAATCTTCCTCTTCCAAAACTCAACCTATAGATCTCTCTATAAAGAAGTGGTTGGTGGATTCGATTGCATTCAAAAGGTGGAATGAGATGAAGGATTTCACAATTCACCCGGGTTCGTATACTAAATTCGATGATTTCTCTAGTTATTGTGTTCGTAGTTTAGCAAAGAGTGCTGATATTGAAAATCTAATCGACTTTGATCGAAATAATGTGGAGATTAACCAAGTAATAGTCAAGCTATTCTATGCTAACCTAAATTTAGAGAAATTCAAACCCGAAAACCCCACACAATGCCTTTGGTCCGTGGTATGTGGTAAAGAAGTTTTTATCTCATATGCAAGAATGGAGAATGTTCTTAGTTCTTCCTTTTTGGGTGAAAAATTCTCGGGAAAATTTTGCAATGTTCATACCTGTAATAATATGAGCCATCAATTCACTGATGATGACAAGGATAACACTAAGTCCATTGGCTTACGACCAACTGCAAGAGTTCTTCATCATACCCTCATGCGTTCTCTTTTCCTGAGACTAGGAAATTTCGATGTTGTTTACAAAGAAAATTTCAAGGCTTTTTATGCAATATATAGTAATGTTCGTATCAACTGGATTAGCATGGTTTTTGATGAAATTTTACAAGTAAATGAGATTTCTAGACCGCATTTGGTTTATAACGAATATATTATGCGTCTATTACTTGATTGTGGCATCAATCCTCCTAAGTCGACTGTTTCAAAGACGAAATGCATTAAAAAAGCATCAATTAATCGAATGAAGCTTCCCGATCCATATTTAAATATTATGCCATTTGAACACTGGAAAGAACAAGGACGTAAAGGAGTTTCATCGTGATCGACCCGTCCAAAACCTGAAGAAGTTAAACTTCTACAATCATCTTCCTCAACAAAAGAATCACTTGAAACTATTGCTCGAAATCAGTTCCTCCTCGAAGCTCGCCTTAAGAGAACGGATACACAAAACAAAAAACGCTTTAACAAGCTTAAGTCCTTCTTCGGAACTCTTCGGGAAGCAATATCTTGTGGTTCTTCTTCGTCTACGCAAGCACAGGACCCTGGAAAACGTCCAGCTCCTCCATCCTTTACTTGGACATCTTCGGAGGAGGGTACGAGCTCCGGTACTAGTCATGGGCGTGGTCGCGGGGAAAATCAGATTGAAGAAGAAGCAGAAGAAGAGGTTGATGAGACGGAGTCCGATTAAGTCTTCTTAGTATATTTTTAATCTTTCTCTATGTATTTATGACTTTATTTTGCGTTAAAACATGATCCGGCACTTGTATGTAAATAGTGCCATAGTTTAATTCGTACTTGACTTGTGTATGCTTTTATTTTGTGACTCTTGATGATTCTTGTTCTATGGTAGTTGTTATGTTGCTTATAACTCTCTCTAGTGTCATTTACTTTTCATTATCAACTCCTTTTTGTCGATGACAAATGGGGAGAAAATTATGCTAACAGTGTATATGCAGGAAATACAGGCATATATACAGGGGAAGATCGTATACAAGGGGAGATTCAGAAGTATGTTGTCATCAATAAAAAAGGGGGAGAATGTCGAGTCGAGAAATTCACGGAGTTTTGATTTCTGACAAAGAGATATGCCATGATCGACAAAAATAAATTATTCATTGGTTTAACAAGACATAAGAGCTACATACATTAGAAGTTGATTATTTGGTATGATTAGTAGTATTATTTTATGTTAAAATCTATCCTCAAATAATCTCACACCTCTAATATTTGAATATATATACATATGTATATGAATGCACATTAACCGTGCATTCTAGGATAAACCAGTCGACCAATTAAAAACCAAGCGGTCGACCGTTTCTGCCCAGAATGTACAGACAATGTGCACACAGATATATATAACGTATATAGTTTCAAATTCCTGTCTACTGGTCCTTTTTGATGTTTTCAAACAGAACCAACCTTTCGTATAGACACTTTCATTTCTTCAAGAGTTGCTTCTCTTCCTCTTCATGAATGGTCTTGGCCTTTGATTATAACTCTTCACAAAGGATTGTAACTGTTTATACTCTATATAAACATCAAAAAATCATCACTCCAAATCACCAATTTCTTTCATACTAATCTCTATTCTTTTGATCTCAGTTTTCATATTCTCAAGCACTCACTCGCTCATATTCTATTCTATGTCGTTTGAATCCTAGAATTTATATAATATTCTTTTGATTCAATATGATATTCACTTCCAATCTTCACATATACAAATATATTAGTTGAGGATAAGATTATAGGAACTCCTGTAGTACAAGAGACAAAATCGTGTTTTCAAGAACACCTATTGTCATACTCATCTTAGTTGAAGTCCTCAGTGTTGTAAGAGGCACGTGTTGAAGTCCTCGTGTTGTTAGAGGCGTGAAATCCTGTTCGGCTGCTCGGGTGTTGTATACATGTTCTTTTGGGTGAAGTGAGGTGATTGATTAGTGAAAATCCAGATAGAAGTCTGGGATTGGACGCAGGACGGTGCTCCGAACCAGCATAAAATCCCTAGTGTGATTTTTCTTTTTACTGCATTTTCTGAGATTTGCTATTAATGCATACTTGTGTGTCATACTCTATATTACATGGTCCTTGTGTACTATACTAGCACATACGTACATGCATTTTCAGCGTCTGCCACCACATTACCCTTGCCGGGGGGTATAAGCAATCTCAAAGTCATATGAAGCTAAGTACTCCATCCACCATTGTTGCCTTAAGTTTAGATCCTTTTGTGAGAATGGATACTTGAGAGATTTATGATCGGTGTATAACTCAAACTTTTCTCCAAGTAAGTAATGACGCCCTTTAACGCGAATACTATGGCAGCTAGCTCTAGATCATGGGTGAGGTAGTTCTTCTCACGAACTCTCTACTGTCTACCCCCATAACATATTACTTTCCCTTATTGCATCAGAACCGCACCAAGCCCTGTACCGCACGCATCAGTGTAAACAGTAAACACTTTACTCCCATCGGGCAAGGTGTAACGACCCGCATTCTACACATCGGGGGATCGTAGAATATTTTCTTCTTTCCCGTATGAAGTCGTATGGTCATGTAACTTTGGGAAACATCCATTAGATTCATTTCCCATGCTTATGATTTTTTTCGATTTTTAAATGACCATTTTGCCTTTATTTGGTATTGTTTTGGCCATAACTTTTGATTGGAAAGGAATTTTGACTTGAAACCACTACCATTGGATTCGTTTGGTGGTTTACCTTTCCGTAGAGTGGTCATAATAGCCAAACGGACTTACCATTTGGGAGATATGGCTGAAATAAGCTTTGGAAGGTGAAAAACTGCTTAACCGGGCCAAATAGGGTGATTAGTGGATAGGCCCATAACCCATTTTGGGATTAGGGTTATGGGGAGGCTGAAATGAGATAGAGAATCATTCCATTTCAGTTTTCTAGCCTCCACTTATCACCAAGGAACCCTAAAAATGGCCTCCAACCTCTAAATCACCTCCAAATCATCTTTTGGTCAAGGATTTGGCTTAGCAACCTCTAATCAAGGAAGATCTACACCAAAGCAACATTGGAGCTGCTGTTTAGCATTAGGATTCACATCAAATCAGAGATTTATTTCAGATCTTAGTTTATTTGTGGCTAAGGTGAGTGATTTGCATAGGTTTGCACTAATTATGGCTAATTAAGGGTAATTAGTGTTAATTAGCGAATTTAAACTTGATAAAATTCTGGAAAAATGTTCATAAATTCTTAAATGATTGTTTAGACCTCTGATATGAGTTTGGGTTAATTTGGTTAAGTTTTGCTAATCCTATCATTAGTTTCACCTAAACATGCTTAAGGGGAAATATGGGGTTTTGGGTATGTTTGATCCATTTTAACTTATCATATTGATGTTTTGATGTTTGTGGTTGATTATACATGTTGCTATGACTGTATGATATGCTTTGTGATTGATTTCAATAGTTAGAATGGTCGAAAACATCGTCGAATGGCGTAAACACTTGCTGGAACAGTTTCAGAAAACAGTGCAGGTTTCGGATCGGATCCGATATGGGGCTCGGATCGGATATGTTTAACTGGGCAAGGGATTCGATCGGATCGGAACCTGACACTTGAGGAAATTGGCAAAAAGGAAGGCCACGCTAACTAAACTGGGATCGGATCGGGTAAAGGAGAAGCGATCAGATCGGATAAAGGAGGAGCGATCGGATCGGATAAAGAATGAGGGAGCGGATCGGAGCGGAAGCACGAATTGGATAGGAGATGGCACCCGATCCGAACCGAAGTGGGACACCGGACCCGAACCGACACGATGGAGTGTACTCGACCCGAACCGTGGCAAGTTGGAGACTTCGATCCGATCCGCCAGGGGTGATGACGACCCGACCCGATCCAGTATAGAAGGAGCATTCTGACCCGAACCGAACTGATTATTAGGGGGAGATCCGAACCGACCCAGTATTGACCAATAACCCGAGATGCAAAGGTAGTCCAATATGGGAAGTTAGAGCTCAGGATCCAGTTGGGAACCAATGAGTTCACTTCATGGTTGGGCTTTGCTGCGGGACGTGTGCTAAGGAGTTGTCGACGTTCATAAGTTCGATTCACCACTAAAAATGAATGATGGCTACTTATCAGTGCAGTATGGTCATTATGACCTGAGGGGCAAGGTGATGGTAGCAAGACTACGTTATCAGTGCAGTAGGGTCATTATGACCCGAGGGGCAAGGTGATGCGTAGTAAGACTATGAGCCAGCGCAGATGGGGTGAACAACTCCATGGGGGCAAGTGGACATAGTAAGGATTGGTAAGGCTATGAGCCAGCGCAGATGGGGTGAATAACTCCATGGGGCAAGTGGACATAGCGAGGAATTAGTGGCTACGTTATCAGTGCAGTGAAGCCATTTATGACTTCATGGGGCAGAGTGATCGTAGCAAGGTATGTTGGGTGATCGAAGTGGTGAATATCGTATGCTTTACGCACTGAGTGAGAGATGTGAGAATGGATGCTATGTTTGATTGTTTGCCATCACCATGACATGCACACCTCCCCCACCTTCGTATCTTTACACCGTTTGATATGGTACCTTAGAGTGTTGTACAGTATGTAGTGCTAACTCTTTGGTTGCAGGTCCAGGTTCAGGTATGTTTTAGTCTACCTGTTATTGTTCACTTTAGATGCTTATCGCTCATACCATGATTTATGTTTGACCCAGAGTTTTATGTCTCCTCTTATTACTCTGGGTGCTCACACGAGCAGACTAGAGACAAGTTAGCTGGTGATGCGCGAGTAGCTGATTCGGAGGCGGGCAGGAGGCTTCCACGTATGATATATATATATACACACATTCTCCCTGTGTCGTTGGTGGTCGCTACTTGGGCATTAGTAGTGTACCTCCTTTATCTTACTTTTGCTTTGAGACAGTTTGAAAGTTATAATAAGCTGTATTTTGGATTTCCGCTGCTATGATGTTTAGTTCTGGTTTTCAGCTTATGCACTGTCTCTCCTGTTTTATGTCAAGTATGTTATTATTATATTTTATTCTATGCGCTGTGAGACACTCTACAGGTTCTTTGTATGGTCATTTCCTTCTTCCTTTTCCTTCTGACGACCCGTTCTGTGCTAGCTGGACATGTGTACAGCGCACTTCTGGAGTGAATGTCGGTTGGTGCGGGGCGTGCCGTCACACTTGGTATCAGAGCTCTAGGTTGCGTAGTTAACATAGGGAAAGACACCAGGGAGAGATAGTACGTATATGAGAGCGCGTATTTGTAATTACTTTGGTTTTCAAAAGCTATATATATACTATTGGTAGTATAAGAATGAAGTCGCACTGCACTAGCACCACTATGGGGTTGTTAATCGTTTCCCTTTTTCAGATTGACGATGAGCCGAGACACGAGGGGTGCTGGTAGAGGGACCAACCAAGGGAATGCCGCTGACATGAGGGCGATGTTTACTGACCTCATGAGAGACATGCTTAGAGAAGTGCAAGGGGCAGTTCCCAATCCCGGAGTTGGTGTTGGCCCAGTAGTTCAGGCGCCTAGGGTCGATTTCGCCAAGTTGTGCAAGGATTACACTAACCTTGGTGGGAAGCCGTTCCACGGAACGGAGTTGGCCACAGATGTTCAAGATTGGATGGATAGCTGTGACCGTATCTTCGATGACTTGGGTCTTGAGGATGCGATGAAGAGAAGGCTAGCGTCTCGTCAGCTGTAAGGGCGAGCGATGAATTGGTGGAATGCCATTAGAACAGCTACTGCAGAGGATCAGGTTACTTGGGTTCAGTTCAAGGCTCGCTTTAGCGAGAAGTTTATTCCAGCTGCCCAGAAGTCAGTGTTGTTCAAGAGGTTCTTGGAACTCAAGCAGAACGGAAGGGCAGTTTCTGATTATATTGCTGAGTTCGACACTTTGTCGAAGTATGGACTGTCTCTCATTAACACTCCTGAGAAGAAGAATGAGAAGTTCATTACTGGCTTGGATGGATACTTGGGGGAAAGGCTTATCAATCACATCGATGAGACTTTTGAATCGATCGTGGGGAAAGCTTTGAGATCAGAGAGTTTTTACCCTAAGTCAAAGACTGAGGCTGCATCTGCAGAAGGACGAAAGCCGCAAGCAGGTGGTGGAGGCAAGAATAACTCTCAGAATAAGAGGAAGCAGGACCACTCTAAGGGTGGTCAGAAAAAGAGCAAGAAGGAGGTTGAGTGCTTCAGCTGTGGTAAGAAGGGCCATTATGCTAAAGAATGTCGGGCCAAGCCAGCGGAAAGGAAGTGCTACAACTGTGGTCAAGTGGGACATCATAAGGATAAGTGTCCGCAACCTCTTAAGGAGAAGCAGATTGTGAAAGCATATGCTATTGATGCTGTTCCTTCTTCGTCGAATGCCCCAACTGCGGCGGAGAAAGGAAAGAATGTTGTTATTCAAGGTATGCTTTCTATTTATGATGTACCAGTTCGAGTTTTGTTTGATACTGGGGCTTCCCTTCCTTCATATCTAGTGACCTGGTAGATAGGTTGGGACTGGAACCCGAGATAGTCGATAGACCATTGGTTGTGACGAACCCGATTGGTGGTTTGACTAGCCTTAGTATGATTTGCAGGAATTTGGTCTTATCGAGTCATGGATGTATGTTTGTATGTGATTGCTTTGTTTTGGGCTTTACTGGGTATGGCATTATATTGGGAGTCGATTGGCTCCAGAGATACGGGGTGGTGGTAGACTGTGAGGGCTTTTTGGTGACAGTGAGGGCGGATGATGGGCGGAGGGTAGTGTTTGGTAGCCTACCTAGTGATGGGGTTATGGCTAGTTTTGTAAATTCCCTCGACATCCCGCAGGATGAGTTGTCAGATGTGCCCGTGGTTGGCCAGTATCCGGACGTCTTTGAGGAGGTGACCGGGCTTCCACCACACCGAGAGATTGAGTTCCGTAGAAAGATGCCGGACCTATAGTGATGCCACTTCGTCGTATGGCACCAAGGGAGCAGCGAGAGCTCGGGGTGCAAGTCAGCAATCTTTTGAAGATGGGACTTATTAGAAGGAGTGTCTCTGAGTGGGGAGCACCAGTTGTGTTTGCCACTAAGGCAGATGGTTCCCTTCGTTTGTGTTTGGACTATCGCGAGTTGAATAAGGTGACGAGGAAGAATAAGTATCCTCTACCGCGGATAGATGATTTGTTTGATCAACCGGAAGGAGCAAGAGTGTTCTCCAAGTTGGACCTCGCGACAGGATTTCATCAGCTACGAGTAGCGGATGAGAGTGTTCCGAAAATGGCATTTAGGACGCCGTCTGGATTTTTTGAGTGGTTGGTCATGCCATTTGGGTTGACCAATGCACCAGCCTACTTTGTGAATCTTATGAATCGAGTATTCAGAGATCAGTTGAATAAGTTTGTTCTTGTGTTCGTGGATGATATCCTTGTTTACTCAAGGACAGAGGAGGAACACAAGGGACACTTGAGGATAGTGATGGAGGTGTTGAGGAAACACCAATTAAAAGCGAAATTCTCCAAGTGTCACTTTTGGAGAAGGGAAGTGAGATTCTTGGGTCGTGTTGTTTCAGAGAGTTGTATTGCCGTGGACCCTGCGAAGGTGGCTACGGTATAGGATTGGCCTACGCCCAAGAATGCAACAGATGTGAGAAGTTTCTTGGGATTAGCTGGATATCATCGTAAGTTTATCCAGGACTTCTCCAAGATAGCAACACCGTTGACTCATTTGACTAAGAAGAATCAGTCCTTCGTCTGGGACGGAGTGTGCGAGAATGCATTCAAGAATCTAAAAGAGAAGTTGACGCGTGCGCCAGTGTTAGTCATTCCTAAGGGGAATGAAGAGATGACGGTATACACGGATGCTTGTGGTACCGGACTGGGTGCTGTATTGATGCAAGGAGGTAGGGTTGTGGCTTATGCTAGTCGACAGCTAAAGCCGCATGAGAAGAAGTATCCTACCCATGACTTGGAATTGGCAGCGATTGTGTTCGCATTGAAGATGTGGAGACACTATCTCTTGGGAGAAAGATTCGAGTTGTTTACCGATCATAAATTGTTAAAGTATCTCTTCTCTCAGAAAGATCTGAATCTCCGTCAGCAAAGATGGTTAGAGTTCTTGGCTTCATATGATTTTGATATCGCATATACACCTGGGAAAGGTAATGCGGTAGCCGATGCCTTGAGTAGGAGACATGTCAGCTTAGGGGCAATGTTTCTTGAATGGAAGCAACTGGAATATATCGCGGGGTTTGATTTCAGACCAAAGTGCGAATTGGATCCAGTCATGCTAGCTAGTTTGACGATCAGACCCACTTTGATAGAGCGGATTGGTTCCAACCAAAGGAACGATCCTAATCTATTGGAAATCGTCTCCAAGTTAGAGATGGGTATCAATGAGGAGATGAATGTGTATGGGCTTGATCGAGATAGATGGCTTCGGAAGAATGGAAGACTAGTTGTGCCCAACATGAATGGTTTGAGAGATGAAGTGCTTAGAGAATGTCATCACTCAAAACTAACTATACATCCCGGTGGTAATAAGATGTTTCGAGACATGAGACAAACTTACTACTGGGAAGGGATGAAAAGAGATGTTGGGAAGTTTATATCCAAATGCATGAATTGCCAGCTAGTTAAATCCGAGCAAAAGAAGCCTAGTGGTTTGTTGCAACCATTAGAAATTCCCGAATGGAAATGGGAGCAAGCCTCGATGGATTTCATCGATGGTTTACCAAGGACTAGATCGGGATATGACAACATTTGGGTAATTGTGGATCGATTGACTAAAAGTGCAAGATTTATACCAGTCAAATCGACCAGAACGGCAACCAAGTTGGCAGAATTGTATATGAAGTGGGTAGTGAGATTTCACGGAGTACCTAAAAGCATTGTGAGTGACCGAGACCCGTTGTTCACTAGTGGGTTTTGGAAGAGCTTACAAGAGGCTCTAGGGTCAGAGTTACATCTCAGTTTCGCATATCATCCTCAAACCGACGGTCAGACGGAGAGAGTGAATCGTATATTGGAAGATCTTTTGAGAGCTTGTATATTGGATTTTGGTGGATCATGGGATGACCATTTGCATCTAGTAGAGTTTGCATATAATAATAGCTACCAATCCAGTATCGGTATGGCTCCATATGAAGCTTTGTACGGAAGACCGTGCAACTCACCATCATGTTGGATAGAGATTGGCGAGAAGTTTGTGCTTGGACCAGATGTGGTGAGGGAAACTTCAGATAAAATTAAGATCATTCAGCAACGAATGAAAGCTGCCCAAGATAGGCAGAAGAGTTATGCTGATAAGAGGAGAAGAGACTTGAAATTCTCCGTTGGTGACTTGGTATTTGTTAAGATCTCTCCGTTAAAGAGCGTGATTCGATTTGGCAGGAGAGGCAAGTTGGCACCAAGATTTGTTGGCCCATTCCCTGTTCTTGAACTAGTCGGGAATTTGGCTTATAGAGTTGGCTTACCAGAGAAAATGGCGGGAGTTCACAATGTATTTCATGTTTCCCAACTAAGGAAGTTCGTTCACGACTCAGATATGACTATTTCACCTGATCAGTTAGAGGACTTCGAAGTAGAACCCGAGGCGGTTGGGAACCGCAAGCCGATTCGTATTGTGGGGCACGATACGAAGCAACTTCGAAGGAAGGCGGTGAAGCTAGTCAAGGTTTAGTGGGGCGAGGACGAGAATGATTGTACTTGGGAGACAGAGGAGAGCATTAGGAAGGCATATCCAGAACTCTTTGCCTGGTAAGATTTTCTTTGCAATTTAGTTTTCCGCATGCTAGGATAGACTCTTTTGCTTGTTTTGCATGTTTGATTGTTGTTTTATGATTGATAGGCATGCGGAACCTTTGTGTGTGTTTTGATTAGGGAATTTCGGGAGCGAAATTTCTTAAGGGGGGAGAGTGTAACGACCCGCATTCTACGCATCGGGGGATCGTAGAATATTTGCTTCTTTCCCGTATGAAGTCGTATGGTCATGTAACTTTGGGAAACATCCATTAGAGTCATTTCCCATGCTTATGATTTTTGTCGATTTTTAAATGACCATTTTGCCCTTAGTTGGTACTGTTTTGGCCATAACTTTTGATTGGAAAGGAATTTTGACCTGAAACCACTTCCATTGGATTCGTTTGATGGTTTACCTTTCTGTAGAGTGGTCATAATAGCCAAACAGACTTAACATTTGGGAGATATGGCTAAAATAAGGTTTGGAAGGTGAAAAACTGCTTAACCGGGCCAAATAGGGTGATTAGTGGATAGGCCTATAACCTATTTCGGGATTAGGGTTATAGGGAGGCTGAAATGAGATAGATAATCATTCCATTTCAGTTTTCTAGCCTCCACTTATCACCAAGGAAACCTAAAAATGGCCTCCAACCTCTAAATCACCTCCAAATCATCTTTTGGTCAAGGATTTTGCTTAGCAACCTCTAATCAAGGAAGATATACACCAAAGCAACATTGGTGCTGCTGTTTAGCATTGGGATTCACATCAAATCAGAGATTTATTTCAGATCTTAGTTTATTTGTGGCTAAGGTGAGTGATTTGCATAGGTTTGCACTAATTATGGCTAATTAAGGGCAATTAGTGTTAATTAGCGAATTTAAACTTGATAAAATTCTGGAAAAATGTTCATAAATTCTTAAATGATGTTTTAGACCTCTGATATGAGTTTGGGTTAATTTGGTTAAGTTTTGCTAATCCTATCATTAGTTTCACCTAAACATGCTTAAGGGGAAATATGGGGTTTTGGGTATGTTTGATCCATTTTAACTTATCATATTGATGTTTTGATGTGGTTGATTATACATGTTGCTATGACTATATGATATGCTTTGTGATTGATTTCAATAGTTAGAATGGTCGAAAACGTCGTCGAATGGCGTAAACACTTGCTGGAACAGTTTCAGAAGACAATACAGGTTTCGGATCGGATCAGATATGGGGCTCGGATCGGATATGTTGAACTGGGCAAGGGATTCGATCGGATCGGAACCTGACACTTGATGATATTGGCAAAAAGGAAGGCCACGCTAACTGAACTGGGATCGGATCGGATAAAGGAGAAGCGATCGGATCGGATAAAGGAGGAGCAATCGGATCGGATAAAGAATGAGGGAGCGGATCGGAAACACGAATTGGATAGGAGATGGCACCCGACCCGAACCGAAGTGGGACACCCGAACCGAACCGACGCGATGGAGTGGACTCGACCCGAACCGTGGCAAGTTGGAGACCTCGACCCGATCCGCCAGGGGTGATGACGACCCGACCCGATCCAGTATAGAAGGAGCATTCTGACCCGAACCGAACTGATGATTAGGGGGAGATCCGAACCGACCCAGTATTGACCAATAACCCGAGATGCAAAGGTAGTCCAATATGGGAAGTTAGAGCTCAGGATCCAGTTGGGAACCAATGAGTTCACTTCATGGTTGGGCTTTGCTGCGGGACGTGTGCTAAGGAGTTGTCGACGTTCATAAGTTCGATTCACCACTAAAAATGAATGATGGCTACTTATCAGTGCAGTAGGGTCATTATGACCTGAGGGGCAAGGTGATGGTAGCAAGACTACGTTATCAGTGCAGTAGGGTCATTATGACCCGAGGGGCAAGGTGATGCGTAGTAAGACTATGAGCCAGCGCAGATGGGGTGAACAACTCCATGGGGCAAGTGGACATAGTAAGGATTGGTAAGGCTATGAGCTAACGCAGATGGGGTGAATAACTCCATGGGGCAAGTGGACATAGCGAGGAATTAGTGGCTACGTTATCAGTGCAGTGAAGCCATTTATGACTTCATGGAGCAGAGCGATCGTAGCAAGGTATGTTGGGTGATCGAAGTGGTGAATATCGTATGCTTTACGCACTGAGTGAGAGATGTGAGAATGGATGCTATGTTTGATTGTTTGCCATCACCATGACATGCACACCTCCCCCACCTCCGTATCTTTACACCGTTTGATATGGTACCTTAGAGTGTTGTACAGTATGTAGTGCTAACTCTTTGGTTGCAGGTCCAGGTTCAGGTATGTTTTAGTCTACCTGTTATTGTTCACTTTAGATGCTTATCGCTCATACCAGGCTTTATGTCTGACCCAGAGTTTTATGTCTCCTCTTATTACTCTGGGTGCTCACATGAGCAGACTAGAGACAGGTTAGCTGGTGATGCGCGAGTAGCTGATTCGGAGGCGGGCAGGAGGCTTCCACGTATGATATATATATATATATACATTCTCCCTGTGTCGTTGGTGGTCGCTACTTGGGCATTAGTAGTGTACCTCCTTTATCTTACTTTTACATTGAGACAGTTTGAAAGTTGTAATAAGCTGTATTTTGGATTTCCGCTGCTATGATGTTTAGTTCTGGTTTTCAGCTTATGCACTGTCTCTCCTGTTTTATGTCAAGTATGTTATTATTATATTTTATTCTATGCGCTGTGAGACATTCTACAGGTTCTTTGTATGTTCATTTTCTTCTTCCTTTTCCTTCTGACGATCCGTTCCGTGCTAACTGGACATGTGTACAGCGCACTTCTGGAGTGAATGTCGGTTGGTGCGGGCCGTCACACAAGGTCAAGATTGGGGCTATTGTCAGAGCCCTTTTTAGTCGTTGGAAATCAACGTCACAGTCTATATCCCATGAAAATGTCAAATTCTTTTTTGTCAGCCTGGTGAGAGGGGCTGATATCTTAGCAAAGTCCTTAATGAACTTCCTATAATAACCTGCCAACCCAAGAAAGCTTCTCACTTCAGTTTCATTTTTATGAATCTGCCTATCTTGTACTGCAACTACCTTCGCGGGATCAATAGCTATCCCTTCTTTAGAGATTACATGCTCCAAGAATCTCACCTCCTTTCTCCAGAAATGGCATTTGAAGAACTTTGCTTTTAGCTAATGATCACGGAGAGTTTTCAGAACTTTTCCCAAATGCTGGGCATGCTCTTTTCACTCTTGGAGATGGTCAAAATATCGTCAACGAAGACTACGAAAAATTTGTATAGGAACTCCCGAAACACCCTACTCATCAAATCAACAAAATAGGCGGGTGCATTTGTTAACCTAAAATGCATAACTAGCCATTCAAAGAAACTGTCTGGAGTTATGAAAGTAGTCGTATCTATGCTGTCCTCAGCCACCCTCAGCCGATGGAACTCCATAGCCAAGTCCAATTGAGAAAATATCGAGGCACCAAAAAGATGATCAAATAAATCATTAATCCTCGGAAGAGCGTGCCTATTCTTCTTGGTGAGCTTATTTAACTCTCTATAGTCAACAAACAAACGAAGCGAACCATCCGCTTTAGTTGTGAATACCATTGGAGCACCCCACTTAGATATGCTTCGTCTGATAAACCCTTTCTCAAGTAGCTCCCCTACTTGCTTACTCAGCTCCCTCATTTCTCTTAGAGCCATGTGGCGTATTGGTAATGCAACCAGCTTTGCATTGTCCACAGATATATACGGAAGTCAACTTCGTACCTTGGAGGTAAACCCTGTACCTCATCAATTTTTTTTGAATAATCTCGAACCACTGGAACAGATTGCAAATAAACTATGGATGCATCTAGAGACTCTAGGAAGCTAAGCATAACAGACCCTTAGGGCTCACAAGAAACTTCGAGGGTCTTCCATGACAAGTCGGAAGTCTAACAACCCTCCTCTCACAATCCAGAACAACCTCATATGTGGTAAGCCAATCCATTCCTAGAATCAACCCATAGCCCATAATCCTGAGTACATATGCGTCGCATTCAAACTTGATGCCTAACACGGATATTTTCAAACCCCAACAAATCATCGATAAATGAGCCGAACCCCCAATGGGGTTTGAAACAACTATGGGATCTACTACCATACTAGTAATTAAATGCAGAGATTCAACTACAGAACTAGATATAAACGGGTGTGAAGCACCAGAATCAAAAAGTGTTCTAACTGGATAGTTTGAAAGAGAAACGAAACTTTCTACAGAAATTTTTCTACCTCTTTCAGGAGCACTGATCGCGAGAGCATGCAACTGCCCTCCAGAAGTCCCTGCTCTTTGCCCTTGTCCCTGCGATCCCTGTTTCTTCGGGGATTCTTTAGAGAAGTATTCGACCTCTCCGCAATTAAAGCAACTGGCCTTCCTTCTCTTACAATCTTTGATCAGGTGGCCCTCCTTACCACAATTGTGACATTTTCTCTTATCTTTGCCTTTGCATATTTTCCCCCTTTCTTCTGTTGTTGCTGCCCCTTCTTGGGCCATACCTTCTTATTCTGCGATGTCCCCTCAGCTTTCGTTTCCTTCTTTTCTCCCTTGTCCTCCTCATGCATTAGGGCCATATCAACAAGCTTTTCAAAGGCGCCCCTCTTTGGAAGATGGGACATAGCTAAACCATGTAGAGGCCCATTCATCCCCTTAGCAAACAGCAAAGCCCTTTTGTGTGGTGTGTCTACCAACTCTAGCCCGAACCTTGCCAGTTGGTTGAACTTGTTCACATACTCCTTCACCGTCAAATTTCCATGTTTGAGTGTTAAGAACCTCTCCATCTATATGCTTCTCTCCGTTTAGGAAAGAAATTTCATTTCGAAACTCTGTCTAAAGTCTTCCCAAGTTTCTACTGGACGTCCAACTATGGTGATTTCCCACCAAAATGAGGCTTCCTCCTTTAACAACCAAGCAGCTAATTGAATTTTCCTTCGGACCTCCACTTCAAAGATTACGAATAAGTCCTCTGTCTCCTTAAGCCAATTCCGATCTTCTACGAATGTCTTGTTCCCATGGAATGGCCTTCTTCCCTTTGCCCGGAAGTCTTTGCAGATCTTGGCAAAGTTATCAGCTCTTAGAGGGAGAGGAGGAGGAATGACTGGTGCAGTTGGGGAAGGAACGTTTTCTTGGCCTTTGGAAGGTGTCGTGGCCTCCAAATACCAACAGAACCATCCAGGTATTGTGACGCCCTCCAGGATATTAGGGATGTTTTGTTCCCCAGACATGTTGAAAAAGGGAAAAGGAAGAAATTTAGATAAAGGAACGAAGGATTCTGCATATGCCTTTTTGGGGAATGTTTTTCAAAATAGACTTATCTTTTTGAAAATGCTTACCTTTATAAATTCTTTTTGAAAATAATTTTCAATTTTTTTTATCTAGTCTTGTAACCTTAAGCTCTGATACCAAGTGAAACACCCAACGTCCGTTAATGTCACTCACTAAGGGAATGCATTAAGTTTCGTGAAGCACTATAGGTAAAAAGACACAGAATAATTACAAGACAGATATAAATACGGTAGCAGCGGAAAATTTAAACTTTTATTTCAAACATATGTCATAATATCGTGCTCCACAATTTCATAAGTCATAAAAACCAATACAATAAAAATACTCCAGTCTTGCACCATCAGAGTACATAAGTAAATAAAAAGCATCATTTCCCCAATAAAAAGAGTTAAGCCATAGTAGAGACAAGAACTTGACCCATACTTCAGAAGTAGCTCCTAGCAAGATGATATCTGATTACTGATTAAGTCTGAGTGTTTCCTTCCTGAGAACCTAGGGGAGGGGAGGGGGGAGGAACGGAAGAAAGAAGGAGAAACAACAGGGTCAGACATAAAGTTTGGTGAGTCTAGTTACTGTTAGCCGGTAGATAAATAAAAGCAATATGATAGGCATATAAAGTGGATAAGAGAGATCACTACATAAATGACAGGTGTGACAAGGTAAGCAAGTCAGGGTGTATGTGCCTCACCAATGATTACTCTGCATTATTACTAGTATACTGAAATGAGATGTTCCCTTCCACTTCGAGTTGGTAGCCTTAGGTCATACGTCCAAGTATACCCTAACTACTACCCTAATCGATCAGCTCCCTATCCTGTAGATACCGTGTGCTAGCCCCATAGTAGGAGGTATCACTTCCTAAAGTGGCAACCCATGTTTTGCACAACCATATCTACTGGTGTCACGGTCGTCTTAGCCCCCTTTGCTCGGCCCATGCACGCACATGTCTCCGGTCGGTTTGCGCCGCCCACACCATCCGCCTTGTTTGGATCTCTTATAATCAATTAGTAAGCTTGCCCCTTTCTCCGTGTAGTATGGAGGTCCTTACTTGATACCAACTCCGGGTTACTGACTGAAATGGGTCCCACACAATTTGATACAAGCTCTCCCCTTGTCTTGTATCCCCAACTAGGTTTTCCACTGACTATGTATACCCTTAGGTGTCTTTAATTACATAGCACTATAATAGTTATGCTTACCCTAAAGGGTGTCTTTAATTACATAACTTCATTACATTATCTATCGGTTATGTATACCCCTAGGTGTCTTTAATTACAAAATCCTATTACATTATTTACTGGTTATGTATACCACTAGGTGTCTTTAATTACATATATTGGTTAAGTTTATGGGCCTATATATACATATTATCCACCCTCTCTAATTTACTTAACCCACCACCACCCATCCAATTTTACTTAACCCTAGCTTAAGTCCATAGTCATATTAAATTAGGTTAAGTAGTCCATTTCATTACCATGTCCAGTTATGGTTATAATGGACTAGACCTCCCACATTAGGCCTACAACGTGTGGATGCAGGATATGCCGGTCGGGTCCGGGCAGTCTTATTCCACAGTTGGGCCTAACCTCGTGTCTTAGTCCGGTTCGTATTTACGTAATTAGACCTCCCACATTAGGTTCAACATTAGTGGCTGATGGATATGCCAGTCGGGTTCGGGAAGACTTCCACCACTAATGTAACCTAACCTCGTGTCATAAGTACAATTTACAATTCCAAATTGTAAATTACTGAACATTCCAAATTAATCCAAATCTACCTATGTCATTATAGGTAAATATTTCTATGTTTTCCACATTTGAATTACGTGTCCCATTTCCTATTAAACATTACATAAATCATGCCAATTATAGTCCCTTTTTCCCATTTTCCTCTCTAACGTATTCGTACGTATTTTGGCGGCATCTAGGCTATAAAGTAGCCTAATTATACAATAAAAAGGGAACATGAAAAGAGTGATAGTTTCAACATGTTTTGGCATAAACATGAACATAAACAGGCATAATAACAAAGTGAATGGACATGTGATTAACATCATAATAAAGTGGACATCAAACTAGTAACTTGTGGCAATCACTATGATGTTTTAAGCAAGAATAATGAGATCTAGATTAAACCTTAGGTGTCCAATTACCTAGATCTAGCATAGTTAGGGTGACATAGTAACATGTTTCGATCAAAAGTAGGTTCACATGTCAAGTTTACAACATATATCAATGTATCACAATATGACAGGTGATTAACGTAAAGATCTAGATCCAAGTAATGTCACAATTATCCAAATTAATAGATGTACATCCACCATAATATGGTTACAAGTCAAGATCCACATAAGCATCATAATCGAGTCATCACAATTATTAGATCTAGGAAATTAGATATGTCACGACATAGGATAGAATTTCATATTAACACAGAATCATACTTTACAACATATCCAATTCATTGTCTATCAAAGCACACTTTTATTTATCTAAACCTAAAAGTAATCTAGAAACTCACAGTGTTAGGTTTAGAGAATTTAGGAAGAACGGATCTAGAATTTCTGAATTGGATTTGTAGAATATTTGTTGTAGAAACAGTTCAGTTCACACTCTAGCAGCATATGGCCTCCATGACTCCCAATGAAGAGAATATTTATGACACATATATAGCTGCTAGACCCCCTGAAACCGAGTGCCACCTTAGCCGTAGGGGTGTCGATACCCTTGTGGGTGGATCGATCCCTAGGTCGACACCCCTCTAGGGGGGTCGACCCCCTAGAGCAGAAATTTTGCCGCTTAGAGGAATTTTTCGAATTTGAATCCTCTGGATAGGATTCGGACTCATCTCTGACTTACCTCTGACTCATGCGTATATATAAAATATTTCTATGTGTATACAAACTTAAAACTCTCATTACTTCTTCATACGGTGTCCGTTTTACGCAAACCAAATGCTTATCTTGACCAGAATTTCGAGACGGACGCAATGGTGCAGTCCATTTCCTCTAATTCTGAACATTAAATTAATTATTATTTAATTTATTCTCTTTTAATGTCATTAAAACTTAAGGGTGTTACATTCTCCTCTACTCAAAGGATTTCGTCCCCGAAATCTCTAAGTTGAGAAGAGTTCCATCCATCATCCATCTACTCATCCACCAATCACTGGCATCCATTGTCCTTAAAGATTTCTAATGCTTATATGAATATATGCCAAGATGTGTATATATGTCCCAACACTAATGTGAAGATCAGGCGGTCTACTGATTCAGTTGACCACCTTAATGCAATGTATGTTAGTGCCATGAATCTAATATGTATGCAAATAAACCTATTGTATCATATAAGTTCTATATGTGTGCACACCCATTTGTCCAAATGAGACATCCACATGCCAATTCATCCATTTTCATCCATAAAAGAAAAGAAAATGCACACACATCCATATGCAATATGAAAGTGATTGAGCCGATCTTAGTGCCTAATGTGTGTGTATATGCGTCCACAGGCAACCACTAGCAAACACTTGCATCCATTTGCATCCATCAAACATAACATGTTTCAAACACATGTTTGCATCCATAGGATTCCTATCTAAAGATAGAAAATACTATGGATAAGATATACTTTATTGACAGAAACAAGTACTGATAAAACTTAGGAAAAGGAGTCAAGAACTTACCCTCGAAAAGAAAAGGGTACGAAGCACGAATCTTGTCTTCGATCTCCCAAGTCGCATCTTCTGGGTTATCTCCCCATTGACCCTTTAGTAAATTGATTTCCTTATTACGCAACTTCTTAACCTCTGACCCAAGAATACGGGTGGGGACTCGTCTGACTGTCGCCTACCGTTCCACTTCAACTTCTTCCAACATGCTCGGCTCAACAACTTCCGCGGTGTCATGCAGACACTTCTGTAGATGAGAGACATGGAAAACGTCATGAACACCGGATAAATTTTCTGGGAGCTTTACTCTGTAGGCCATTTGGCCAACCCTCTCAGCTATGGGAAATGGTCCCACAAATCTAGGTGCCAACTTCCCTACTGACCCGAAGCGAACCACATTCCTCAGAGGTGATACTTTGATAAAAACTAAGTCTCCCACTTTGAATTCGATGTCAGTCCTTCTCGTGTCTGCATAGGACTTCCGCCTATCTTGAGCTGTCTTCATCCGCCGTCGAATAAGGTCAATCTTTTCGGACGTTTCCCTAATCATATCTGGTCCAAGCAGTAATCTTTCTGTAGACTTCTGCCAATAAGTTGGCGATATATAGGGTCATCCGTACAATGCTTCGAAGGGTGCCATACCGATGCTTGCCTGATAGCTGTTATTGTAGGCAAACTCTATTAAAGGAAGATGCTCTTCCCAAGTCCCTCTGAAGTTAAGGACACACAGTCTTAGAAGATCTTCTAGAATTCTGTTCATCCTCTCCATCTGCCCATCGGTTTGTGGACGATAAGCGGTGCTCAAACACAACTGCGTACCTAATGCTTCTTGCAAGCTCCTCAAAAATTCGCTAGTAAAGATAGGGTCATGATCACTCACGATGGTGGAAGGAACCTCGTGGAGACGAACTATCTCACGAACATAAATTGCTGCGAACCATGTTGTCGTCCTTTTACTTTTAACTAGAATAAAGTGAGCGCTCTTAGTGAGTCTGTCGACTATCACCCAAATACTGGTATTACATTTCCTTGATCGAGGCAAACCATATATGAAATCCATAGAGACTCTCCCATTTCCACTGCGGAACCTCTAACGGATGAAGCAATCCACCGAGCTTCTTTTGCTCAGCTTTGACTTGCTGGCAAACCAAATATTGAGAAACTTATTCGGCCACGTCCTTCTTCATCCCAGCCCAAAAGAAAATCCTCTTCATGTCTTTGTACATCTTGTCATCGGTTGGATGAATGGTCATCTTAGAATGGTGGGATTCTTCTAGGACTGCCTTTATCAAGCTTCCAGTTTGAGGAACACAAATCCTTCCATATCGTTGCAACCACCCCTTTTCATCTATGGCATACCTATTGAGGTGACTAGAAGTCTCCCCTCTTCTGAGCTTATCCATGATGTCTAGAGTCTGTGGGTCACCTTGTTGCGAAGCTCCTATCTGATCCATAAGACTCGGTCGTATCTCCAAGGATGCAAATAAATCAGGCAAAACCTCGATGGAGGGTCTAAAATCGAAAGCCGATATGAACTCCAAATTCTTTCTTTCCACAAACAGAGGACTCAAGGCCACCCTCTGCCTACTTAGTGCGTCTGTTGAGTCGAGAAATTCACGGAGTTTTGATTTTTGACAAAGCGATATGCCATGATCGACAAAAAGAAATTATTAATTGGTTTAACAAGACACAAGACCTACATACATTAGAGGTTGATTATTTGGTATGATTATTAGTGTTATTTTACGTTAAAATCTAGCCTCAAATAGTCTCACACCTCTAATATTTGAATATATATACATATGTATATGAATGCATGTTAACCCTAATATTGGTTAAGTTTGTGGGCCTATATATACATATTACCTACCCCCTCTAATTTACTTAACCTACCACTATCCATCCCATTTTACTTAACCCTAACTTAAGTCCATAGTCATATTAAATTAGGTTAAGTAGTCCATTTCATTACCATGTCCAATTATGGTTATAATGGACTAGACCTCCCACATTAGGCCTACAACGTGTGGATGCTGTATATGTCGGTCGGGTCCGGGCAGTCTTATTCGACAGTTGGGCCTAACCTCGTGTCTTAGCCCGATTCATATTTGCGTACTTAGACCTCCCACATTAGGTTCAACATTAATAGATGCTGGATATGCCAGTCGGGTCCGGGTAGACTTCCACCACTAATGTAACCTAACCTCATGTTATAAGTACAATTTACAATTCCTAATTGTTAATTACTAAACATTCCAAATTAATCCAAATCTACCTATGCCATTATAAACTATTTCTATGTTTTCCCCATTTGAATTACATGTCCCATTTCCTATCAAACATTACATAAATCATGCAAATTATAATCCCTTTTCCCCGTTTCCTCTCTAACGTATTCATACGTATTTTGGCGGCATCTAGGCTATAAAGTAGCCTAGCTATACAATAGAAAGGGAATATGACTAGAGTGATAGTTTCAACATGTTTTGGCATAAACATGACCATAAACTGGTATAATAACAAAGTGAATGGACATGTGATTAACATCATAATAAAGTGGACATCAAACTTGTAACATGTGGCAATCATTATGATGTTTTAAGCAAGCATGATGAGATCTAGATTAAACCTTAGGTGTCCAATTACCTAGATCTAGCATAGTTAGGGTGACATAGCAACATGTTTAGATCAAAAGTCGATTCACATGTCAGGTTTACAACTATATCAATGTATCACAATATGATAGGTGAAAAGTGATTAACATAAAGATCTAGATCCAAGTAATGTCATAATTGTCCAAATTAATAGATGTACATCCACCATAATATGGTTACAAGTCAAGATCCACATAAGCATCATAATCGAATCACCACAATTTTATTAGATCTAGGAAATTAAATCTATCATGACATAGGATAGAATTTCATATTAACACAAAATCATACTTTACAACATATCCAATTCATTGTCTATCAAAGCATACTGTTAACCCTGTTAAAACACAGTTCAAAGTGCCAGTTCGGTCTATCCAGAGCGGATCGGGTTGGTCGCAAATATGGATCGGCCTCACCATAGCGGGTTTGTCTGTTCTTCAAAGCATTGGATCGGCCTCAGTTATATGGACCAGGTCAGTCAGTGTCGAGACACCGGATCAGTCACTTCAGAAGGGAATTGATCAGTACATTGATTCTAATCGGATCGGTCCTACAATGTTAAACTGTGTCTGCAATAAAGAGTAGTGAATGGCTCAGTATGAAAATGTGAACTTGTATGAATAGGGATCCACGTAATAATGCATGGGGAGATGCTACTGTTATGATGCGCGAGAAGATGCCACGTGAAAAAAATATGAGGGAATAAAGTGGATCGGTCAGTAAAGACATACCTGCAGCTCTTACTTTAAAACTGGATCGTTCATATAGCATCTGGATCGGTCTAAACAACAAGCGGATACGTTGTGTAGAAACTGGACCGGTACACAAAATGCAAACTGGATCGGTTCGGTAAGATGTAAATTGAACCGGCACAGTAAAAGCAAACGGATTGGTATATTAAAATAAAAGTGGATCGACAACAAGTGAAACAAAGCGTAGTGTCATTCCTGTAATTAGTTTTTGCCCGATCCAATTTTACGCCCGATCCAACATTACGCCCGATCTAACTTTGCACCCGATCCAACTAGCGCCCGATCCAAGTTAACGCCCGATCCAACTTCCTGCCCGATCCAAACTCTGTACGCCATAATTATGAAACTGCCACTATCTTCAAACTTCTTCTATAATAGCCCCTTGCTCCACAATTAAAAGGACCGATTCCACTACCCCAAAGGGCTGCCTAAACCATTCTTACACCACTCTAAAGCTTCAAAAAACTTCATTAATGGCCGCCAAACTTCTCTCCTCCTTCCTCCAACATGAGATGGATCTTATCTTCTCCAAGCACCGTCAATTCACACTCCGATCCACTCCAGTGATTTCCAATCGCCATAACTCCTCCTTAATGCACAAATTTAAAATCATTTTCATGATGGAACTAGGGAAAAGCATATAATTACGCAATCCATTCCTACTCGAATCAAAGTGCGATGTAAAGCCAAAAGAGAACAATAAGTGGAGAATTATCACAAAAGTGGTCGAGTGTAATTAATGCGATGTATGAGATGATAAAATTTGTAATTCTCTCCATAATGATGAAAAGTGATTGAAAAGTGGACGTAGATTCATAGCGAGTTGAACCACTATATAAATCTTATGTCTTTTACTTGTCTTTCTCCATTTATTTTTGCGATTGTGGTTCATTTTAATTTCTAATCACAATTGGTGAAGTGTGATTTCACACCCTTGGTGTTGATTCCAATTTGAGATCAACATTTGGCGCCCACCATAGGGTCGCGTTCGCTTCTCCTACCTCCTCTCACACTCTCACAAGGTTAAACGCTTGGACATTAAAGTTCTAAGTCGCATCCTTCTTCAAATTATGGCTAAGTCTAAGAAGACCGTTAGAAAAACCGTGGTAGAACCCGATGACATCACTAATGAATAAACACCGCTCGCAAACCGCTTTGTAGTTGGCGAAAATTCAGAAAGCGGAGCTGGTGTAACCAGAAATGAATTAAAACTCGCTATTGCCAACGTCAACAACCGAATGGATGCCTCTACTAGAATGATGATGGAGAAACTTGACGCCATTCTTAACGCTTGATTAAATCCAACCCCTCTGAAGGTGCATGTAGATCTTGAAGGAAATGATAAATCGCCCGCTATAGATCATAACCGCAATAACGACATGGAAGATGATTATGATTAGACAAGTGACGAAAATGAAGCTAATGCTGAAGAATTGAGGCCAAAAGCTAAAAATCATTCCAAGGTAAATGATTGAAAGATCACTAACCCATGGGGGGATCCCCTCATCGAGAAGGCAAAGCACCTAAGCTCTCTAATCGAGATCATATGCCTAGACGGACGTTTGGTAAAGAGATCAGCTTCATAGAGCACCATAACACCGAAGAATACATCTCAGATATGATAGAACTAGCCATAAAAAAGAATCAAGCTAGCAAAGACGATGAAAGAGAATGGGACTTCACCCCCGATAGGACTCCATTCGCCGAAAGGATCCTCGAAGCAGATTGTCCAAAGAAATTTAATCCTCCGACTTTGCCCCTATACAACGGCCTCGTTGATCCCAACTACTTCCTGTTCAAATATGAATGGCATATGAACGCAACTAAAGCGACAGACAAAATGAGATGCACCTACTTTCCCCTTTATCTAGAAGGTGCCGCGTCATTATGGTTCACAAAGCTACCACCCAAATCCATAGACCGTTTCTCCGACCTAACCAAAAAGTTCAAGGATAAGTTCCGCTTGTATGCTACCAAAGCCAAGGACGCTATAACTCTCTCAGCAATGAAGCAGAAGCCAGAGGGAACTGTCAAAGCCTTCCTTAGTCGATTCAATGTTTCCTTGTCTGAAGTGAGGAATCTAGAGCCACACATAATTCTCATGCCTTTACTCGACGCTATAGACAAAGCAAGCGAATTCGGGAGGTGGATAAAGATGAAGGAACCAACTATGCTTTACAAGTTATATAAGAAAGTAGAAGAGTACATAAGGGTGGACGATAATCCTATACCTCTTCAGATCATTGGTGGTAACCAACTCCTTGAGGCTTCTAAAAGTGCAGCTATTCAACCTAATCAGAAGAATACGCAGGGGCAGAAGCGAGGCAACAACAGAAACAACAACAAAGCTAATAAAATTTTTCGTCCTCTTGACTCGTCCGATATAACACCTCTGAATGATACTCCTAAGAACATTTACCTTGCCACAAAGGATGTAGAAGATTATCCAGAGCCTCGGCCAATGTGAATAAATGACCATCTGACCAAATCTGGAAAATTTTGTCGGTATCATAATCAGCCAGGCCACAACACCAACGAATGCAGGCAACTAAGATCATTGATCCAAGAGCGTATTAAGTAGAATCGTTTGCAACAGTATGTGAAAAATTCTCAAGATGCAAATCCTTCTGCGACTACCCAGGGGCAAGGGGCATCAAATGACCACTCCGGTCCAAGCAATGTAGCTTCTACTCATGCTATGCCAAGGCTGATAATCAACTAATGACCGTTGATGATGATCTAATATCTAAAACTCAAAATAAGCTGTATCTATCACATTTACTTTACTTCCTGGATTACTTTACTTTCCGCTATGTTCTACTTTCTTGTAAATATTCTATAATGATTTACATGCATTGTACCGAACAATGGCATTATGAATGAAGCATTACCTACCTGTATAATTCTCTGACTTGCCAAATTAACATTAAAATTTGCTAATGGACGATTTTTCATAACAGGATATCTGACCAGCGCTTGCCTCCTCACGATCCGAACAAATGAGGCAACCCCGATAACACTGATTCAATGGTAGATCGAGAAAGTCACGATAAGTCAAACGCTCAAGGATTTAGCAAGTAGCCATGGATCCAAAACCTTAAAGATTTGCGGGAGTCTAGGGCCCCTCAGTCGGGCAGCGATCACTTGCCGAGTTAAGTGACTCCGACCGATGTCTGAGGTTCGCTCTGCGGATCGATGCAACCTTAACCTTTACCTCATGGTTCATGGAGGTCCAGGATGCTTCAGTCGGGCAGCGATCACTTACCGAGTTAAGTGACTCTGAACATGACTGATCAATGCTCTGTGAATCAACCCAACCTTACCTCATGGTTCATGGAGGTCCACGATGCTTCAGCCGAGCAGCGATCACTTACTGAGTTAAGTGACTCCGACCGATTACTGATCACCGCTCCGTGAATCAACTTTAACCTTACCTCATGGTTCATGGAGGTCCAGGATGCTTCAGTTGGGTAGCGATCACTTATCGAGTTAAGTGACTCCGACCGATGACTGATGCCCTCTCCATGGATCAGCTCAACCTTACCTCATGGTTCATGGAGGTTCAGGATGCTTCAGTCAGGCAGCGATCACTTGCCGAGTTAAGTGACTCCGACCGATGACTGATCACCGCTCCTTGAATCAACCTTAACCTTTACCTCATAGTTCATGGAGGTCCAAGATGCTTCAGTCGGGCAGCGATCACTTACCGAGTTAAGTGACTCCGACCGATGACTGATCACCGTTCCGTGAATCAACCTCATCCTTTACCTCGTGGTTCATGGAAGTCCAATATGCTTTAGTCGGGCAGGGATCACTTACCGAGTTAAGTGGCTCCGACCGTTGACTGATGCCCGCTCCATGGATCGAATCAACCTTAACCTTATCCCAAAGGTTCACGGGAGTCCTAGGCACCTTAGTCAGGCAGCGATCACTTACCGAGTTAAGTGCTCCATGGATCGAATCAACCCTAACCTTATCCCAAAGGTTCACGGGAGTCTAAGGTACCTCAGTCTGGCAGCGATAACTCAACAAGTTAAGTGACTCTGACCGATGACTGATGTTCGCTCTATAGATCGATGCAACCTCACCCCTCACCTAAACTTCGCGGGAGATAGCATTTGTAATAACCCGGAAATCTGAGCCAATTTAAAATTTTTATTTTGGCAGTTTTAGTTAATTTTGAACATTTAAATTGAATTATTTTAAATAATATCGATGAGAAATTTATTTTGAATAGAATTCGAACGTATATATTATATAGATCGTCGTTAGAATATAAATATTTATTTTAAATTATAAAAGAAATTGAAAACGGCGCGGTAGTTTGAAAATTCTATTTCGAATTTCAATTGAATATACAAAATTCGTTTTAAGTCGGAATTGGACGAAATAAGAAATATTTGAATCTGTTGAATCACATCTTTCTAACGGATGTAAGAAACTGAGATTTCGTTTTAGAAGTTGAAAGATACGTCCAGTTTAAAATTCAGAGAAGTCGCTGCAGAATTTATATATATTTTAATATATATAAAGCCCTTAAAGTGGAAATTTTTCAAATGACCTCGATTTTCGATGAAACCACTTTTGTTGGATCCGTGATGTCAAGTTATTGCTAGATTCCAAAATTCGTAATTTTTCGAATCAATATGTGAGCGTGGCGAAGGAAAACGCGTTTGACCAGTTTCAGTTGATTTTAATCGACTGGAAAATGGCCATTTTTCAAACGGTCTCAGAATTCGATGAAATTAGTTTTGTTAGGACCGTATCGTCAATACGAAGTTAGAAAATATTTTTCGGGAATTTTTAGAGTTCGTATGTGGCCCCGGTAAATTGAAATGTGCGTTCAAATTCCATATATAGATTTATATTTTGATTTTGACGAAAACTGATCAAAACGATCGAATCAGCTTACGATACTCATCCCATTGTGTTCGGAATGGGGGTAATTATCTATGGACGACAGTCAGTGGGTTCGATTTCGAATTCAAAATTAAAAGGTACATTTTTTTGAAATCAATTAAATTAAATAAAAAAATATATAATCCTTCCTTCTCTCCCTTTACTTTCCTCAGATCCAAAAGAAAAAAATATAAAAACATATATACGATCCAAACCCCGACGCCCCAAATTGATCTGGCGATCGATCCCCAACACACCACCTCGCTGAAGCGCGCGACCGCCGGAGCAGCATCTCCACCTTCGCTAGGGACTACCGCACCCCTCCTCTCGGTCGCGTACCCAAACCCGAAGACCCACGAGCCCTAAACCCACCAGACACCTAATCGAACCCCTCTGCATTGTAGAACGCCTGAGCCCCGCCACCAGGCCTCGCTCGCCACCTGCCCCCTTCCTCCACCTCCGCCGCCGCCAACCCCGCCGCCCCCTCTTCAGCCTGTAAGTTTTATTTTATTTCCATTTTGTTTTATTTATTTAAAGTAATTAAAAGTAGTTTTTAGTGGTTTTAAATCAGTTTCTTTCTTTTTTCTGAATAACATGAATTAAAAATCTGATCTTTTTATAATGTAGATTAGGAATAAAAATGATTTCTTTTTAGTAGAAAAAATAGGATGTTTAATGTAGAATAATAAAAATATGATTTTTATTAAGGTAAAGTAATAAAAATATAATTTTTATTATATGTGAAGTGAAATAAAAATATAATCTTTATATAGAAGACAGCGTTATAAAAATATAATCTTCATATAGAAGATAGCGTTATAAAAATATGTTTTTTATTAATATAGTGAGATAAAAAAAATAGAATTTTTATTTATGCAGTAGCGATATAAAAATAGAATATTTATCTATGCAGTAGCGGTATAAAAATAAAATTTTTGTCCATGTAGTAGCGGTATAAAAATAGAATTTTTATCTATATAGTAGTGGTATAAAAATAGAATTTTTATCTATATAATAACAGTGTAAAAATGTGATTTTTATATATATAGTGGCTACGGATGATAAAATTCACAAAAAGTGAGCACGACGAAGAATTCTAAAGAAGAAGAGTCGCGGCGTTTGGTTTAGCTTTTCGGTGAGAACTCCTCGCTTTTATTTTGATTTCTAGTTGAAATATATACTAGGATGCAGACGGTGTTTAGTAGCACCCGACACCCGTCATCCACAAACCATGGATGACTTATTTGTTTGATTGCTGTGTTGTGAAATTTGATTGTGTGATGTGAAATGAAATAAAATACTTTATAGTGGAAAATATTTTATAGTTAAAAATATAATTTTTAACGTGTATATAAAATAAATATTTATAAACAAATCGGACGATTTGTTTATATACACTGATTTGACTGATATTGATTGGGACGATAAACTTTACACATCGCCCAACTGCACAAGTAGAACATGTGTTTGTTGTTTGAAAACGCCACACGGGTTTTGGGATGAAACATGACATACACTAATCCCAATAATTAGTTGTATGTTGATCGATTGATTGACAGGTAGTGTAAGCGTTGAATATTTATATTCAATGCTTATACAGTGTAGAATGCACTCTGGATGATGAATTGCTGTTTTCATTATTGTTGTACACATTTGTTGTGTGAAATCCATATAATCACATTATATGGTAATTGACTGTGTCTGATTCCAGTTCAGAATTATCGAATATTTTAGAAAAACATTCAGTGAATATTGAAATGTGAAGCCGTGTAAAGTAGTTAAACGCCATTTTAACACGAACGAGAATTTTGTCGATTTTATTCATTTTACAATGAATATCGAAAGTGATTTCAAAATCTGATATTTTGAAATGAATTGAAATTCGGATTAAATTGAAATGAATTGAAATTCAAATTAAACTGAAATGAATAGAAATTCGAATTAAATTGAAATAAATTAAAATTCGAATTAGATTGAAATAGAATAGAAATCGTTTTGAATTGAATTTAAAAACGTATTGAAATTGAACTGAAATCGATTTGAATTGAAACCGATTTGAATTGAAATGGATTTGAATGGAAATCAAGTTGAAATGAATTTAAAACGAATTTATATTGGAAAGATTCAATTTTGATTTGAATTTGAGATGGAAGTTGAAATCGTTTTGAAAACGAATTTAAAACGATTTATAAAATACGTTTTAAAAGAAAATCGACGAAATATATATAATATGTATATTATATATATAATGGCCTGAATAGAACGCGCCGCGCCGCGGCAGTTCGCGAATTTCGACCATTGACTTCGAATGGATATTACGGGAGATCCGACCGTCGGATTCTCCTAAATCTGGAACCATTGGGTTCGTATCGAAAAGAGCTTTCTAACGAATAGTAGAAATTAGAAATCTAACGGTTGGATTTGGAATTATGTCCAAATCAAATTTGGAAAAGGTCGCTGTAAGTGCAGTTCGATGGCCGTTGATGGAAATCGACTGTACGGGCCTTGATAAAATTATTAAAAATATCGATAATTTGTGTAAAATCATAAGAAATGATTTGGGAAGAATTGGGATGAAAAACTCCATATTTGAAAAGATAAAAATAAATTTTTATCGAAATGAACTGGTTTTGAACTAGAATTAAAATTATATTTATTTTTAAAATAAATAAAATGGATTTGAAACGGTTTTAAAAATAACCAGAATTTCCAATATGTGAATTGGAACGGATTTGAATCGAAATTGTCTTTGGAATATTTCGATTGGATTTCGTGATGAAACAGATATCATTATAGGAATTTGAAAGATATTGTTAGACCAAAAAATGGTCCTAACACCCAAATCGTCGTATTTTGAGCATAGGATATGAAGAAATAACTGAAAAATAGAGAAAAAAGCAAGACAACGAGATTTTTATAGTGGTTCGGCGTTAACGAGCCTACGTCCACTTCATATTTTCTCATTTCACTCATAGATTACAATTACAATGAATATTGTCTTTCAATCACTTGAATTCAATGAATAATTCTCTCCGAATCCATTGAATTTATTGAGGAAGATAGTGGTTATTCATGGAGAAGTGTTGGCCATGGCAGCCACGGATGAGGAGATGCCAAAAGTCCCTTGAAAATGCCCTTTGAAGGTGTATTTATAACTGTAGGAAAGCTCCTGGGAGGACTGGTTCGTGATGGGGTACGTGGCAGGCGATCCAGAAAAATAGGAGAGCCAGTAGCCTTGAGAATAGGTCAAAACAAGCTGCGTTTGAATAGGTCCGAAGGTCGGATCGCGGTCATGGGTCGGATCGCGATCATGGGTCGGATCGCGATCATAAGTCGGATCACGTAGGCAAGGGCGGATCGGATCGCGTTGACAAGGGCGGATCGGATCGCGTAGGCAAGGGCGGATCGGATCGCGGTCATATGCCAACTTACACTCGTTCACGGAAATGGGCGTAACTTTCAAACCGTATGTCCGATTGAGCCAAACCAAAGTTCAAACTGAAGCTAATTCAAAGGGCTACGAGTATATGAGGTGAATAGATCCAAATGAGGTCATTTGATAGGGGTTTCGGGCCAGTTTATACTGATGTTGTGATTTTGACCAAACTGTCTTGTGTCTTCTGACGATGCTTCCAATGCCAGAGAGCGATGCTATCCAGAGATTCCATATCAGACAGAATTTACCGAGAGGTGTGTCAACATGATCTTTGCTTTGGGTAGCCTGGTCACAAAGCAGGCTAACATTTTGCCCCCCAAAGTACATTTATCGAAGATGAGATGTGCTTTGAATATGTTGAGCTAAATCTCTCTGGAACGTCATTTATCCTTGAGAAGGCTTTATCCAATTGTTGCATTGCTTCCATTGGAGCTAATCAGGCTAAGTTTTATGAGAGGAGTATTCGAGACGATCAAGAAATTGTTTAAACCTTGTCAAATCAAATGATCTAATTCATCCGTCAGAATTCATGCTAAATCGTCGGCTCCCGAGCGTGATTCTACACGTACAGGTCGCTGCCAAACGACATCATCATTCTATGCAAGCCAAGTGCATGGTAGGGTTGGACTTTCTTTTACATATGAGTCAATGTATGAAGTAACCACCCAAATCAGGGGGCGATGAAAGAATCCTTGGGTTCTGAGCTAACAACTGGACTATTGAGATAAAGCACATCAGAATCAACATACGAATTTGTCATTTGTACTCATGATCGGACTAGCCTGATATCTTGATATTGATTCAGGATCTTAAAATCACATTGAATCGTAATAGTGAGGAATTCAAAAGCCATGATCACTCTGGATCGTAGTCGAGAGAATCCACAACTGTTACGGATCATTTCTTAATCCAATATTCACATACGAAGTAGTCAGTAAGGGACGTTATTAAAATTATGTGGACCAGTGCTTATAGGATTGTCACCATCGCAAGGTAGTAGATAGGTTTGTCACACCTTCCATCCGGTGTAGCAGCGATTTAAACCTTTGAAGTCACACTTAACCCGTAAACTGACTCATTTGAACGGGCAAGATGCATTCTGTCACATTCTGAAGATATAGTGTATACATTTCGGGTCATGTGCCAGGCCAGGGTCATATTCAATGTCAGCTTGCGAATCGGCATTCATGCTATGAGGGCCACTGGAGGACAAGCGAAGTTAATGCTTATGCCCCCAGCGTCGGTGGGGGTGAGCTAAGTTATTGGGGCATACGGTCCTTAAGCTCTTATACTCTCTGCAGTTGATTCAGGCCGTAGCTGAGTTGCAAGTTCAACTATTCTAGTTAACCCAAGTTGTCCTGTGCTCTTCTTGAGTCAGCAAGAGTTCGAGTTGTACATGCGAATGGTCGAATCACATTTTCTTTGATATCATGTCTTCTCTTTAGTCAGATAGTGAGGATTGCCTCATCGGGCATCAGCGACTTCGGAAACTCTTATCAGATCAATTGCGAAGTCAAGTAAGGTTGTTGAATGCGAGTGAATAAATGTCGTTATGAAGTTAGTTGGGCCCCACCGTTTATGCTTCAGCATAGTCTAAAATGGTTATCACAATCTTATTGAGTCTCTTTCTCATGCTCGGTTCAATTGTGCTTGACAAACAAGATCATGGGCTCGATAAGTGGTATAGATTCTCTTTGGAATTGCACATTCTTATCATTGTTTTCCAGGGCTTTTCCTTTGTCCTTATCGTTTTAGGAATTAGAAGGTACCCCATTCTTTAGTCAGGAAGGCATCTAGGTCATTCGTCTCGACGTTAACACCTTTTTGTCATGAAAGTCTATCGACTTCAGGTTTTAATTCATCAAAATCTCTGAGAAAGTCTTGTTATAGAGAAAATTTAAAGTCCGGGGGAATAACAGGGGATCCTGACGTCCCACGTGTGAGGGCTGTGATTGTCGTTATCCACATCAACTAGAGGAGTACCGCTCCTCGAGAGGTGCCGAATTAAACTGGCGAGCAGATCACCGTCAAAGAATTGTTGCACATTATCAAGATCCTGGCTGGTGCCCCCAGCGTCGAATCTGAGATTACAAAGGGGGTCTTTGCTGATTTCTTGTTTCCACGTCGATATTGTCCCCAGGTCATGGTTCGAGTCATTTGACCTGACCGGGTTCCTATTTTTCAAATTGTTGCGTTCTTTCTCGGAGCTGAGTATGAAATGTCGCTCGAGTATTCATTCGAGTTGAAGTTAAAACTGGTTGTGCATGATCTGAGTTCATTGTGATTCTTGCATTCTCATCTAGGAAGTTGCAGGTAGCCGTTCCATCGCCCATGTTTCCATCTACGACGTTCTGAATCGAAGCTGCACGTTGTGTGACTGCTGATTGGTTCGTGTTCATCTCGGGTGTTCCCACTTGCTTTATGCATGAAGGGAGAGGTTGGAGGCGAAATAGCTACATCTTATCCAATTGTTGTGTGGGATATATCCAGCCTTATATGAGCTTCCCATTCTAGAAGTCGGTTGGGATCAGCAGATGGACATTCTCTTTGCATTTGTTTCTTGGTCCTCAAAGGGGGCCTGTTAGGATCACAACACAAGTTAAACACAGGCACTTAAGTTATGCCGTTTGTAAATATTTTCAATAGCCATGGCCCCAGTTATAGGGTAAGTGCGAAAGACATGCGGTCGGATCACTTCCCTTTCGAATTCAGACATGTATACATGAGAAGAGGAAGTCACTTTCAGAATTCAAGCGATCGTACTATCCAAGCATGGAGTAGGACGTGTTTGGGACGGTAAAAGAAGCCTGTAATTCATAAATGTCTAGAATTCCACAATTACGTCGAATCGTATTAAGGCCAAGGAATCAATGATCGCTCAAGATCTTACTAAGGTAGGGTAGACATCAAAAAATCTCAGGGCCTCGCCAGGTCCTTCCAGTTGCGAGTATGAAGTTGTATAACATGTCGCTGAATAATTCACTATCCAGGCTTCTTTTTCTGTCATCATCGTGAGTCGCACAAGCAGCTTAGAATTATACGCCTACGTCATCCTTCTGGACGCGGCCCTTTAGTTATTCCCTACTGGTCTGCTGTTGTTGTACGAGTTCGGATCTCGCATTTTGTCCATCTTTGTTTTGTGAGCCTATACTGAGTGAATGAAATTCCATTTCTTTTTGTACTGCTGTGTTCGTGTGCTGCCCCCCATTCCCGGAAATGAGTGGTTCGAGCTCCATTTTCATTCTTGGTCCCAGTCATGTGACGGGATAGGATCCCTTGAGTGGCATATGTCGTCATGCATTTATACTCTCCTGATCCTTCAACGGAGCAGAAATTATGGGGGGTGCTGAGTCTCCAGCACCTTTCTCAGCGCTTAATCATAGACGCTTTTATACTCTCCTGGCGGTCGCCAAGGTTAGAGTTCAAACTCAGTTGTTCTGTCGCTCCCCGATCCTTCAGCGGGGTAAGAGTTCTTTCTCAGCGCTCAATCGGAGACGCTTTTATACTCTCCTGGCGTTCGCCAAGGTTAGAGTTCAGACTCAGCTGTTCAGTCGCTCCCCGATCCTTCAGCGGGGTGAGAGTCCTTTCGCATTATCCTGTACCTGCGAGCATTCCATAATTAGTTATGCATTTAAAAATTTGAAACGCAAATAAGTTAACAGGTCATGAAACATTATAAGTTATCAGTGCAACTTATAAGTGAAAGTGCAGTAAAGTAGTATGTATGTATAGGCATGCCCCCAATCAATCATTAACTTAGTGCCTAGCCAGGTCTTGTTGAGGATTGATTAGGACCAAAACTGTGTTGCCCCCCTGTCGGGACATGGAGGATTTGGGATCAGCTTCCATCTTGCCCCCCCGATCCTTTAACGGGGGAGGAATTTTCCCGAGGCGCTAAGTCTCTAGCGCTTTTATACTCTCCCGATCCTTCAGTGGGTTAGAGTTGCTGGGGCGCTGAATCTCTAGCGCTTTTATACTCTCCCGATCCTTCAGCGGGTTAGAGTTCGAGCTCGGTTCATGATCTGCTCAACGATCCTTCAGCGGAGCAGAAGTTCTCAGCGCTAAATCATAGACGCTTTTATACTCTCTCTCGACTCTGGAGAGTTAGAGTTGGGACTCAGCTGTTCCATCGCTCCTCGATCCTTCAGCGGGGTAAGAGTCCTTTCTCAGCACCAAATCATGGTCGCTTTTATATTCTCCTGGCGGTCGCCAAGGTTAGACTTTTGCTCAGGCGGCTCCGATCATGGTACACCGTCATGCCTTGTGGACGTCATCTTTGCGTCCTTTATACTTTCTCTCAGCTCTGAAGAGTTAGAGTCACCGATCAAGCGGTCTGCAATCATGCACGCTCATCAAACTCGTCCTAGGTTTACATTTTAATCCAAGCTCCGAGGATTAAAACCAGTCGGACAAGCAGTTGGAGCATTTGCTAAGGCTTTGAGTTCCTCCGAACAGTCTACGGGAGGAATGGTTGGCACCAGACTTCGGGTACCTGCATTATTCACACCGCACGAATTAGTCACGCCAGTAACTCGGAAAGCATGTGAAAGCAAATTTTATGATTGAAAAGTAAGCAAATTAAGAGGCAGTGTTGCCTCCTTTATTTGAATTCATGTAATTTGGTGGCGTCGAGCATAGGATCGAGCCATGTAGGCGGTTACACCGCGTCCATCTGGAGTCGGACTATGACTTTGTAACTCAATGATTTATGTTCAATTGTCTTGTGGTCTGCCACGTGTGAGCCAAGGATTGGATGGTCATCCCGGATCCACCTTGAGCTATACAGCATTCTTTAGACGAAGAGCGTGGCTTTGTAAACGAGCAGTTCAGTCGAGCTCATTATAGTATTGCTCTATGGCTCTATATGCGGGTGTTACAAGTTTGATCGGTAGCAAATCCTGGATACCTACACCATCCACATATTAATTCATCTGAGTTAATTACATCAATAACTAATAAATCATGCAAATATAAGAGTCATGGTTATAGAATAATCTTGTTAAAGGAATGAGTATCATTCTGAGTGAAAAATGGCGTTGCATATTCATTGCAGGTCCATTTTGCTTCGCCCTATCTCTGTCAATAAAGGGCTTGATCAAGGTCTTGAGATGGCAAAGGCGGCTAGGTAGGTACTATAAGCAAGTGATGAGGTCGCATCTCCTTCAAATCGCCTTTTTGCCCCCGTGCTGAGGGTAAGGATAGAGTGTCAGGAAGTCATGACTGGATTGCTAATGGTAGCACATCTTTGCATTGGTGTTAGGTTGTAAATTAGCATGAGAACAATGGATTCATGCTTATAGAAATTTTTGCACTTTCCATGCTAGGAAATAGGATATTACTGCTGGTGGGATAATCATATCACATAAATTTGCTGATATACCCTCGATCCCATATCGGAGACAAGGGTTGGTGCGCCGACAATCAACCAGCATTCATGCGTAAGCATTCTAGATCTTCAACTCGCTAACTTTCAGGCAAGACTAAGTCAATTGGCCAGGCAAATTCTTGATGTATCAGCTCCGAATTAGATGATGTAATCTCGAGCAATTTATGCTCAAATCTGTAGTTGCCCCCAGCCTTAGGGGAGTGAGTCACTTGGCAGATAATCGATGAAAAGAGTGGAAGTATGAGTCTTCACTTTCTAACTTCAGAATGCCGTTGGCTAGAAGTTTCATTCATGTACATCTCCCATCTAATGGGTGGCTGACTGGTGATTTAGTCGAATCATTTAGGGCGGTGAATTTGGCAATTGCATTCGTTGGTGTTTGTTTTGGGACAACCTTCCAAGAGAAATAGGCAATGTCGAATTGCATGTCATACCTCGAGGCATAAAGAATGATTGCACGCCTTTCACTTCACCTTGTTAGATGCATTTTGTGCTGTAGGAAGTTTATCATGGAGTTAACCATGACTCTCTTCCGGGTTTGGTCTCCAACGTTGGATCAACTTCCATTTTATCAATGGTTGTATTTCATAGTGTCTTGATGGGGATCATCTCTATCTTTTCTGGATTATCGGAACTTTCTTATTCGATCAGATGATTCGACTTTAGATCTTTTGTGTATGAAATATGAGGTATGTTGTAACGTTCCAATCCATCCAATAACTCTTCTGCCCATTCTAGGTAAGCTGCGAGTTGTGGTTTCTCCGACTGGAATTCCTTTCGAGTCGTCCTTCGGGGGTTATCTGCAAAACTTCGGCGTTGGATTGCCGATCATTTCTTGCACCGTCTGTATACAACTTCCAGGTGCTTGATTTCATCTTTCATTTCGAATGGCAACTCCATATAAAATCCCGCGATAGTGAACTTAATGCATACGTCTTATTTGCTTGACAGGAGCACACTTCAGGTTTATACTCAAGAAATGACTCATAATTTGGGATAAAATCCCGCAAATATTAGCATTGGTCCAAACGAACACATCCAGGCTCGCCTACAGAAAGCATATAAGTTCTCTCGCTCGGAAGAGGTCTAAAGGAGATCCGATGTGAAGACCTTAGTCAGGTCGGCGTCACCAGTCGGAATACGTGCAGTTGCGTTATTATATGTCACCCTTCTTCATCCCGAATCACCATCCTCTCTGGAATCTATGTCTTCGGGCAGGTTGTTTGGCAATTCCTTTTGCGATGCTCCCATCATTCGCAATATTGACACCTCCTTCACACTCCATTTCATCTGGAGGGGAAGCGTCTTTAGGTTTCACGCAATCTCTGTTGCGTAGCATATTACATCCTTCCTAATCAATCGGCTTCTCCAATAACTTGGTCACCATAGACCAGTCTCACTCCGTCTTTGGTAGGGATATTTAACGGTTAACACCCATATGCTATGTAAGCTCTGAATTCCGCTAGACCTGGTTGGTTGAGACCACGATCAGATAAGCTTGAATGCAATAGCATGGCTTTCAAGGCTTCAAGTAAGGTTCGTATATCCTATCACAACTGTTGTATGAAGTGGAGAGCTAATGGTTGATTCATATTTGCGTTGATCTCAAGTTCTCATTTCTTGACCAATGTCATAAGGTGGCTGGTGAGCAGTCAAGTTGTTATCATCCCAGCAATGATCCATATATCCAATCACGGCCTGCGGAGGTTCAATTGGTTCCTAACTCTGGGGACCAATGTACATCGATCTAACCCTTGGACACGTGGAAATCAATCTATCTCGATGCGGTTGACGACAAATAGGTGAACCGTTGGACATACGTTTTTCACCATGCCATTCAAGCGAAGGGTAACTTTGTAGTGCTAGGGTCCTTACTTGCCGTCGGGTATCCCATTATTGAGAATCATGGTCATTGGGATCTTTTGAGTCATCCTCAGAATAGTATCCGGATTGCTCTATGTCAATGTCATCTGGGATTTCGCCTGTAGGACAGGTTTAAGTCACGTAAACTAGGTGATCACTATTCGCTTAGGAGCATCATCAGTTGCATTTGGGAAATATGCACACCATTGGAGCTCTGGAAGAGGAGGTTGTTATGAGACCATCATTATTTTGTATACTGCCATAGCCAGCGTGTCGAATCTTTTCAACAACTCCTCACATTCAATAACATCGGTAGATAGAGGTCATGGCTTCTGGAAAGAATCCTCAGAATACCTACCGAATCTTGGTCGATAAGCATTTGTGATGATTGTGGGTCAGAATGTACTCTGAGCCGAAGGCGAGTCGTGCTCCGAGCCGAAGGCGAGGCCGTCAGCGGGTCCGGGCGCAGCGCCGGCGGGGGTCCGGGGCCCCGCAGTCCCGCAGTCCGGGGCCCCGCAGCCCCGTAGTCCCGCACGATTTTTTCGATTTTGGAAGATAGAGCCTTTTCTGAAATGATCTAAAAATTACATTTTTTCCAAAAAATGTCACTTTTTTGGGTCGGATCGCGACCCTTGTTCGTCACCACTTTTCTGGGTCGCGGTTCGCTACTGTCATCTGGTTCGTGGCTCGGATCGTCAATTAATCAACGTCTTCGGATCGGATCGCGGATCCTACACCAGGTCGGGTCGTGAAGGTCACTCTGGGCCCGGGTCGTGGAGGTCGTTTCGCGAACTACGAATCGGATCGTGATGGCTCTTTGGGCTCCGTTCGTGGAGGTCGTTCCGCGAACCGCGAATCGGATCGTGATGGCTCTTTGGGCTCCGTTCGTGGAGGTCGTTCCGCAAACCGCGAATCGGATCGTGATGGCTCTTTGGGCTCCGTTCGTGGAGGTCGTTCCGCGAATCACGAATCGGATCGTGATGGCCCTTGCGATCCGCGAACCGCGAACCGGCCACCTGCTCTAACCTGCTCCTGTGTATTTTCTTTATAATCCTCATTCGTTTCTCAGTGAAAGCACCAAAATGTTAGACCAAAAAATGGTCCTAACACCCAAATCGTTGTATTTTGAGCATAGGATATGAAGAAATAACTGAAAAATAGAGAAAAAAGCAAGACAACGAGATTTTTATAGTGGTTCGGCGTTAACGAGCCTACGTCCACTTCATATTTTCTCATTTCACTCATAGATTACAATTACAATGAATATTGTCTTTCAATCACTTGAATTCAATGAATAATTCTCTCCGAATCCATTGAATTTATTGAGGAAGATAGTGGTTATTCATGGAGAAGTGTTGGCCATGGCAGCCACGGATGAGGAGATGCCAAAAGTCCCTTGAAAATGCCCTCTGAAGGTGTATTTATAACTGTAGGAAAGCTCCTGGGAGGACTGGTTCGTGATGGGGTACATGGCAGGCGATCCAGAAAAATAGGAGAGCCAGTAGCCTTGAGAATAGGTCAAAACAAGCTGCGTTTGAACAGGTCCGAAGGTCGGATCGCGGTCATGGGTCGGATCGCGGTCATGGGTCGGATCGCGGTCATGGGTCGGATCGCGATCATAAGTCGGATCGCGTAGGCAAGGGCGGATCGGATCGCGTTGACAAGGGCGGATCGGATCGCATAGGCAAGGGCGGATCGTATCGCGGTCATATGCCAGCTTACACTCGTTCACGGAAATGGGCGTAACTTTCAAACCGTAAGTCCGATTGAGCCAAACCAAAGTTCAAACTGAAGCTAATTCAAAGGGCTACGAGTATATGAGGTGAATAGATCCAAATGAGGTCATTTGATAGGGGTTTCGGGCTTGTTTATACTGATGTTGTGATTTTGACCAAACTGTCTTGTGTCTTCTGACGATGCTTCCAATGCCAGAGAGCAATGCTATCCAGAGATTCCATATCAGACAGAATTTATCGAGAGGTGTGTCAACATGATCTTTGCTTTGGGTAGCTTGGTCACAAAGTAGGCTAACAGATATATTTATATCGTTATTTCAAATACGATATTTGTTGGTCGTAGAACTTGATATTGAATATAAGCCGATATATTTTCTATTCAGAGCCTTGTATTTAATATCAAATGTGATTTGGGTTTGTCGTGAATGGTGTCTTCATTAACACTGTCCTTAAGCCCAGTTGAGAAAAAGAATAAATCTTTTTATTTAGATTTAATGAAGTGTACAAATTGAATAATATTTAATTGGAATTGAATTGGTATTGATTTTTGGGTTTATCGTGAACAGTGTTTTAAATAACACTTGTTCTTTAACCCGGTAATTAATGGAATGTGATTTTGGGTTGTCGTGAACGGTATCTACAATAATACTGTTCTTAGACCTAACGGGGTTAAGAAAATCAGAAACTAACTAGAGATTAGTTAAGTTGAATGGTTTCTTGGGTATTGATCTGATGTTGGTTTCGGCCTTCGGGATTAATACTTAGGGAATTTCTCACTTGCTATTTTACGGTTAAAATCTGATAGAATGGAATGTGATTTTGGGTTTATCGTGAACTGTGTTTTAAATGACATTGATTCTTTAACCCAGTTAAAGATTAAAACTAAGTGGAGTTTTAATGAATCTTTAATTAGATTGAAAAGATCGAGATTGGAGTATCACCAGTTTTGCTCCAGGCGATAGTTAAATCTTTAATTAGATTTGAACGTGAAATGGTAATTGAATTTACTGATAACGCCGTGGTGTTAGATATGAAGTATTACCAGTTTTACTTCATGGGATGAATAGGTTGGGATTGGGAAATTAAAACAAATGATTACTTCGGTACGGTTCGTTAATCCCTGCTAGTTTGGATAAACCATAATTTGGTTTGAATTGACATTCAAAAGGAGATTAAAGAATAAATTCAAAGAATTTATCTTTGATAAAATTAATGGGAACCTTTCCCTAAGAATGTGAAATTTAGAAACTAACTGTAGGTTAGTTAAGAAGAATGGTTTCCTGTGTATTGATCTAATTTTGGTTTCGGCCTTCGGGGTTAATATTTGAGGAATTGTCTTCTTACTAATTTACGGTTAGCGACTGATGAACTGCAATGAGGCGTATGTTGTGTTTGTATAACACTTGTTTATAAAATACGCGAGTTATTTGGAAAGACCGGGTTTATCCCATTCTGAATAACTAATACGAAGATTAGTCGAAGAGGAAGACGGTGGTTGAAGACCGGAGGTCTTCACGTCGTTTGGGTGATTACATATGATCTTGATTGGGCTGTACACCCAAGAGGAGGGAATCAGTTGGTGATCGTCCAGACGTACTTGGAGATCGATGGATATGCGAGGTACAAGGTGCCTCCGGTTTCGTTCAGACCCAGAACGGACTTGTAAATGGATGTGTGTCTGACATCGGATTTCATTCTGTGTGATTGATATCGGTTGCATAGCGTGAATTGCCCGTGTGGCTTGCTGAGATGCAAATAGATCAAGGCTTCTGTTGAAAAGCAGAGTCTGGTGGTTGATGATCAAAGCACCGCCTGTGTGGCATAGCTTTATGTAGCGTTGATTCGCGAGCCTCACACCCCTGTTGTGAACCAGAAACGGGAGAAGGACCTCAGGGAGGACATGCGTTTCTTTCTAGCTAGAAGTGGCGTCAGTGGTTTTACACGCCTTGACGAGTTTGACTTATGTGGTTGTTGCTGTTGCGAGGCGTCTCAGATATATTGGTGACTATGTGGAGCCGATGGAGTCATTTGTTGGCTCATTTGCACCCCAAAGGGCGGGGAAACGTAGTGTTCAGGCATTTTAATCCACATCGGTGGACCGGCCCTGACGATCCAAGGGTCACTCGAGCTCTGATCCTGAGGCATGGTAGGCTAGATTGTCTCGAATCGGTAGAGGACTATCTTTTGCCTTGGTTCACAGATGGAAATCCAACTTCCAATACATGACGTTTCAATTTTAGTTGTAATCCTATGTATGGAGACATAGTGGGATGGGGCGCTCATGCCGTCTATGATTGATACATATGATTTTAAATTTTTTTGACACTGTACACTTATAGTAATAATAAAAGATGAAATTTAGCGTATCAAGCATTCTTTGGCTATTATAAGGTAAAAACCCTATCCTCCGGCTTGCGTTGCATTATGTGATGGGACCTGGGTCTTATAATAGCTTCATTGTTCTTTATTTAGCATTGCGCTGTTGTTTTATGCACTGGTATTCTTGGGAGGAAACCTGTTCCGTGTTATACGGCGTGGTCCCTTGATTTACCTAACTTTAAAATAAAGATTAATAACTGTTTTAGTTCTCACACCAGTCACATGACTAACCTGGAGTTTATTGTTTAACCTAAACTCTGGGTGCCCTTATTTTGACAGGGCAGCTAGTAGTTTTGGTTTTGCAGATTTATATTCACAGGATCCTGATTTACAGCTGGAACGATACTCGGAAAGCTCTGTATCCGTGTATTACTTCTAGTTGTGTATTGTATTATTTTCCGCTGCTATGTAATGTATTGTAATCTCTGATATTTATCGAATGTGTAAGATTTATTCATACTCTGTATACTCTTGTATTCTGATGGAATTGTTGTAATATACAATGAAATGTTCTTCTGTTTGCGTTCCGATGTGGCTTGTCCTCGAAGCAATCCGGGCTTTACTTCATGGGGAAGTTTCGGGTCCTTATAGCATTGCAAAACGATGCGGCAACCAAAAATCTTTTCTTTAGAAAAAGTAGCTTCTCCTTAGCAGAGATCAACATTCAATGAACTCTACATTGTCAAGTCAGTCAACAGGAGAAGATAAAACGTTGGATTAAAATGACCTCTCCAAAACACGGGGCATCCAATGGAATATGGAATCTCCAATGTCAAAACTGATCAACAAAGCAAACAAAAATTGAGCTATAGAAAAATGTCTTCTCATAATGAAGACTGGTGATGACCTCCAGAGCCGGGGTGCCAATAATCAAAAACTTCTCCGAAGAGAAGCAGAGAATAAATCACCAATACATATTTCTCAAATGAAAAGTATCAGATACCACCATTTAAGTCATTAAAACGATAATGTTTGAAATCCAAAGTCGGCTCTAGTCGATTAGCAGATTTTAAGCATTAAATGAGAATTTGAATTCGAAAATCGTATTTGTACAAATAATATTCAGTGAGTTATAAACCGCTGAGTAGAGCAATTCTGTGCAGATATTTTATTCAATTCAAAATGAAATTCGCTATATTTCATTCTCTAATGATTAACTAATCCGCTATCGATACGGACAACCAATAGTGAAGTATAAGTCCAAAATTGCATAGGTGTTTGTTTTAATTACAGAACAGGCAACATGAACCATATGAATTCAAAGTATGGTTTGCCATAGCAAGGCCAAAAGCTATAACTGGACCTCAATATAGAGTATATCAACAACAGTGTTTATTTTGAATCCAGCATTTCTTGCAAGCAAAAAAATACAAGCTTCGAGGGGAAAATGTTAACCCTGTTAAAACACAGTTCAAAGTGCCAATTCGGTCTATTTAGAGCAGACTGGGTCATTCGCAAATATGGATCAGCCTCACCATAGCGGGTCTGCCTGTTCTTCAAAGCATTGGATCGACCTCAGTTATATGGACCGGGTCGGTCAGTGTCGAGACACTGGATTGGTCAATTCAGAAGGAAATGGATCGGTACATTGATTCCAATTGGATCGGTCCTACAATGATGAACTGTGTCTGCAGTAAATAGTAGTGCATGGGTCAGTATGAAAACGTGAACTTGTATGAATAGGGATCCATGTAATAATGCATGGGGAGCTGCTACTGTTATGATGCGCGAGATGATGCCACGTGGAACAAATATGAGGGAATAAAGTGGATCGGTCAGTAAAGACATACCTGTAGCTCTTACTTTAAAACTGGATCGTTCATATAGCATTTGGATCGGTCTAAACAACAAGAGGATATGTTGTGCAAAAACTGGACCGGTACATAAAATAAAAACCGGATCAGTACAGTAAGATGTAAATTGAATCGGCACAGTAAAAGCAAACGGATCAGTATATTAAAATAAAAGTGGATCGACAGCAAGTGAAACAAAGCGCAGTGGCATTCCTGTAATTAGTTTTTGCCCGATCCAATTTTACGCTCGATCCAACTTTACGCCCGATCCAACTTTGCACCCGATCCAACTAGCGCCCGATCCAAGTTAACACCCAATCCAACTTCATGCCTGATCCAAACTCTGTATGCCATAATTATGAAATTGCCACTACCTTCAAACTTCTTCTATAAATAGCCCCTTGCTCCACAATTCAAAGGACTGATTCCACTACCCAAAAGGGCTGCCTAAACCATTCCTACACCACTCTAAAGCTTACAAAATCTTCATTAATGGCCACCAAACTTCTCTCCTCCTTCCTCCAACATGAGATGGATCTTATCTTCTCCAAGCACCGTTAATTCACACTCCGATCTACTCCAAGTGATCTCCAATCGCCATAACTCTTCCTTAATGCACATATCTAAAATCATTTTCATGATGGAACCAAGGAAAAGCATATAATTACGCAATCCAATCCATTCCTTCTTGAATCAAAGTGCGATCTAAAGCAGAAAGAGGGCGATAAGTGGAGAATTATCACAAAAGTGATCAAGTGTAATTAATGCGATGTATGAGATGATAAAATTTGTAATTCTCTCCATAATGATGAAAAGTGATTGATAAGTGGACGTAGATTCATGGCGAATTGAACCACTATATAAATCCTATGTCTTTTACTTGTCTTTCTCCATTTATTTTTGCGATTGTGGCCCTTTTTAATTTCTAACCATAATTGGTGAAGTTTGATTTCACACCCTTGGTGTTGATTCCAATTTGAGATCAACATTTGGTGCCCACCGTAGGGCCGCGTTCGCTTCTCCTACCTCCTCTCACACTCTCACAAGGTTAAACGCTTGGCTATTAAAGTTCTAAGTCGCATCCTTCTTCAAATTATGGCCAAGTCTAAGAAGACCATTAGCAAAACCGTGGTAGAACCCGATGACATCGCTAATGAAGAAACACCGCTGGCAAACCGCTTTGTGATTTACGAAAATTCAGAAAGCGGAGCCGGTGTGACCAGAAATGAATTAAAAATCGCTATTGCCAATGTCAACAACCGAATGGATGCCTCTACTAGAATGATGATGGAGAAACTTGACGCCATTCTTAATGCTTGATTAAATCCAACCCATCCGAAGGTGCATGTAGATCTTGAAGGAAATGATAAATCGCCCGCAACCGATCATAACCGCAATAACGACATGGAAGATGATTATGATGGGGCAAGTGACGGAAATGAAGCTAATGATGAAGAATTGAGGCCAAATGCTAAAAATCATTCCAAGGTAAATGCTTGAAAGATCGCTAACCTAATCATGGGGGCATCCCCTCATCGAGAAGGCAAAGCACCTAAGCTCTCTAATCGAGATCATATGCCTAGACGGACGTTCGATAAAGAGTTCAGCTTCATAGAGCACCATAACACCGAAGAATACATCTTAGATATGAGAGAACGAGCAATGAAAAAGAATTAAGCTAGCAAATATGACGAAAGAAAATGATACTTCTCCCCCGATAGGACTCCATTCACCGAAAGGATCCTCAAAGCAGAATGTCCAAAGAAATTTAATCCTCCGACTTTGCCTCCATACAACGGCCTCATTGATCCCAACTACTTCCTGTAACACCCCACCTCCTCTTGGGTCACTCACAAAGGGAATGCACTAGTTTTGGAGGGGTATTATCGAGATAACATCACAGAATTATCACAAGACAGAACATAAATAAACAATTAAGCAAACAGCGGAAGAATTTATGAGCAAAGTAAAACTTCATTTTTATTCCAAAGTAAACCATGTCTCTTACAAACATTTCAAATAACATCATTACAACTGTCTTGTAATAATAGCCAAAGAAGCAATAACTTAAAACAGAAAAACAGCTTATTCCCCAAGTGCAGTAAAATGAAGCAGCCATAGCAAACCGTACATGCTGAGCCAAAGCAGGTGATATCCAACCTAAGAGCTAGTGTTTCCTCCCTGAGAACCTGAGGGGGGGGGGGAACGAAAGAAAAAGAGGCGAAAGGAAAAGGGTCAGTCATAAAGACTGAGTAAGTCCTAGTGACTTTCAGTGTAAAAACGGTTAAAACAACCTGTCATGTATGAACTGGAACTAAACTTAGGAATGGTGTCAAGGTGAACAAGATAGACTAAGGTGATCAGGATAAGTCAAGGCAAGTCAAGTAAAGCATCACATGTTCGAGATTCGTTGCATAGACTATACTAGTATACTAAGCCCATGTCACTAGTTAATCACGAAATAAATCCCACGACCCAATATCATGAAATGACCCGGAAACGGGGTCTGACCCAAGTACGGGGTCCTACGGAGCGATTTTCTAGTCGATCGGCTCCATACAAGTTCTAGCTTGTCAAGTGTCCGTGTCATACGGCTAATCACGAATGTAGTCACCTGTGCTGGTTCCACCTTCGGGTGTATCAGCCCTAGGGTGTCAACCCCTGACACGATTCAAGATGCACAGATAAATCTACGGATACCCAGTGTCTGCCCCGGAATACGTGCACGACCGTAGTCCACCGAACCTACACTGGCATACCCCACTGCCGTCGTTCACCTCTTACAATCAGCCCAGTAATCGTGCCCCACCCGGCCTAGCCCCAGGGTACCTTGATACATCTAGAGGGTTACTGCTGAAAAGGGTCGTGTCTAGGGTTTCGCCTACAGATTAGGTCATGTAATTCGTGACCTAACCCGCCTAACCGATTAAGTCATGTAATTCGTGACTTAATCCTAATTCCAGTCTAGTCATGTCAAGATGGTTAAGTATGTCATTTAAATTCGTGACTTAACCCGCTTACGTGTCATGTCAAGTTGGCTAAGTGTTGTCGTTTCAAGTTCATGACTTAGCCCTACAAATCGTGTTCAAGTTGGTTAAGTTGTCTTTTCATGTTCATGGCTTAACCCTAATTGGCATTAATTGATTCGTTAATGCACCGAATCACTCACATTGGACCCTATTGTTCGTAGCCACTGGATTTGCCGGGCGGTTCCGGGCAGGTTTACGCTACGAACTCAACCCAACCTCGGGTTTCAAGCGCGATGTGACCAACTACCCACATTGGATCCTATTGTTTGTAGCAACTGGATTTGCCGGGCGGTTCCGGGCAGATTTACACTACAAACTCAACCCAACCTCGAGTTGGCCACTTTCTTGTTTTCTAAAGTCACGCCCATGTTCTTATCAAATTCGTGCTATTTTCATAGCATGTTCATATGTCAATTTCGTGCCCAACTAAGGCATGTTTCAAGTCAAGTTATGGCATGTTCAAGTCAATTTTTTCGTGCTATATTTCATGTTCTACTTATGCCAAATTTCACGATTTATGATTATAATCAATTCAAGTTTTGCCTATTCTACCCAATCGTATCCCCAACGCATATAAACGTACTTCGTTCACAAGCATAAACAATTCAAGAGATAAAGGGGAATAACACCAAACATGTGGTAGGCATATGTGACAATTCCAACATCACTTGCATAATAAACAGGTTATAACATATCACATGGTTTCAATACTAGCATGATGATAACTTGGCATAGTAATGGTTCCAACTTAGTTTAACATGATGAATTCAACTTTACATCATAGGCATAATAGTCATTGCGGGCATAATAAATTTTTTATTACAAACATGAAACATTAAAGGCATGGTAATTCTAATAGGCATAGTGGATTCCAATTTAGCATTTTTAACATAATGATTCTCTTCTAGCATTATAAACATAATGACTCCAACTTTTCATCATAACCTAGCAATTCCCAATTTGTCATTAACATGATAGGTATATTAACATCACATGCATAGTTTCATTAACATCATAGACATGGTTTAATTAGCATCATAGGAATGGTTTAAACAACATAAAGATTTCAATAAACATAATGATTCCATGGACATGTATTAGTCCAACTTGCCATACAATTAAGCCCAAGTGATTCATAACCACATCAAAATCATGTTAAGTTTAACTTGCAACATTGACATAGAGAAATTCCCAAATTATGATTTCAAAGTTAAACAATATAAACATGGATTAATAATAGTTCCTAAATCCGGTTTCAGTTCATAGCATGTCCATGTTATTTTAGCGTTTTTGCCTAAAAAGTAACATAGAACTTACAATATGAAGCAAGTAATCCAAATCAAAAATTTAAATCGAATAGCCCCAAATCCGTTGTCTAAAGCGTCATAGTTGTTGTAGCTTCTAGTTGTAGCCTTCAAGAATCATCCTTCGTCTTCTTTAATTTTGTTCTTTGTATTTTTAATTTAGAGTTTTAGGTTTAATGGCGGCTGCATGAGGCTAAAATGAAATAGTATGATTTAGGTTAGGTCTTAGGGTCCTTTTATAGTTGTAGGCAATTGATTTCAGCCTCTAGATTAACCCTAGAATAGGTCTGAGCCATCCAAAATCGTCACAAGCCCCTAAAACAAGACCCAGGAGCCAAAACAGGTGCACCAGAAAAACTGGTCCGACCGGGGGGGGGGTCGACCCCTGGGTCGACATGGGTGTCGACCCATTGGGGGGGGGGGGGGTCGACACAGGTGTCGACCCCTGTGTCGACCCTGCCTGGGGCGGGAAAAATCCCGCCCATTCTGCCTTGGTTGCTTTTCGAATCTGAATTTATATTTTAACTGTTTTTGGGCTTGGAATTTTCTAAAAACTTCATTGGGCCATAACTTGGTCATACGGACTCCGTTTTTCGAAAACTTGGACTCTATTTCGCGTATTTTTCCGAGACGAACGCAATGGCGCAACCCGTTTTCCCTGATTCAGATTTTAACATTTAATTCTGCCTTGATTCTTGTCTTAATATGTTGTTTAAAATACGGGTTGTTACATTCTCCCCACCTTGAAGGATTTCGTCCCCGAAATCTCCAAGTTAGGAAGAACGCATCCTACCATCCATCATCCATCTACTCAAAGCATCATCCACAGGCAACCATGGTCCTTAAAAGACTTCTAATGTTTTATGAACACATGCAAAGAGTGTGTGTATATGTTCCTTAGCTAATGCTAATGATCAGGCCTGATTGATCTTCCCAAATGCAAAATATGTTTAGTGAAATGAATCCAATATGTATGCAAATTTTTTCCTATTATAATTCATAATTTCTACATGAGTGCTCAAACATTCAATCATATGCAACAACCAAATGATAGCACAACCAAGTTTCCAAAATAAACACTCACGCATATGCAACATGAAAATGTGTCTGAGCCGATCTAGTGCCTAATGTGTATTCATGCATCCACGAGCAACCACTTGCGACCACTTGCAACCATTTCGCAATCATAACATGTTTCAATTACATATTTACATCCAAAAAGATTCTACCTATGGTTCTCAAGATAGGATTGAGGAGATAACAAGATAAAACAAAGCATCTAGAAAAAGAAGTTAAAGATGTACCCCCGGAAGGTCCGGTCTGCTTCTTAGGGCAGTCCTTGCTGATGTGTCCAGTCTCCCCACAATGAAAACATTCACCTTGCTTTCTCTTCCTCTTTCTACAATCCTTGGCTATGTGTCCTTCCATACCACAGAAATTGCATTTCCTTTTATCACGTGAGTTGTCGTTCTTGCCTCCTTTCTCAGAGTCTACCTTCGTATTCTGAGATTCGTTGGGCTTGACCTCTTTCTTGCCCTTCTTATCTTCCTCATACAGTAGGGCCATATCCACCACGCTTTCAAAGGTCGCCCCCATGGGCACATGAGTCATGGCCAAACCATGTAGTGGCTCGTTCAAGCCTCGTGCAAAACGTAGCGCCTTTTTCTGAGGAGTGTTGACTAACTCCAATCCGAAGCGAGCAAGCTGATTGAAACGGTTCACGTATTCTTTAACTGTCATATTTCCTTGTTTAAGGGCTAGAAATCGTTCCATTTGGAGACTCTCCTCTGCCGATGACAAGAACTTAAGCCCAAATCTCCCTCTAAAGTCCGCCCAAGTCTCAATGGGCCGAGTAGCATTAGTGACTTCCCACCAATAAGAAGCTTCCTCTTTCATGAGCCACGCCGCCAACTGTACTTTCCTATTGTCCTCTACCTCAAAGATAACAAACAAGTCTTCGGTTTCCTTCAACCAATTCTGTGCTTCAACAAAAGTCTCAGTTCCTAGGAAATCCTTTCCGCCCATGGCCTTAAAGTCCTTGCATATCTTTGAAAAAGCAGTTTCTCGCGGGGGTTGAGGAGGATGAGGAGGAGGATTGGCTGGGCCTGCCACATTAGCCCGAGCCTCGAGGAAACGACGGAACCAAGTGGGTATATTGACACCCTCGGGAAGATTAAGATCGTCGGCCATGATAAGCTGAAAACAAAAAAGGAAAAGATTCAAATGAGGAAAAAAAGATTGTGCTAATGGCTTTTTGGGGAATAGCCTTTTAAAATAAACCAACTTTTCTTGAAAAGTGCTTCTTTGTAAATGGTTTTTCAAAAGGTTTTCAAAACTCTTGCCCAGCCTTGGTAACCTTCTGCTCTGATACCAAGTGTAACACCCCACCTCCTCTTGGGTCACTCACAAAGGGAATGCACTAGTTTTGGAGGGGTATTATCGAGATAACATCACAGAATTATCACAAGACAGAACATAAATAAATAATTAAGTAAACAGCGGAAGAATTTATGAGCAAAGTAAAACTTCATTTTTATTCCAAAGTAAACCATGTCTCTTACAAACATTTCAAATAACTTCATTACAACTGTCTTGTAATAATAGCCAAAGAAGCAATAACTTAAAACAGAAAAACAGCTTATTCCCCAAGTGCAGTAAAATGAAGCAGCCATAGCAAACCGTACATGCTGAGCCAAAGCAGGTGATATCCAAGCTAAGAGCTAGTGTTTCCTCCCTGAGAACCTGGAGGGGGGGCACGAAAGAAAAAAAGGCGAAAGGAAAAGGGTCAGTCATAAAGACTGAGTAAGTCCTAGTGACTTTCAGTGTAAAAATGGTTAAAACAACCTGTCATGTATGAACTGGAACTAAACTTAAGAATGGTGTCAAGGTGAACAAGATAGACTAAGGTGATCAGGATAAGTCAAGACAAGTCAAGTAAAGCATCACATGTTCGAGATTCGTTGCATCGACTGTACTAGTATACTAAGCCCATGTCACTAGTTAATCACGAAATAAATCCCACGGCCCAATATCATGAAATGACCCGGAAACGGGGTCTGACCCAAATACGGGGTCCTATGGAGCGATTTTCTAGTCGATCGACTCCCTACAAGTTCTAACTCGTCAAATGTCCGTGTCATACGGCTAATCACGAATGTAGTCACCTGTGCTGGGTCCACCTTCGGGTGTATCAGCCCTAGGGTGTCAACCCCTGACACGATTCAAGATGCACAGATAAATCTACGGATACCCAGTGTCTGCCCCAGAATACGTGCACGACCGTAGTCCACCGAACCTACACTGGCATACCCCACTGCCGTCGTTCACCTCTTACAATCAGCCCAGTAATCGTGCCCCACCCGGCCTAGCCCCAGGGTACCTTGATACATCTAGAGGGTTACTGCTGAAAAGGGTCGTGTCTAGGGTTTCGCCTACAGATTAGGTCATGTAATTCGTGACCTAACCCGCCTAACCGACTAAGTCATGTAATTCGTGACTTAATCCTAATTCCAGTCTAGTCATGTCAAGATGGTTAAGTATGTCATTTAAATTCGTGACTTAACCCGCTTACGTGTCATGTCAAGTTGGCTAAGTGTTGTCGTTTCAAGTTCATGACTTAGCCCTACAAATCGTGTTCAAGTTGGTTAAGTTGTCTTTTCATGTTCATGGCTTAACCGTAATTGGCATTAATTGATTCGTTAATGCACCGAACCACTCACATTGGATCCTATTGTTCGTAGCCACTGGATTTGTCGGGCGGTTCCGGGTAGGTTTACGCTACGAACTCAACCCAACCTCGGGTTTCAAGCGCGATGTGACCAACTACCCACATTGGATCCTATTGTTTGTAGCAACTGGATTTGCCGGGCGGTTCCGGGCAGATTTACACTACAAACTCAACCCAACCTCGAGTTGGCCACTTTCTTGTTTTCTAAAGTCACGCCCATGTTCTTATCAAATTCGTGCTATTTTCATAGCATGTTCATATGTCAATTTCGTGCCCAACTAAGGCATGTTTCAAGTCAAGTTATGGCATGTTCAAGTCAAGTTTTTCGTGCTATATTTCATGTTCTACTTATGCCAAATTTCACGATTTATGATTATAATCAATTCAAGTTTTGCCTATTCTACCCAATCGTATCCCCAACGCATATAAACGTACTTCGTTCACAAGCATAAACAATTCAAGAGATAAAGGGGAATAACACCAAACATGTGGTAGGCATATGTGACAATTCCAACATCACTTGCATAATAAACAGGTTATAACATATCACATGGTTTCAATACTAGCATGATGATAACTTGGCATAGTAATGGTTCCAACTTAGTTTAACATGATGAATTCAACTTTACATCATATGCATAATAGTCATTGCGGGCATAATAAATTTTTTATTACAAACATGAAACATTAAAGGCATGGTAATTCTAATAGGCATAGTGGATTCCAATTTAGCATTTTTAACATAATGATTCTCATCTAGCATTATAAACATAATGACTCCAACTTTTCATCATAACCTAGCAATTCCCAATTTGTCATTAACATGATAGGTATATTAACATCACATTCATAGTTTCATTTACATCATAGACATGGTTTAATTAGCATCATAGGCATGGTTTAAACAACATAAAGATTTCAATAAACATAATGATTCCATGGACATGTATTAGTCCAACTTGCCATACAATTAAGCCCAAGTGATTCATAACCACATCAAAATCATGATAAGTTTAACTTGCAACATTGACATAGCGAAATTCCCAAATTATGATTTCAAAGTTAAACAATATAAACATGGATTAATAATAGTTCCTAAATCCGGTTTCAGTTCATAGCATGTCCATGTTATTTTAGTGTTTTTGCCTAAAAAGTAACATAGAACTTACAATATGAAGCAAGTAATCCAAATCAAAACTTTAAATCGAATAGCACCAAATCCGTTGTCTAAAGCGTCGTAGTTGTTGTAGCTTCTAGTTGTAGCCTTCAAGAATCATCCTTCGTCTTCTTTAATTTTGTTCTTTGTATTTTTAATTTAGAGTTTTAGGTTTAATGGCGGCTGCATGAGGCTAAAATGAAATAGTATGATTTAGGTTAGGTCTTAGGGTCCTTTTATAGTTGTAGGCAATTGATTTCAGCCTTTAGATTAACCCTAGAATAGGTCTGAGCCATCCAAAATCGTCATAAGCCCCTAAAACAAGACCCAGGAGCCAAAACAGGTGCACCAGAAAAACTGGTCCGACCGGGGGGGGGTCGACCCCTGGGTCGACATGGGTGTCGACCCATGGGTTGACATGGGTGTCCACCCATGGGTCGACATGGGTGTCGACCCATTGGGGGGGGGGGGTCAACACAGGTGTCGACCCCTGTGTCGACCCTGCCTGGGGCGGGAAAATCCCGCCCATTCTGCCTTGGTTGCTTTTCGAATCTGAATTCTAATTTGAACTGTTTTTGGGCTTGGAATTTTCTAAAAACTTCATTGGGCCATAACTTGGTCATACGGACTCCGTTTTTCGAAAACTTGGACTCTATTTCGCGTATTTTTTCGAGACGAACGCAATGGCGCAACCCGTTTTCCCTGATTCAGATTTTAACATTTAATTCTGCCTTGATTCTTGTCTTAATATGTTGTTTAAAATACGGGTTGTTACACTTCCTGTTCAAATATGAGTGGCATATTAGCACAACTAAAGCGATTGACGAAATTAGATGCACCTATTCCCCTTTATCTAGAAGGTGCCGCATCATTATGGTTCACAAAGCTACCACCCAAATCAATAGACCGTTTCTACGACCTAACCAAAAAGTTCAAGGAGCGGTTCCGCTTGTATGCTATCAAAGCCAAGGACGCTATAACTCTCTCAGCAATGAAGCAGAAGCCAGGGGAAACTGTCAAAGCCTTCCTTAGTCGATTCAATGTTTCTTTGTCTGAAGTGAGGAATCCAGAGCCACGCATAATTCTCATGGTTTTACTCGACGCTATAGACAAAGCAAGCAAATTCGGGAAGTGGATAAAGATGAAGGAACCAATTACGCTTGACAAGTTATATAAGAAAGAAGAAGAGTACATGAGGGTGGACGATAATCCTATACCTCTTCAGGTAATTGGTGGTAACCAACTCCTTGAGGCTTCTAAAAGTGCAGCTATTCAACCTAATCAGAAGAGTACGCAGGGGCAGAAGCGAGCCAACAACAGAAACAACAACAAAGCTAATAAAAAGTTTCGTCCTCTTGACTCATTTGATCTAACACCTCTGAGTGATACTCTTAAGAACATTTACCTTGCCACAAAGGATGCAGAAGATTATCCAGAGCCTCGGCCAATGAGTTTGAATGACCATCTGTCCAAATCTGGAAAGTTTTGTCGGTATCATAATCAGCCAGGCCACAACACCAACGAGTGCAAACAACTAAGATCATTGATCGAAGAGCGGATTAAGAAG